>JAOQGH010000023.1:50958531-50999529 GCA_025769975.1 Gallinago jamesoni
AGGACCTGCCCCTAGTAAAGCCATGTTGGCTGTCCTGAATCACCCCTTTGTCCTCCATGTGCCCAAGCATGGTATCTGTCAGATAAAATATTTTCTTCTTATAAATAAACTTTAAAAAAAAAAAACTTTCAAAGAGAGAAAGAAATAACTTTACTGGTTGACTATGTTAACTTCTCTTTGGAGTTAAATTCTGATTCATACATTTTGATAAACTGTTTTTTTGAAGTGTTAAATGTTACTTGCTTTGTTTTCTTGGCTTTTGTTACTTCAATGTATTTGATTCGCATAACTCTGAGTTACAACTGTCTCAATGTTCATGAATGAAGTTATTTTCTGCTCATAAATGTAACTGTTACATGAAATCATATATTTTTTTCATCTTACATTTTAGTATTAATGGTCTGCATGGCAAGAGCATTTTATAAACCTGGTTATACAAGTTATTCTGCTGGCTTTTCTGTCTCAAATGTACTGTTAGTGTCTCCGTCTTTCCTTTTCTCATTGCTTCATAAAGGTATGCTGACTGTGGCTTCTTGCATGTGCGGCCTTTCTAACTTATATTCAGAGTCTGTGAAAAAGCTTCGCACCTCTTATATAAGTAAGTCATCTCATGGCAATAAAATATTTTTGAACATCTGAATTTGATTTTTTAACTTGTTCATTCCCCATAAATATTTTCATTAGTCCCTTTTAAGTAATTGGTTTTACTTTTAGAAACTAATTTTTAATACATCACACACCTATCATGTTTCTTGTTCATGGCATCTTTAAAAGAAACTTGAAAAAAGGAATAATAACAGTTTCTGCATTTTGTGGCTTTTCTTAATAAGTAAATAAATATTAAAATCAAAAGGAGATCCTGTCTCAGAAGTTCTGACATCTACAAAGCCAAGATCTTTCTCACCAAACTTAGTGTTGTTTTGAAGTCTGAGGCTAGAAGCTTCACTTGCTTGGTCCCCTTTCTGGCAGAAAAATCTTTAGAGCTCCAGTGTTAGATTATTATTATTCTTAATAATATTTACCATTATAAATTTGTCTACTACAAATGAAACTGTACTTCTACAGAGGTAGTGGTCATAGGGATTAAGAGTGGAGGTGTCTGCATATTGCACAACCCTGTGCCGTTTCCAAGCAGTTTTGAAGTTCTATGCAAGGGAGGTAGCCCATCAGAACCATGATTTACCTGAGGGTTTCTCTGAATTACTCCATCATTCACAGCATCCAAGAATTTTGAGAACACAAAGCTGATTTTAAAAGCATGACATTGGTCCTTTCCCTAGGGTGCCAGTTTTCTCCAGCCCTTGGGCAGAAGTAGGTAATCTCACCCCATTTTTAATGAAGGAGACTAGAATAAGCTAAGAAGAATGACCTGGAGTTAATGAATAAAAAAATTAAAAAAGACTTGAGATTGTGGTTCAATTCTGTGGTTTCTGCTATTTATTTTTTCCCCAACAAGAAAAATCTTTGGAGAGGGAAGGCTCAATAGCCAAATACTGCTTTCTGTGTAGTCTTCTATCTTTTGCTGCCAAGGGAGAACACAAGCTGGGCATGCCTCCACCTCTCCACCTTATGATACAGAATTGAAAACCAGGCTCTGCCAATGATTTATTATTGTGAAGGGAAGCAAAAGTTGGGCAGAAGTCCCAAAACTGGTTTCTGAAGCCAGTGGCTGTAAAGCTGAATTTACCTTGACTATTTAATTTGGGAATAAGTTAAGACAGGTTTTTTATGAGAGTTAATTTCTTAAATATATAGTTAATACCCTTTCACTCCTCCATCTTCCCAATATCTTGATTAGCTGGAGCTACAGTCTCTTTAAAAACTGAAAATAATTTCTCTAGAGTTATTGTTTTATATTTCTCACTATTTGTAGTTCTTTCAACATTGCCCAGACTTGAATAGATTCAATGATAAAGCATTATTGCTGTGTAATTTTCCACAAAGTCAGTTACATTAAAGAACTGTTTTTTTGTTGTATTTCTAGGATTGGAACTATAAGAATTAGCCAGAACACCTTTGGATTTTGCATTCTCCCTTTTGTGAACATTAATATTTGTGTTTGGTGTCTTCAAAGATATAAGGAACTTACACTTCCTTGGTTTGGTTTTGGAAAACATGCATTCATTGAATTCTTTATCTTTAAAGCATTTGTAGTTTAATACTTCTACATTTATTTTTCTATGAATAAGACATTTTCAACTGCTTTACAGCTCAAATAACCTCCCTCAGGGAGTATCAGTACCTAATTTCTAAATCTGAATAGAAAAAGTGCTTATGTATTAAATGTGATTGCTTTGGAGAAACCAAGTGCATTTCCCATTCTCTGAGACAACCACAATGCATTTTGATAAAACAAAATAAAAATCATACTAGCCTATGCATGCAATCAGGAAGTTATGAATTTGTTACATTAAGTTCGGGTTCAGAGAGCATGCAACAGTGCAGCATATAGTTATTGTATGTTGTATCCCAAGATGGACAGAACCAAAATTTAAATTATTTCAATATAGAAGGGAATAGGAAGTCATTTACTGTAATTCAACCACTTCCATAGGTTTTGCCCAAAAAACACAGCAAGAGCTTATCCTTCTTCATTAAGAACTCTGATATTCTGTTTGTTATAGTGTAAATTGTCTATTTAATAGATCATCAGTATCTGCTTATCTATTTCTAATTTAGTAAATAGCATGTCCTGTGTCAACCAATTGAAAATTTTAAAAGACTTTAAAGAATGCGAGATTTTTTCTTCTCTTGTGTTGCAAGAATATGATGTGTGTTTCTGTCATCTTATTTTTTTCTACTCAGAAAAGAAATTCAGATTCCCGTCTTAAAGCAGCATCTATTTAGAGACAAGGCTCTCTACACTAGCTAGACTGTAAACTGTCATTTCAGGCTAGCTCAACAGATACAAGCTCCCAGTTGGGATCGTGTTTTGGAATGTATCAGTGATTCATACCAGGTATATTACTCACATGTTTTGGGTGGCAATTTATAGTTTGTGAAGCATGCAGTATATATGTTTTGTGAAGGCCTTCGAGACAGTGTCATCAGGTGCTTGTCAAGGATAAAAACCCAAGTAGACCTTTGCCTTCAGGTCATAATAGTCAGGGGGGAAAACCAACTTGGGCCATGTGCCAAAATACACACTGTGTGTAAGTAAAAGCTTTATAGCGTGATGAAAACTCTACACACAGCGGAGGCTAACATTGTTTAAAGACCTTTGCTTGATAAACTGTTTGCAATAAATTTGACAGGAGCCGTTAAGAAGGCAGCCAGTATTGGTACCCAACTATCAAACAATTTTATGGCTGAACACCAAAACTTGCTTAGTTACATAATCAAGTTCACGTAGGACACCAATCTTAACTCTTTTGCAACCTGCTGTTCTTGGGAGTTAAAAGTTTCTATGCGATTTCTCAATGAGTACAATAAAATACAATAATAGAACTCTTTGTAAGTTAGCATTTCGTAGCTCTACCAGAGGCAGTTTAGGATTCTGACAAAATAGAAGCGGTTCTTGCATATTTTTTTTTTTAATTATCAAAAAGCCTTTTTTGGAATGTAGTGTACAAGGGTTTCAGAACTGGGGTTGAGTCAAACCTGAAGAAAATACAGGCCTAGAACCTTTCTGAAGTTGCTTGTTGTAGTTGTTTTCCCTATGCCCTTTCTCCCTGAACTTAATCTGGACATTAATTCTGCATTTTTAACTTAAAACATCAACTAAACAGGACTAATGTCAGCTGTGGCTAAGCCAAATCCAGAACTGAATCAGGAAGTTTGATTGCTGGGTTTGGGCATCTTTGTACTCCATTTTTCAGGTTAATTGTTTTTAATTCTAACTTTTATGTCTTCATATCAAGCTAGTTCTAGTTATAATTTTTAATTAGACTAGTTTCAGGTGAAGTTGTAGTTTCTTCAGAGGTGTATGCGCCCAAAGCTTATGAGAAAAACTGACAAATGTCTCATGAAAGTTGCTTTGTATGTCCATTAATTCCAGCTATAAATCTAGGGAATTTTTAATGCATCTAGAGATTATTTTTTTTTAGTGCATCATGGTATTTTTCATGTTTTTAATGACACTTGATTTATTTTTTTATTTTTTTATTTTTTTTTCTGTTTTATTGCTACTAGGGTTCAGATATGTAATCTAAAAGCTTATTAGGTCACTTTTCCATGAATTTGCATTGTAGTAAGATTGTAGTCTTTGCAGTTCCGAAATGGAAAATCTTGGAACAATTTGCTTTTGTAATCCATAGTGATTTGCATGTGTGCTGTAAGCCTGAAGCCAGAGAAATTTGCCAGGAGAGCTGTCTTATTGCCAGTGCGCACACTGCTTCTATCAGGGTACCTGGGGTTTTAGGGTGAACAGCAGTAATGGTTGTTATACCAGTTTCTTCTTCTCCCTGGTCGTGGACAGCCCCTCATAGCTCATGGACTTAACTCAGATTATTCTTGTTATTCTCTGCTTAGTTCAATTACTAATACAGTCATAGATAAAATTACATTTTATCTATTCTTGTCTCTTCTCCTCTCTTTTAAATAATAGCTATGCTTAGATTTTCATGGTTTGTGCCGTAATGATTGTCATAAATCACACTTCTCTTTAGTGAAATAAATGTTACCTAATGTATAAAATTATTTTATAGGTTTATGATGAGAGAATGTTTTGGGTTTTTTTTTTTGATCAATTGGTAACAGTTACTCATTGAGATGTATATTGACCAAATCATAGCCTCAACATGTCTTAGAAATCAAACATGTTAGGTGTGTGACTTCATTGTTGCTAAAGACTGTTCCTATCAATGCAGGATTTCACTTTTCATAGGAAAACCAGTGTGAGAAGTTAAATTCTTTCTATGAAGATAGAATTAAAAAATTTATGAGTAAGGGGGATTAAGTTCCTGAACTGTGTGTTTAGATTTGTATAGTTTGGCTCCTGAAGGAGCATGATCTAGAAAGATAACTATTTCTAAAAGCACAGTACAGGTTTTTCATCCCAAGACTGCTGCTATATAAAATCTATATTGCTTGTTGGGAGAGTAGCACCTCTATTTTTGAAAGATCTTTTTATGCAGCTCTGGCTAGTACAAAATATCTCTATTCCCACTAGGTCTAAAACTCTGTTGTTCTCAGAGGTGAAATCATAGTTTGTTAGAGGCTATGTACCACGATTATCCCACAGTGGTCATTGATTTACTGATAGATAAGTAAATAAATAAATGGGTTTTTTCGGTTCTTCTGTGTAGTAGAGGTATAGTGTCCACCTGGGATTTCACTGTATATTTGAGAATTGAAATCAGCTCCTGGACTGTTGGTAAGTGTAGTTTTAACCAAACCTTAAGGTCATTTGATAACTTCATGTCGATGCTATTTGTTGAGGTTTTGAGGTTCAAGCTGCATACACTCTTAGTTACCTTAATGGCTACTTTGCATAAGCAAAACTGTGTGAAGGCAACATACTTTTAATGTGTTCCACATTTCAGTTGAACCTTTTTTTAACTTTAAACGATTAATTTCACCTTTAGTATTGGAAAATCTAAGTCTTTGATAGAGTAGTGCCGTTCCCATATTTTCTTTTTGCTGTCCGTTGACAGATACGTACAGATACACTAGTGATGTGTAGAATATAGCTGTATAAACAGGCATTGCACATGCAAGCCCTTTTGGCCTTAGCCGTTGCCATTACACCTCTCGAGCTCTTTCACTATCTGAAATATTTGTGTGCATGCAAAAACCTTTCATTTTAACAAATATTTCATATTGTTACTGTTAAGTATTACAAGCTTGCTTGCATTAGTATAACATCATGAATTTCTGGAGGAAGAGTTTTATATTAACCTGAAGATGCATTTCTAACCTTAAAATATCAATAAAATTCCCTCTTCTTAGTTTTGGGCAGTCTTGACAGCAATTTCTTTTAGAAAAGAAAAATCAAGAAATTCCTTGTATACTTCTAGTTAGTGCTATGGAATATAACTTAGGACCCTTATGAGGCAGCTTCCATCTTTAGCATCTGATTGTGGACTCCTGTGCTTATTTCCTTCCCTGGAATGCAAGGAATGAACTTCTAGATATTAATATATAGCAATTATTCAAATGATCAGCTTTGACAATGTAAGAGTTTAGTGAAATTCTTCCATACAAGGAAGAACAGTTTTGTAAGCACCCTAGAACCTAAATTCTGTGAGGGACATCAGTAAGGAGTTTTGCTGGAAAGCAAACTTGGCAATGCAACAGCAAACACAAAGCATGTCACTGTGACAGTGGGAAACTAATTTGAAAAAGGCACTGCAGTTTCACACATACTACGCGCATGGCTGTTATCTTCAAAATCCTCTTTCATCTGACTTTCTTTTGCAGTTACATTTTTAATAGAACTAGGATTGTTTTCAAAATAGAAATGATATTTTACTTAATATATATCTATAGCATGTACTTAATTAACTGTTCTGATAAGTCTGTCTTGCTGAAAATGTGGTTCTCACTGAAATTTAATGAGGAAGCATAATTTGCAAAGAAAACTTCAGTAGGAAGAAGTGACTCTACAGTCACTGTGGGTGATGTCCAAATTAAAAAAAAAAAGTAATCCATAAAAAATTCTATCATAACTTTCAGGTTTGTAGCTAATAAGAAATAAAGTTCCTAACTGCAGTGAAAGAAAGGATTAAAGTAGCAGCTGTATTCATTATACACTGTTTTTGTGTTCCAGCAGGTCTTTGTGATATTAATGAAGGTACAACAGTGCCAGAAGACCGCTGCAAATCGCCCACTTCAGGTAATCATAACTTTCTCTGTTCTTCAGTTTATTTGTCCAGGAGATGGCATGCTTTAAATCAACATTTACTGGTTAAGTAATTGTACAAAATCTGTTGTTTTCTCACACACTATTTGAGCTGTTGTTAATTTGGCTGTGTTGCACAACTGCATTTTTAAAACAAGGCTGATTTAAGAGATGCAATAGAAATATGTCATAAAGATGAAAGAAGAGATATACAATCTGAAATACTTATGCTTCAGGGAACATACTGCACAATAGAATTTTGAAACCTTGATAAGACATGCACAAATTCCTGTAATAGTTCGTGACTGTTTCATAGTCCTCAGAAGTGGTAAACATTATTTCTGTAAAAAGAGTTAGTTTAGCTGGCACATAACTATTTTTTGTTGGAATCGGAGATTGTCAGAAACTGTCATCTTTACAAAGTAGGAATTCCCTACTTAACGCTCCCCCCATCTTTTGTTTGTTTGTTGTTTTTTTTTAAGTTGGCACTACTATATGTGAGTATTTTAAATGCATCCTTCAGCAATATGTAAAACTATTGAGTATTTTGTATAATCGTTGCTAGTTGAGGTTATAGCCATGTAAATGCTTAGCAGTGCATGTTAATATGTAGCATTCAAGATGAATATTTCATGTACTAGCTAAATATTTTTCACTTCACTTTTATTCTGAAAAAACTTTTAAAGTAATGTGTCACTTCATCCTTTGCATTGAAAGCTATACTCAAAGTTAGAGTAAAGGAGAAAATTGCAGACTTAAAATTGTGAACTCTTTACAGTGTAGTGCAAAATAGGCATCTAAAGATAGATTCCTTTTCTGTTGTAGCCTGTACCTTTCAAAGCCAAGTTGAAAGCGTAGCAAAACAAAATATCCTGTTTGTAGCTCCAGTAGAAATTTGAACATGAATTTTAATTTCTGATTTGACAGCTGCTGTCTTTTGATGTTAATTTTAAATTGTCACTGTCACTTTAAATTGTCAATGTCACTTTCTTTTTTGCTAATCCTTTCTTATACAAAATTAGATTTATTTATAATTAAAACAAAATTTGGATGGAAATTTTAAAAAGTCTTAATGGAAGATGTAGCTTCATAACAGATGTGTGTAAAGATAAGTATTGGCATGCTGAAGTTGTCAACTTCAGCATAATTTTTGATACAAGCATTTTTTGTTGTGTTTAGAATATATTCTAAAGTGAGTCCTTCCTTTTTCATTTTTAAATATCAAGACAATGTCTGTAAATAATTTGCTGTGTAGTGCTGCAGTTGCAGTAAATCGCTTTCTCTGTCAAGATTGAGGAGACTGAGGATAATTCTTACTAAGATATTTGAATTTGACCCACTTAAAGTCCAGGCTAAGTCTAATTTCTCATAGATTGCTGTAAAATGTGTACAATGAACAGCTGATGAATTGTAACCCTTAATCAGTATCCTTTTTTTCCCCTTGATCCAGTGTCATCAAATGTCAGTTCAAACCACTTCCAACTGGTACTGCAAAACTTAAAATACTTTTTCATTTGAATTAGAGGATTTCTTTCATAATTTGGAATATAGCTTAATTTATTGTTTCCATAACAATGCAATGAAAGTAAGCCCAAAGATGAAAAATCAGGGTTTATATGGAAAAATCCTAAATTTAGCAATTTGCCTTCCCTCCTTCTCAATTTACCCCCCTCCTTCGTATCTCAGTTCTGCTAGCTGAAGTAGGTTAAAAATAATGCGATTTTGTTATTTAAGAGGATCAAAAAAGGAGGCAACTTTTTTGGATTCAAATGTTCTGAAAGGAAAGCAATTTAGAGGGAAATACCTACTCCTTCAGAGATAGAAATCAATCTCCAATTTATTAGTTGACTATATGAGAATACTGTTTTTGAAGTTAGTGTATATTAGAATGAAATCTATGAGTTTCGAGAACGGAGTGTTCCGTGAGAAGAGCATATAATGTCTAAGACTTACTTGTCTTTAGTATTGTGTGTATTACAGTACCAAAAATAGTGAATGGACAAAAAATGGAGGGGGAAGACTACTGTTGCACTCCCTGTAAAACAGAATCTTGAAGCAGGGAGGCTGGATTGTGCCTTGCTTCCCTCGGGTCTGTCCTGTCCTCCCAGTTCTTGGTGAATGAGATAAGGCTTCTCTAGCTTGCCTTCGAGAAGGGCGCTTGAAGGGAGACACCTCCCTGATATGGTGATATTTGTGAAGAGAGGAGAGCTGCAGTTCCTTAGGCCTGGTTTAAGCTTTATATCTTTTCTGGGCAAGAGCACAAGACTGGAAAGCAGCATGAAAATGGCATTCTGGTTTTGGAGAGATAAGAGGACATTTTGGAGAAATCAGCTGTTGAAGTTCTGCCAGTCTGGTGTTGCTCTAGTTAAGAGGAAAATACACTAGCACAAAAAGTTTGCTTATTGCTTGCTTAATTGGAGGATAGTATCGGCAACTGAGTGCATCATTGGCTTTGACCACTACAATATGATGGGTAAAACAGACCAACAGCTGTTTGGGCTGAAGTCTGCATTTGCTTCAATGATGTAAATTTTCCACCTCTTCCACCTTTCTGTGCCCAGGTGAAGACAAGTGGAAGCAAACTTCCATTAGACTTCATCCAGTGGGTGGCTATATAGTTGAGAGGACTGTAAAAGGTATTACCTGTCTATGTAAGTTAGGAGAGCATCATACAGTTTTAATAACACACAGCTATAGAAATACTGTGAAAATGCAAGAGAAATAATATCTTCTACTTTTTTTACAGAAGTCAAATGGTTACAAGCTTAGGCTCCAGGGGCATTTATCTAACACCTAAAACATTGTATGGCATTGTAAACTGTTGAGTTTTTGTGTTCAAGAGTGTCAAAACGATTGCATTCTATTCCTATTTCACACTTCCACAATAAAAAAAATCCAATGAAATTATAATGGTAAGCATCAAGTTGTGGTCTATAGCCACCACTGTTTTGAGAGTGTTAAGGATTCAGAAAAAACTCAGGTGGCAGCATTGCCGTTGAACTGTGGCCCAACAGTGCTGCATCGGGGAAAAAAAAAAACAGTTTTTCAAAACTTGAATTTATTGTTACGTTAGTGTTGTGTGAATTGTAATTTAGGTTAATCTTTGTGTCTGAAACTGTGATTAGGGCAGCAAGCTAGTTATTCAACGAGGGGAAATATTTCTAGCTATAAACTTGATGAGCTGGGCAATGTTGTACCTTGCATTATAATTTTTGTGGTTAATCTCAATAGGGTAGAATTCCTGTCATACCTCCATAATTTGGACTTTATAGTATCTAGTACAGGGACAGAGGATACTGGTATTGGTATTTGATATTTTAATACATCTTTGTATCTTTCTTAAACTCAAAGCTTGTATTAATATATCAGATTTGTGTCAAAAAAAATGTTTGTATATCCATTTCATTCTGTCTTCACTCATAGGTTCTGGTTCACCAAACAATTCTGATGATGATCAAAAAATGAATAATTTTATAGAAAAGGGTACAGTATTTTTCTTTTTTTACAGTCTTATTTTTTTCTTCAGTTCATCCTTTGATACACTTAGATTGATCTTTTTTTATTAAAATATTATTTACAGTGAAGACCAAAAGCAGAATGATTTCCAAGATGGTAGCCAATGACATAGGTAGGAACTAGAAAAATTCTGCTCTTTTCCTAATCCAGTGCCTTACTCTATGCACCACTAACACAGCAGCAAAAAAAAAAAAAATTCAAATTTTAATGCATAAATTATTAATTTTTCATTCTTTATGCTAATTGATAATTCTGTGGGCTGCTTCTATACTAAATACACTGGGCACAATGATTTTTTAAAAAAAAAATCAAAGATATTGGTGGTTTAAATTCTTTGATTTTACAATTGCACTTCTGTTTTCTGGATGGGTGAAATTCTAATCTGTACTAAGAGTTCAGTCTATGCAAGTCACAACATTATTCCAATACTATTGCAAAGGTACACTTGCTTTGAGAAACATGGATGATTTAATTTCTTTTTATGTTCTGCGTTTATAGTCATATGGTCAAATTTCCATATGACTATGGCCAAGATAGAGTTAGTATTGTGTTTTAATTTTGTCATCTGGAGACCTTGGACATATATATATATATATATATATATATATATATATATATATGTACACTCCATTACTGTTCCAAAACGGTATTTACTTTTCAGCATCCAACAGTGACACAAAACCCTACCAGCTCCAGACCTGTGTACTAATGATATGGCAACAAAATTGCCTTGGAATATGTTGTATGCAGGTAGATTGAACCCTTTTATGATTGGAATGGAAATTAACTCTGCTTCTGACAACTGGGTCGTTAAATAAATGAAGGCAAGAGGCTGTATGATTTAATTTTGGGAGAGGGACCCTTCCTTAACTGGGATATGGTTATTTTCATTTCAGAATCACTGTGTTAACAGTTCATTTTGGTTTTGTTTAGTACATTAATGTATCATTGCAGGAGGATTTTATTTTATTTCTTTAGTCGGATCAAAAGTTTGAAACTACATTAGATAGTAAGAGTGTTTGCTAAACTGCTCTTTCATAAGTCACATTGAACTAGAGGTTAAAACTAGGGAGGAAGAGATTTCTTTTCCTGTCGTCTCCCTTTGATTTGCTGTTTGACAATTTAATTTTCATCCTAAACTTTTAATCGCAATTCAAAAATTGATAAGAAGAATCCAAATTCAGTGAGATAAATAGGAGAATGATGAAGTTGTCTTTGGAATCTGAGGTACAGAATGACAAAGAGCAAGAATATGCCCTTTGCTCAGTACTGTGTTGAGCCCTCCTTGCTGTGATAACATAAATGCCAGGGAAGACGAGTTCTGAAACAGTGAAAGCCTGAATATAATTTCAGAAAGCAAATGGCTGTCAATAATGTATTATGTCCATTCATCTGTAACTAAAAAGTATGTATATAATTTACGGGAGTACTGTTTAATATGTCGTCCTGAATGAAAGTCAGGTTAACTACAGACTTATGTTCAGTTATTTTAATAAGAAAAACAACAGTTCATCTTGGTATGTTATATCAATGCCTGGTGATGTAGTATTTCCCATTTGTTCCAAAGCAATTTTTTTTTGATCTTAAGACAGCCTCTTGTGCAAAAAAAATTAGTATATTTGAGTATGGCTTCATTATTTTTTCACTTTTTTCAAAGAGTAATGTCATTAGCATGTTTTATTAATACTTTTAACAATTCTATAGAACTATTGACATCTGTTTCAGCTGAAAGTATCGTGAATGTTTTTCACAGCTAAAAAAAGCAAAACATTTATTTACAAGTAATGCATTGTTCAGACTGTAAGTTAAACACAGAGTTGAGATAATAATGCATTTTATGTGTAATTTGTGTGTGTCTTCCGGTCAGCCCATACTGTGACTTGTGTAACTTGCAAAGTTTATTGGAACTTTAAAGAAGCTTAGTTATTTCATCTCCAATCTCTTAGAGTTTTGAGTGGTTTGATGCTGTGAATAGAATGGTTTTTTTCACTGACATCTTTTCTGTACCTGATCTGGCATGTTTACTATGCATGGCTCTTTCTGAACTTACATTCGAAGCTCTTCCACATAAGTAAAACGTCTCTTCTTCAGTGTTTAATAGTTGCATGGTTTTGCATTTCATTGTTTTAAACTGAATTGCCAACTAAATGTGTAAATGAGTTTTGTAAAATGTATCACTTACTGTCATTAACTTTGCCATGTTGTATGAAACAA
Source organism: Gallinago jamesoni (assembly GCA_025769975.1). NCBI lineage: Eukaryota > Metazoa > Chordata > Aves > Charadriiformes > Scolopacidae > Gallinago > Gallinago jamesoni. The sequence continues at coordinate 50,971,043 of JAOQGH010000023.1, forward strand.
ATTGCTTACCATCAACTGTGTTCACGTGGATGAATTTGGTGTATGTAGCATGGTTGTAGTTCTTCACACTGATATAGAGTGCAATCAGCTCAAGTTCCTTCCGTTCTTTGTCAATATCTGGAATATAATCTGTCAAGTAGATTGCAAAACAAAACAAGAATTCTTTACATTGATAATTTCGTTTGCTCTTAATATTACCCCTGTGTTTTTTGTCCTATGGGAACAGTGAGTTAGTGGATACTGCTAGCAAAGTGAGAAGTAATTTGATTGCAATGATAGGGCTGTAAGGTAGTAATACACACGCATTTAAAAATAGAAAGCCATTGTCAATTTAGTCACTTTATTGAAATTTATATAGAGACTTCTTCATTTCTATAGATTTCTGTTATTGTTGACAGTATCAGCCAGTATAATTCTTGCTTCATTAAAGGATCAAAAACCACCTAACAGTGCAACAATAGCATAAATTAAAAAAAAAAAAACTTTAAATGCTTCATGTACCAACCAGCTTTGCTGTATATACTGTTAAGATTGGTTGTTCTTGTGTTTTGTTTTCCTAAATACTCAGTTATGAACTTTCCATGCTAAGGATGGATAATAACTCAAGTTAAAGATCTGTTATGAATATGTTGCTCTTGGGTCACATTCCCTTTTATTTGCATCAGAGGTGAACTTTGAAATAGTTGCAGTTACCTTGGGTATATAGAGATACTTGGTTTAACTAATCATTTCTAGAGATCACAGAAAATACTATGGCCATTATTAAAAGCAGCCATTTCTCTTAGGAATGGCAAATATTTGACAGTATAAATAATGTGCTGTGAAGTAGTACAGAAGTGTACCAAATGTAGACGAACTTACAGGAAGAAGAATTGGTAGGAAGTATTTGATTTCTAAGGCCATGTAATTTTTATAGCAAGGTGTTGTGATCCAAATTTAGTGGAAGCAAAATCTTAAACTGTTTTCCTTGTACTTTGGTCAGTTAATTATTTGGCATGAAGTGTGACTATATATAGCCTCAAATCAGGTCAGAAGTTAAGAGGTATTGTAACATCCATTTCTGGAGGAAGCTTTAGTAAAGGTGCATGCAAAATATTGTAGACTATAAGACATTCAGAACTGATCCAGTAGACTACATATCAAATACTTTTCAGGAACATTGGTTTTATTTAGTTTCTGCAGTTTATAAATTTAAAAAAAAAAAAGTGAAAATAATATTAGTAGACTGATCTAAGCATAGTAGCTGCTGTTAGTATTTACAAACTTTTTCACATTTGTTACATTCTAAGTGTACACCTAATTTTTTTCAAACAGTGCTAAAGTCATTCACTGTTAATGCTGTTTTCATGGAATCAAAGCTTAAGATCCTCATAATAAGTTCTCATTGTAAAGCATCAGCTCAGGATAACCCACTGCAAATAAAATGTAACTATTACTTTTAAGCCACAGCTTCCTATTGATAGTTCAGTCATGTCTCAGCCTTCAGATTTTCTTCATTGAATGGTTGAGCCTGCTATGCTGAAATATAACATGCTATGCCAAGGTAACCTTTCATATTTTAATGACTGCCCCCTCAAGCCTGACCTAAGAGAAATCTTCAAGAATCCTGAAGGTTCTTTTTCGCCAGTTCCCTAATATCATACTTTTTTATCATTTAATTATATCTATATTAACAATAAAAGGTGTGTGTGTGCACCTGCATATGACTCTAGGTTTTCTAATTTAGAGGAGTAATAAGTGTAGGTCTAAAAACAGGTAAAACAGTCGTTGTTGCGTTGAGCAGCAGTGTGCCAGGAGGAGCTCCCCAGTCTCTGTCTCATTGTCTCACAGCAGCTGAAGAAGGGTAGTCTTGGCCATTAATGCTGCAGCAACCACCACCAAGAGAGGTATTAAACTCTGATATGGCAGCTACTACTTGAGGTCAGCTGCACCCAGCAGGAGCTGTCACCACCACCGTTGCCCTGTTGTACAACTGGAATAAAAAGCCTGACATCAAGCGCTCTCTCTGTAGATCTCCATCCTGTCTTTTCCATTTTTCTGATGTATATCATTTGTGTTGTAGTAGTTGTATAGCATGTTGCTGGCTTTCATCTGAGACATAGCAAAACTGAATTTTCCAAAACTATTGTAAACCGTAAGTCAGATATGAATATAAGCAGGATTTTTTTTATACTAAGTAATGCTAGTTTAAAAAGGCTTACCTGGCGAAATATTCCTGTTTTCTTACTGTGTCTTAAGGCACTTTTTCCTTTGAACACAAGATGGCACTACTGCTATTTAAATAGGTTTTTATTTCCTACTTAAACTTGAATTGTTGAGGTTTTTGACACGTTAATGTAAGTTTTGAAAGTTATTATTTTGGATAGCACATTTATTCCTGATTTCTAGCAATGACATCCTTTCTAACAATTCCTGTGTCCTCTTGTCCTGTTAATGAGGCGTAGTTCTGTCTTTGTAGAAAATGATGTCTGACAAATTTGTTTTACCTTATCAACGAAGTTCACACAGCTGGCCTTTCACTAGGGAACTGAAAGATAAAACTGTGGATTGACTGCTGGAATCCAAGACATGTGCCTGTACTTGTTATAAACCGCTGTATTACCTGTTTCCTAGTATCTTTTTTTTTTCTTTTGGTCAGTTTTCTCTAAGTTGTTAAAACTGTGCATCAAACATTTGTTTGAAAAAACAAAAGTGATGGCTCTGGTCTTCAAAGTGACTAATTTAACTAAACCTTGCTGTTATTCACATGTGATGAAAGCTGTGAAAAACCAGAAATAACTCATTCTTTTCTGTGTGCATAGTTCAGCTCTTGTTCAGTATCTCAGCTTTTATGATTTACATGTCTAACACAGAAAACAAATCTTATGATGAGGAGCACTCATCTTGTAATTCACAGTTCCAAATCTCTTTCATGGTCTCTTTTCAAGCTGATGTAAGTTCAAGCTGACAGCAGAAAGATGGGCTCCTGTTCACTGCTGCTTTGTACCATGGTTTCTGTTTGTATAGCTGTGCTCTGATCTGAAACAGGAGTTGATCTTGTTGGAAGCATCCCTTGGCAGAAACTTCATTTTGTTGACTTTCAGCGTCGCCATTAAGCTAGGCAGATGCCAGTGCCAATGCAAGGATGAGGGCAGAGGGGCTGCCTGTTTCAGTTTTAGCCTGCACTAAAATAAGTCAAAGGGGGACTAGCATATCAGCCTGACAGTAAGTAATTTAAGTTTAATTTAAATAGGACTTACTTTGTACCATTGACACATGAAGGAAATTAGAAGATTATTTCTGGAGTCCTATTCTCAAATTTTTATAATGTATGACAGGAATAAAACTGTTCAAGTATTCAGATAACTAGCATTTGCAATATTGATGAGCATGATTAATGACACAATGGAGTATTTCACTTTTTAAAGGAGTGGAAGTAACTTTAAATCACATGCCATTCTTCAGGATATGTAGATAATGGGGTGATCTCTGTTAAAACGATAATTTGAATGAGTTAACTCCATTTTTAGCTGAGAAGGAGCAAGATTCAGGCTGCGTTATGACTGAAATCCATTACAGTCTACTTTAGAATTATGAGGCTATTCTCAACATCTACTTTAGGTCGAGAAGTATTACCCTTACAATATAGTGAAGAATTAAGTGATATATCAAAATTCAATCATGTGTCTGGGAATTAAATTCAGAGTCTAGCTCTTGTCTAATTGTTAAACTATATCAAAATTACTACTTCTCCAGTAATTGTTGAAAGAAAGGTGGAAGAGGATTGTGTGGATGCTAGTTTGCTAGTGACTTTTATTATAGCAGCGTTTGTAGTATTGTATCATATTTTAAATGGACTGCAAGATTTCTATTCCTGTAAAGAGATTTTTCCAGGTCGGGAATGAGTTAAAGTGCTATTTCTTATTTCAGCAATATTATAAAAAATTATACTATCTTTTTTTTGACAGTGTTGCAAGCATTTGTATGCTCCTGCTTTTATAATTATTCTGTATAACGTCTTCATTCTTCTAAAGTTATGGACTGCATCTCAGATTACTATTTTATTTACACGTGTGCATTAGTGTTTTAGGATAATTAAAAGTTCATCTTTTCTCTAAGTACTTCAGGTTTGATCAGGAAGTAGGCCAGAAGAAGAGGGGATGGGGTGTTAATTTTACGTAAACTTTAGTGCACATTCTTGCAGTAGCCAAGAGTCTGTGTTCTGTCCTCTTACCTGAGGAGATAAAACTTGAGGTTGAGCCATAGCAAAATTCGTCCAACCCATCAAGTTCTGCCAGAGGAGCAATGAGGCTTGGCAAAAGTAATAAAATACTGTATTTGGAGATTTTGTTATCTTCTGTGTTTTACTCTGCACCCTTCCCTTGTGGAAGTGAGGCTTTGCTTTAGTAGAAATCCTGTTAAATACTGCAATTAATGTAATAAGTAATTATACATTAAATATTGGGAAAGAGGCAAATAAAGGCCAGCAGAATCATGTTTATTCTTTTTAAAAAAAAGATATACTTCACTTTTCAGCAAAGATGTCCAGGAAGCTAAGTTTGCCAACTGAGTTAAAGCCTGATTTAGGTAAGTTTACATAGTTGGTTTTATTTTTCTAAAACTGTTTTACAGAATGCGATATATGTTAGAGTCCTACATTATATAAACTGTTGTGACTTTCTTGTGTTTATCTGAAGTGTAAAACTAAAATTTTAATTCCGCTCTTTCTGGGGACTCTCAGGCACAAAATGTTATTGCTGTCATCGTAAGGTAAGCCTGCAAACCTTGTACATGGCTTATGCACTTTCATCAAAATTTTTAGGCATCTGCCACTCACTTTATCAGTAGTGCTGTGATAACAAAAGTGTGAATAAGCAGGTAATCTAAGGAAAACTGCTACTTAGGATGATTAGGACCACATTTTAAATTGAAAAATGAAATATCTTAAGAATAATAGCATACGTTGAGGTCCACTCAACAAATAATTGGACGTAGTTTTACGAATGTTAATTGTCTTGTGACCACTCTCTCTAAATGAAAATTATACGTAGCTGTTTGGATGGATGACCAGTCTGAGAATGTAGTTGTTCTTGAAAAAGTACAGTACCTTTTCATGTCAGAAGCAGTTTCTATGTGAAGTCTGTTGTACTAAAGGTCACTATATTGCATAACTAAAATGGCATACAAATGAGTAGATTTATTAATTTTAGTACTCTGTCATCAAAAGTTGACTGCCAGCTTGCAGATCAGTTCCAGATCCCCTGCCTCGTTCTTTAAAGATGATGGAGGACAGCTGTAGACCTACAGCAGTAGATGTAGCCTGAACGTGGTAGCTGCCTTCTGCCTGCCACAGCTCACTCCCCTCTTGCAGCAGAGTTGCTACAACAGCCCCAGCAGAAGACAGGCCAGAATCAGACTGGGAGCTGCAGAACTGTGTATTTGACAAATGCTGCTATCAGCAGGGAAAGTGTCCATGGCACTGGGATATCCTGAAACTGAGCTGGACCACCCTGCCTTACAATTACAGCTTGCTCCACTCAGACAAATGTGAAGTTGGAAAGAATCCTCAGAGATCCAGATGTCTGACAATTTAACCTCTCATCTGTTCATGAGCCTCCAATAAATAAGTTTTTAGAAGAATCCCAGACAGAAAGTTCCAACATTTTATAGTCAGACAAATTTCCTGTAATTTAATCAGTCTTCTTCCTTCCATGTTAACTTTTTCTCATGCTTTCCACAATGAACAGGGATAACAAGGGCTCCTTATCTTTGTTAGCTGTGTTTTATGCTGTTGAAGGCTGTTATTGTAGCTCTAATCTCCATTTTTGCAGATAACTTTTTTACAAAATTAAGTTCTTTCTCCCTTCTTAGGTTATGTTGTCTAAAACTAGGATGACTTCTGTTAATCTCCTCTTAGATTATCTCTATCATCTCTATAAAACTCTCATGCCCAGAACTAGAAGGATTTGACTGTGGCCTTGTTGGCAAGAAAGAGCAGAAAAATTTGATTTGTCTTTTCAATAGGTGTCTGTTCTTCTTCACTATGTTTATTAATGGTTTAGGGATGACTTCGGTTTAGTGTGAGTTTTACCATACTGTACAAACTGGAATACATTCATACTTAAATATTACACAGTTCATTCCAATTCTGATGTTATTTTACTCCTAGTTCTTTGATAGCAATAATTAATTAGAAATGTCCTTTTTAAAATGGTGACTGGAAAAGAGTGTTCTGAAGTTTTTTCAGCATTTTCTAGTTCTGAAAGACTTTGAGCATTTTCTAGTTCATTTAATATTTGCTGTTCCTCCTGAAATAATGGAGTTTCCTTATTTCCACTTTACTCATAAAATAGTTTGTACTTGCTGAATTGTAATGGCCTTTAAGTGGTGTTGCTTGACTTTGCACATGTGAATATCTACACTTAGATGCCTCATTTCTTTCTGTGTAAAATTCTTCTAGTTTTTTGGGTCTGTAAGTAACTTGGGCGATTACAATTATTTATTTTTATTTTACTTCTATCTTTTCTCCTAGTTGGATAGCTTTTCCATAGTGTTCTTCAGAGATTGTCAGCTTCCTTGTATTTTCTTTGTCACTGATGTGGCCATATCTGCTAGCTCTAGGAGGCAGCTGAAATACCTGTCTCCCAAGTTCGTTATTCCTATTTTCTCTCCTTTTCCATGGCCTCTTGAAATCTACTTTTCTGTGATCTTTCAAATTACTCTTCTATCTTTAGATATCTTTTCCTCCCTATGTAGCCAAAACAAAATCTAAAGTATGTGCTTCTGTATTTCTTTCGCTCTCCCAAACAGAATTTATCTTGAACATACTCTAGTCTGCGTTATACCATTGCTTTTCAGTGTTGTAATCCAGATGATTAAGGTACCATTGCCACTAGGTCCTTGCTCAAAAGAGCCTTATCTTGCTGTCCTTCTCATAGTGGTGTGTAGTGGGTCATCACACTGTGGTTCCTTCCTCTTCCTCTGAAATTAATCTGTTCCAAACTGTAGATTCTTCCTTGACTTCAGGATAAATAATATCCACTAAAGCAGTTAAACTCTTTACTGTTAGTTCTCTTCTGAACAAGTTGTCTGCTCTCCACAATCCACATTGTCTGGCAAGTTAATTTTTATGGGGTTTTCCCTGTCTATTCTAATGCTTCTAGAATTTGTACACATGCTCTTCAAACGTTCAACCTGATTCAACTCAAGAAACGCACATTTAATTGTATGTGGGCTGCAGTTAAGGTATGATTATATTCAGACTGATTAATCCATGTAAGAGTTGAAAAAGCATTGTTGGCAAATACTTAAACCTGAAGAAACAAGCATCTTAAGAGGTTGTGGTCATTAGAACTATAAAAAACAACAGTAGTTTTCATCGGTTTACTCTGGATTTGATTTTTTTTTTTAATGTTTGAACTTAAGATGTCAACATCCGAGTGGTTGACCTAGTTTCTTTCTCTAATCCATGTTTTATACTTGACTTAATTTAAAATTTGGCAGGACAATAATTTTTTCTATCCTTGCTGGAATAAGACAAGTATCTCCTGAGAAGATGTACTGCTTATGTTGCGTAGATGTCTGTATTTAATCAGTTGAAGTCTAGTTTGTATGTTTGTCAAATGTATGTTAGATGTCCTTTGTAGAAAGTTGTGCAACAATTTAATGAAACTATCATAGTGAAACTTCAGAAAGTATGTGGTTAAAATTTTGTTCTTTAGCTCTTAATCCTGCTTTAAAGATGCCAAATATATCTATACCCTACACAAAGATCCAAAGCAATAATTTTTTAAAAATCATTATATACATATTGCATGAAACTTTTACTAGTAAGTGTTGACTCATGCTGAAGCTCTGGAATGATGAGTTAAGTAAAGCACTAATTGGTGAATGCACAGATAAATTCAGACATGCTGATGTGTTAAGAATCACTGCATGTACAGACACTACACAGAATGGAGCAGTTTACTGTTTCCTGGTTTGAGTTTTTTTAATATTAGAATTCATTCTTGGTTACAAGAACCTTATGTGCTAGGCAGTGAGCAAGACGTCCTGTAAAGTTTTAGTGCTGTTTCTGGCCCTACAGTATTCAAAATGGAAATCTTCAGCTCTGCATACCAGTGCCAGGTGGCATCTGGTAGCATTTGATGTTTCTTTTACTAGAAGTTTGTGTGTGAGTAAATAGCCAGTTAGATGTCCTCCATACACTTTCCTGAGTGGGATGATATTATCATGAGTCGTTACAGGTTATGTGTTATCATGCTGTCTGGATGTCACTGCAGTTTTTAAAATAAAATAGTTGCATCTTCATAAGATTATTAAACTGTGTTCCATGGAAGCCAATGTTTTTTAATCTAATAAATGAACTAATTGGCAGAGAGTTATGTAATTTAATTTTTTAAAAGGAGGAGTCCTGTTTGATGGTAACTGTTATTCCCTGTCCCAAGAAGACAGAAATATGCATAACCATTGTTTGTGACAATTACCGAACAGCAACCTCTGCAAAAATAGATTGGGCTCTTTGTTCTGGATACAGTGTTGAAAACTGGGCTGAAAGGAAATGTGACTCAGGCAGAATACAAGAGTAATAATCACTAGAATGATAGTATAAACTTCATGCTAAAGAATAAGAAAGGCATTAAGAGAAGTCAGATTTTCTGTGTTTTGCCATTCTTCTCATTAATACTGATTTATTTTCAGATGTCAAAGACAACTCTTTCAGTCGATCCCGGAGTTCTAGTGTAACTAGCATTGATAAAGAGTCCCGTGAGGCAATTTCAGCTCTTCATTTTTGTGAGACTTTCACAAGAAAGGCCGATACATCACCTTCCCCATGCCTGTGGGTTGGGACCACGCTGGGTACAGTGCTCGTCATTGTACTGAACTTACCCCCAGGAGGAGAGCAAAGACTTCTTCAGCCAGTAATTGTTTCTCCTAGTGGTATGTACAAAGCAGATGGGCTAAAGTATACTTTGATAAAGTAGCAGTGATGTTCTTTTTCTAAAAAGAAACTTTTCCTCAATTATGGGTTAATTGAAAGTTAAGTGGTTTAGCTTTATTGGTTTAGTTACTAATGTTAACAATATAGACTAGTTAGTTCATTACCAGAGCTTTTAAGTTGCAAAGTTGAAAATATGATCGCATATAATACAAAAATACCACTTTAATGTATACTTGCCGAGAAAAGCATGTTTTCTAACCTTTAATGTAGTATATGGCAGTTGTTAAATAGAAATAGCATAACAGATGAGTACTTCAAATGCTCAATTTATTCTTCTATTTTTACTCCTGAGGTTGGAAACTTTCAGTCTTCCTGCATCATAAAAATGGAATACATTTGCTGTGAGAGGTCTTGTATCTTGATTCTCTGATACACAGCAACTGCTTTTGTTGTAATTATGTATTAATGGTTTGCTGAATGTGCTGTTAGGCTTATACCACTGTCTCATGCAGAACATTTAGCTGTGTTCCACTTTGCTCACACAGATTGTATCAGGACATACAAATTGCAACGCTATTTGATTGAAATAGAGATTAGGAATAGTGTGACCTCTGGACCATGTTTGATTTGTTCTCATCAAGTATGGTATTGGCAGCAGTATTCGGATATGATAACATTTGATTGTAAAGGCAAGGCTGCAACCTAGACGCTGTGTTTTATCACTGGATCTGCAGCATGAACTCTAGAAGATACTCCCATATCTGTGATTTTTTTTGTGTGTACTTAGCAAATGTTCATGCTTTTACTTGCGTGTGAATAAATAAAAGTAAAATAAGAAATGTATTAGCTGAAGGTCTGGCCTGCAGAGACAGTGATTTAAACAGTGGGGAGGGAAAACCTTTCCTCTTTCATTTTATGCTAGAGAGGAGTGGATTCAAGCATGAACAGCAGCAGGAAAAAAATCCTCACATGTTGCTTATGTCTGAACCTGTCTGTATTGAAGAAAAAGGAAGTGCTTGCCTTCAACTAAGCATTTACTGTTGATAGTAAGCACACTGTGTACTCCTTAAGAGAGAATTGCATTTGTGATGCTGAGCTTGAATACAAATGTGCATTCCAGCTTGGCTTTCTTAATAAATGTATGCATTTCCTTTGAAGTTAATGGAAGAGTATGCATACACTTAACCCTTGAAAATGGGTTTAACATTTTCTTGAATATGTATGTGGTTTTGCACTGCTTCATTGGGTTTTAGATAAACATCCAAAGGTTTTGGTATGTCTGTTTTGCTACAGACGCAAGCCTAGGTTCTTGTTTTCTTTTTGTTTTGCTGGCTTCCTAAAGGTATATTTTGTAGCTTGAAAGACAATTGAGGAGAGCTGTTTAAGAAATATGCTCAACTTCTTTATTCTAGGAACCATCCTGAGGCTAAAAGGGGCAATCTTGAGAATGGCTTTTCTGGATACCACAGGATCTTTGGTCCCACCAGCACATGAACCATGGAGAGAACACAATGTTGCTGATGATAAAGATGAAAAAGATAAATCAAAGAAGCGACGACCTGTCTCAGTATCCCCCTCTTCCTCTCAGGAAATCAGTGAAAACCAATATGCAGTGATATGTTCAGAAAAGCAAGCAAAAGTTATCTCACTGCCATCCCAGAACTGTATTTATAAGCAAAACATAACAGAGACTTCTTTTGTTCTTCGTGGAGACGTAGTGTCATTGAGTAACAGTATCTGCCTTGCATGTTTCTGTGCCAATGGACATATTATGACTTTTAGGTAAGACCTCTTTGATAGTAACTTAGATATAAAAAGAACAAGTAGTCTTCTGCTAGATAAGAAGTTTTCTTTTCCATAAGAGTATGAATTAAAATCTGCATTCACTTAGTGTTGATGAACTTATAACACATGGGCCTGGATAATTTTGATTATTCATTCGTATAAGTTCTTCAACATATGAAGAAATTTACTAGTTTAGCTCAAGCTACCCTGATTTAGCAAATAGTTCCAAATGTGATGTAGGTCCCTGAGTGGATGAAGATTCTCAAATGTGAATTTACTCTGATGGAGAAAACTGCCTTGAGTCAGACCTCCACCTGGTACCTGACCACAACTCTGCTTGGTTTTGTGCAGCTATTTGCATCACACTCATGCCTCTAGCTTCTTTTTGTTGTATAGCTTGATTGTGTCTTAAAGGCCTTAAACTTAGGCTATAAGGACAAGATTAATTAATAGCACTTGTTTTATAGAAATAAACCTCATACTTTAGATCACTTTATGATTTTAAACACGTGTAAAAATAATGTTTGATTGTTTGATAACTTAAATGTCACCTATGTAACTTTAACATGTCCTTTTTCTTTAATATTTGCAAATGCTATTTTATTCTGAATAGCAATGCATATATATCTATACACTTGCACCTACATTTTAGTCTTTGCTAATGTTAAGATTAATGTGGAACATGGCATTATACAATTACACCAATAGAACTCCTAAAAGGTCATTTTTAAGGTTGTGAAAACAAGCTCTAAGCTTGGGAAACCCTGTAAAAAAGATACTTCTTCAGGAAGCTATTAGGAATAAACCTAAAGCTGATCTGATGCATGCTACAATTAAAAAAGTTTCGATTGTTAAATAGGTTAACTCTGTTGATCTGTATCCCAATGCGTATTCTAAACATCTCTAGAAAATGCTGCTCACTTTGCAGGGCAAACGTGCTTTTTATCCCTAATTTAAATTGAACTTAATGATCAGATACCATATATTCAAACAAATCCTGTTTTCCACAGGATTCATTTTGTTTTCTAAAGAACTTTGCATAGAGGTAGGTGCTAAATTATAAATATTTGTTACATTGTGTAGGGAAGTTGAACTCCCAAGTATTAACTCCATAAGCATGCATTGCTGCTGGGAAGTGGATTTAATGTGCTGGTTTCATAAAGTAGTAAGAGCATTTTGTCATACCCAAGATGCGCAATACTTATCTACTGATACAAATTTAGATAGGGCTTACAATTCTGTTAAATTTAAAAATGCTATCATGGATGTCATGCTTATCCTATCTGAGCTAATGTTTATTGTGTTTTGTCTTGAAGCTCTAAGGATATTTTATGCTTCCATTGGTCTGAAGCAAAGCACTTCCCTGTTACTAACTCACTCTTATGAATATTATTATTTGAGATACATGCATGGCAGAAGTGTCATTTCTGGGTGATGTGCTTACAAGAGAATATTGCTTCTTATTTCTTAGCTGTAGAACTTGCCTCCACAGTCATGTTACCTATTCTCCTTCCTTTTTTTTTGTCATAGATTACATCTGCTAAGATACAATAGCAACAATCTGTAAAATGCAAGCTTAACTTCTTGAAATCTCGGTATCGTACTGGAAAAAAAAAAAAAAAAACACTAAAAAGCCAACACTTACTGTTGCAGTTACTACATCTGTTTCATTGCTTTTGGCTTTACTTTAGCCCTCTCCTGGTTTTTTTTTTTATTTTCTAGAAATAACTTACATAAATGACAGCTGCAGCAGAAGCTGCTTAATGTATTGTCTGTAGATTTGCAGTTAACATCTTGTGCAAATTTTGTTTTTACAAAAATTTCATAGGAAATGTTTTTGAGATTTGTTTTTTTTGGGGGGGTCTCTATCAAGACATCAGGTGTTCAGTCTCTTCTTACTTGCATTTATTATTACTTTGAGAGAGGAATGTTTGTTAGCAAGAGCATTGTTACAGCCTGAGTGTGTTGCATCTGTTCTTTAGTAGCTTGATGCAGTAGGTACTGCAGATACATGTGCAGAATCAGAAAATAGAAGGTAAGCAAACTTTGCTGTAAGAGGACTTAAATATGCAATCAGACAGAAAAGATGGACATAATTCATAATACTGTTCTTTGAGGTTACTGAATTCTGTTTTCCTTTAAAACCACAAGTGTATTTCCAAGTGTTCTTGAGGAGAGAGATCTTTTGGACTTATATTTTTAGTCAAGGAGAAATTCTTTACCCGAGAGAAGACGTTGAGTGTTTAATTGTAAACTTTTGGTAGATGCTTATCAAAATACTACTTTAATAATTACTGAATAATGCTTTAAGTCAATCTGTGATTTACATGCTCAGAGTATCATTTAAATGATGCTTTTCAATGAGTATGTTTTGATTTTGTAATTGCATTAAATTGATACCCTCTTTATGTGGTACTTGCACAGAAGGTGAAGAGAAAAATAATATATTGCGGTTTAGAAATGAGCCATTTGATCAATAATAGACAATCCTGCTATACTTAGTGGTGTTTTTTTTTTTTCTTAAGTTTGCCAAGTTTAAGGCCATTGTTGGATGTATATTACCTGCCACTCACCAATATGCGGATAGCCAGAACATTCTGCTTCACCAATAATGGACAAGCACTCTATCTTGTCTCACCAACTGAGATACAGAGACTCACCTACAGTCAAGAAACATGTGAAAATCTTCAGGTAATAAATTAAAAACACCAAAACTGTTTCTTAGATTCTGAGGCTCTCAGTTCTAGATTCACAAAGCTTACAGTAATTTTGTCATAAAGCTTAGCACTTTGGCTGTTGTGCTTTGATTTTTCTCACTGTAGAGTCTGATTCTTAAATTTTACTGATTCATCCATCCTCTTGTATTTGAAAGAGTTTCATACTTGATTTCTTTTTTGATTGATAGGGAATTTCCTTGTTTAACATGTGCAGTTAATAAAATTCCGTTGTTCAGTTGATGCTGGTGAGATGCCTGCTGACATAAGGGAATGCGAACTCGGGATACTTGAAGGAAGCTATTAGGCTTCAGGGGTATTAACAGCTTGAAAAGGTTCTCAGCTGCGCTTCAGCTTGGAAGTTGTACAGAATACTGAAATAGCAGAGATGCAGGCTGTAAGCTCTACTTTTGTACCACACATGAATACGAGCGTTCATAGATACAGTTTTAACAGAACAAAATCAGGAGTGTTGCCCAAGTTGTTGAGGAGCATATACAGTTTTACTTGAACCCATTTCTTTCCTACTAAATCTCATGAGCTACAAGTTTGCAACTCAGATTTCTTAATAGAGTTTTTATTTCCTAAGTTGCCTTGCAAAGGTAAATGCTTATTAAAGCATATTAATTTTGGAATCCAAATCCTTGAAATAAATCCTTGCAGTGAAAGAATATTCCATTAATTTGTGTGTGAAATAATGTATGCCTTACGCGTGTCTCTTCTTCATTGCAAAGGAAATGTTGGGTGAGCTCTTCACTCCTGTAGAAACACCAGAAGCACCGAACAGGGGGTTCTTTAAAGGCCTGTTTGGAGGTGGGGCACAGTCACTTGACAGAGAAGAACTCTGTAAGTTGTTTGTGTTCTTTATTTCTCTGATATTTCTACCTGAGGAAACCAATGATCCTTGAGAAATGTATTACCTGTGTTAATAGAACATTGTTTGCAAAGAGGAAAGTAAAGGGAATTACGTGCTTTTTCATAGCTTTTTCTGTGTTGTACACCTTACCAACAAGATCAGAAAGGTTTGGTACTGTTTTCTCACAGGTTCCTTTACCTCATTTATTCAGGAGTAGATTATAAAACAAGAAATGGGATGGCTAATCTTGTTTTTAATCATCTTTGTGAAGGATACAGTCCTGACAATGATTTTCTTAGTGCTGTTAGACTGAAAGGGGCTGGTTCTGAAGAACACTATCCTGGACAGTGACAAAATTGAAACTCCATTCTATTTCAGCTCAATTGTGAGATTCTTTTTTCTCATTTGACTTGTCCAGATGTACCTTAGGAATGAGAGCAAAAACAGAACTGTATGATGGTTCAGTACAGTCCTCTGCGCATAGGACAGTAACATTTGGATTTGGCGAAATTGTTGTTGCTTTATCATTTCCTCATTTTTTTTATTACAGCTTCATTTTTGTTTACTGTGGCGGCATGCAGCATTTTACAGAATCATGGAATAGAATTATAGAACAATATATGTAAGGAAAATAACTTCCATTTATTGAGAGATTTGCTAGATAAAACACCATATTATGCAATTTTATTTGTAAGAACAACTTTTTTTAGCATGAAAGGTAACTATTAAAACAGAAAAGGCTCCTTAGCAGTCACTTCTTTCATTCCTTTTCTTATTGGTTCTTTTGATTTAACCAATAAAAATTAAATTAGACTTTACTACTTGAGCCTGTACGTTTTGAACAAATATCAAATATTTAGAAGCTGCTTTCTGCATTAAAAATTCTGTTTGTCTTTGTGTTAATACTTCAAAAGCCTTGTCAAGTATTCTATTGGTGAAATTTGTGTGCAAAATTATATGTTTAATTAGTATGACTGGGACAGGGGACAAAATGCCTTTCCATGGCAACAGGAAAGCACTTTTATAACTTTAGAAGCATCTCTTTACATCATTTCAAGTTCCCACCATCAAGTTTTGGCTCAGATCTTTAGAAGGAAAATAGTATTGACTGGGAGAAAAAAGCCTAGTGAATTGTAGCCTGAAGGTGAGTTCAGTGACAACTCAAAAGCCATCTGAAAATGTTTTTAAAAATAATCATATTTAACATGACAGTCAAAGCAGAATCTGTAATAAGTGAAATGATTTCTTTTTTTATTCTTAGGAATTCACGGAAAGATGTTTATAGTGTTAGCTGAAATCTAAATCTTTCTTCCTAGAAGCATAAAATCAAATCAGAAAATTTTGAAGTACTGCAGTAAAACTTATTTAAACAAGTTAGTATTACTTTTCCTAGAGGTGGAAAAAAAAAAAAATGAAACCATATTTTCATTGTTTATAAAAAAGGTAAAGATTATGTGGTTTGATTTTGGCACCCAGAAATGTTTTTGCCTTCACTCAAATTTTTGTACAATATACAATTTGGCATAAGATTGACATGTTCTTTGAGTGTTGAGACTGAACTAAGAGCTGATGTCCGATTATGAGCACAGGAGGTGTAATTGGTGCAGTCACTGGAGTCTAGAGAGCTGTTCAGGTGACCAGTCATGAGTGTTTACTTCAGGAGATGCTGATATGTTCTTACAGCTGTACTGCCTTCTCATGATTTACATTACTTTTTTGACAAGATTTTTACAATAATGAGAGAACAGACACATGATCTGCAAGTGTCTGCATCTAAAACTGAACTTCCATCAAAGGAAACTTTCAGTGGAGTCATACTGGCTGGCTACAGCAGCCAAGTGTTTCCAGAATCGACCACAACTTGTATTTTCAAAATTCAATTCTCCTGCTCTGAACTCTCAACACCTTCCCTGTGAAGTAAGCTGTATTGTTAAAAACCACCTCACCAGCACAATGCTCATGATGACCACGATGCCAGCACTGGTGAGAGAATTTTGATTTCACACTTGAGCCATGGAAAGTTTATAATTTCGTAACCTGTCTGCAAACTCAGAAATGTTTGAAAATCTCAGTTTCATTATATAATAACATGGAGTAGTGAGTATTGGTTGTAGTCATGCCTATGATAAAGTGTTTAGTGTCTATGCAAAGAAATGACGCCTCTTTACATAAATACCAATGTAACTAGTTCATAATAATCATAGAAAACCTTACTATTCTGTCTTTGCTGTTTTGCAAATGCCTCTAGTTGGAGAATCAGCGTCTGGGAAGGCATCAAGGAGTCTTGCCCAGCATATTCCAGGGCCTGGGGGTATTGAAGGTGTCAAAGGAGCAGCATCTGGTGTAGTTGGTGAACTAGCACGAGCCCGGTTGGCACTAGATGAAAGAGGACAAAAACTAGGAGAACTGGAAGAAAAAACTGCAGCTATGCTTTACAGTGCTGATTCTTTCTCTAAACATGCTCATGAGGTGAGTCTGTTACATGTTTGACTAACTTTAAACTTATTCTCTATCAAATAAATGTAAGTTTTGTGAGTAACTGACATCTGCAAAGGCGTGTGACAGATATCTAATGAGAATGCAATATAATTTATAATGGACAGTTCCTGTAATCTGTCGATCATTACTCCTAATTATTAAGTATTAATGTAAACAGCTTTGTCTTGTGGCATGTTGGTCTAGAGCACACCCTCTGCCTGAGTGGCATGTAGACTTCCAAAAGGGTGGCTCAGTTCCTATTACTTAAAAGAATTGGGTACTGAATTAGGCAGGAGTAATGTTCTCTGAGATTCCTGTGGTTCTTGAAAAAGTTCCAATTATTGTATGGAAACCTGATGAGTCCAAGCTAATTTTTTTTCTATGTAACTACATGGGATGGGTGTTCTTTTCTGTATTTGTGTAGATCTCTGTCCATCCCCTAAACTCCTGTGTAACCTTCCCATTCTTCAAAAAATGTCTTTTTCTGTCCTAGTGGTTTATCAGCAGTGATGCTACCATGGGAAAATTCATCATGTCGCTTTCCATAAATTCACTGTTCACATTCATAAACTGTCACTGTTCAGCAATAGTGTTGTTGCAGTTTAGTTCAGAAGTCTTACTAAAGTCCCTCTTTCTGCTGCTTTGTAAGCATATGGTATATGTGTATCGTGTACAGAAACAGTAATTAGAAATTGCTTTTTGGTTTTTTTTAGATGATGTTGAAGTACAAAGACAAGAAGTGGTACCAATTCTGACGATGCTCATCAATTACGTCTGTTTAATTTTGTCCTGATGGAAAAATCTTGGTTTTTCATTAATTTTGGCAGGAGCATTGAAATCTAAAGGAGTATTCACCGTTGGATACTGTTGTTTCCTAGCACAAATCACACACTGATTTACCTCAGTCGTGGCTTTAACTGAGGAGCTTTATATTTAAAAGAAATACACACAAACAAACTTGAGTGTTTCTTAGCTGTTGGTTAGCTGAGAGTTGGAACAGAGAAGGTAACTAGACCATGTGGAAAAGAGGGTAAAAGGAGAACTTAGTGTGAGATGGGCAGGGGCAATGCAGGGTCAATCCTGTGTTAATATTTCATATGCCAAAAGTTCTTGTGCTATTGTAATTGCCGCCAGTGTTATACCCTCCTGTGAGGAGAGGCAATAAATCAGGGGTCCAAGAGCTGGAATAAAGTTGTTAGTCTTGCTGGACAGTAGCTGACTTAGGCTTATCCTCTCTATGACTCCCTATACTTACCATTATTGTTGAAGAAGAGTTCAAGTTTGCTGTCACTTCTTTCGTCGGAAAAGCTGGAAGCTTGGAAGATTTCATGTTGAAAATTGTATACATAGTTGACCTGTGAATAGTCTTTTCTTGGACCCCTGATCAAGTATTCTTGTATTCACATCATATTCTGTGAAGTACAAAACCAGACAATACACAATTTTTGCATTAAAAAAAGTCAAGTGAATAATATGACTGGAATGTGTCATGCTGGGAGTGTTCATTTGTGTTATGGCCGTGCAATGTGAAATGTGGTAACATCTTCATTGTGGTAAGAATACTTCAACTTCTGTTCAGTTACATATAATTTTTTGCCAAAAATAGTTATTGGTTCAGTTTTTATAACATTTAGAATTGGCTGTGGGTTCCATCCATGCTGTGAATTTTTATAAATGTTTAACAGAATGTATCTTTACAGCCATTAATTAAAATAGCTGAGATAGTTTTGCTCAAAACTTAAGTTCTAGATGCCCCTTTATTCCTTCACTATGAAATCAGATAATCTTGGACTCAGGTTTTCAAACAGTTTTACACTCCATGGAGGTGCTGATGCATGAATAATGGCAAGCATCTAATATTTAATAATTGTCAGTATCTTATTTAGCAAATTTCTAAATCCTGCTAGTGGAGCTATTTCAGAAGTACCTATCTCAGCCCCACCCAGCACTAAAGGCAGTTTGGATCCAAACTAAAGTTTGGATTTAGTCTCTAAAGCTGTTGTTTTCCAATGTGGGCAGTGGTAAGTGTCCACTAAAGCTTCAGGAATTGCGAAATAATGTTCAGTTTGGGTGAGAGAAAATAGCTGAGCTAACTTGTTAATGGCTGCTGCACAAAAGCTGTAACAGTGGGAATATCCAGAGCTCTTTTAAAAATAACCTTAAAATAACTGTTGGAATTTTGAAGATTAGTTTAGACTCTTTTCCTAAAAGCAGGACAAGTAGCTGATTTTGTTTTATAGGAGGGAGTACTTAGAAGCTGATAGGTCTACATTGTCTGAAATTAATCATTTGGGTTTGCTTCTCCAAGCATCACATACTGTGTGTTTTTTTCATACACTTTCCAAATGTTCCCAAAGCAAACCCTTGGTTATATTTGTATTGTATAGTGATGTTGCAGAGATGTTGCGTAGATAAGGCAACCTTACAAAACACTTAAAGGATACAAAATGTTAAAGTTACTAGTGGTTCTTAATTCATTTTTCAAGTCAAGGGCAAATATGTTTGGGCTTTGTAGCACAAATTGATATTTTTTCTGATTTCGTGTATAGTAATATTGAATTAGAAAAGTGAATTCTGATGCCAGTACGAGGGTAGGCCATGCCTTGTCCATAGTCCAAAGAACTTGATAAATGGAAACATGGCATTTTGAACAAGCAGCATCATGATTTCTCGATGGCTCTGTCCCATACCTACAGAGGCAATGTTAACTCCAGTTACTTAACTCAGCTTGCCGCACAGTTTTTTGCCTCTGTATGTGAATTAAATTCTTTTTTAGTGTCTAATTACTGCATATTTAACACCATTTTGTTTAAAATCTGGATAGAAGAAAACTGGATAAACTACTGTCCATACCATGTCCAAAAATCAAATACCCTATGTGGCACTTGTCCCCTTCCTAATCTCACACGTGTAAATTGAGATGACTGATTATTATTTCAAGTGGTGAAGAGGAACTACATTTCAGAGCAACAGAATCTTGGAAAACTAGTCTGGTCAGGCTCCGTTGGAGAAGATGACAAAAGTACTCTTCAGCAAATTGTGGTATCAGTTCAATGGAAGATGAATGACTCACAAGCATACTTACCTTTCCCATCGAGAAACATTTGATAACCACCAGCAAGTTAAAAAAAAAAAAAAAAAAAAAAAAAAGAGGCAATGAGACAATGAGAGACCATATGCCAGTACAAGAAGAGTAGTGGCTTATTTGATATTATAGAATAACCATAGTTGAATCTTTTTTCTGTTGCGTATTTTCAGAGCATGCTTCGAGATTTGAAAACTAATGAAATAATTGCTCATGAGATGAACACACAGATAGTTCTTGGTCAATAAATGGGGCCATGTACAATTTTAGTCTAAAATGTTCCTCTTTCCTTATCTGAGGAAGGAAGTTGATCGTACACACATTGCATCTTATTCTGCTATTGGTGGTGCATCTTTTCTACAGCAAAATCTATTGAAATCCTTGGGGGGTAAGCCCCCCATTTTTTTTTCACTAGCATTTTAGTTGTGTGAATCTTTTTTAGGGTGTTTGGAAAACTATAAAATACAATAGAGCTATTACTTTTTTTATTTTTTTGATGGAAGTGTAAGAAACTGCTGCTACCTATCTGTTTATATGTCGTGTCTTTCATTAGGAACTGTAAACTGAAGAAGCTTTTCTTCATCCTGCCAAATTGTAACTTTGAATGTTGATATGTGTAAATATGCGTGTATTCCAAATAAGTCTGAAAGTGTTACACCACAGGCATCTCCAGTGATTTGTTCTTCAGCATAGTTATAAAATATAGTAGTATATAGCTGTGTTCCTTGTCTGTCTTTATGCAAAAATTTTTGCCTGAGGTCGTACTTGCATGGCAGGTGATATTGGAAAGCTACATCCAAAGGAGGATTTTTGGAAGCAAGTTAATTTCCTTTTTTCCTTTTTGTTTTCCTTTTCTCTTTTCCTTTTCTATTTTTTTTTTTTTTGCTTAATTAATGGCACTGATCCTACCTGAACTTTTAAACTTGAATTTCTCCTGCACTTTAATTCAATCATGGATTTTATTCCTTAATTTTGTTTCTATATTTGTGCAGTTCAGGTTCATTATTTGTATATAAACACACACATTCAGTAAAGACTTTAGAACAGATTACTTTTGGGCACATTTGCTAATTATGTGACTATCATTTAGAATGTGTGTTTTCTTAGCAAAATATGTATATACAAGTATATTCAATATAGAATCTAATGAAAGGCACTTATCCTGTGTCAGCATTGAGTTTATAAATTACTGCAACACTTTCAGATTTGTTACTAGATAATACAATAAAACCTGTTATATTTATACATACTGCTTAAGAATATACTTTTAGTTTTAAATAATTTTTATATGTACACTTCTACCTTTAATTTTAAAAAGACTTATGTTCAATTTTTAAGTCAAAGTACTTAAAGTATGTATATTATCCATAGAAGAAGTTGTTTTAAGCTTATGAATACATTCATATCTCATATCGAGATGATACAATTACTAAGCAATGAAAACAAATAGCCCATTTTGCTTTGCAGAAAATAATCATACTTATTTTTACCTCCCATTTGGAACATTCTTAAATAATTCCCTAAGTATGGAGAGGGAAGATAGTGCATTCAGAAAACTAACCTAATGTAAAAGTTTTCTCAGCTGCAGTCCATGGCTGACTGGTTTTCTATGATTTCTATTATTTATTTTTTTTTAGGTATACACACGAAAGGCTTTTTTCTGCTCTATTCCTTGGACTCTTGAAATTCCCTAAAACCAAAGTGGGGTTTGTCCGATAAGTATTTTCTTTGAGTAATGTGTATGAATCTTGATTATACATCATCTCTTTACGTGTAAATCAGGGGTTTTTTTTTGTATATTGAATGCCTGTTGGAAAACTTACAGCCTGTGGCTGAAGTGCCCTCTTCTTTCTCATCATGGTTTAACATACGCGGGTGGGCATCGAGAGCAGCTGAAGATTGTGGGGGGAGAAGGAGAACAAAACCTGGGGGCCCTCTCCAAGTTGCGAGGTAACTCGTCGGTTGAACTGTTTCTTCATTCTAGCCGATTTTTTGTGTTAATTTACATGAATCTTTTCTGATGGATGTTGGGAGCTTTGCTACTACCACAAAACCTTCAAATACTTTGTAGACAAAAATAAGTGATGTTTGAGAGGAGGAAGAAAAATAGAAAAAAAGATGTGTAGGCGAATCAGCTAAACCAATTTTATTTCAGTTTTCATTGAAAAAGTAAGTTAAGCTGGGCCAATTTCTCCTCCTCATGCATGTTACAGAGATGTGCTGGATATCATCTACTTTATAACTGTGTCAAGCCATATGAGCGTACTGTGTTTTGGGGTTCTTTTACACTTCTTTATAAAGTTTAGGGTTAAAGATGGGGGCATTCATTTTAAAAAAAGGAAAATGAGACAAACGTAGAACAATCAAATGAAAGAAAGGTGTCAATCAGTATTCCTTTTAGTTTTTCCATGTAAAGCGCCTAGAACTGTTTAAGCCATACAGCTGTAGGTTCCTTTGACGCTTGTATTTGGTTTTGTTAGTACCTAAGTTACATATTACCAGGCAACTAATAACTAGAAGTTAAACTGTTTCAGTTGAAAACATGTAAGGAGTTGTATGTGGATTACCACTACCATTCAGTAACAGGTGATGCAAAGGGAGAGGGGTGGGAACATGTTTTAAATATTCCCTTTTAAAACGGAATTGTAAATAAGCAGTACTGTGTTATTTTAGACCTGAGCTCTGCTATCTGTAGTGGTTAGAACTAGGAAAACATGCTGCTTTCTAGTTATGCTACTGTTTCATTGTACCAGCACCATGGAGGGAAAATAAAAAAAAAAATCAGTAAATTTTTCTAACATTGCCCACTCGTGGGTAAGCATGCTTGATGTGTAGCAGTTCTTGTTTACGTATATCTTAGTGTGTACATGTGTGTTTTCTTTTTTCTTTTTGTTCATTGCAACTTCTTCTTCAGTTAAGTCTTGCTGAGCCCCACTAGCTCTTCTGAGGGTGATTACTGGAATATGCATTTTTAGGTAGGGTTGCAAATCCATCTGTCTACAAATATAGTTTCATATGAACTGCAAACTGTACTGTTACAAACACAACTATGTTAGATTGCATAGAGTTATTTTACTTACATGTACTTGAACTGAACTATGTCATCATAACAAATTAAGTATGGAATATTTTTGTAAATAAAAATACCTGTGCAGCTGGTATTTTAAATTGAAAATGTATTATACATTAATGTTTCAGAAAAAATGTTCATATATGTGTATATGAATGTGTCATTATGCTGAAGGGCTCTGATTGGGCAAAATAAACTATTCAAATCTCTCCTGAAATGAGTGGAGCTTACTCCTTTTCTTCCTAAGCAGTCCTTTTCTTGCCGGCTGGAGCACGCAGTGACTCTTTGCCAAAAGGGGCTGCTTTGTTTGATTTGAGATCTTGTGAGAGGTGCTTTGTAACATGGGGAGGGCTCTGGCAGTAGTAGCCAGGCCCACAGTGAGTTGCCCCAAAGGAGCACAAAAGGTGAAAGGGTTTGTCTCTGATGTTCCTGAGCAGGTCTAAAAGCATTGAGGCACACATCTTGGTGGTGACGATGTGAGGTCCCGTTATCCTTTTCAGCTTGCAGAAAAGTCAAGGTCACTCATTTTACAAAGACACAGTAAAGAGGAATATTTTCTGTAGCTGCGTTTTGACTGTTCATTGATGTAAGAATACAAGGTGCATGGGGAGAAGGATGAAGCTGATGGTTTTTTTTTCTTTCGTCATATTTACAGCGCATCAGATGTATTTTTGGTTGTGGCTCAGCTCTGCCACAGACCAATTTCTAGCTTGCAGGCTATTACATTTTCTGTCTAAGGCTGTTGGGGGGAAGGGGGGGGAACCAAAGCACCACACCTTTGTAAACATGCTCTGAATGATGCAAAAATACAGAACTTGGAAAGAGGCTGGAGTGGTAATTCTGAGAAGTGAAATTGGTGCACCTCAGTGAAGTGCTTGGAATCTCATGTAATAGTAAAAATCGTAAAATACAAATAGTAAAATACTTCTGTGTTGGTTATTTTAGTGTGTGATTGATACAGTGAAGGTGCAATTTCATCTGTGGGAAAAGTTGGCTGGTTCCAAAACTCTCCTGCCATCCTGGTTTTGTTCTAGTACATTATGGTTACATATCACATGCTGCTCTGTAGCACATGGAGTTATTCTGTTATCCTGTTTATAAAAAAATTACTTGAACTTCAGTTCGCTTAAACTGAAGCGAACTGTCATCAGAGCTGTCATCCTGCTTCCAGCTGCTCACTACCTCTGGTAATCTCTGCCATCACCAGCAGCATGGCAAGAGCAGCTCTCTCCCTGGGGCACTGCATGGCTGCACGTAGCACCAGGGGCTGACGAGAGGAGGGGATTCTCTGACCGAGGTTGCAAAGTGAAGTGCTTCCTTGTAGGGAAAGCCAGGATTTGATGAGACCTACATAAAACTTGGTCCCCTTGCACATTATGTGTTACAACACTTCCAGTGCTGAAGTCCTGTAAATTAAATGCGTCTTAAGACCTATGTACACAGGATGGTATGCCCGTTAGTATTCAACTGTGCCACCCTCCCAAAGTTTTCCTTACCCAGATTCTTTACTGGGAATGGTTCCTGGCCAGTTCTGCCTGGGAGGAGGCTGGGAAGTACCATTAAGATGTGGCAGTGGGCAACCAAGGTCCAGTACAGGCACTGTAAATCAGGCAGTGCTGAGGACTGAGTACAGACCTAGGGACCAGGTTCATGTCCTAGCTTTCAGATACAATCTTTTCTTCCAGGCTGGGTGACCAAATCAGCTTCTCCTAGTCGCCAACTGGATGTCACTGGTAGTGACATCCTAGCCCTAATCTCGCTTGCTCCTTCTTCTTGCCCTGGTGCACCTGGGCTGTACCCTCGGCCGTGGGTCTGCCAAGCATGGAGCATTGGCTGTTTCCTCTTAAGAGAAAAGGTAGCAGCCTTGCTGGAGGGATCCCAGTCTGGCCTAAGGAAATAGAATGTTTTTCCCCACAGTCCTGCACTGAGTTGCAGAAACATATGAGAACAGAATGTCAGCAAACACCAGCTTCTCACCTTCTAGGTTCCTGGTTGATTTTTCATAACATGTAATTAATGCTCCGTTAGTAAGGGCTTGGGGGCTTGCATATGTAACTCATTATAGTAGCAGAACTCTGCTCAGTTGCTGTAGCAAACAGTTTTCTGCGTTTTTCAGCCACAGGAGACAGCCTGGGCTGAGGTTTGTGTGTGGGCTGCTTGGGAGGGAGGGTGGGGGCTGTACCCTCTGGCTGGCAGATGATACCTCTGGAGCCCTCCTTTAGCCTCTGACACTGATTTACAACTGTTTGATGCCAAAACTACTCAGAAGGGGTGATGGAGGACTGTAGCAAAGCCACAGTCCACAAAAAAAAAAAAAAAAAAAAAAATAAAAAGGGCAGGATGATGTTCTGTTTTGGAGCAGATAACAGCATTTCTGTATCTTGCTGCAGTCACAGTGTGAGCAGGTCTTCAGAGGGAGTTGATCATTTGAAGCGGTTTGCAATCAAAATGTCAGACTGTGCTTCTGTTTTGATAAGTTTACCAACTCTTCTACCTAATTAAGCAGACATAATGAGAAATTTTATATAATTCTGACTTCTGTGGCACAAGAGACTCCTGGGAAGAATAACGTGGAATGCAGTCTCCTGTGTGGGAGTAAGCAGAAAACAATTTCAGGCTGGTATCTCCTAATTCTCTTGGGCACCTGCAAGTCTCTTAGCACCACCTCAGCTACTACCTTTTATCTGAATGTCAGTGTGGCACCTACTGACTATGATGCTTTTTCTTCTGGGATGTTGAAGCTCATAGCACAGTGGGCCAGGACCTCTGAGAGGCTGCTTCTTATTACAATTACTGTCTCTAGACTGAATATGCACATGCCTGACATTCAAGATGTGTATCACAACATAGTACTAGTTCATATAACAAAGTGGGTTTGTTTAAAATCCATCCCCTATGAAAGGGTTAGACAAAAATTTAATAATTTAAAAAAAAAGACTAATCAAGGTCATTGCATCAGTTTTTCCTAATATGCTCAAGTTCAGAGTCAATTCTAGCTGTGAATTTAGGAGGCCCCAATATTCACCTACTTTCCATTTTGTCTTTAAACACAGCAATTTCTGGTTGGTTTTTTTTTCCAGCAGCTCTTGAAAGAACTCTCTGAAGCACCTGGGAAGAGAAAAATCAATTCTTTTATTCTACTCTTCCAATTAAACCCTTTTATAAAGATTTTTTTTTTTTGGCACATCTTTAAATATAATTTGTTGCCAGAGCAGTATCTGTGGAAGCTGCACTGACCTCTAGCGCTTTCTTCTCATTGTAAAAGGCTATTAGTTAGTTTGGCTCTAAACATTTAAGTAGCAATTGCTTGGGGTGATTCTGGAAGCAGCTGCTTCCTCTCCAGTAGTCCAGTCATGCTGCATGCTCTGATTTTGGCAATCGGCTTGTGGGCTGTAGTCATCAATGCAAACTTTCTCTTCCTGCGGGTAAAGAACTGAGAAATACTGACGTGTTGCTGGATAGGAGGCTCTGATACTGGTATCACGATGACTTGGATGTATTTAGCAGATTAGGCCCTAAGGGACAAGCAAAAAATCTCTCCCTGTGCACGCTGCCTCAAGACTTGTCGGGATGAGGGAGTGTGGCATTCGAGGCTTTTTACTAGCTCATTGTATTTCAGTCCTGGGAAAGTGAAGGGCTGTCAGTCTGAAGCAGATGCATCCTTTAACTGAGGGCTCTAATCCCAAACTTCAAGTAAAGAATAGATGTGGTCTTCCAAAATATAAACAGTGACAGGGATTAGTCAAGTACCACGTCATGTACCATTGCCTGGAGAGGCAATTTCAAGCCTGAAAACCCTGGTCCTTGTGATTTAACCCGCAGAAAAGGTAAAGCTGTTGTGAATTAATTTAATGGCTGTTTGCCATAGTCCTCCATCAGACTGACGGCAAGAAATAATAACCTAAAATTTCTCCTGTAGCTGTTGAAAGGAATTCCTTTACGTTTGCATCATGAGCTATAAGGTTGTGACTGGCTCTCGGTCAGAGTGTGAGCTGTGTATTTTGCTGTATCCTTGAGTCAGTCTATTTGCTGATATCCTATTCACAGTCTACTACCTTATTATTGCAGGTAGTGTAAAAACATGGAAAAAAATTGTTGATCCTGTCAGCTTCAGCCTGGTAAAAGAACAACTAATGTAGCTCAGAGAGACAAGGGGGCAGAAAGAGGGAGACGAGGTCTGGCTGAGCTGGTTGACACAACACTGGTTCTCTTGTCGCATTTTTGCAGCTATTGTGGCAAAGGAAAAGCTTTTAAGAATGCATTTGAAATGAGAAAAAGTGGCTGTTTGGGCGTTTACAGGGAGCTGCTCCTTGACACAAACAACAGCATGGGAAAAGTGAGGTGGGACTCTTCGAAAACTGTAACCAGGACTGATAGTTGGGCACAGTTCACCAATCATGGATGCCCAATCAGGGCATCCCACTAAAGGAGCAATGATAGCTCTGGAGGGGACAAGGTGCTGAGAAGGCAATAAACATGGAGACAAACTGCTTGCGTTTTGCTGCTGTCAGAGGGGGGAGCAAAGGGAAGGCAGCACAACGGAAGCCAACAAGGCCAATGCAGCAGGCCTCAAAACGGTCTTTGCAGCTGTCTTCTGCAGGATGGCATTTATTTGTCAGAGCCAGAGAAAAAAGGATCTAAAAGAGCACTGATGTGAAGCTTTGTCATGTGGAGGTATATGACAAGCTTTGCTGTAGAAGTGATGCACCGAAAAGGGCCTGTGAGGCTGCAGGCAGCCCCATCCTAGGGGCCTGGGGAGAGTAGCTGGAAACGATGCCTGAGGGGACACCTGCTTGGCCAAACAGAGGACCCATGTTATCCCAGGCATCACTTTGCATACAGACACCACCAGATACGGGCCACACGTTTCCAAACACGGTCACATCTGGAGCAGCACTGCAGCAAGTGACAGTCCAGGAGTGACAGGCCCTATATTTGTCTGGCAGAGTGAGCAGAGCATTGACCCCAGGGCTCTTCTGCTGGCAGCGAGGAAACTAAGAGCAAGAGTCTAATGATGCTGCCTCTTCCCCAGCATCCAGACCAGCATGTCTGTCTGCCTCAAAGTGATAAAAGTGGGCTTCTTGCCCTTCACAGTTGGTAGGACGTGACTCAAAGACCCTCATGCAGTCCTGCTGACACCAGGGCTTTGACCCCCGGGGTTTTCCAAGCTGGCTCTGAACCAAACAAAAAAAGACAGATTTTCTTTTAGTGTTTCTTTAGTAGGGAAGGTGAAAATTAATCAGCCTTTGATTTTATAGTTTTTTTTCCTTTAAGAGGAAAAAAAAAAAACCAAACAAAAAACCCACTGCTCTGAGCCAGATTCTCTGGCGATGTTGCTTAATTGTATGGGAGCACCCAGCCAAACCGGTTTCAGAACACAATAGGTGAGATGCAGGGAGTTGCAGCTTCATCTCTGCCTTGCCTCCCCTATGCAGAGATGACCTGGGGGGAGCTGCAACACGGCTCGGCCCGGGGTTGTCTCAAGAATGCATCACAGTAAGAAACCGAAACTGAATGCCTTATCTCCCTTAACAAACAAAATGCCCTGAGTCCCATCTCACCACTGTTGTCAGACATCA
>JAOQGH010000023.1:50999629-51052575 GCA_025769975.1 Gallinago jamesoni
GTATTGGACCTGTGAGTGAAGTCCAAATAAATTAATTTGAACCTCGCAGTGAAGTCCTTTCTCCCCATTTCGTCACATTAATGTAACTAAGGCACAATACATGCAGCTTCCTTCAGCGTGCTGACGTGTGGCCTCATCTGTCCATAGGACATTGCGGATGAAAGCACCTTTCTAAGTGAAGAAACGATTAGTTGCAGAGTGCCCTTCAAGTAGCTTTTGGCTTCACAGTTGCTGTTCTGCAGGTCTGCCTTACCTTGGGACTCTTGCTCCCTGAAGGCAATGCATGTGACATAGGAACGGATTTTTTTATTTATTCCCAGAGCTTACAGTGAAGCGACACATTCTGGCTGAAGACTCATGAGATGGGACTTCATGGTCTTGCCAAATTCCTGAGCTGCTTCTGCCAGGTCGCTGTGAGAGGGATCTGCATCAAGCTCACAGGCTCAGCAGAGGACGTGCCCTGTAAGTAATAAGCCCCTTGGCTCTTGGGCACCAGATGGATGTTCATGGGTGGAGTACTCATAATATTGCGATTAGTAAGTAAAGAGCCATCCCCTTTTCATCATTACCACCCCTCCTGCTCTGTAGTTTTAATTAAAAGCTGTTCTGGTACATCATAGGGTGTTAAGGATGATTGAGTTTAAACTCCCCTTCCACTGGAAGATTTACAGTGTAGAAAATGGTGAGTTGTATGTCTTCATTCATACATTATGTATGTCTTCATTCAGCATTATCCTTTAGTTCTTTTGCATAGCCAAGTAATACAGTAATTAGTATATGCTGTAGTAAAACTTCCCATAACAAGTTCCCATATAACTAAAATTGGAGTCTCTAGAAGCTTTTGGTTTGATAGGGGCACTGAAAAGATTCCCATGCTCACCTTTTCTTTTTTTTTTTTCCAACTCTTCCTACCCATGTGTGAGTTACAGTAAAAGCTTTCCCAAAACCTGTGCTCCAGTTTTTTGCGGATCAGCATGGCAGCTCATTGTAGAGGGTTTCCTTTGCCCATTGTACCAGGCAAATAAATGCAGCTGGGCCACAGGAGTGCAGGCATGGCAGAGGTACCTTGTGGAAAACTCCCCCAAGACCACCTCTCTTCACAGACAGCCAGCCTTTTCCAGTCAGGTAGGTGAAGAGTATGGTGTTTACGCTGGGAGGAGGAGAAATGAGAGGCTGCAGGTGGGATGGGGATGGTTTTGTGCAGCTGGTGCTGGCCAGGCTACCTCCCAAGGACAGGAGAGGACATGTTGGGTGGAGCAGGATGCTGACATGTCCATGAGGCTCTGGAGTGCGTAGGAAGGAAAGATCCAGAAGGACCTGAGCTGGGTAGTGGTGGTGTTTCAAGCATGAGACTGGGCTGGGCAAGGTCCTGGCTGGCTCTGCTGGAGCTCAGGAAGGGTGCAGCTGTGTTTTGGACAGGTGAGGGACTGGCAGAAGAAAACAAGTCTGTGGATTGCCAATGCAGTGGCAGGCAGCTGGGGAGGTGGGAGATGGAGGAGGTGGTGCTGGTGAAGGATGGCAGGAAGAGGTCTGTGTGGGGAGAGTCACTGTTCCAACTGCACAGCAGGACCAGGCCTTGCTTGCCAGGACCTAATGTGCTGTTTTGCAAACATTAGGCATCACTGGAGACCTGTGAGAAGCAGTTTGGCTTCTCTGACTCCTCCAACTCATGCCATTAGTCTTCAATTTGAGCTCATCCTCTAACCCACAGCATATAATACAGGGACCAGGTGCGCGCATAGCCTTTCACCTCTATCAAGCTTTGCGAAAAATCCCCCAAGGGGAGGAACAGCAGCATCAGCGTGTGGGTCACCCAAAACATGACTGAATCTAGCACTTGGGGATGCTGCACCTTATATCATCCTACACAACTCAGGTTTGCTGGGAAATCCTTGTTTCTGAGAGGATGGTCTACAGTGGCCTGTGATTATTGGCCATCTAGGGGGCTAAGAGCTAGGGCAAGGGGAAAGATTTGCCTCAAAATATATAATCAAGAGAACAGTGCAGATTTGTACCTAGGTCTGACTGTAATGAAGTGAGCCCTGGGTCATTTAGCAATTATTATGGTTGATCAATAATAAGCACTTCACGAATTAATGTACCCAGCTCCTACAAAGGATGAAGGTTTTTACAGATAGTGACCTTTGCCATATAGCAACAACTCTGATACAACCGTCCCAGTCTTTTCTAACACTGAAGAAACAGGCTTTTGTCAAAAGCACAATGAGACATTAGGCTCCTGGTCTGGGTTCAGATACATCAACCCGGTGGTGTCTCAGGAGTTTTTAAAAATAAAAACAAAATGTCTTTACTTAGCATAGTCTTCTATTATAAAATGTCATTGTAAGTCGATTACAGAGTTTGCTAGAGTTTAACAGTCAGTCTTTTCCATATGAGTGCATGCTTTTGGCTGGGAAAACTATTATCTGAATATAATGGCTTTCTTTTCAAGCCAAAAACTAAGTATGGAAGGCACATCCAACTGAAATGAGAAATGCTGCGTTATTTCAGTTTTTGTAAGACTGCTCTTATTTCTGACAGTGGTTTTGCTGAAGACAGTGGTTTTGCAGAAGAGATGCAATCTTTCTTAAATAGACTATAAATAATAGCTAAAAACTGAATTGGAAGCAGAATAAATAGAGACAATTAATTCAACTGAAAAAGGCTAATTTTCATTTTGATTACCCATGCTAGCATACAATCATCACTTAATGCCATTAGGAGACTGTAGGATGAGGAATAAATAATAGAATTCAATTGATAAAATAAATGGTACAATACGCATGCTGTTCGCTTCAATCTGCCAGTAATTATTCTCCTCTGTGTTACACAAAAATATTCCCTTCCAGTTTGAACACAATTCCCAAGCTCTCATTAGAAATTTCAAGATGTATATGCAGATGATGTGGGTGATGCTCGGTCCTCAGTTCTTCAGTGTTGCATGTGTCTTTCTGCCTTCACTTTCCAAATGCAGACTTGGAAACTCTTCTCAGTTGGCCAGTATGCTCATGCCCCCCCCCCCCAGCCTTAATGGTCTAAAATATTTCACTGAGGTTATTCCTCTAATTTCAGACAAATCTCTCTGCTTCCCCTCAGCCAGCTAATTTCCCAAGCTAGATCACAGTTAATTAATTTTTTGTTGTCCTACTGTGCTGGACACATTTCATTCCTGCTGCCAGATGCCAACCGAAGTTCCCTATAAGTGGCAGCTGCCATCCAAAATTGGATCTGGAGGAAAGCCCGTGCTGCTCTCTGCTGGGAGGACCTGCAGGTACGTGCAGCTTTTGATGCCTGGGTTGGTTTCTCACTGCAACGCTGATATCCCCTGGAAAGCCATTGCAAGAATGCCTTTTGAACAAAATTCCTCAATTTTATTGGTGTGGTCTTCATTTTCTGCTTAAAACCATCACTAAGAGCTGTATACTGTAGTACTGACCTTCCCCACCCTCACTCATTTCTGTATTTCCACCCATAGGGCAGGCCAGGCAAGACCAGACCAGTCCAAAACCTGTTCACACCTCAGTGTTTCTGCCATGGGTGAGGTGCAATAGTACTAAAATACCTGCTTTTCTTGTCCTAACTGTTGATGAGCAGAGAATGCATCAGAATTTGGAGGGACTGACTTTGAGAGTGATATGAAGGCCAGGCTGGATGGGACTTGGAGCAACCTGGTCTAGTGGGAGGTGTCACTGCCCTGGGCAGGGGGCTTGGAACTAGATGATCTTTAAGGTCGCTTAAGAACCATTCTATGATTCTATGAAATTTAAGTAAAATTGTAAATTGAAGTTTAAGTTCAAAACCAATTTGTTCGACATTGGCAGCTGGACTATATGAGCACATAAAACTTGTTTTCCTAAGAAACTAGACTGAAGATCCACTTTGAAACTCTGAGTTGGATCAAACAGTATCAAGAAATCAATTCAAGAAATCATATAAACAACTGTGCCTTAAAAAAGGGAAAAAAAAAACCCAAAACATTTTAAACGTTAAGGTCTAAACAGCAACATACTCCTAAAAAAAAAAATCTGCTGTTAGCTGGCTGAAAACTTTTCGAAGGCTATCTTTCAGTTTATCTCTCATCTTTATAGGCTCTGGGAAGGTATGTTAGTCTCTAGGTGATGAATATGATTTGTTTACTCAAAGAGCTTCCTGAAATAACAACACAGCACTACTGTATGTTATTAAAAGATAAAAAATGTATTATCGTCAGGTGAAGAGTCAATGTCAAATCCTTGTTATATCTGGGAAATTCAGTTTTAAAGCTGAAGCAGCCTTGAAGATGCTCAATTGAAAGCATCATATTCAGCAAAAATTTCTCATGATAACACATTGTTTCCTATGTCTAGGTCCATCTAGTGTTGTCAGGAGAGAAATATCACCCTAACATGCAGCTGCCTGTCGATTTACCTCTCCAGATACTTGTAATAAATTACAAGCTGTGCAACAAAAAAAGAAATTTAGAGGAAGACTGCCTTTATAGCACATGCAGGAGGAGAGGAGAGGAGAGCAGAGGAGAGCAGAGCTGGGCTGGAGTCTTTGTCCCTTCCAGGCTGCAAGAGGCAGTTCTGCACTGAAGGAAGACTGTTAAAATGGCGTTGGTACATACTGTATCACAAAGGGAAGAGGCAATAGAGGTCATTTCCGTCAAATATCTAAGCTGATGTAACTGGATACTGTAAGGAACAATTCAGCTGGAAATCAGAAGTCTTTTTTACATAACTGCATTCCAGAAGCATTCTTTAAGTTTTTATTTCAACACTCAATTGTGTCTTGCATACTTGTCTTTCCATGCAGCTTTATGTGGATACCCACTTCATAAGGGTTACTATAATGTATTTTATAGTAACTATGGTTATAGCCTGCATAATTATACATACCCTGGGCAATTATTTAAAATATAGAAAGTCTGCTTGAAGTACTTCTAGTCACAGGGCCGTGATGAAGCTGAAATATCACAACTGTAACGTTTTATTCAGAAACTAAACCCAAATGTCTATTGAACTGACCAGGAGGGGGAGAGGGCAAAAAGCAGAACAGTGTGTTAGGAACACATGGGAAACTGTTCTTACGGCTAAACTGTAGGAATCCATCATGTTGCAATGAGATTCCCAGAGGCAATTTAGGTAACTTGCTTGATACACAACTCAAAGCAGTAGTGGTAACAATAAACCACAAAGAAAAAAATTTACTGTGTTTCTGACAATTATTCTTTCAATATTATGGTGACCCCATTAACCAGCCATGTGCATTAGCAAAATCCAACATTTTAGCTAAGAATAAGGAGAAGAATAACAATGTTTAAATGGGTTCATTCTATATCTAATATCCAGTTGAAAAACCTATAAAGTTTTTATCAAGCGTATAGATTCACCTAAATAGACAATGTTCTTACTTATTTTTCCACTACAGAAAGAGATTAGATCCTTAAATCCAAGGCCTTTTCCACAGAGGGCTTGAATTTCTATTACAAATCTTAGCTGCTGGAAACTGCTTTTGTATTGACATTTTTCTGACAGCAGAGGATCAAATATTTAAAGTACCTAATTTATTATTGCTTGCATGCAAACAGTTTCTCTCTTCCAGAATGAACAAGTGCAAATAATTACTTATGCATTCCTGACAAAAGAGGCACATGAATTTTTTCCCCCCACGTAGCAAGGCCATCAATCCATCAGGTATGTCTTCTGCAGTTGTTCTAGAGAAAATATTAATGTCTTTCAACACCTTGATAAGATAGTGTGTAATATCAGTGGCCTATGATAAACCTTGTTCTGAAATGATTTTGCTGAGACAGGAATTCTGCTGAGCTTCCATACAAGCAATACTCGTGGACATATTTCTGCGACAAGCAGGCATTAACAAATCATGGTTTTTCCCCTGAGACAGTCAGAGCCCAGTGGAGTTTGCATCATTTCCCATCCTTTTTTCAGTCTACTCAGGCATTTTACTGGGGTTGCAGCTCCCAGTTGCTACCACAGTATCCCTAGAAGAGACCGTGTTCTTGCAGAGCTGCTTGTGGCTTTATTTCAGAGTGTCCCTGTGCAATCTCAACCCCACTTCCATAGTTTTGTACATTATGGCAGAGATTCTTTGCTGGTAGAAGAGTGTAGAGGTGTAGATTCACAAGGTGTAGATTCATTACTTCCAGCTGCAAAGTAGCGACTTGTTAGCTTCAATTCTTTTGGTACATTAAGAAAAGAGTTTTAGAGTTTCTCTCCACGTGCAGATGTGATAGAGAGTGAGTATTTCAAATTCTTCATATTCTACAACAAAAAAATTATGAGTTCAACAAGAACACTGTGTCAGTCAGTCCAAGCGTTGTCTACGTAACATTTGGCCATATGTAAATCATTCTTGAGATGGCCTGTTAACATACCTGTATAAAACAGTAAAACCACCAGTCACCGCTAATGAAATACTAAGCAGCACAAGCTTAGTGTCTGGCTCCATCTTATGCTGTGGCCCCATGTCATAAAGCAGGTAGATCCTCAAAGATATTTGGCTGCTTGATGCGCTTTTAAATTAGTGGAAATCTGGTCATGCTTACCTTTGCTTTGCTTCTTGGGGAATTTTTAGAAGCACTAGAGCACCAAATTTCCACAGCTTTCTCTGGGAGCTGTGAACCTAGAGGTTTGAGTGTTGCTTTTGGGTGCCTATCCACATGCTTGGATATCTACGTATCACTAAGGCTCACTAACGGCTGTGGAGCTATGATCTCATTAAATCACAACAGGTAAATGGCATGACAGTTGATAAGTACTTGAACAATTTCCCTGATGCACCAACACGCAGCAACAGCCCTCTCATGCTAGAGATGTCCTGTTTTATTTGATTGCTTGTGATCACTCATAATCCCATGCCATTCTTCATAAAAGACCTCAACACACAATTTAATTGCAAGCTTAAACTGTAGCACCAACACGGATGCTATTTGAAATGGTAGATGCAGTCTCACTAGGAGCCAGGCAGCGATGGAGCCAGCTTCGTGGGGTGACACAAGATGATTTGGTGGGGCTGAGGTGCTCCATTTCCCTCCCTGGAGAAGGGTGGACAGGGAGGAGGGGAGTGAGGCAGGAGGGCTGGACAGGCTTGGGGGGGGGATGGCAGGGCCACCGCTAGCTCAGCCTCCCTCCTCCTCCACCAGCCAAGGACAGTGCAGCCCATGCCAGACATGGCTGTTTTAT
Organism: Gallinago jamesoni; assembly: GCA_025769975.1. Taxonomy (NCBI): domain Eukaryota; kingdom Metazoa; phylum Chordata; class Aves; order Charadriiformes; family Scolopacidae; genus Gallinago; species Gallinago jamesoni. The sequence goes on from JAOQGH010000023.1 coordinate 51,006,814, forward strand.
CTCCCTGTTTTGGTAGAATCACTGCTGTTATAAGGAAAGCAAAAAATAAATTTAAAAACTGCAATAAATTAATCAAAGGCCATTGCTGCAAAGCAAAAGAATCAGGAACTTCTTTCAGAGACATGTTCCAGCAACACCACTGTGTAGCCCCCATTTCTTCTTTCTCTCTGTTTGAGGCACTAGTTTTCATGCCAACAAAGCAATTGTTTGTGACCCTGGGAAAATGTACAGACATTTTTTGTTTTCATTTACGTTTTCCCTGTGTTTCAGAGGAAGGCTCTGCCATGGTGGCATAAACTCTGCTCTGGGCCATACACCCCTGGTAGGACCAACTCTGAAAAATACAATTTTCCCCAGGGTAAGTAAAGTTCTTTAACTCATGGTGGTGTGTGGGCTCTCGTACAGCTGCTTTGCACTTACTGCTCCTCCTTCTGCCCTGCAGCACCTCATACCTTCCAGCCATGCCCCGATCTCTCCTGCCTTCATGCCAGGAGGAACCTAGAAGGTCCAGAAAGGATCCTATTAACCCTGCTTTGCTTATTATTCCCAAATCTCCAGTGTCTGTACCCTTACTAGGCTCTGCCTTTTCCTCTAGAGTGGTCTACTCCCTCCCTGGTCTCCTACCCTATTACTCTTTTATAGTTCCTGCAAATCCGACTTTCTTCAGATCCTGCTATATTCAGGCTTCATCTCTAGTTCCACAGTCTTGTGCTGGTTTCCCAGCCCCAGCTATTTCTCCTTCAGCCCCCAAAGGATTGAACCAATAATTTTCCATCTGAATATAAACAAACTTTGATAAGCATTTGCTGAAGTGAACAGAATAGTTTTAGCAAATTATTTTGTTTTCACTGATTCCCTCAGCATTCCCCACTTTTGAGCACAAAGAAGAGTGACTAAGGCTCACTCTGAAGTCCAGGAACCCTCCATTCACCAGAGACCCTGCTTCCAAATGTGAAGTGCTCTGTCCCCTCCTCCACCCTGCAGCTTTGCACAGCCCTAGCAATGGGTCTAAGCTGGGTGCAGTGGGAAAATCTGCTTTTTGTCCTTTTTAATGATTGCTCCATACAGCCATGTCCTTTCAGTCACCAAGCCATAAAATTGCTTCTGTTATTTATGTTATAAAAGCACCTTGAGTGCAGCCTCAGCAGAGCTTTCTGTGCTAGGTGGTTGGGATTTTTTCCTTTTGCCTTTGTCTCGCAATTTATTGATTGAGGTCCTTATATAGATGATTAACATCCCAGGACTACTGACTGCAGAAAAGTTGCATTTACCTCTTTCTCCAGGCAAGGAGGTCAAAGAAGTGGCTTGTGTATTTATCCCTGAAAATGGCAAATGCTTTGGTCATCTCAGTACCCTTTTGTAGTGAGCTACAAACCTTGGACTCCTGAGCTGACTGACAAGGACACAAAAAGAACCATGGGCCCTCCCCCAGTGCCACTGCCACAGAGGTACGTGCTTCTTGTACTGATCCAACTACAAATCCCAATTCCATAGTCCTTTGGACTATACAAATTAAAAATTGTTCATTAAACAAGATGAATCAAACCTTTCCTTTGATTTGTTTGTTAGATTAGAATTGCTAAAGACAGTACGGCTGGGGTGATATGGTTTTGATAACCTGCGCTGCCTAGGTCTTGTCCCTTCGTCAGCAATGCTACTCTTGATGCAAACAATTTACATTCATATTTCAAGCTTTCAGTTTAAAGCAGTGTTTATCATACAGCAGTCTGAATTCAACAGAAAAATTGCTGCTGCCTTTCCAGCTGTCAGTCAGATCAGAAGAGCATCCCTCGCCTTTCTAGCAAACTCTCCCATGAGACTTTTTCAAACCTGAAGAGTATCTCAAGGATTTGGCTAGACAAGTAATGCAGTAATACCATTTCTTCTCATTTCACAAATTTACCAAATATGATAGACATATCTTAATTAGGATTAAGCATTTTAGCGTTTCTACCACAAACAAGGAGTATTTTCAGAAAGAAAAATATATAAAATGTTTACTTTCTTCTATTGAATTTCACCCTCTTGAGAGCAGGATATCCGCACAAATGAAATTTTTGCATTCATTGCTCAAGTCTTTTGGCAGTTCAAGCAGTTCCAGGTGCCACCAAGGATGAAATATGCTTGGAGGTCAGGCTTGGAGGTTAGCATTTTTTTAAACCCCAGTGAGATTTGCAGTGTGAATTGAAATCCTGATATTTAAGGTGTTGAGAACATCAAAATGTGTGACTGCAACTGTACTTACTGGTTTGTACTGCATGGTTCACATCTGTCTTCAAGATTTTGTTTTCATACAATGAACAGAACTTCCCAGCTACCTGTAAGTCTATGTCTTAACCATCCTTTGGTCTAGGTGATGAATAAAATAGCATGCTGAAGGGAAAATGGGCTCTGGCCATCCTGTGAGCATTCTCTTTTATTCTAGATAATAGGGCTGGGTTCAGTAAACCATCTGAATATTACCTGCTCTTTCAAAAGACCAACAAAGCTTAACACAGGGAATTTGAGAGTCCTTGACCTAAAGAACTCTAAAGACCTTATCTATAAAAAAGTAAGTGCTGGGCTGTTAGAGTGAACAGGAAAACCGCTGGTGGTGACAACAGCAAAAAGTCAGGCCCTACCTGCACTTTAACATAGACTATTTGGTGTGTAAAATCTTCATGGAGCCACTGGGCTGAGAAAGGCAAGAGGAAAGAAGAAGAAAAAAACCCAAATAAACAAACAGGAAACTGTAGTCCATACTGTTTGGTATAAAGACTATTTGTTTTGGTATTTTGCCTCCACTTTTGTCTAACCACTAAACTGACCTGAAGCAGTGTCTCACATGGCTGTCTTTTAGGATTAGGAGGTAGTGTGATCTTGTGAATGCCCTTCTTGGTGCAAAAGTTTCTCTCCTAAACCTCAGTGCTTTATCTCTCCTAAACATTTAAAAGGCTTTTTGAAGTTTGGTGACCTTGTGCTATTCCCAGTGTTCAAAGCAATATGAATTGACGGACAGTGAAAGGGCCATAGTTTGGGGCTGTGATTTAATTTCAGAGATCTGGTGTTATTGCAGCAAGTTAAGCACAAACAGCAACACTGAAGTCCCCCTCACCTCCCTCCTCATAAAGCAACAGCTGTGACTTCAGAAACACACAGCTCCAGATATAAATTTAAGTTTGAGGACTTTCATTTCAACTAATTGCATGAGCAGTGTGCCAGGGTACTGTCTACATTTCTGAGCTCCACCTGTTTAATTTCTTCATTCTTAGTACTAATGCATGTGAATAGCAGATGACATGCAGACCTAGCAGTAGTCTTGTTGCTCCAGTTGTTTCTATATAATCTTTCATGAAAACCAGCCTTTCCCTAACAGGAGTAAAGTTTTCAGCATTTCTCATCTTCTCCGCTTGAACCAGCTCTTCATCATTTCCCCTCTAGCATCAACAAAGATTTTACAGGAAAAAAAAAGAAACAACAGAAAATCAAAGGACTGCATTAACCTACCTCAGAACAAAAAGGATAGTTGATGGAGAAGGGCATGCCACCAGTGGTATGACTTTCCTCTGCTCCAAGAGAAATACTTGCATTGCTGGTCTCCAGAGACTTCGTTGGCACTGGAGGAAATGAAAATTGCTAAATTCTATGAAAATACACCTGGAAGTTCAGTAATTATTTCTTACTCTATTTTTCTCTGTGCAAATAATAATGGTTGCCAATCATGGTATATTACAATAAAAATGGTCTGACAGATTGCAGGTGATGCGGTGGAAGCTCGCAAGAGTCGATGACTTTGTTAAGCTGTGGCACTGATACAAAAGCCACTTTTCCATGGCTTTGGGCATTTTGGCCCTTCTTCCTCTTGCTGCCTTTCAAAATACAGACTTGTGCTTAGATGTGTTGGTTTGTTTTTGAGGCTTTTTTTCTTAATCAATGTCACAGATTGAAAAGGATGTCCCTGCTGATCATATTCTAATTCTCTGGACTGGGCTTTTTGAAAGAGCTCGCATATCCAACCTCTTAAGGCCGAACTTTGGCCTTACAGTGTTTCCATCCAACACCTGGGACTCACCGAAGCAGAGCCCTGAGCTGCAACTTCCACTCTCCTGTTGGCAGCACAGTCCTGTCATCAAGTCACTGTACTTAAAAGACTTGAAAGAAAGAAATCAGGAGATTTTGCTTGTATATATATCAAATATCCCTTGGAAAAAGAAGAGAAGATACAACTCTGCTTTGTAATTATCCAGAGAATATGAGTTCTTAAGCCTAAGACCAAATCCTTCCTTGTGACCATGTAAGCTTCCCAGCCACTAAGAACACATATTTTATAAAGACTGAAGTAAATCAAAGTTAAAATTTAGTGTACTGATAACTAGTGATGGATTCCCCAAAATAATTGAAATTACATAAATTTCTAATTTTGAAAAAAATTATTGTTTGTTATTGTGTTACTTAGTTGTGTATCAGCAGCACTGAGATGCTTTGTGACATTCACAAAACTCCAGAGGGAAGGTATCTTTCTCATAGCTTCGTTTCAGCCACTCATATGAGATCCTTCACTGATTTGTTTGCTGTTCTTCATTGTACTGAATATGAGCTTCTAAGCCTGTTTTCCAAATCTCCTGTGATATATCTCTGACCAAGCTAGCTCTGGCTTACCATGTTGCAAGGGGAGGGGGAAGCTGACTGGTCTTACAGCTTTTTTTTTAATGCAAATATGCAAATGACCTTCAGTTTGTCCTCCTTCAAGTGCCTCGAAGCATAGCATGAATTTTCCCCAATATTTAGACTGCTAATACCACCACTTTCTCCAAATCTCTAATTAGCATTTGCTTCTGTGTTGGTGCCTGCTGGAATTAATTGATATTTCTTAGACGCTGAAGGGCAGGAACATATGGTGCCCACCTTGCACGCTGCACTGATCTGTATAAAACCCTGCTGCTGTAACTGCTGAGTCAGTTCTTCCCTTTCCTGCGTGATGGCAGTAGCTCCAAGATTGACAAGTAGTGAAGGTGAAAACATTTAACCTAGTGTTGGAGCACTCTGGCTACAGCTGCACTAGAGCTGTATTACCCAATGGAAAGTTATTTGTAGAGACAAAAATTTAGACTTTCAGACGATACCCAAGTCAGGAGAGTTGCTTTGGATTAAGTCAATTCTGGGCTGAATCCCAGTACGTGGATGAAGCACATTGCATATGTTGCTGGAGCACATATTTTTGTTTAGTGTTGACTTGAAGGAAACCGGTTCCTGCACTCCAAGGCTGCTCCATGATGCCCAGGAAGCAGTTGCTAAACTCTACCAAGTTTATCAAAGTGATAAGCAGGAAAAGTTGGGAGATAATAAATGTAAGCTCACCCTATACATGCCAAACTTCTCATCTGTAGCAGCAATGCCCATGTGTGATATAATATCCATTTCATTTCCCCACAGATGTCCAAAATGTGGATTTTTAATTCATGCCCTGGCTTTGAAATGATCGCCAAAGGCTCCTTCCAACCCCTACAATTCTGTCATTTTGTGATTTCCTTTGGCAAGAAAACATGGGTGTGATGAGAGGGCTGCTAATGCCAAGCTCCATGCCTGTAGATGCAGTGCAGATGTAAACAAGGCTCTTTGGCTTTCTAACACTCACGTAATCTTAAAAAAATATCCCAGCAACCTTTATGGCCTCTTTCACTCATAAGCCACATACAAGTCTCCATATGACACACATGGACGTCGTGCTGTAAAATGTTGCCTGTGGTGGGCTGTAGAAGAGGCAGCCAATTCTGTACAAATGGCCAAAGCACACAGGGGTTTGATGACTTCAGTGCTCTTGTTTGCAGTTGTTGTGTCTTGGACTTTGCTTCAAGCAGCAACATAAGCAAGCAGCTCAGCAACTGCTCAGTGCTGGCTTTCACTCGGACAGTGCAGAATGTCAATTCAAACAAAAAAAAAAAGGCAGCCTACCTGCAGCCCATGAAATAAAATACAATCATAGCACAGCAGAACATATTGTCCTTGTTTTGGCATAGAGTGGCTGTATATAGAAGGCAAACACTGTCTGACACTGCATGTGGGCAGTGAGGTGTGAGGAGATGGGTCACAGGTCTTGGAGGCAGGGACAGGTTTCCAGAACCACTGGACCATTTTTATTCCTGCCCCAAGACAGCTACACCCAAGGTCTGAGCTGCTCAAACTACTGGTCCCCGTGTCTGACAGGGGCCAGGGACCACTTCTGCATTGCATTGACCCACACCATGGCTACACTCCCCGGGAGCCTGCAGCAGAGCACAGGGCGCACGTCCCTCCTCAGGAAGCTGTGCCCTCGTAGGTATCCTCGCCCTACTAGACACCACCGGAGAGGGATGCTGCACAGCATTATTACATACATGCTGTTTTTAAGAAACCGAGGTCTGGATTCTACACTGACAAGTTGCTGCTGCAGGATTAAGGCAACTGTGTCTGTACTGAAATTAATCTGGGTGCTTTTTTTAAAAAGTAAATCACCCCTATTCAGGAAGTAGTGGTGGTAGTGTAACCATACAATGTATTTCCAGCCTCCTGACTCCATTGTTCACCTTCTTATCCTCAGAATAAATAAACTGAAAATGCCCTGAAAGAAAAAAAAGATTAAAAAAAAAACCACCAAACACTAAGAGCTCCACCAAACCAAAACCTAAAACTAACTCCCCATTGCAAAAAAAAGGTGGTGCCTGGGAAACGGAGGCGCTGAAAAACTAAATTGGACATGGCTTTCAGCGCTGATTTGGTACACCTTGCTTCCATGTCTTAAACTGATGATAGTACTAAGTAATTAGTGTAAGGCTGGGGATGCAATCTAGACTTTGTTATTCCTGAACTATTCAGCTTAATCCCTTCTTAGAGAGGACATATGCATTGAATTAAAGTTTATTGTTTTAAAGCTACACTGTAGACCCATCTATTGAGATTATATTTTTTTTAAAGTTTATGGACTTAACTACGTACTAGTAGAAAGTTGCATACACATTTTATCAGCCAAAGAAAACCATAAATTGGCTTCATTTACTGACAGAAGAAGGTGCTGCTAAGGCAAACATTCTATTTCCTGCTGAGAGGCTGTGAATCATCGTGTGCAAAGCAATACATACAGAGTTTTCATTCCATTGTAAAAATACTGGGGTGAATTTGTTTCCTGGAAGAAATTAAATGCAGTGAGATAGTGTGAAATACCTTAATCTGTTGCTCGCTGACATGTGTTTGTTTCCATTATATTACCCTACACAGCTGGACATCTGAGTTGATGAGATTTCATCAATTTTTCATAATTAATACAGGGTTTTTTTTCTCAGGGAATGGTATTTCCAGCACAGCAAAGGGTTTTTATTTTCCTTATTTTACTCTCATTTATCTTCACATGTCTCTCACTGACTTTTTATTTCATCACCTTTTGCTTTTCATGGGTCTTTAGTTCCATTAAACATCCAACACTAATTAGACTCTGTTGTCTAAACTGTACCAAGCACTTCACTCAAAATCAAAGAGCATTTAATTAGTTAGTCTACAGGTTACACCCTATCTTGCAACATTAACGCAAATGAACAGTTGAAATGCTCGTTAGAGCCTGGCGAAAATGTAAAAAAAAAATAAAAAAACTTCTTTAATGGCAATCAAGGTTTCCATTTCATTATTGATGAGGAAAGGCATGACAAGCCCTTGCCACTCAGTTGACTGCTGGGCTGTCTGCGGCAGAGGGGAGGCAGTAATGCTTATTTTTGTCCTTTCCCAGGAACTATGTCCTATGCCAGCGAAATTCCATGCCTGTCCTGAGCCCCCCTGGGGTCAGAGCCAAAGGAGTAAAGCTGCAGGGACGCCTTGGCTCAGTGCAGCTGGCTACTGCCCTCGGCAGTGTCACATTCCCAGCAAGTTCCATTCCTGCAGCTTTTTTGGATCTCTGGGTGTTTATTCTGGCATTCAAATGGGAAGCAAGGAAACAACTGCTAGTCTAGTAATATATAACTGTTTCTAATTAATGCAGCAATGGGATGCTGAAGTTCAGTTTATCCGTGTTTATTAAGTGTTTTGATATTTCTGGGTGTGCTACCAAGCTCTACCAATTACCTGTGATTTTATCCGGGTTTGGGTGTGTGGGAGGGGTGCACGCCAGGTTTGGGATAGGTTGACTGTAGCATCAGCTCACTGTTAACGTATCTGTCCATACCCTCTAACCATTCACAGGCAGAAGTGGAGATACTAAGCTGAAACAGACACATCACACCAAACTAAACCAATTAAAGATCTTAGGTCTTGCCCGTCTGTTCCAAATTGGACAGGGCAATAACGAGTTTGATACAATTAGCCACATGCAGGTGAGGTAAGAGGAATTCAGCAACCACGTGCTATCAGACAAAAGGTATTTCTTTCCAGATCACTGCAGACCTAAGGGTGAACTGGATGCCCACTAGATGTTAGATGAAGCATCCAGTGAAAAGGTTCAAAGTTTCCCAAAACCCCAAATCCCCAAAGCAAGTGATTATGCAAAATTTCACCTTTCTTTCTAAAAATAAAAAAGAGAGAGAGAGAGAGAAGCTCCCCACACTCTCAGCTGCACCCAAAAAAAATCCAGCTGTCATGAAAATTAAATTAATGTCATCAAACATCATATGTAGTTCATGACTTCTGAATATTCTGGATTGAAAACACATTAGTTGCTACAGAAGCAAAGAATATTAGGCAGTTCACTCAAGAAGGAGTTAAATCTCTCAAGTAATTACTCTTCAACTTGTGAAAACCATGAGTAATATTTATTTGTGGTCTCTAGTAAAGCTGTATGTGGCTTGTGTGAATGTTATGTTGAAAAAATGGAAATGGCAAAACAGAGCCAAAAACTTGATCTGAAAGTGCTTTAAATCTGTACGATGTCTTGAATACTTAGAGAAAAAGATCTGCTCAAGTGAGTGAACAAATTATTCTCAAACTAGTACAGACCAGTGACCAGCAGTAATACTTTCCAGGCATTGTTTGCTCCCTCTTCCTTCTCTCCTCTGTAACAATCCTCTAGCGCCATTTTAAAAGAAAATTCCTTCAGGTTCAGTCTGCCTCTATTTTGCAAGACATTTAAGTGTCTTTTAAAGTAAAACTCCCTAAAGGAGCCTCTTCTTGTAGATGGATCTATGTAAGTCATTGTTTCAAAGAAAACTTGCGCTGAAATATGCAGAACTGCTCAAGACGTGCTTGAGATAACTTGTTGATGGCATGGTGTTAGGCAGCTCAGTCTGTGAGAGCGAGCTCTGCGACTGAACAAGGAAAATAGAATTAACTAAACTGCTAGACACCCCCCTTTAAAAACTGGGAAAATATTTGTGATAGAGAAAAAAAAATCTACTTGAAGCAAACCAGAATCCAATTTATAATGCTTAAATCAATGCATTTCAGTCATTTTCAGAATACTACCCTTTTTCAGTCACTTGCTTTGGTCCACTAGAATAGCTGACTATTAATAGAGGCAGAGGTATTTGTGGTAGTCCCATTGTAAAGTATAAAGAAAATATTGTTGTTACCAGTTTCTAAGTATTATTATAATTTTTACTGTGCACTGCTGTGACGAACGATTGCAGCAAGTATCCTCTCTTCCTTGTTCATTCTAGGAGTAAAAATATAAGGAAATAAGGAAGCTTTTCTATTCTCTCTCATGAAATGAAAATCTCCAAAATTAAGTTGAACTGTACACTGCCAAAATTAGGGTAAATATTCCTTTTCAGTGTGGTTTCGTTAGCGGTTGTGGTTTTTTTTTTTTTTTTATAATAAGACCTTGCTCCATCCATCTTTAATACAATTATATTGAATGCAATTAGACATGTAGCATGTATACGGCTGCCATCTCTGCGGAAAGGTTTCCAATAGATGCGCAATTCCATGAGCTGGAGGTGTCTGCCACTTCTTGAGGGGAAAATAAATAAATAAAGCATCATGTCCTAATTTATATTTATTTTAACATATAAAACAAAGAAACAGCTATGTGTGACAAGCAGTTGTGATATTTTAATGAAGAAATTTGTCTTTAAACAACAACCAGAATCAGTACTTTAAAAACCACGTATTTGACTGACATCTGCTGCAATGCTTTAGGTGTGTTACTTCTCAGGGGGACTGCAGAGAATATTGGAGCATAAGTCAGATCAGCCAATATTAAAAGAGAAGCATTAAATATCTTTGGTTTGCAGTGGGAAAAGACACAGTTTCCCATTTGCACTTCAGGCAGAGGCAAAAAAAAGGGTGGCAGTCTAGCATCTGTAGATACTGTTCATTGCTATACACCACAATTAGCAGTAAGCTAGTGTTCAAATTTAGTTTATTACAGAAGTTTAGTGAAGTTTTCAAGCATAGCAAAGGTTGATGCACATGCTTTGTACAAAGCACCTTCGAGACTTTATTTAAAGTTATTAATTAAATTAATTATTCATTAAAATTGTTTCATTTCATTTCATTAAAATGTTAAGGTTGAACTACTAGTCATACCACAGAGACATATATGTTTCATTTCTACACTTTTCTTTCATTTTATTGCTAGGATCTTTCATTCTGTATTCCTACCTAATTTACAAAAATCTTGCTCTTAGTTTCAACAGCATGCTACTTTCAATGATCCCTCTTATAATTACAGTAGGTGTGTGGTACATAGCTCAGCATAGCAGTGGGTAAAGGAGGAAACATCTATGAAATGAAATAGAAACTTTAGGAGTTTAAAAGTTCTGATTGAAAGTATCCATAGAAGGCTATCTTTTTTCTGAAAGTAAAAGAGCTCATCTGAGTGAGATGGAATTTTGTTAAAAGCTTGTAACAGAAAACCCATGAGCCCTGCACTGGACCTAGAGCATTTTTCACAGGCTGGAGCTGATAAAGATTTGTTTGGTTTGATTTTTGCTGCCATAAGAAAGGTGAGATTTTACTGTAAAAAGACAGGGTGTGTCCACAACAGTAGCTTATACACCTGCTAATGGAAAGGTAAGCTACAGATTGCCTCATAAATTTACTGACTGGCATCACTAGACAAGAGTTGGCTTTATATAGTAGCTGGAGAGAGGAGAAATAATTCATTACAGCACATCTCCGCAGAATAATTCTGATGCTTCAGCTGACCAGTCTGAACCGATGCTGGTTTTATGAGGCTAAGAGTGGTAAGAGGTAAAGATGCATTTATCTTTTACCTGGGTCTTCAATTGGGTTTGAATGAAAAAGAAATTGCTCTCATACTTGACTAACCTAAATTAAGCTAATTCATCACTATTTTATTAACTTTATTAATGTTAGAATTGGATCAAGCCTTGCACCTTAATTCCAAATCAGTCTTGACCTTGATGAGGACAGGATTTAACCAGTCACAGTCTCAAATCATTAGCAAGACTGAAACCCAGAGCCTGCAGTTAGATGGAAAGGTGGGTGTGCTTCATGGCACACATTTGAGTCCTGGTCCCTCAACCATCTTAATCAAGCTTTTGATTGACATGAGCAATGGCTGTCTTCCTGGCTGTGTGACTGCTGTTCTGATGAGTTAATACAGACATAACTACCTGGACCCTCAAAGTCTACTCTGGTAAGAGGTTGTGACACAGCTGAAGAATTCGCCTGGACATCAAGGACCTCAAAAATGTCCTTGGTCCACCAAGCTGAGATATAGCCTTTCTCTGCTGCTCAAACTTCTGAATTTGGCAACCTAAAATGGCAAAGAGAATCAGGATATTGAGAAATACCAAGGTATTGTCAATGAGGCTCCCTCTGGACTAGGTTTGACCCATGCCTAGATCAGAGTTGGTGTCACAGCTGGGTTCATCTCACATGTGCAGCTCGTTTTCATTTACACAACAGTCCACTCCTACTTTGCATACTCAGCTGAAGTGCGTGAGACACGAGAGCCTACAGAAGCCTAGAAGGGAAGAAAACATTTCTTCCTCCCCCTACCAACACTTCCAGGGTTAACAAGCATCAGCAATCTGCATATATGGTATTTTTGAATTGAGAGTTATTTGCTTTATAACTTGTCTTTCTCCTGTCTTCTCCCACCAGAGGTGCAGAGGTTAGCCCACAGATCTGTCTATCTTTCTGCAGCCAAGGTCTGTAGTCCTCAGCTGTCTTCCCAAATTCACTTCAAATGTAAACCAATAATTCAAGATGGATGAGGGTTCACTCAAATGAAAGTGCTTGTAAATGAATGGAAACTGCATGCGTGCTATAGAGAATTGAAAACTCAACAATACAAAGATAAAAAATTCTGTTGAGTTACTGGTTGTTGAAAAAAGGAATTAAAATATAATACATCAAAAATATAAAATTGGATGCGCTCCCTGGAGATAAAACCCATCATCCCAGTTTTGTAACTATGGAAAAACTCTGTGTTCTTTAAGCTGGAATGACTCTTTATAACAAGGAAAAAATGCCTCAGAAGGACAGAAAACACATGTTACTTCTTCCTTTTTCTTCCTTGCATTTCTAATTATACTGTTATATCAACTTTAGCAGAAATACGTGTGGTGTAAATGAATTCATGTGGTTGTGAGAACTTTTGCTTGTTAATTCCCTGATCTTGTAATATTCTGCTAGTCTTGTATTTATCTATCTAAACAGTTAAAACCCTACAGACACACCAGCTGTGACTGCCTGTGTTGGGAAGATGTTGGGTATCAGCTGCAGTAAGACTGGGATCAACACTGACTTAATGAAGAGCTGGTGAACGCGTGGCAACGTGGCAGTTAGTGGGGGAAAGGCTGGTGTGAAGCATGATTGACTCCTGATGTGCCAAGGGATGGTGGAACGAGTCCCAGCTGGGGAAAAAGACCACACAAAAGGTGGGAGCCAGGATGCAGTGCTGTCTTCTGGGAGATCTAGTTGAATGACTGAGGAAAATACGTTATGGAGAAAGATGTGAGTATGTCTAAAAGGTCTCACAGTGTTTATTCTGACGGGATGATTAATTTCTTGTTATTTGTTCACAGTGGGACTGAGGGGAATTCAGGGAAATATTTGATTCTTTCAAACATTGATTATTTGGAGAGAAGCTTTCACATAAATCCAAATGCTTTATACTGTCTTTGTTTTGAAATGGCACCATGGCATGGTGGGAGCTTTCTAATTTCTTGGTGGAGGTCCATCAGAGCCTCAGCGCTATTAAGAGTTCAAAGCCAGGAGTCAAACCTGTAGCTGCTTCAGATAGTCTAACTTACTTGGGCCACGTTGTAATGCCAGTTTGTTCCTTCTTCTCCTCTGGGACTAGAGGTCCTGCTGACATGTTGAGCTCGGGCCCATAAGAGGAAAAATCATGACTGCGAACACGCAGTGCTGCTTGGCTTCAGGAATTTTTACCTGTGAGCCACTTGGATAACAATTTTAATTTCTTCCTGCAAGGAAGTACTTCACATTTGATGACCCTCACAAAATAGAATAAGTATTTGTGGATTTACTCTTGCTGATTTCTACCTTGCATGGCTCCTGTGTTTATGCCTTGTGTCTCAAGTGCTGTTGAGGAAGTTCTGTGTGCTTATACCACGTACAGCATCTGAGCTTAAGAGAGAATGGGAAAGCTAGCATAATGCTAGGATTTGGTATTTCATAAAAACCATACACAGTAATGGCCAGGCTGAATCAGAAGCTAAATCCCTCTAGCCCAATATCCCATCTAGGTCGCAGGTGCCTAGGCAAAAAAATAAATAAAAGAACAGGGAAAACATTACAAGGGAATTTTCCAACTTAATTATTTTTGTTGGAGAGGCGTGGGGAAAGAATCAGATCCGGACATAGTGAGAAAAAGAGAAAAATAACTAAAACTGAAAAGTGTTAACAAAAAAGCCATTCAGCAGAGAAGTCGTGAAGGAAAAGGGCAGGAATTGTGGAAATAAGAGATGATGAAAAACACAGTCTGTGAAGCAGGCAGAGCTGTAGGAAATTGGTTGGGATAATAGATGTGGAGGAAGGATGGATGGAGGGAGCCCATGGAATAAGGGAACCAAGCAGATGTCAATGGGTAGTAAGAACAGCCAGTCCCTACTATTAGCCATGTAATAGAAAGAAGTTTAGGGACCCAGTTTTAATTCTTACATACTTCAGAATACTTCTGGGGTTTAAGTAATTCTGAAAATGTCATGATCTTCTCCATAGATCTGAGCCTTTGCCTATACACCTCTGAAGCAAAGCAGAGTAAAAACAAACATGGGAGAAATTAGGATCTGGTTGTCATATGGCAGCTTTTCTGATTGCTCTGTAAAATGAATGGATGATGCTGCTCCAAGAGAGTACAGAAGCCTCAGCTCTTCTCAGCTGAATGGCAGATTTTTTTTTCATGATTTCCCCAGAGGTCAGGATACTACCTTGTGGTCCTAGGACATTGGAGGACTGTTTTGGAATGGAGTGGATAATTTCTGAAGGGCTGAAGGGTTCCCCCCTCCCCTGACATACACTTTCTGACCCACAGTAATTACAGCTAGCAATTACAGCTAGTGCCATGATTTTTAGGGCAAGCTGCACAGACTACTCAGAAATGATGGATCCATTTTTGCCCATTTTATTAAGTCCTCTTTTTTTCCCCTTCAAAAAATGATTTGGTATCTTGGAAACCTGGTTTCTGATGTTCATGAATTTTCACAATGTATTTGTTCAAGACATACGACTATGCCGACCGAAAGTGAGTTCAGTTTTATTAGGCAGTAGCTGTATGCTCTAAATTCAATTTCTCACTGGAAAAAAAAAAAAAAAACAACAGCTTGAAGCTGCATAAAGATTGTTGTTTCGTGGGTTGTGCGTGTGTCTGATTAAGAAGCTCTTCTTGATGAAGAAGAGTATGTGGAAGTTCATAGGAAAAAAAAAAAGAGACAGAAGATCGTGGTAAATGTCCAAGTGAGCAAAGCTTTCATCTTTTTTTGTTCATTATGATTCCAAGATGGTATCACATGGAAGTGCTAGATTGTAAATTGTGAGGACATAAATATTCATTAGTTTTCTACCGACTGAGCTGGTATTCGCTTGGTATTTCTAGGGACTTCCACAACTTAAGTACTTAAGTAGTAATAGGAACACTACTATTAGTAATAATTTCAGATTTCTTCTTTTATTTGCCTGCAATAAATGGTTAATTTAAACAGAATAGAGTGTGAAGTGAAATGTCTTGACTACAGGTAAAATTCAACCACGTGCACACCATAGTGATGTTATCTTCTTGCTCAAAACCAATAGCAATGACAGTTGGTCAGTGTTTTAAGTTTGTAAAGATAAACCCACCCTGAATTACTGTAGGGAACTGTTCCTTTATGCAAAATAGGTGTCTGCCAGCAGTTGGTGAAATAGCAGTCACAATATATTTCTAGGCATAAAGTGTATTTTTTTAATTTGGTTTAGAATACTCCTATTTTCTTTCAGGATAGAGTCTTTGCCAAGAAGCTAGTACTTGTGTAAGCCCATTTTAGCTTCTCATTGACAGTGACATACAAAAAATGTTAGAGGTTGACTGACTATTCCATAGAGGAAGTTTAGCTCTTATACTTTCTCCTGTTACTGAGAAAAAAGAGGCCAAATTTTTAGACTGAATTACAGTTACAGAACTTGGTCTGAGGAAAACGACAGCCCTGTTTTGGAAATTTATTCCCATTTCTATTCAATTTGTTTCTCTATTGCATTCAGAAAGTGATCTTATACTTACCATAGAGTGGATCTTAAATTAATGTCTGCAAATTTTTCATGGGAAAGGAGCACCACAGTAAATAAAGTAGCTACTCAGTTTCAAATGCAGTCTCAAATCCAAAATAATTATATCTTCATGACAGAGAAAAAGGGATGTTTCATCAGCTACACCTTTTACATTGTCAGTTAGATAGTCTCAGAGAACATTAAATTATTACAAACGTAAATGGAGTGAATAAATTTAGGGCAAGGGGTCATGATTGTGTATATTTTAAAGTTTCCTTTTGTTTTGTTTATATAAAGCACCAAGTGATAAACTTGTTTTTGTAAACAATTTTATTTTTACGCTTAACTTTCATATAAATTCCTTATTGCAATGTTCTCATTAGCCTCCTTTTTTGTTTTTCTTTCTGTGATAGCTCTTTTGCTTTTAAATAACCCTTCGTACCTCACCGATGGCATCTCTTCAAATTTTTGTCTGCTGACAAACCACGAGGAAAGGCCAGGAGAACTTGGTTTGTTCAGACTAGAGATGAGAAGGCAAAGGCAACTAAACTGCAGTCTTCCACTACCTACGGGTAAGGCTACAGAGAAGACAAATCCTTCTTAGAAGTGCTCAACAAAAGGACATGAGACAAAGGTCACAATTGCTCTGACCAAACAGGAAGAAGAAATTGGTGAGAGTGGGTCAGTGCTGGAAGAGGCTGCCTGGAAAGGCCGGGGAATGTCCACCCCTGCAGATTTTCAGAAGTCAGCTGGGCTAAGCCATCTGCAGCCTGGGCTGACTTTGCAGTTAGCCCAACTCTGAGCAGGTTAACCCAAGGGATCTTTCCAATCTAAATTCTTCTATGAGAGCATATTTAAAATAATGGTAATCTGATTTTTTTTATTTTTATGAGGAAAAGTGAATCTGCAGAAAACTTAACAGCCAGCACTATTTATTAGAGTTAGTACACCTCATGGGAGTTGACAGGATGTGTCATGTGAATTTTTGAAATTCTAAGCTTTCTACATAAGGTTATTTCTCTGCAGAGTTTACATGAGCAAATGTCCCTTTAGAAGCTGAGTTTTGTTGGTATATATTCTTTAGAATTAACACTTCAGATAAAGCAAGGAAGATTTTCTAACCTTTTCTCACCATCATCATTACTTTCCTCTGGACTCTTCACCAATGTACTCCAGGTACAGTCAAATAATTACATTTTGCACAGAAATAAAACTAATAGACCAGTTCTGTAAATATTTGCCATTGTGTATCAGGAGTTCCTTTAGTTCTAGTGAATTATTCACCTTGTGCCCTAGAGGAAACCTTAGAAAAGTATTTGAGAACCTACTTCTGATGTTTCAGAGAAGTACAGAAGTATTAGCTTGTGCTCATTCATTGCACGTTATTCATTGCAACATAATCATATGGTAATCCCTCCACTCTGTGTGTGAATCTGAGTTTCCTTTCTAGCTGAACAACTTCATAAATATCTTAACAGCAATGTATTAATTTCAGAGTCCTCCTTCCACTACTTAGAGTGGTTACTCCTCTAAGTATTTGTGGTCTTGTCTAGCCTTGTTTCAACCATGAACTAAAACACTGTGTGGTTCAAAACACTCATAAGTATTTAGGTATCCAGAGCAAAGGCCCCCACTGCTTCCTTAACGTGTCAAAAATTGAGTAAGTATTGGTAAAGGTAGCAAAAAATAAACAGCTCTAAAGATTCCTGAATATTTTTTGTACCTAGGTGTAAGTCAGCATTCAGCTACATATTTATTTGTCTCATCTTAAGCAAAATTACTGTATACTATATATATACATATTTCTATACTATATTAATGATATAGAAAATACACGATCATAGCTTTACAACATGTATCATACATTATTGTCAGATAAAGTAATTCAATAGATAATCATATATATTAGTAGAACAGAAGTTCAAGGATGAAACTTTTTAATTTCTTGGTACACTGTAAATGTAGGGTGCCCTCTTTTAAAGGGTACCTAAATCAACAATTCGGTTTAAAAAAAATCCTTTACATTTACTACGCAAATCTGACATTGTTGTGCTTTTTGGCAGTATCAAACACATTTATGTTTTATTACATGAATAATAGAGTCTGACATGGTGAAACCTGCCAGGAATGTTAGTTTTTCCTCACAGTGGGCCTGCAAAGCTTACAGAGGAGAAAAAAAATCCTTAGGAAAAACAGTATTTTTTTCTGCCACACATCTCATCTGGACTTGATTCTTCTGAATACAAGTTAGAAATAACATCTATCCATTTTGCTAGAAGTTACCCTTAAATGCAAAAACCTGATCCTTACCCTCCACTACCAAACTGCTTACATGGAAAAACTCTACCAGCAACTTCATAACAAACATTTCTGTACTTGCTCTCCATGTATGTGCATGTATACTGTGGCTATAACACAGCAATTCTGTATCCTCATGACATGCAGCTTCTAATGCATCTTCTTACCTTTATTATCTGCTGATTTTGGAAAAAAAATCAAGACTGAGCTTGGAAATGTTGGAGACAATCTGGTCATACAGAGCCCTTCAGAAATTAAGACTATCGTGTCAAATATCCCACAGGCCACACATTTCAAATAAATTCCAATTCAACTGGGGATTGATTAATTTAAGCTCAGATAAGCTTGGAAAGAAGTGTTCTTTATTTGAATAAGTACGAAAAGCGGGGAGATGTGTCTGTTTCTCACCTGTTTATAAAAGGTAAGAAAATATTATTTATTATGTGCTGCGGGTCTCTCCTGGAACAACGCAGTTGAGGTTTCCTCTGGAAGGCTCATCCTTTCTCACATAGTCCATTGGCAAGGTCAGAGACAACAGACTGTTCCATAGCCTGAGCATGGGCTTAGGTAATCCTAGAAAAGAGAATAATTATTTGCATGATGAGAGCAGGCTATAATACTAAATGAAGGAAGCCGGGATGGGTGGCACTAACATGTTTACTTTTCTACTCACCATAGCTTCTTTCTGCTGTTTATCCTGGAACTTGAAAGCAGACTTACCTGTACATGCTTTATCTCACCCTTATTAGTTGTCTGACTGTGCTCCTTTCATTTATGAATTGCTTGTGCTCCAGCTCTTTGTCTGGGCACAACCTATTTCCAGGATATGTTAGGAAACTCTGTGCATTCAGGGAAAGCTTCTCCCATCTTGTAACATACAAACACCCTAATTAGTATGTGTATATAACTCAAGCATAAATAGTGTACTGCAGAGATACACTGTATTTCACCTTAAATTCAGTTTATATGTCACATCACTAAAATTAATCTGTGAATACTGTAAGAAATACTGTTTGGAGTGGTACTACCCTGTTAATTTAATAGTTCTATAGATACAATATGCATGATAGGTGGGGCCCTAAAATCAGCAAGCACACTCTTAAGTTGTAGCTGGATTGAAACCACAATTCAGTGTCTCGGAAATGAACATTTTTTGCATTTAATACTTTCTAATAATAATTTTGGATTTAATAAAAAGGACATAAAGGAGGTTTTCAGACTGACTTTGCTGTTATCACTCAAAACATGTCTCCATTTCCTGCTCTGCCACTCTGTGACCTTCCTCTTTTTTTTTTTTTTTTCCCCCCACTCTCGAATTAGCTTCCCAATGTATTGATTACCCCTCCCAGCTTGGTGTTATCTGGAAGCTTGCTGAGGCTGCATGCCACCTTGTCACTGAGGGCATCAGTGAAGATGTTGTACAGTGCTGGCCTCAGTATCAACTCCAGAGGAATACCCCTTCCAACTACCCACCAAAACTGCATGTAAGACTTCACAAGGTCTTGCCTCAAAGTTTTCTCGGGGCCTGAGGTGAGGCAGACTGCTCTTTGGTCACCTGGATTGTCTTTTTAAAGGTGGGCATAGCATATTTTTTTATTATTGTTTATTTTTGTATTTCAAAGCCATGTAAAACTTTGCTGTATCTGCTGCCAGGTGAACTCGTTTTGTGAAACCAACATCTATGCCAAATACAACCAGAGTTTCACGATGTTGTAACGTGCTGACAAACTCCATGCTCCCACAGGGGTGCACCACTTCTGCTGTCCCCAGAAGCTAAGGATCCTGCCCTTTTACAGGTGGGAGACCTCTAGTTTACCAAGCACATCTGAATCATAATATTTGCAATACCTTAAAAGCCTTCCAAGACCCCTGTAAAATGCACACATAAAATGATACAATTCTGTATGTACTGTCAATAAGCCAAATGAATATGGACTGTGTCAATCAGGTTTTCCTATCTCATACACCATCAATTCCAGCTCCAGTTCACAGAGCCTCCTTGCTAATTTCCCTGGCATTGTCAGTCTTTCATCAGGTCTGTGAAGAGAAGGTAATTGCTGCTTCAATCTCCGTCTCTGGCCTGAGAAGAGGGTTTGAAATATTATGTATTCTGGAAGGAAAATAAGAGAGGGATGGAAGGAGGTTTTAAAAGGAATATAATGGTGTTCCTTCCTTTCTCCCCTTCTAGCACATGAATCTCTAGGCTTTATACCCAGAAACTGCATTTTAAACACTTTTAAGTATCTAACCTTTTTAAAATACCTCGCAATACAATGCTTTTCATGCTACGCCACATAATGCTGCGGTGAACTACCATGAAGTCCCGACAACAAATGAGGGCTAAAAAAGGTCCATCAGGAAACCTGTTACAAAAGCGGGTGTGTTCCTCCTCTGACACCCCTGCTCCTAGCAGCCGTGCGCTGCGGGGCGGCAGGATGGGTGCCCCCGCCATCGGTCCTCAGCTCGCCCCTGCCCGCGACCCGAGTACCGACCCTGACCCTCCTGCCGGGACCCGACAGGCAGGGCCAGCCTGAAACGCTCCCTCAGTACCCCACGCATCGGGGCTGAAGAGTGTGCCGAGGGAGGCGGATTTTCGTGAGTAAACACGTTTCAACCTGTTTTAAATTAGAAGGGCAGCGGGGTGCTCGCCTCGCCCCCCCTGGGGGTCCGCAAGGGGAGCGGCGCGTCCCTACCATTCTGCCCCGCCACCCGCCGGGCCTGCTGGGGCAGCGGGTTCGGGCCAGGCCGTGGCCGGGTGGCGCTTTCCGCGGCGGCCTGGCGGGGGCGCTGCGAGCCCGGCCTTGCGGGCCGAGGGCGGCGGGCAGCGTGCGGCGCCTCAGCCGGCCCGGGCAGCCCGTGGCGGCGGGTGAGAGAGCGGGGCTAGAGCCTCCCGCCTCTCCTCACCGCTTCCCGGAGACGCGGAGGGGAGGCTTTTCCCCGCCGACAGCCCCGGTCCCCCTCTCCCTTCCCCCGAAGGGTCGCAATTCGGCCGCGAAGGGGCTCGGAGAGCCGCCGCCGCCGTCGGTCGCCCCGTCCCGAGGCCGCTGGAGGGCAGCTCCCGGGGCTGTGCCCCCTCGGCGCGGTGCCTCTCCTTTGCCGTGGTGGAAGGCGGCCGGGCAAGCCCGCCCGGATCTCTCGGGGAACGGAGGCAGCTCCCCCCCCGCCGCTGCCCGGCCGGGCTGCCTTGCCCCCGGGCGGCCGCACGCCGCCTCCTCGGTCGGTCCGGGGCGGGGGGGCGGCCGGCGGGGAAAGTTGGAAAGGCCGTGGGGAGGGCGCGGGGCAGGGGGCTGGCAGCGGCGTGACGGGCGCGGAGGAGGAGCGGGGAGAAGCCGCACCGGGAGGAGCCGGAGGAAATCTGCTGGCAGCGCGTCAGGCGCCTCGGGGGAAGGGGAGGACGGAGGACCCCCGAGGGGAGCACCGCTGCCGAGTACCGTTGGCAGGGAGGGGACAGCACCGCCACCAGCCGGGGGAGCGCCGGTGACCTGCCGCAGATCAGCTCCGCCGCCGCCGGAGGGTGCGGGGAGCGCCGGGTGCCCGCACGGCCCCGCCGCTTCCCGAGGGCGGCTGCGAGCAGCGGCGGGAGGGACAGGGGAGAGCGGGGAAAGTTGTGGGGTGCCGGAGCAGGGCTGCGTGCCCCGGAGGGACAGCGGGACATCCCCACCGGCATCAGCGCGGAGAAAGTGAGGTTGGAAAGCAGTTTCTGGACGCGCTGCCGCCGAAGCGCATTGAACCATCATCCCGGGGATGAAGGGGAGCTGAGAAAGTAACTCGGGAAAGTGAATGGGATTCTTATCTTTTTTTTTTTTCTTTCTTTAATTTTCCTCCTAATCTGAAAGGACCCGTTTAGAAGGAAAGCAGAAGCTGCCGTGTGCACCCGCTGCCGGGAGAGATACGGGAAAGGAGGGCACTGCACGCTGGCACCCCTGCCTGGGCTGGGCGAGGGTGCGGGATCCTGCGCTCAGTTCTCCCCAACACGATGGGGTACCAAAGCAGCTCCACATAGTAAAAAGATTCATCATGCGACAGAGCGCAGGAAGGTGAGACAGAAGCAGAAACAGAAACTAACACTGAAAGGAAGAGGGGGAGGAAAAGACAGCGACTGCGAATTACTTCCAGAGAAAGTGGGTGGATGTTGTACAGCAGCGACTTGGGATTTTAGGGGGTGCACCCTTACATTTTGCTTCTCTCCAGTCCCCGTCTCCCTTCTCCGGTGGCAGTAAGCGGCTGTACTTGGTGGTAGGAAAACAGGAGGAGGAATAAACAGGAAGGTTTCGTTCAGTAGTGCTTGCGATGCCCTACTGATCTGCTTTAAGGCTTTTAATTTTTTAATTTTTTTTCCCTAGTGGATGTTGATTTCTTGACCTTGATTTTGAGTCCTTTTGGTTGCATCGCAGTTTTTGGTTTGTGGTTTTATTTCCTTTGGCGAGGAGTGCTAAGGGGGAGGCTGGCTTCGGTGCTGAAAGTTGCAGTCATTATTATTTTGGAGCCAGCATGTGCACCAACATAGTCTACGAGTGGCTGAAGACCCTGCAGCTCCCCCAGTACGCGGAGTCCTTCGTCGATAATGGCTACGACGACTTGGAGGTCTGCAAGCAGATCGGGGACCCGGACCTGGATGCCATCGGCGTTGCCGTGCCCCACCACCGGCGCCGGATCCACGAAGCCGTGCGGCGGCTGAAGGAGGCGGACGAGCGGGCGGCGGGGCTCTACTTCACCCTGGAGCCGCCGCCGCCGCCGCCGCCGCCCCCCTCCCCGCGGCCGGCGCCCCCCGCCGCCGGGCGCTGCCCCCGCTGGCCGGCGGGGCAGGATGGAGGGGCACGGCGGGGGACGGCCCCCCGGTACCGCCCCGGAGCGCGGCGGGGGGCGGCCGGCGGCGGGGGGCTGGCCGCCTACCCCCGGCTGAAGCTTAAGATCATGATCCGGGACAAGCTCATCCGCGACGGCATCAACCTGAGTAAACCCCCCTACTCCAACAAGGTAAGAGGGTCTCGTCTCCCCCCCTCCCCCGCCGGCCGCTGCCCTCAGAAGGGGCCGTGGTCCCAGGTGTGGTGAGGCAGTGGTGGCAGCTGGACAAGTCCTCCCATCCAGCTGGAGATGTGGGGGTCCATCCGGCAGGGCTTGGTCCCAGCTCTGCCACGCGCTGGTGTTGAGTGTCACCGCTGAGCCTGGGGTGGTTTTGGAGGGAAAAACATGCTCAGGACTTCCCACCAGCCAGGTGTGAAGAGGAGCGAGGCCAACGCGGGTCAGATCCCCCAAGGCTTGTTGGGCTGATGTGGACTCACAGGGTGGTGTGGCATTGTGCTGTGTTTTGGTTTCGCTGCTATTTTGTTTCATTAACCGGTTCTTTTAGTCCAGTGGAGTTTGGGGTGTGAAGGCAGAAATTGACAGGACGGTCTCTGATGTTTGGGGTTTTGTTTGTTTGTTTTTCTTTTCTGTGAAACTTTTCCATTGTGTTGGAGAGTAATGCCTTCTCTCATCTTTTGTTAAAGGTCATATTTTAGTGTCAGTTTCTGTTGGCGCAATGGCTTATGAAGCAAGTGGTAATCTGGCTGGAGGAACAGCTCCTTCTTTGCCTGGATTTATTTACTGGAGGATGGTAGTGACTGGTGAATGTCAAAACTATTCATCAGCTGCTCCAGCATAGGTTGGTCTATCTCCAGGACATGCAGTCTACTGAAAGGCCAGAAAAATGCAGGTCTTGGAAGAGTGCATTCCAGTTTGATGAAACCCCAATATTTACCTAATTCTTATCTTTTGCAAAGGTTAAAATGTAAGATTAATGTGGTTTGGAAGATAGAAATCGTTTTGTCTAAAGTTTTCTGTAGGTTTCCTGCTGAAAACATCATATGCAGAATAAATAAAATCTTCAAAAAGAT
The DNA here is from genome assembly GCA_025769975.1 of Gallinago jamesoni. Taxonomy (NCBI): domain Eukaryota; kingdom Metazoa; phylum Chordata; class Aves; order Charadriiformes; family Scolopacidae; genus Gallinago; species Gallinago jamesoni. The sequence continues at coordinate 51,030,600 of JAOQGH010000023.1, forward strand.
ACTGTATCATTTTGGAAAGACATTTTTTTCTCCCTCCCTTTGAAGTGATATATCATTGGACTGACACCCTTCTGAAACTACCATTATGGGTCTTATATATAAGACCTTCTATGGAAATCCTGTCTTATTGTAGCTGCATCATGTTATCCCCCTTCATAGCTTCATTTCACTCCTTGCTTTTGAATTTGTGAATATTCACAGTCACCAGTTCCACCTTACCAGGTAAATCCTCTACCTTTCCTCTTCTGTATCTCCTCCATAGGACACATAAAATTTCTAAGATGCCAACATATGACATCAAGGAAATTCAAATCTTTGGCGTTGATTTCTTCTTTAGCTCACCTTATTTTCATTTGATGGATCTGATAATAATGTGGATTAACTGTCAGGGCAAGCTCGTCTTACATGGAAAGCATCACTCAGCTTTAATTGGTTTAAATCTAAATTAATATTTTGAAATAGAAAGAGGAACTAAGCTTACTTTCCTAGTTTTATTTCAGCCTGTGGTGTCAATGTATTTATTTTGGATGATAAATGCATATAATTTTTTTTTACAGTAATAGAAAAACTTTCTCCATCTCCTCAGTGTGAATCATTTCACATTATAGCATGTTGTAAGAAACCATAAAGCTGGCAAGATTTGAGTGTATGTTGCTCAACATGCGTTATTCTGAATGCCACCCACTGTAGCGATCCATCTCCAAACCGGCTTAAAGGGAATAGTGAAAGACCACGTCACTGTAAATTATTCATTGGATGTAGTTTAGAGCAAGAAAAATGAAATACTGTATTCTTTCATTTGGGAAAGAGCCATATTGTAACAGTGTCTCTTTAAAAAAAACCCACCAAACTTTAGAAAATTGTGGATATAACTTAATCAACCTGTATTGTACTTTCTATATAGAATATGCAGTGTACAGACATCTGAATGTCAAAAAGAACCCCTGGGATGTACTCTCTGCTGTGCATAGGATGAAAGAATCAGCTTGAGGTTTGAGTTAGGTTTTTTGTATATGTTTTCTACACATCTGTTTACAGATGGTTGTGTGGATATTCTGGAGCAGGGCACTGGATACTGACCTATTTGACATCTGTTTGCATTTCCAGTGCTGCTGAGCTGCTAACTAGCCTTTCACTTCCCTCCATGGCTTACATGGAGAATGCCATCATCTTTTCCTCTTAATATCTATGAATGGAGATTAGTATCTATGAACAGAGAAGCACGCGTATGTATATATGAGCAACCTGGTCTAATGGGAGGTGTCCCTGCCCCTGGCAAGGAGGGTGGAACAAGGTGGTCTCTACGGTCCCTTACAAGCTATACCATTCTATGATTCTATGGTTCTATGTGTATATGCATTTTACTTGTTTCCCAAAGAATACTTCATGTGTTCGTTTATGTAGTTCTCGGACAGTTTTAGAGTTTTATGTGAAAACATCCCTGAGAAGTGGAAGTGCTGCTCTTCTGTCTTGTTTATAGCCTTTTGCCAGCTACCTGAGCTGTAGATATGTCGAAAGATCGAAAGTGAGTATTGGGTGTGGATGTGGAGATATTAAAAGCATCCTTTTGCTGTGCTTCTAGAGTTGTTGCTGTATTTTCAGATGAAGGGTGAAACAACAGAGTGGGAAGGATAGAAATGCACTGGCATGGTAAATTTTAATTTAACTTAGTTTGATTACAGCCAGCAGAAATGACTAAAAACTATTTAGCAGAGCTTAATATAATTCTCTTAAAGATGTGCAAACTTTGAATTGAAGCCATATGTATGGATGACTTCAGACACGGAGAATTATCACAAGCCGCATCTTGATTATTTCCATGGAGAATTAGAACAAGGCCTTACCTCCTGAAATTGCATCCTATATTTTTTCAGGTATAAACCAAGGAATATAACTGTAACTGAGGAGAACTCTGCAGAAGTCAGGTTTTTGTTCCATGTCAGTAATGCTCCTTAATCCTCAAAGCCTTCTATTTTAGTTTCATGCCTGCTGTTGCTGGCTGATAGCCTTAGAAGTCTTATAGAAAAAAGACATCTTAGAAGTCTCCAAGAAAATTCTTGTGGAGGTGATGGGCCTGAATGCCCTTCAAACAAGAACCTGTGGTACATCTCGGAGTCAAGTGAAACATCTGTGTCACCTCAAAACATCTAGCTGCTTGAAAAAGTTATCCTTGATGGTTGTAATTCTGTCCTTAATTAGGAGCTTAATTATGCCCAGTGTAGGAATACCATTAATATTGCTTTGCCATGTAGAAGCTTTGGGGGATGAACTGATGACAGAAGGAAACCGAAATGAGCAGCTCCCCCAGGTTCCAGTGAAGATGAACAAAGAAAAGCATGGCACTGACCTGAACTAGCCAGATGAGAGGAAGCAGAGCTTTACCTCTATACAGAGATACTTCTTGCCTTTAAGGGCTTGTTGCATGTCCATGCGGGTTTGAGCAGGAATAGTGTCACTAAATGTCACTGTGGTAGGGAAAGCAGAGGAGCACCATTTTTGTCAATATAAAGACAAGTACAGTACCTCATTGTGGAACATGCCAAGAGAAATTAAGTATTCTATTTATCTTGAATATAGATTAAGTGACATTTAATAGTTTACTGGAGTTTCATTACTATTTCTAATTGAAATAAATGGCCTGGCCTGGTCTATTTCTTGAAGAACTTTATTCAATTTTGCATCTGTGGAGAGTTGCAAATACAATAAAAATCACTAAAAACATACATGCATTTAAAGCTTCTGTATCACATAAGATGATTTGCTTAGCCTCAGTAAAGTTATACTCATGTAGATTTCAATATTTATTAGAGAGAATAAAACTGTAGTGTGACCTATGTATTTGTGCATGACCCCACTGTCACTCACTGTGTTATTCATGATTATCAGCATGCTTGGAAAACAAACAGTAAAAATTCAGCTGCATTTGAGTTCATAATCTCGAGAGTTCAAGCAGATGTAGAAAAGAAGTCATATCTGCTTAAAGACCCAACCACAATTTTTTATGTTCTGTGCTGACGATATAGCACAGATTTGTGGTTCTGATGAAATCTTTGTTTAATCCTTGCCACTACAAAATGAGGAATATTTCACATAAGTTAAATGTTAAGCGGTAAAGATGCCAGTAATACTGATATGAAATTCAAAATTCATATTCATACTGATATGTTCAAGCAGCGTCTAGGGCTGGTTAATGTAGTCAGCGCTTTACATACTTACAGGAGTGAATTCAGTGAATTAAAAATATTGTGCTTTGAAGAAATGGCAACACTCACCCATACTAGAATGAAACATGAACCTTTTTCTAAAGACCTGGCTGCTTTGGAATAACTGCATCAAGTCTGATTAGCAGAGCGTTCTCAAATATGCCTTGGGGAAAGCTACCTATTGACAAAAGTACCAGTGCATTAAGTAGTAACAATATTTTCCTGGCAATAAATTAGCAAAGCTACAGGCAATGTTCAGGAAGTGAAAAGGTTTTTTTTTTATAAGAAACCACTGGATTTGCTTTTGACTTCATAACTCTGTTTTCTTTTAAAGAAAACATAGCACCTCATATATTGGGCAGTTGTTTCAAAGCCCTGGTTTATTAAACTAACGGAAAACAAACAGGAAAAGGTCTTCTTCCAATCAGACCATTCAGACAAAATGTTGCAGAATATGAATAATACAGTACTGTACCATATTTGCATTTGAATTGTTCCGGAATATTTTAAAATGTATTCAATAATCTCCTCTGCAAATGTTGAATGTAAATCTTCCTGGGTTTCATTATCTCACTTTTGAGGGGAGGAAGCTCCTGTTAGGGTATATGAAAGGTGGAGAGAGGATAGTATCAACTCCACAGCCTTCTTGCCCCCTTTCTAACTGTCGTGTTCAGTACATTTGCTCAGCTCTGGTCATGGCAGGGGCTGGCAGAGGAGAAGGGGAGCGTGTGGCTCCCAGCTCTGAGGACTGTGCAGGGCTGAGCAGCCTGGCACTGGGACCAGCAGCAGCAGCCCTGGAAGGGGGATCCTTCCTTCGTCCTCCACACGGCTCTAGGTCTGAAGAAAAAGCTAAACTTACAGGTCCCTGGCAAAAGAGAAGTGGCTGGCCTCTTGTAGGTCCCTGAAGGCTTTTGCTTCCACTAAAGGACATGATTCAGATCCCTGCGGTGCAAAGCGGAACTGAGTTTTTTCATATAATGTGGGGACTTGTGTCCATACTACACCTCAGCAGAGACACCACCAGTGGTGCGGCAAAAATCTACCTACCAGTTTCACTCCCACCCCCCCAGAAACCTGTCCTGTTTTAAGGAAGTTTGGTGATCGTAAGTCTTTCTGAGGAAAAAGCACATTTTAAGGAAAATATTTCTATTGATACCCCCACCCCCAGAGCTTCTGTCTCTGCCATATGTAGGATGATGAAGCCCATACACACCGCCGTGTGTGAGGAATAGCAAAGAAACCAAGATAATTTCTCACCAAAGAAGTATCTTGTGGACCATGTTTCTAGTTTGGTTTATGACTGATACCACTCTCTCACATATAGTGTAACACACAGGGCTTCTGTGTCCCTGATTTCAGATGTGAAATTGAAGAATTTACCTAAAGTAATGAAAAATTTTAGGCAGATGAAGCATTGGGACCCATTACTGCAGCATCTTTGTCCATTACCTTATGATTTAGAGTAAACTTCCTTACATGTAAGTAACAGAAAAGCAATCAAGGAATAACCATTAACGTGGCTATATGGCAATTAGTTATGGCTGTTAATTTTGCCTGTTAGTTATACCCCATATCAGTATGTCGTTATGAAGAGTTGCTATCCACTAAAGTGTATAGATCCATATGTATAATCTGAAACATAATAACAGCTATTACAGAATTTTTGAAAAGTGCAGCAGAGGGGTTTGAAGTGACAGGAATATTGTTATTGCAGATTAGGACTGAATTTATTATATCACTTACAGGAGCTCACTTACTGGTTTTAGACTCTTCCAAAGCAGGAGAGGATGGAATGAGTTAAGGCTAGATTGGTAGGCTCAACTTTTAAATTTCTTGCTTTGTCAGTTTGAATGAGCCCCTTTGCTTGGCGTTTGACAAAGCTATCTGATTCAATCTCTTTGTCTAGGCTAATATGACATCTCATATTGATGTACTTATGTTGACAAATGTGGTGGCTTGTACACGCTGCAGGAATCATCGTTTATTAAAAGAGCCCGGCGGTACTATGTTTAGCACTGCCATGTTATTTTGGGACCGGCTGTGGAGCAGGAAGGGGAGAATCGGGTGAACCTTCCCTGACACTGGCAGTCTGTGAGCTGGGCTGGCCCAAAACTATCTCCAGTGACTCATCCAGCCTCTTCGGTTTGTTACTTGCAGATAGTAAAAAACTTTTCTTACTGCCAAACAAAAGAAAAGTGGTGTGTCACATGAAACACAAGTAGAAGGGCCTTCAAATAGTATCTTATCCTGGTTCTCACAAACTCAGCAGGATGTGAGTGACAGTGATGCATGCCTCTCACGGGAGCCTTGCTCCTCCAGTTGGGCTGATTCCCAGTGAAGTCAGTGGGGGTTTTGCCAGTGATTTCATTTGATGCTGAGTTTGGCGGGAAGTGTTTGAATTTAAATCAGCTAACAAGCACACCCTTACCGACTGTAAATGTTGTGGTGGGTGAGAACAGGATGACATGAGATGAGAATGATAAATGCATCAGTAGCATGCAAAAAAAAAGAAATCAGGACTTTTCAGAGCTTTGAATATCACTGTTAGCAGCTTCAGCAGCAGCAAGGCAGACTTCTGAACATAGATCTAACAGGTTTGTGCTAGAATAAATGTTTGGTAAATATCGTCTGAAATCCCCAGTAATGTATATTGGTTCGACCCATGTACACATAGTTGTTTATAGCTGTCCTCTCAGTAACTTAAAGCTAGGGAGAAATTGCGATAATTTTTAGCAAATAAAACACACAATTGGGTACAAATGTATGTCTTCCACAAATTCTTTTTTCCCCAAGAAGAATTGCATTGGTTTTGAGGATCTGCACCCGAAGGAGGGATGTGGTGTTATCGCTGCATATGATGTCAGTTGGAACTTTGTGGGGAAAGTAAGTCCGGTTCTGATGTCTGTGCCTCAGAAACCACACAGTACATTTGGTGTGGTTGAGAAAAGAATTAAAATGCTGGAAAAATCCTTGCCTTTCAGTCAGGGACTAAGAAAAACTTGCACTGTTTTTTTCCCAGAGTTAGCTAAGTGGCCTCTTGGCCATGCTGTCACATGCACAGAAGGAAATATTTTTATTAGCAGAAAAAGGCATTGAGAACTTCAGTTGCTGAGAGCTGGAGCTAGGCTATTCATGCTGTGAAGAAGGCCAAAAGCCAGTATAAACCAAAAACTTAGTAAGTCAATATTCCATAGAGGAAAAAAAAAAACCTCAAAACCTAAAACTAGGAGTGGGTGCCAGTTCTGCATCAGTGCCCTTGGTTTGCGGATAGAGATCATAGAGTCATAGAATCATAGAATCATAGAATAGCTTGGGTTGGAAGGGACCTTAGAGATCATCTAGTTCCAACCCCCCTGCCATGGGCAGGGACACCTCCCACTACAGCAGGTTGCTCAAAGCCCCATCCAGCCTGGCCTTGAACACTTCCAGGGATGGGGCAGCCACAGCTTCTCTGGGCAACCTGTTCCAGTGCCTCACCACCCTCACTGTAAAGAATTTCCTTCTAGTATCTAATCTAAATCTCCCCTCTTCCAATTTAAAACCATTGCCCCTTGTCCTTTCACTACACTTCCTGACGAATGTTTGCTGGGAGTGACTCTTCTGTGCTACCTAGCTCCTGTCCCTTGGGCTCCACATCTCTAAGTCTGCCTCAGGGCACACTATCTTCTTCCCTAAGCACAATCTCTTTCCTGTCCAAGAATGTATGTCATTTGCCTTAGGTCTCCCTAACCTTTTTCTCCCCAATCTATATTTGCTCAACAAAGCTGAGGGGTGTTAATGATGATCTTTTTGGTTGGGAAGACAGAATTGATGTAGTGATACCTTTTTGTATATCTTGAGACAATGCTGTGTCTTTTTCACTTGATCCCGTCCCACCCCATGCCAAGCCCTGTATGAGTTTCATTCCATATCTCTCTCCTACTGCCCCAGAGTCTCAAGCCACAGCCTCGTTTGTCTCCCACTCAGGAGACTGGGGCCATCACTTCTCTCTCCTTTGCACTCAGTGCCCCCATCAGCCTTCCCACTGACCAATGCAGGTGGCCGAGCCCAAATTGTTCTTATAAAGCTAAAGCTCTAGAGTGAGATCTTGAAATTGCCATAGGCTCCAGGGTCCCTGCAGAGCCAGTCCTGTGGAAGAAAGAAGGATCTAGGAAAAGGAGGATGTATTATTATATCTTTCGAACACATGTATGGGACTGACTTGGTTTTTGAATAAAGACTGAATGTAAAATGTTAAAAATAGTGAATGTAAAATGTTAATTTTATAAAAATATAAGAGTTGTAACTTTATCAGAAGTTATGAGTTCAATGCAAAAATTTTGAAAGAATTTTTTTTGTATAATTTTTTAGTGCTCATCATGTGATCATGATAATTGCTTCTAATTGCAGCATCTCTGAATTCTTGTCCAAATATTTCATGGTTGCCAAAATGTTTTTCTTCAAATTTTGTTTAAAACTGTTCTACTAATAACTGTGTTGTACTACACTGAGAATTTTTATACAGATGCATCTCTGATCTTTTGTATACCTTAGAGTTAAGATCTCCCTGTATATATCCAGCTATTAGTTTGGCAGTGGTTTATCCATAGCTAAGGAATCGGAAGTACCAAAATAAAGAATCATCAAGAATCAAATTTTGCCTTGAGAAGGCCTGGCACAGATCTTCATGTGATAGTTCCCAGCCTAAAAATTTCAATCAAAAGGTAACAGCAAGTGGCTGTTTCAGCTTCTGAGTCTACATTGTCTCACATATCAGACCAAACATCACAGAGAAATCTCATTTTAAAACTGTAACCTGAAGAAACTCAATGGTTAATAAAGAGAACTGTGGAAATTTCTAACCAAGAAGGCTTGCTCATTTGCAAGTGTTAATAATGTTCAAATAAGGAGAGAAACAGAAAATAAGGAAATGTGACTGAAATTATGCCAAGAGATCTGGAAAAAGAGTCATTTTGATTTCACTGGCTTTGTTATTTTCACATGAAGAAAATTTATTGGGCTTTCTTTTGGTAAATTCTAAATAAGATTTTGCCAAGAGAGGATTTTCACATACACTTGGTATGTATACAGTGGTAAAAATAATGCTCTGTAGCTTGTGGAGTGGGATGGAGCAAGAGGAAGCTTGACAGGAATACCACTAGCTGGTTTCTGTCCAGCTCTAAAAATTCCATACGGTAAGGACATACTTCATGCAGCCAGTGACTAGAAGCAACAAAATGTGTGTGTGTTATTGCCAATAATGTCAAAACCAAACAAAAATTCCAGGTTTTGAGACACACTCATTTTGTGTCTTTTTAAGAAGTAACATTTGTATCCCTAGCAAAGATTATGGCAAAATCCTCCTGAAAAGTTGACTTTCTTTACCAGATTTGTGGTCTAAAACCTCAGTCTTTGAAGCAATGTTGAAAATTTCTCCTTTCTGTAGTACTATGAGTCATGATTCAATAATTCCCTGGGAAAATGATCTTATTCTTTTGGATAGAAAGGCGTGCACAGTGAAAGAAAGGGAACTAACTTAATTGCAATCAGGTAGCAATGGAAAACACCTGAGCCAGGCTTGCTCCTGGGTACTTCTAGGCTAGCACCCTCAGTGCTCATTTACTTCTATAAATATGGGTAGCACTGCATGGGTTTGAACTAGTTTGGATTGTTTATTTAGTGGAGTTTAGATAATCTGCAATACCACTTGTTCTAGGTAAATTTTATGCTTATCAATGAAAGCAGATTATCATAATTAGAAGTAGTCTGAATCTCTTGTTGAAGTTGGCTTGTACTGGTACTGTAGCGAGTATGTGATAGTGTGGGTATTGTGTGTTTTATAAAATATTATATCACTTACAAAATTGGGTGGTTTTCATGTGAGTCTTCAGTAGCGGGTATTAATTCATCTATATGGGAAGTTGTAAAGGATTGAGGTTTTTCCCAAAGGAATTATTTCATTTTGGAGCTGGAAAGTTACTTAACAGAGAATTTATATTTGAAGCTTGCATATGTTAAAAAGAACTGCTTATGCAACCACTGGATTCATAAAATCAATTCCTGTGGTGCCTAACAGGAAATAAGCCCTTGCAGTATATCATTCATCTGTGTGTGTGTGTGATGGTTTTGGTTTTGGTTTTGGAAGGAGCATAGACTTGTCAGGAGAACTGATTGTTTTCATAGAACTTGTTTTATAGATCTTTCAGTGGCTGAAATTGATGTAATAGTTAATAGTATTGATGTAGATTTGGAAAAAAAAGGCAAAACTTCCTTTGTGCTGAGCACACTTCTTCCTATGGAGATAAGGAAATGAACATTGTCTTCTTAATAAGAAATAGCTTTATACTTGCAGCGAATATTAATTAAACTCAAGGTGAAGGAATTTCAAGAGCTTATTTTGCCTTTCTTCTCCTTGTCTCTCTTGTCATGTTTACTGTGAAAAAAATGTCTTTCTCCTATTTGAATTTGCTACATGACTGGATAAAACCAATTTCTACTTCGCACATTCTAAATTCATAATCTCCCCTTTTGCTGCTTCCCCCAATAGTTTGTGCGGTATGAATATACACTTCATGTACTTGATAGTTTACAGTGTCTAATTTTAATTTTTCAAGATGTGCTATTTTTAACTGAAGTAGTAGCATTGTTTTTCCTTCAAATTAAGCATGGTATTTAAATTCTGTCTGTTGTGAGCTTCTAGAGGTGGTGTCTTAAGAATGACTTTCAAAATGACTCAGGTGTTTTCACTAACATCTTGCTTTTTTAGATAGTCCCTCCCAGAACTTATATAGTACAAGTTTGCATTTTGATTTTTTTTTAATTTACGTTATTTTCTGCTCTCTGCCTGCTTAGCATTTGATGATCTATTTTTATTTCTTTGGTTCCTGCTGACAAAAGATAAAAAATGCCATTCTAAATGGTACTGGTTTTGATCAGTCCTTTATTTTAGTGTGGGTTTTGTCTTGCAAAATCTTGCATTTACAAAAACCCCACAAGACTTTTCTGTAGACTCTTTCAGACAGTTACCTGAATAGTAATTATCTATTAGAGATAATGTATATCACGTGATGAGGAATAATATGCTCACGAAGCAATATTTATGTTTTTTAGATTTCATGGTTTTAGGGGAGTGCATGAATGTCTAGGTTTTAGTTTTAGGGGATTTTGTAATGGTTTCTGAACAAACTGCAGCACTGAATTTTTGTTGCTGTGTAGTTTCTTGTGGTCTGTTTGGTAGCTGCTTGAAAGTGAGATGTGGGATATGTAACTGAAACGTATTTTAGTGGATAAATAGCTCTTTGATAAAAGAGGAAACTTCTGCAGCTTAAGCAGCAAGCATTATCAGTGTCTTTTCTATAGTAGAAATTTAAAAAGCAAAAGCATGTTTACAGCAGATTCTGTCAGGTATGTAGGCTCTGACCCTATTACCCCGAACATGAAAGTCGGTGGAATTCTTGCTATTGATTTTGTTGGGAACAGACTGAGGTTTCTGTGGAAGACATACAATTCTGCTTTCAAAGTACTCTATATAAAAAATATGTAACCATTATGGTTGCTGGTTGAAACCTTGCCTTGATCTAAATGGCTTTTTAAATGTATTTTTATTAGCTGCTATTTTCATGAACTAGTAATAAGTCTATTCTCTTTGGAATGAGCTGCTGAGATTGTGGGTGCCCCGCCCCCTGAGTTAATACCATGAAAACTATCTCTATTTCTTTTCTGTCTTTTTTTAGTTTGTTGCTTTCCTCTCATCTCTCCTCTTTTTTCAGTTTAGAGACTTCTGAAGTAAGTCCTAGCCTGTCAAACAACGTGGTGAAACTCTGGATGCTTTTCCATTTTTCAACTAGAAGTAAAGGAATAGAAAACATAATCAATAAGAATGAGATGTTTTTTAATACATGAAAAATATTCAGAAGGCAAGAAATGGAAGCCTTATTGGGCTAAAACTGCCTGGGAGGAGCTAAATTTGGAAAGGGGATATGAGCTGTAGCAATCAGCTTGAGAAAAAAGTTTTAATGCTGTGAGTTTATATCATGTTGGTTTGGAACTGTATGTCCCAAGGAGGAGACCAATTTGACTTTGAAATGGCAGGATAACTTTGGAGATGGGTAGATTGGTTTACTTATGTGTTCTATCAATCCTAAAGGTGGAAATCTGGTGGACATTGTAACTCGTTTCCCGTTCTTCTTTTAATTGAAGCGGTATGTTTAGAGGAGTTGCTGGCTTGCTGCCCATATGCTCCCTCACTTTTTCTTCAGAATCTCTGATTTCTGCTCCCTTTCCTGTTAAACGCACAGGTTTTTGACCTGTTGGGCCATTGCTTGTGCCTGTGTAGACCATTTTGTCAGCCCCGGGGGTGGGGGGGAAATGTCTAAAAGGGTATGTGAATAACACTCTAAGTGTGTTTTCTTTCTGTGTTCCCAAAACTGTGTATGAAGAAAACTTAAACTTTGGGTTTCCAAATATAAGAAAAAGTTGGAAGAGAAAAGCATTATTTTTTTTGGTTATACGTTCATGTTTAAATTGCAGCTCTGGATGTTGTTTAGACAGCTTGCAGCTGAAGAATATGTTTAGAAAAACTCCTGCGGTTCTATGCAAGCTTATTCTCCACTATACAAATAAGTGGTGGTGCTGCATGGAGCTGAAGCAACTGCATATCTCTAAGGAGCAGAAACAGCAGTGAAATTGGTGCAGTAGTTTTCCATGTGTTCCTTTAACTTTATCTAAAGGTTTACTAAATGCATATTGCTGAAGTTGTAAAAATAATTCCATTCACATGATATCAGATCCACACTTAGAGTTAAATGTCCTTCTGCTGTTTGGTTAATTGGTAGTACCAACCCTCAGTAATTTTTGTGACTGAAAGTACCTCTGGACAGAGGTGATATAGTGGCAAGCGTTTTCCTCAAACGTGAGCTGGACTTTGGAACTACTGATTGACAAGCAATTGTCTAACTTCACAGAGGCTACATTACTGATAATCTTAATCTTGGCTATTAATCTCTTTACAATGTTAATCTCTCTTCAGTATTAAATCTACCTTTTTTCCTAATATCTTATCTAATTCTTCCCTGCAGCAATTTTTAGCTTGTTACTTCTTGCCCCGTCTGCTACAGCCACAGAGAACAGAGGCTTTTTCTTTTCCTCTGATGGCAAGCTTTGGTTACCTGGGGTACTACAAAGTCCTGCCTAAACGCCTCTGCTATAATAAAGAAGATGGTTCATTTATCCTCCTTTTAGGTTACACTTTCTAGACCAGTTCTCATTCTTTGAAGTTGTTCCCTTCTGTCCTCTCTCCCTGGCTGGTCTGAAGGGGTCTGGACATGGTATCCCGGTGGGGGGGGCCTTGCTGGTGTTGGCTGGAACGTAAGTGACTGTCTTTGCAGTTGAGAATTTGGTTCATTTACCCCCTGTTACCCTTTATGTAATGTTGAGATATTGCTGACTCGTGCCTTGGATCCACAGCAGGCTGTATAATGCAGTAATGCTCCAACCACTTGAATGTGGCCTGCTGATATAAAAAAACTCAACCATTTTCTCTTTCACTACCCAAATCAGTACTAAAATGATTATTGCTGTACTGAGGATAGCCCCCTGCAAAACTTCTCTTGATACCTCTTCAAATTTTGGCATAGATGGTTTGTAAATATGTTTCTCCTCATAGTTTGTACTAATTTGTTATTTTCATTTAGGCTGTGCTTCCCTAGTTTGCTAATACAAATGTTTTGTGAAACAGATTCAAAAGATGTAATAAAGTCAAGATTTTTGGCATCTACTTATTTCCTTTTTTTCCTGGCGGTTTGTTGTCTGGTATACAAAGAGATTAGGTTGATTTGACATAATTAATTCTTGACAAGTCTATGATCACTGTTAAACATCATGTCACTTTTTGATTTGTGAAACAAAAGTATTTTTATGTGGGAGGATCAATAAGGCTTCCCCTATACAGCTTAATAATCTTGCTCTGGTAAATGTGGGTTTCTTTCATCCTTCTGTTATCTTCCCTTACTCCAACAGTAACCACTCCTGGTCTCTTACACCACTGGTTTTGGGGGGAGGGTAGCGTGCTTTCTGGGTACACAGCAGACCACCTCCTTGCACACAGACCAGTTTTCCCCCCTCGTGCTGCCAGTCTGTAATCATAAACCTAACCCAGTTGGTGGACTCCTCTGTGGAGCTGTTTGCCACTATGTGTACGTCTGTTGGGTCCTGATACCTGTGTGTCCTCTGCATTTCAGCTCCCACTAGTTTTCTAATGGGTAGAGGGAACTGAGGACAACTGTACTGCCCTTCAGCCCTTTGTGCCCGAGGCAAGTTTGTCCCCAGGGATTACAGGAATGTGCACACACCAAAGCTGGGTCTGCAAAGGAGAGCCTTTGAGACACTCGTGTAAATTGTCTCCTGGGGAGCGCTGTGTGCGTCTTGGCTGCTGCCAAAGATCTGGCCTGATGAGTATTGAATGCTGTGTGGCGTCCATTCTGTCATCCAGGATGTAGCTGAAGAAAACTATAATGTGCCCAGGTCACACATGAATCATGATTAAATTTCTCAACACTCAGATGTATCTTTATTCTAATGTTAACCTGACTCACAAGTACAAAGTGTAGGAAACACTTTTCCTACTGGGCTTGTAATTTAAAAATAAATGTGTCTGTTCTGTGTCTCCCTGCAGACATATTCACCTGATTCAGGGTCACTAGGGACAGGACTAATGTGGCTTTTAATTGCAGGCCTTTGGGATTTTAGTATATAGGTGCAAGGATCTCTCCCTTCCTCTCTCTCTCTAACCTGGTGGATTCATTCTTCCCAAGGAGTCTATGCTATTCTGTTTTTTCCTTCTGTTATCTCCTCTTGCATCGAGACCTCAATCATAGACTTTTTTTAGATCTGGCAATGGGCAAATAGGTATCCTGCAGTTTGTTTGTGGTTTTTTTTGGTTTTGTTTAGAGAAGATAGACTAAAAACCACCTAACCAAAAGCAGAAACCAGTTGATTAGCTTGTTCTAGTTTACACAGCATGCCAGGGACAAAGGCCTGGGAGTAGTCTGCAGTACAAGTATGGGCAATTGAACGACTGACACAGGCAAAGACTTACAGGCCATACCACTACGTCCCTTCATTCTGTACAGAGAAAAGGGACCTTCTCCTTTTTCTTCCCATTGTGCATCTTGCTGTTGTTTTGTCAGGAATTCATAATTTATGCTTCTAATCCCCAGGATCTTCATCCTCTTTTAAACTCACCTAACCTCTCCTTCATGTGGGAGGGCCACAGCAGGATTGTTTTAAATCCCTTCTTCTGTCAACAATGGTCCAGTAATGAAACTTCTGATGCCATTATCTCTGAAGAAGGGCTCTTCCTCTATTAATTGCACCGTATGATTGCCATACATTGTGAGGATCTACCTGCTGTGATGCTGCAAAAGGCAGAAGCAAGAGCAATTGACTATCATACCTTAAGCATTTGGCCTAACAACAACAAAAAATCCTTTCTTGGTTCTAAAACAAGGGGTCAGTTATATGCACAGAATCCCGAAACATAGCACAGTAATATAACCACACAGAGGGATGTGCTACTGAGAGGAATCAAGTTCATGGAAAAGCCCTGGAGAGTTTAAATGCACAGGCAAGAGAAAAGCAGAGCCAAGTGACTCTTCTGTTTCCTCAAGCCTTTAGCAATGGAAGGGATAAATGAGGAAAAGCAGCATCTGCATCCCCATGTCTCTTCTCTCTAGTGCAAGTCCCTACTTGTATAATCAGCAGATCTTCTGGTTAATGCAGTGGGAACCCATTTAGCGTCTTTAAATGTTGTTGGCATTATCATTCTAATGGAGTGAATATGTTTTGAGTCACAAATGCTGATCTTAATGTGAAGGGGGCAAGCTGCAGCATACTGGAGATTATACTTAATTACTGAACTACACATTCATCTACATATACTTATGTGAAGTTTGGCGTTTTCAACAGTTTATTTTTAAATAGCTGAAAACACTCTTAAATAATGCTGATGCTACCCACTTTCAGCACGTTGTTTCTGAAAACAAACAATTCAACAAACAACAGTTGCTTTTAGGGGAAATATTTTTGCATGGTTTCCCTTAGCCTGGAGCTTTGGGAATATTAGGAAATACTTTAGGGGAAGTTATAAATCAATGCGAAGGGACTTTTAGATTAAAGAATGCTTCTTCAACTGTAATTGTGGCTCATAATAGGATGTTATTATCTGGTCACGTAGAAATTTGTATTAAAGTTGGGGGGGGAGGAAGAGGGATGCAGGAAGAAAGGACAGAGTATACTTTTTACCCTGTTCTGTCGATATTCTGTCACTGGAGGTTCTTCAGGATGGATCTGCAAACTGTTTCCTACTGATTATTTTTTCTTCAGTGTTTTAATGTAGGAAACCCCCACCATAATGAAAAACAATTTTTACCTACCTTAAAATAAGCTTTAGTGACAAGTGGAAGCGGACAGTGATGTCAGTTTGTAGGTGTGGAAGAATCTTTTTGATATAGGAAACTGGTTTATTCCTGTTCTTCAACCTAATAGAGGCACTTAGGAGCTTCAAAACTGGTTTTGGTTTTTTATTTTAAATTGGAACTATCTTCTAATTTCCAACCCACATTTCTTATTGAGTTCTTATTTTTTTTTAAAAAATATAGTGATGACTTTAAGAAGGTTACCATGTAAAAAGAACAACAGCAGAGTGCCCATCCACCTGTGCATAGTCCCCAGTGTGGGTGTCCCTCCTTGCATGTGGAGATGAATTGCAGCAGTACTTCCCGTTCAAGGAATATCCCAGGTTCACCAGAATGATGAGAGCAGTTGTATCTCTTAATGTCTTTTGTTCTGATAGCTGAAACAAGGAAAGCTACTGCAGTCTCTCCTTGTAAATTGGGTTGTCCGAATCCATGGGAACACTCATATCCCTTTTCTGCACCCATCTAAGTTTTTATTATCCCTTCTTTTGAAAATGGATTTATTCCAGATGAGTGTTTACTCTAGTTTTCTATGAGATGTCTAGCTAGCATACACTGTCATATATCTAGAAACACTAAAAACTTTTCCTGTTATGAGAGATTTAATTTTTTGATTTCTTTTCCACCCTTACTAGAAAACAGTTATTTCGAGAAGCCAATTTTCTTTGTATTACCAAAGAAGTGTGGTAGATCGTGCAAATTTTTTTTTTTAAAGAAATTCATATACAGTGTTTTACTACTCTGTGGACTGTTCTTGGGCAGTGTTGTGGGTGGCAAGTCATACCAGGTGTTATCAGCTGTGTCTTGAAGTTCTTAATTACAGGTCCAAACTGCACAAATACCACTGCTGGCTTTTTCTGTTTTACCTATAGCACTTGAAGGAGATAATTTTTAAAAAAATGGTTATTTTGATAGTCACATGCATTACAGGAGTGCCAAATCTGATCCTTGCCATTTTTAATTCACTTTTTTTAAATACCCCAAAGCAACTACTACTGTCCCTGCCACTACCACTCTCTGAGATAAAGTAAATGCTTTTAAAGTCAATTCTGCAGGGCTGCAATTCTTGGCAACAAAATAATTTTGAACACTAGTAAGGAAATTTATGGATTTCAATTATAGCTTGTAGTGTATCATAATTCTAGTTTTATACCCTGTGCAGTTCAGTGTTTTGGATTTCTAATGGGTATAGAGCAGTAATCGTAAAAGTGATTCAAAATGCACCCAGTAATTACAGAGATTTGCTGTTGCTTTTGCATTAAAAATGATCATGATTTACAATCAACAAAATTGCAGTCTGTGGTTTTACTTCAGATACTCATGCTATTACACTGCTTATTAGTTATGGTCAGTGATTTAGAGCTTAAAAGTTACAGGTTAGAAAGCTGTAAAATTAGTTATTCTTTAATAGATGATAACAGTAAATTTAAAACAGACATTATATTAATTATAATCTTGTACATTAAAGAATACATATGTAGCTCTTTGTATCTTCTTTTGTTGCTGGAAATTAATAACAACTAAAATGAAGTAGTGGGGCTACAACAGCCAGAGTCACATAAATATTTTTTTTCTTACTTTCTATTACAGTCCAAGAATTTTAAGATTAGCTGCCAGACTCATTTCTGTATAGCAAGTAATGTAAATTAGTCCTTTTCTTCACCCCTTTCCATACCATACCAAATGCATATTTTGGTATATTGAGTTATTAAAAGGGTAGCTAATATACTGAAATTGTGAGCATTTAAAATCATGTTGAAAGAATCGCAGAATTGTAGGTGTTAGAAGGGACCTCTGGAGATCATCTAGACCAACCCTCCTGCCCAAGCATGTTCACCCAGAGCAGGCTGGACAGAAACGCATCCAGATGGGTTTTGAATGCCTCCAGAGAAGGAGACATCACAGTCTCTCTGGGCAGCCTCTTCCAATGCTCTGGCACCCTCAAAGTAAAGAAGTTTTTCTGCATGTTCAGACGGAACTTCCTGTGTTCCAGTTTGTGCCCGTTGCCCCTTGTCCTATCACTGGACGCCACTGAGAAGAGCTTGACCCCGTCGTCTTCACACCTGCCCTTTAGATATTTATAAGAGTTGATGAGGTCCCCTCTCAGTCTTCCCTTCTCCAGGCTAAACAGACCCAGGTCTTTCAGCCTTTCTTCGTAAGAGAGGTGCTCTGTTCCCTTGATCATTTTTGGATGAAGAAAGGCATATTTTACCTGCAGATTATTTTTAAATACCTTTGGAAAAAGGTAAGATTATGGAAGGGTTTTGCTCACGTCTCCTTTCTGTCCATTTTCTTTCTTACCTGTATACTTCCTCTCTTTTCTGGTAACCTCATGCATCAAAACTCAAGGAGAACAGATTTCTATCTGTAGGAAGTAGTATTTCTGAATTGGTCTTCGCAGTTGGGAACTACAAGAGTTAAAGCTATTTCAACAATAATGTGTTTCTTTAGAACATTCTCAAGCATTAGCATAAACAGCACTTTCCATTCTTATTAAACATGGATTTTAACTAAGATAAGATAGTGATCAGGTACATTAGCAGTCAAGTCACGGTGTGAAACACTGGTGTAGTTACTGGTTACATAGCAGTTTGTTAGAAATCCTGACTGAAAAACTCAAAACTAGAGAAGTTTCTGATTTGCATTCATCTTACTGTTTGCAAAATATCCTAAAGTACTGGCCTTTAGAAATTCTCCTTGTCAAATTCTTCATGTGAAAAAGGGTTTTGAAATGCAGCAGAGACCACCTTGGAACTAGTTGCTTTAGGGTTTGTATAATCTGGCAGATTCTTTGTGGTTCAGTACCTTGTTCAGGTGGTTGTGGTAGTGTGAGACAGGGTACATAGAAAAATTACAATAGCAAGGCTTTGTTTTTTTTATCATGGTTGAAGACTTAAGTATTTGTAAATGCAAGCAGGAGAGATGAAACCCAAACCCTCACCTGAAGAGGTGGGTTTTTTCACCATGGTATATTCAGGTCTAGAGGTTGTTGGATATTTTTTGATGAAAATTTAGAGTCTGAAATCTTTCACTTGGATTCTTCCAGGTTGAGTGAACTTCTGGTTTCTGATGAAACCTGGCCCAGGTTTCCAGCAGAATCTCTCTGGTCTGTAATTTCTGTTAATTTCTCCTCATCCTCTTCCTCACTGGGAAGATGTGAGAATCCCTAGCTGCTATCTGTCTGCAGTTTTTGTAACCAGTCACTGATATATTTGTGAAGCCTAGGTGGTTTTCTGTGTAGGCAACACTCCTGTGTTTGAAAGCTGGGAATTGATTGTCAGGGTGAGGAAGTTTGCTCAGGAGCTGTATATCCTGCAAGCCCTCACAGCTGCTCAGTGAGATGGCATTCTTGCATGACTAAAGATACCTTTTGTCAAATTGGGTTTTAACTACCGCACTTTCACTGTGTTACCTGAAATACTTTGTATCAGGATTAAGTCCTCATTTTTGCAAGCAGTTTAAACTGTCATGGTGGTGGTGGTGTTTTTTTTTTTTTTTTTAAAGCCTTTTAAAAGCAGTTAATTTTAAATCTGGACAACCTTCCTCCTGTAAAAGCACACACAAAATCTCTCTTTGTATGAGAAGGATTAGTTGGGACTTCAGTTAGTCCTGTGATATGGGCAAGTCCACAGTCATTCAAAGATGGGTGGCATAAGGAGCATTAGGAGATGGAGTAGAGGAAGAGATGAGTATGTGAGGGCTGGAGGGAACTGATGAATGCTGCTTCAGAGTCAGGGTTTGCCTCTGCCTCCTTAAAGTGTGTGACCCTCCATCCTGTGTGCTGTAGATTCATGTTTTCTGAGCGGGATTATTTCAGCCAAGTATTAACTGGAAAGGGTAGCGAGTGATGGATGAGAAGTAAACAGCCCTGACAGAGTCCTTTGCTCCAACTAGCTTTTCTTCCGTTTGTCATGGGAGTTCAAGCCTGCCTGTTCCAAAATCATTCTGGATTTGTAGAAATAAAGCTGTTGGGCAGACTTCATTTTTTGGATCTATTTGTATAGTGGATTGTGCCGGATGGGTTAATACTTGCTGCTAATAATTCAGTGGTTTCTCTGTTTAGACTCTGTTTTCCACGTATTACAGGAAGGACAGAAAAAGTAAGACCTTAAGTTCCCAGTAAGCGTGAACATCTGCTGGAGTCATGAACTGTGTATTGACTGTGTTTGGTAACAGGGCAAAGGCAGCTGATTGTGGTCCTCCTTCTCTTAATTACTTTGTCAAATGTCACTACAGTTCCATGTAGGGGAAAGAGGTATTTCCTTAATGACGAGGAAATAAGATAAATAGCAAGCAAAAAAGGGATAGGCTGCTGCTCTTAGTTTTATTTAAGCATAACTGTCATTTGTCATGTTGGATTCTTTCTTATTAAGATCTCAGTACCTTTTTTAACAAAATACATGATCTCAAGTGCTAGTTTTACAGGCGGCTGGGCTTTCATCATTTTAGTAATTACCCAAAGTGAATATAGGTCAGAGTTTACTTGGATATTCCTTCTGCCGTTTTCTCTAACCTTATGCTCATCCACTCTTATATTGGTGGGTTTTTTTTAGTTTCTTCTTAATGAGTGCTTTTATGCAGCAAGCTGAGGAAGACGCATATTTTGCAAATATGAATGGCTTACCAGAATGTAAAATGGACAGACTTCAAATGAATCTATTACCTGAAGCTCAGCCTAGTAATAGAAATTATTTTTTGGGCCTTTGGACCTTCATGGGACACTCGTAATCCATAGCTAATCTTTGTTAGCAAAATCAAAGATATGTTAATTCATTTTTAACACTGAAGTACTTGTAATACCCTACTCCAAAAGGGATTGAGTATGTAAGCCAAAAGTGTATTATATCATGCTAATTCCATATTGATCGTTTAGCTTGCAAAGCTTGAATAAGGTATTTGTGGCCTGTAAGGCAAAATAGACCTGTGACTCCGTTACTGTCGTGACTTCTGCCTGTTCAAAGGCAAAATCAGACTTAGGTTTTTTTTCAGGGTAAAGCTAGCTGGGTGCCAGCATTAATATCACAGTTTAGACTTCAGTGTTGAGTCTGAAATTCTGCTGGGAATTTTCTGGACAGCCAGGCACACACAGTAGGTAGATATGCAAGTTCCTCTTTCACTGTCCTGGAGCTGAGCTTAGTCTTTTCCATTTGTTAAGTCCTGCTGAGTCCCTTGAGCATTTCTCTCGTGGGAGTATAAGACAGCACCAGCTTCCTGTGCAAAACAACCCACTGCAGCTGTTTGTTAATGCTTACTGTAAAAGTGACTGTTTGCCTTCAGTCATGCTGAATTATGTTAGCCTTTTAAGATGAAATATTCTGAAACCAGCTGCATTTACTTGCATTAGCTGAAGCTGCCTAATTAATTAATTAGCATAATTAGCTAAAGCTTCATTGTTCTGCAGAGTTAGACCACTGGGTAAGCCTTTAGGTTCAAAAAGGGTATTTGAAATACCTGGGCTAAACTAGTGTGGACGGGGGTGGACTGACTGTTTATCTCAGAAGTAACCAAAGATGATTTGGAATTCACTGAAAGTTCTGGTGGAGTTAGCCTTTACATATAAAGGAGATCTTTAAGTCTGCTAGGATGTGGAGTTTTCTCATATGAAGACTTACAAGAACAGTTTTTCTTGTGGTAATTATGAAAAGTGGGTTTGAACGATGTTACAGGGAGATTGGAGTGTAACTTGTTTGTATAGTTTAAAATAACTTGTCCACAAAAGGTTTAACCACTTGTATTGACTTATTACATTATAAATTCCATATGGGTTGCTTGGGAGCATTGTTAGGTGCCTGTGGATGGTAGTCGGGGCCCTGAGGAGCACCAGCGGTAGAAGCTGCCATGTTCCCCACCATTTCAGATGTCAGGGCAGGCTCAGGTTGCTGATGATAAAGCAGCACCTTCAGTCTGATGCCTGAGAGCAGCACACCCGAGGCAGGGACTGCTTTGGTACCCTGCTCTCCACAGGGTACCCTGTGGTATCCTGCTCTCCACGAGAGCTGTGCTGGGCTCTGCCCTTTCACAGCAGGTACACGTACAGAGCAGGCAATGGGCCGCTGTGACCACGTGCGAGTACATGCCAACCTTCTCAGACCCTCCAAGGGATCAGTGCCTTTTCCTAGGTCAGGTTGCTTCTGGGCAGGTGTAGATGAATTCTGACTGTGTGCCTGTACAGCTGATGATATATATCATCAAGTGCACACTGACATGAGCAGGCAGTGGGCACTTACAGTCCAGAAGGCCAATTGCATCCTGGGCTGCATCAAAAGAAGTGTTGCCAGCAGGTCCAGAGAAGTGATTCTGCCACTTTGCTCTGGTGAGACC
>JAOQGH010000023.1:51052675-51064858 GCA_025769975.1 Gallinago jamesoni
TCTAGTTGGGGGTGTCCCTGTGACTGCGGGGGGGTCAGACTAGATGGCCTTTGGAGGTCCCTTCCGGCCCAGATGATTCTATGATTCTATAGGATTGGTTTTTTTTGGCTTGGCTGCTCACAAATCCTGAAGGGCAGGATTTGTCCCTGATGTAATTTACAAAACTTTTGTGGAGTCACTGCAGAGTTAAATCTGAGATGTTTTGTTTTGCGTATCCTTTCAAACTAAAACAGTAGTAGCAGGATGAGCAGTATTCAGTAAAGCAAATGTGGATTTATATTTTGGATACTGTAAATTTTAAGGTTTGATGTTTAGTAAACAATACTGTCACAAGATAGATTTATGGGGACTTTAGGAAAACTGAGGCACTGCATTATTTGCTTTTGGGATAGTTCTTTAATTATTCTGCATATAGTTGCAGAACTGCATCATAGCCATCCCTTCTGTTTCTTATTGAATCAGAATTTTAATTCTTTTGTCCTTGAATGAGTTCTGTAAGAGAGTTCTTTTATATTCATTTATGTAATGATCTGCAGAAGCGTGAGAGAGGATAGCATGCCTCTGTCTTTCCTTTTTACTGGTTTTCCTCTTAACATATTGCAAATGCTCTGCCTGTGCATTGTATGAGCTGCTATCATTTGTTTCTCAGTAAGCACGCAGTGCCAATGCCTGCAACCAAAACATTGAGGCTTATATGGCAGAGATTTGGAAGGGAGATAAGGCATCATCTTATACTTTAGTTTACAATAACTTTTTAGAACTTGTAAATAATAAGGAAATTGAGCAATGAAGAGTACCATGGACTTACGTAATTTTAAGTGTGAAATTGAAATAGTCTTGTGATCATAGTAAGTGTCTACATTATTAGTGCCCGGTGTCCTGGTTCCTAAAGCAATAGTAATATGTAGTAGCCACTTCATTTTAGTGATTGACCTGAAAGCAATTTTAAAAGGTGCAATTTTAGAGGCTCGGTTGGAACCAGCCATTTGTGACTGATAAGTTCCAAGATGCATTCAGTATTGAAGCTTAGCATGAACACTTACTCAAAATCTTGCCTCTTGTAAATAAATGGAAGTGTTATTTTATTGTGTGAGTGTTTCCTTCACCAGCACCACTTGTTTCAGAAAACCTTGTAGATAAATGATGAGTGTATACTAGGGGCCATATGGGTGCAGAAGTGGTGTTGAAAGCCAGAGTAATTTATTACAATCAGCTTGTTCCTGGAACAGGTGGGGTAAATCATTAGTTGCCAAGGACATCTCATGAGTGTGCAGAGAGGCAATACATTAACTGAGGAAAAAGCAGAGGACAACTTTAATATTCTCTTGTCCTAAATGTAAATGAGGAAGAAGAGATTGATACAAACAGGATACTCTGCCTCACAAGGACTAGGGAAGACATCATGTTGGGGTTTTGTTGTTCTGGCGAAGGTGTCTTGTTGTGAGTGGCTAAATTTTATTTGTCCTGCTAGTTGTGACTGATACACAAATGAGCTCTTTGGAGTTTGCATTCCCTGTTTGTTCTTTAGACGGTTTTCTGCACCTTATTATAGTTCTAAAACTTCAGAAGCCCGTGGCTTCCTTGTCCAAATTTTAAAACCAGCTGTTGTTGTACTTAGTTGTACAGTAGAGCTTGTTGAATTTTTTTCTGACATTTTATTGAAGCAGTATTTTTTATTAATTATGTGGGATTTGATAGTACAACATTTTTTTAATGTTTTAGTTTTTCACAGGAAAGCAACATTCATTATAGATCTAAAAAAAGGTTTAAAGTGGTCAATTTAGCATAGAGTACTTACACAAAATTAAGTTTGTGCATCAAGTGAATGTGTTGTGGTTTGGGGTTTGTTTTGTCTTGGTTTTACCCCCTGTGGAAATAATGAGATTCTTTTCTGGAAAATGGAAGCAATGGTGTTTTCCTTTGAAATAAAAAAATTAGTTGGTGCTGGCAGAAGACTTACAAGCTAAGGAGTGTGGGAGATGGAAGTAAGGGATATGACAGGGTGGAGGCCACCCAGGAGGGTCATTACAAGTTCATTCTTTCTCTTTTGGAAACTGAGACGGAAATGGTGCAGAGTAAAGGGAATACAAAGAAGGTGGAGATGGAAGTATAGGTTAGTATAGTTGTCCTATGCCAAAGTACCAAACCTAGTGTGTTGTCCCATATTGTGGGAATTAAATAAAGCTGTGGCCTGCCATATAAACAGATATTGTTATCCTTGTTGCCTGTGTGAACAGCAACAGCTAAATGCTGTCAGATAAAGTGACTGTTTGACTTGCTTTAGATAACGGGAATCATCTAATCTACATGCTCCGTGTGCTTGTGTCTACCCTTTAGGTTTGCATGTCAATATTCCAAAATAAATTTGGGTCCTGGCATCACATGACTGGTTGTCGTCTCTCTGCTCACAACCTAAACTCCTTTTGGTCGTGATTTGTTGCGATTTATTGCTTCCAGATCCACTTCCAATCTGTGATGAATGATAGCAACTTTTTACCCATGTTGTCTGTCTTCCTTTGTACATCCCAACCTAGGTCTCTACAGCAGCTGGCACATACAGTGCATCAGTTTTGACATAACTGTTCTTGTTATGTTCATACAACTCTGAAATTAAATCAGACCTTGACTGCTGTATGGGAACTCAAATGATATTTCCTTCCTAATTAAGTTACTCTAATTACAGCAGTGTTTCAAGTTATACTGCTAACTTTGGTTTTCTTTATGCCATCAAGCTGACTTCTGTAGGTGATGTGCAGAGAGTCTCTACATGTTGTTCCTCCTTATTTTGATTGTTTCAGGAATGATATTCTCCCAATGCCAATTTTGATAACTTTTTGCAGATGTTTATTGCTATTGTTGTTGACACACTATGAAGGAGTGCAGCCCAGCTGGAGGATGATGTGACTCTCAGGATTTCCTGACATATTTCAGACAATACGATGAACTCTTCTTGTTCTCAGGAGATTATTTGCCTGAAGGTCTCAGGCCCTTGTCTTTCCAACCTTTGCCCTATCTATAGCTTAGTATACTTGGTAAGGGCCCTGTTGGACCCTCCTGTCCCTCTAGGAAATCCATGTGGCAATAAAAAAGCAGAACAGTTTATGATTAGCATAAAGAGCACTGATACTTGACGCACTGATACTTGACACACTGATACTGTGCCGATCAGTTTAGTCTTTGTGATGCGGCGGGGGGATTTTTTTCTTTCTAACACTATTTTTATCATATCCTGTCTCTTTTGCCTCTTCTCCAGTTGTTTAATAAGGCATCTAGATGCCAGAGTTAATAAATAACTTGCATCTTCCTCCTGCTCTGCATACTAATCCACTTCTTTGTGACTGCTGTGTCCAGTAGGCAGTTGTGATTGGCTCTGGGTTTTTTTCTAAGCTACTTGGGTCTCCTCTGAACTGCTCAGCCGGTGCTTTCCTGCTGCAGTGGAAGGGAGGAAATGTAATCTCTGATTGGTGTTGAGGAGATGCAGTGTCCTGCTGAGGGCTCTGTCATTAGTCTCCCTCTGTGTCTTGAAATCAGAAGATTCTTTTCCTAGTGGTAAAATATCAGTGATTGGAATGCATATACGGCAGCATAAAGGGATAACATATGAAACAACTTATCTCCTGATGATGAATTCAAGAAATATGATATGTCACAGATGGCAGAAGGACTGTAACAGAGATAAACGGATGCAGTTAAATTCTATACTAAAAAAATTAAAATCTCAATAGCAGACACGGTTGAAATCATCATTTCCGTGTATGTGAAAAAGCAAGGCATTTGGGAATGAAGATTGTTTCTTGACTCTTAAAAGCTGACACTAGGGATGTTCCCTGAAATGGATGTTGCATTATTATTATTATTTACTTTTAAGTGTTCTAGGTTTAATTAGAGAATTAAAAGGCAATGCAGTGTTCCATTTTTAAGCAACTGAGGCAGAGTGATTGAAGTCCTGGAGCTGGAGTCAGTAAAACAGATACATAATTGCAATGGAATTGGATGTTTAATATGTATTTGTATAATACGGGTTTATATGCATTTTTTCAATTTCTTTTGTACCACTTCAGTCCCAGGACTTCAGAGTTAGTGCACAGAATTTATGCTATCATCTGCACAAGGTTGTTTTGCATGTTGCATGTTGGTTTTCCAACTAAAAGCACAAGCTCTCAGAAGATAAAGAATTTTTGAGGATGATAGGAGGAGGAATTGGAAGTTACAGTGTGGATCAGCTGTTCATGGGAAACTTTCTGGGGATAAATGGGTTATGTTCTGATCTTAAACTAAGCGATCAATGTGAGAGGAAGTCAAGTGCCGCTCAAAACCAAAAAAAACCCAAACAAAACTATCCCCTCCAGCATTAGTCAAGGTAGCATTATTGCAGGTATGTGTCTTATTGCAGTAAATCATAGTTCTTGTATCACTTATAATTTAAGTGTGCCAAGTTGAGTCAACAGTGTGTGTTTTGGGAGACTACTGGTAAAGCAATGGCCTGCGAGCTAATGGAGACTTGCTGAATTCGTTATTCAATACCTGAGTGTCACCCAGGCTCCAGTTTAGCCTCCAGGATCTATGACCTGAGGTGGCAGGCTGAAAAATCTCTGGTTTGGTACTGAGTGTTGTGATATTTGTTAATGAGAGTTATCTTTGTACCAGGTTAGTGCTTGCTGCTCTTATGTCAAGGAGGCTGCTACTTGGACTTACCATATCAGTAGGCAAGATGAACTGTGAAACAGGAAAAAAATATGAAGGGTTGAGCTGACACATATAAGAACTGGAGCTATATTTTTCATGTTGATAACCTGCTATGCAGAGCAGTGATAAAGGGAAATGTGGACTTTTCTGCTGTCCTTGGTTCAGCAGCCCTGCAGGTTTTCTCTGGAAATCTTTCTTTGCTCATTCTTAATGTATGAAGCCTAATTGTTTTCAATGGGGTGTAGTCTGCATTCTGCATTTGGTGATCTGGTGTGGCCATTGTGCCAATTGATAGATGTTTTTATCTTTCTTGGAGCATACAGAAATGATGCAAGAATTTTCCTGTTTCCCTCTTCAGGCAGGTAGCCATGAATGCTGGATGAGCTGGCTGGCAGCCTCCCAGTTCCTATCTGCTTCTCCTTCTCACCCCACAAACACTGATCTTTTACTTCAGGTTTTCAACCCTCTCAATGACAAAGCTTTTTTTTCTCACTTAACAAATGTAAAGTTTTTGAATGCTATACAAAATACTTTCAGTGATAGAGTAACCCGAGCATAAATATAATAGTATAATGGACAAAAATGCCTTGTTACATTTACGCTTTCAAGTAAGCAAAGATTTAGTAATATCTCCCCAGAGATGGGAAGACAGTAGTTCTGTGAAACATAATTACAAGCTTCTTAGCTGTTTGCTACTGTTGGCTTTTGTTTCTGATAAACAGTGTTGTTTGGTGTTTGTTTTTGTTTTCTAAACATTGTTGCTCAGCATCAATGGTTTCAAGTTAGTGTTTAATGTTCCAGCTGTTTGGGTTTCGTGGGAGTTGAGAGACGTTGGTTCATAGTCAATAAGTTTATTGGTTTTCCAGCCTCTGCAGTCATGTTTTTGAAGTAGAATAATATATACAAATCTAAATTAATGTTTAGTTTAGCTGAATTGAGACGTTTCTTTTCTGTTTATTAAAAAAAAATCACCTATAGTGTTTTTAATCACTTTACAACAAAATGCTTTTCTTACAAATTGGGAAGAATTATTTTAGTAGCGTTTTGGATTTTTTTAATCTGTATTATCTCAGCAGTGATACTCTCAAGACTGTGGGAACACTTATTAATATTGTGTATGATTTTTTTTGTTCCTTTTAATCTGTGGATTCTGTAATCTCTTGACCTAGATGCCTACTTAGTGAACTGAAAAATAAAAGTACTTGATTATGTAGAGATCTTCGTCAGTAGATCTCGAGTGTTTTACAACGGAAATAAGTACCATTTGACAGGTGATGAAACTTAGAATAGTAGCAAATTATATCACCCAAATTTCCTCATTAGGTCAGGAAAGATCTGGGAATAAAACAGTTTTTTCTGTGCCACTCTGCTGTTCTCTTTCCAATAAAAAAAAAAAATCTTCTTGTGCAGCCATTTTTTCCCTGAAATGTCTTTTTTTTTCCTGAAAAGAGTAGTTGGCAGTTACTAAAAATAGTAACAAGTAGCATATGTGTGTGCATATAGTGTTATATGTAGTGCTTTCCTGCTCATGACTCTTTGCAAACACTAATTATTCTAATTATCCTCAAGGTTAATATAATTATCTGCAAGGTTATATTTTATTATATAAGTATCATTAATATTCCTAATTATCTACAATGTTAATATCATTTTGAAATTCAATCAGACAAAGCTGTCTCTTCTCCAATGACAACATCAATCAGTATATTTAGAAGAATCTAAAAAAAAAAAAAGAGGGGATTTGGTTTATTCTATAAAATGAGATTTATCTCTTTTTCTATAAAGTTTGGTTTGGTGGTTTTCTTAAAAGAGTGGGTAGAGGTCTTAGTATTGCCTTCTTGAAAAAGTTGTAAGACTGGTTATTCTTGGCCTCCAGCACAGATCAAAGGAAGTCATTCTGAAGTAGGATTAAACTTTTATTTCTGTCTTAACATAAATGCCCCATATGCATAAATTGGATTTATTTCACCTGAAATGGAATATTTCCATTGTACGTACCTTGTTGATCCATCACTGGATTATATTTGCTTTTCGTGTGGGTGGTGTCCTGCTGACACTCAGTTAATTACAATTTGATATATACGCTCAGCTCTTTAAGCCTCTAATTTTTTTTATATAATCTCACATTGCACTCTGAAGTGTTATGGCTGTCTCTTTTCCATACGTTAATAATAAATAAAAGAAAGGATCATCCAGTTCTGTGTGAGTGTGACCCTCCCGTGTGTTGCTGAACCTCCTCTGCTTTGTGACATTCACAATTTCCATTTACTCCTTGTCAGGGAAACTACTAAATAAGAACAGTCTTGGGACTGATATTGAAGAACACCAGCAGCAGCCTTGTTTACGTTGCATAGTTCCTTTTTCATTTTAGCCTAGCTACATCTCTGACTGCTTTCAAATTCATGTACTAATCACCCTGCTGTCCCTGTAGGAAAATAGGTGAATTTGATGTCAATATGGAAAAAATGTCAGACTGAGCAGATGAGGTGTTAACAGTTTACCAGGACCAGATGCCATTCACCAAAGGGTACTGAAGGGAATTGACTGCAATGTGCAAAATTGCTGAGCTGCTGGCCCAGTTGAGTAACATCCCATTGCAGATGGCCACCATGCAGATTGCCAGTATGGTGCCCATCTAAAAAAAGAGCTTAAATGGTCCTCCTGGAAACTGGAGACCAGTAAGTCTGGCTTGTATCCATAATACAGTGGTTACAGTCTGTGATAAAATATTTACACTGGGATTAATGGGTGGGGATGGGTTTTGATCAGTGTCTTCAGTGATATTAGGAAGAATTGAAAGAGTAAAATCCCTAATCTTATGGATGTTGTTGAGCTTTTCTTTTGAGTGGTCAAATGCTGTTGCGATGTTGGGGAGCTGCCAGAGGAGCCTCACAAAACGGAGTAAGTAAAGAGTCAGCAGATTAGCTTTAGTGTAGAAAAAAGTACATAGAGCACTGCATTGAGGGGAAGAATAATCCAAACCAGGCCTGCATGTTTCTGAACTCGGAAATGCTGGTTACAACTCAGGAACATCACAACATGACAAAGTGGATTTGTTATTCACCGAATCTTGTGATGTGAAAACTTCAATGTACTCAAAACTTGTAAGGTATGGGTATAAAATGAATAAAGGAAGCTTTGTAGCAAGTGTTCAAGCTTCCCTACAAGTAGGGAAGTTCTAAAACTGCCTGCCCTCACAACAGGGAGAGAGGTGAACTGCAGAAAGTGACTGCTCCCTAAGCACCCCTTTCCCATTGCTACTGGGGACAGAACATGGGGCTAAATGGACCACTGGTCTGAACCTTGATT
Source organism: Gallinago jamesoni (assembly GCA_025769975.1). Taxonomy (NCBI): domain Eukaryota; kingdom Metazoa; phylum Chordata; class Aves; order Charadriiformes; family Scolopacidae; genus Gallinago; species Gallinago jamesoni. The sequence goes on from JAOQGH010000023.1 coordinate 51,060,671, forward strand.
CGTCCTCTTTTGTTCATGTCTCCTGCCATGTCTCTCATGTTCTGGATCCTCAGCTATTGAAAACTGAGCCAAAGGAAGTTTTGGTCCATATTCTAAATTTAAGTATCATCTTCCCAAAACATTTTTTTAATGACTAAATAATAAACTTTCTACCTCCTCCTGCCACTAAACCTTGCTGTTATTAGTGCCCTTTTTTCATTAATTTCTATGTGGTAGATTCAGTTACTGAGATAACTGTCTATTTGTGGCTTCTTCAATAAAATGCTATTCTTCACTCATAGCTTCAGATTTGTGTTTAAGATGAATTTGCTCCAGCAAAATTTTGGTGATCTTCTGTGTGAGTGTTCAACTTAATGCATGCTATGAGCAACCCCGAGTGCAGGAGTACATTTATTATGGAGAGTTAAGCATAAGTATAAGCCTTCACAGGAGCATACGTCTGGGTTCCACTTAATCAGTTACTTAAATGCCTGACATAGGCTCTGACTTATTCTTTTGACTTCAAAGCTACTTACCTTGTGTATGCTTATGTAGGAGTTTTGTTTCTAAGAGTGGACTAGAGCTGGAGAAAAGCTTATTTTTCAAAAAGATTATTTTCAAGAGCAAATATCAGGGCTTTATTTTTCCCTTACATGTTTAAAAAAATTAATTATAACGTGCTGTAGACATCTGCTATAATTCAAGTTTTACATTTTATCATTTGACTTTGCTCTCGCTATCAACTTGACTTAAGATAAAACATTCTTTTATATGGGCTGTTTAAGTTTAAAGCATTATCATTCATCAATTAATTTCACTAGCAAAGGATGGATAGTGGGGATGTTAATATGGAACAACACAATGCAATTTTTGCATTGTATTAAAACTGTTTTAATTTTTTATTTCTTTTAGGTCAGTATTTCAACACTTCTTTTATTTTTAAAATGCTATAAGCAGAAGTTTGAAAAGATGCATGAGTGGAAATCTGTGTAATCCATCTAGCATTTTGTGGTTACACTACATAATTTGGTAGGATACCAAATCAATTAATAATGGCCTAATAGTTAACATACAGGCACCAGCAGGCAATTATTTCAAGTGACTTTTTTTTCAATCCTTAAATATTGTTCTCTGGTTTAATGCAGTTTACAGTAATAGTATAATGAAAAAGTTATGAGAAAAATATGCTTTCAATATATCTGAGTATGCTTTGAAAAATCTTGATGATATGGTCTATAGACAAAGCTTGTATTCTTGATGAGGGACCAACATTAAAAATTCTAAGAACACTTCAGAATATGTTGGATTGCTTTGAATAATAAAATAAGGGGAAGGTGTTGCTGGGTTTTAGGACTGTAACAGCACGAGATCATCTAACTATCTTCATATTACCAACCAAAGAATCCCTCCCAATTCCACTCTTGGAAATCTTTATCAAAGGATTTGCTCATGCCGACTCCTCTGGAATAGCAGGTTAAAGCACAGACTTGTGTTTAAGCTATGCTTAAGCCTCTTAGTAAGGTTTTTGTTGGTGCCTGGGAGGTTGTGTGATCTCTTGCAGCGAGGTGAGTGTGGCTGTTCAGCTAAAGCTCACAGGGAATGCTGGGAGTCACCAGTGGGACTCTCCACTTGCATCTCCCTCACTAGAGTTGGGGGTAATGTGCTGTGACACACACTTCTGAAGGGCTGACATTCAGCCTTGACAGATGGGTGGTAAATCGTAAATTCTGCTTGTGTTCAGTTTTGCAGGGGCCATCGTTCCAATGAAGGCAGTTAAAACTGTCAACACCTAACAGTGCTTGAAGATAATGAATGTAATATAAACCTGGGAAGCCCGTGAACAGTGCTGGCTTCCCACATAGCACATGAAATCCATTGGGTCTCTGCATTTCAAGAAAGCCTATTAATCCTATTCAGGCATTCATAATGATACAGTGCTTATATAAAAAACTCTGTTTGCTCAAAGAAGCATGTTAACAAAAAGAAGTTGAAAGTATTTAAGCATCCTGTGTTTAATGTGTTCCAAAACCACTGCAGTATGTTGACAGCTGGTTATTAATTACAGTGCCATGGATAAATATGCCATGATAATGCAGCATATAATTTTATATAACTTTTATACACATTTTTCAGCGCCTGTTCAGTGTTTCCTTGGTGGATTTCAGCAATAAAATATGATACAGGGGATTTGTGTTCTTCACTAGCTTAGGTTGTTTTAGTTTGGTGCAATGTGGAAATGAATTTCGTTGTCAGTTAGCAATGTTTGTAATACTTGCTTATATTTATAGAAGAAAATGTCTTTGTATTTAAGTGACTTTCCTGGTTTTGTAAGGAAGATAGGAGGAACGAGCCCTTGTTAAGACTCTTTCAGAGGGACCAAAAGCAGGAAACTTAATGATGGAATAGGCCTGGCTTTCAAAATCCTTCTTTGAAATGAAATATAATACAAAATATTGTAGTATAAAGTAATCCCCAAGGAAAGTAATTAAATGGAGAAATGATCATGAAATGTGTGAAGTAATTGCTGAGAACCATGCATACAGAAATAATTTTTCTGTCAGTGTGTGTGGCTTTAACTAGAATAGAGTATTGTTTGAAGACACTGAAAGCTGCCACTAGCCAAGGAGTATACTGAGTGATTTCCCTTTTATTTGACTATTGCAATTTAAGTGGCTTGAGCTTTTTAATTATGTGATCCTATATGATAGGAGGCGCTTGCAGTGATAACAGACTTTTGTTGTGAAAATCACATGGATGCTCTAGAAGTGTTCAGCAATTATTAAAAATGCTGGTCCATACGATTATCCACATGTGCATATATTAACATGCTCTTTCTTGAAGGTGCATTTGAGAAGAATTTCACTTTCAGCTTTCTGACCTAGCAAGGATGTCCAAATTAAATCTACATGGGGGAAAGGAACTCTATTTTCCTCTCCCCAGATTAATATGTGAGGGCAGAAAAGGTGATCTGAATAGTTAAATACCATACAACAACCTGACTGATATTTTCTCATAGTTTGTCTTTGGAAGCTCATTGTTGTTACTTATATTTTTCTCTGTAATACTATTTCTACAGAAAGACAATACACCTGTTTTTGTAAAACTATAAACATTTAATTCAAAATTAAAAAAGACAACAGCCTTGTGTGATGGAAGCTGCACAGTGGAGCTTTGGCTTAATTTTTAGTTAATACTAAAGGATTTGCTTAGAATTACAAATCCCTGTGCTAAACAGTTCCAAGAAATGCTGCACAACCTCCACGTGAAACTCTGCAAAATCCTGGGTGCATTTCAGCTATTACTTGCATGTAAAATGGGTTTTCTTACAATTTAAACTACTTACTTCTTTGTAATGTAGAAAGAACAGTTGATTAGGAGGAGAGCTACTTTGGCTTTTGGAGATTTGTAAGTGAAATGCAAAACTGGGAATGAATATAGCTAGTGACGGGTATAGATAGAGTTGCTGTGCACTACTAAAACTGATACACAGAGCAATTCACTGGCTTTGTAGAATAAGGGTCTATAAACACTAATGACATTAGCTTAGTTTTATAGAAGTGAACTGTTCCACTCAAAGAGTACTTTTCGCTCATGTCTGAAGTTAAGGAAAAATTCGCTTCTTTGATGTGTTCATCCCATGGAGGTTATTTTCTGGAATGGGAGTAAATATAACGCTGTGATTATTTCATTTTCACATATCACAAGAAAGACAATGCTTTTCAGAAGAGAAAGTAAGGGTAGAAAGATTGGGTAGGTTTGGTAGGTTTACTTCTTAGGATTTTCTTGAGGGTAGTGGGTTTGGTTTGGATTGTTTGGCTTTTTTTGGTGTTCTTATATTCTTCCTGTGACAATCTCATGATCTAATGTGTTGCAAATGCTTTACTGGTATTTCTTGTTTTCCTTCAAGCTTCAGGCATCTTCATGTTGGCTGCAGGCAGGGGCGGGGAGCAGAGTGAAGCCCCTGTAATTCAGAGGGAGGTGGTGAGGGACCTGCTCCAACACATAGATGCAAACAAGTCTATGGGACCAGATGAGATCCACCTGAGGGTACTGAGCGAGCTGGCAGAAGTGGTTGTGGAGCCACTCTCCATCATTGACCAGCAGTCCTGGGAAACTGGGGAGGTCCCAGCCGACTGGCATCTAGCAAATGTGATGCCCATCCACAAGAAGGGCCGGAAGGATGATCCAGAGAACTACAGGCCTGTCAGT
>JAOQGH010000023.1:51064958-51164739 GCA_025769975.1 Gallinago jamesoni
GGGCTGCCCAGGGAGGTGGTTGAGGCACCATCCCTGGAGGTGTTCAAAAGACGGGTTGATGTAGTGCTGGGAGGTATAGTTTAATGATGGTGATGCTCCTTGTTTGTTGTGTGAGTGTCTATTTCCGTCAGTTAGGTTGACGGTTGGACAAGATGATCTTTGAGGTCCCTTCCAACCTAGAAGATTCTGTGATTCTGTGATTCCACACTGGACAATATTAACTCAATATTTTTCCACTTTGATCTTGGGCCAATAGCTGTATGCCATAGTGATCAGCTGAAGTTATGGAACAAAGCATATTTTACATGTGTTTGATAAATTTATATATTTAATTCTAACTCCCGTTTCAGCAGTTGCTAAGACCAAACACTGCAGCGCTGCAGTGGATATCACACATCAACATGCACTATGGAATCAGATCAGTCATAATTTTTCATGTTGAAAAGTGCTATTGAGACTCATGAAAAAACAAGTCCACCAGCTGAGGGGAGGAGAAAAAAAAAAAGTAGTTTGACTCTTCAGCTAGTTTGTCAAATAATCTCCACTGAATTTCTTGGGAGAATAAATATCAAAAACCAAAGTGAATGAAAAAATATTTCTGTTACTTAAAGCTTTGGGGAGATTTCAAAATTTTATAAATGTTAATGTTAAGTTCAGATAAGTAATAAATGGGTTAAACTCTACATTTAGATCTGGTTTCTACTTTCCAGCTACTTCTGCCAGAAAGTCATTCCACTGGAACATTAGGAAGGAAATAAACTTTTAAACATAAATTAAGACTGGAAAAATCTTTTATGGTTGTATTTTTTATCATTACTTTTATAAGAATTACAACATTTATATGAAAGGCTGTTTCATTTTCAAATATGTAAAGGATAAAATAGTACATCCTTGGGACCAAATGTGAGACATGTCACTGTTTTCTGTGTTTGTTTTAATGGTTCTAAGTGTTTAACATTCTTAGCAACTAGTTCATGTACTAATGGCTTAATTCGCTAAAATCCTCTAAGAATACGGAAATCTGCTTAGTTCCCTGCAAGTCCCTTGCTTATTCAACAATGCAAGTTCTTATATAAGTGTGTGGGGTCTTCAGTTTTATTTTAATGCTGTCCTTAAAGTATTTCCCCATTGGATTTTCTTTTTTTTTTTGACGGACCCTAACTCTAAAGCAGTTTGCTTAGTTTGCAACAGCATGAACATGTTGCTTTCTTTCCCCTCTCTGTCACTTAAAGCTAGTGTTGCAGTAGAACTATACTCACTGCCATTATTTCCATTGAATAACACTTTATCCTTGAAGTATTTCCAAATTCCATGTATAAGGGGCTACTTGTAAGAATAAGGACCTTGAAACTTGGTTCTTCTAGAGAAAGCAACACAAGAAGCACAATTTCTTATATAGTTTGAATAACTTTAATTTTGTCATGACTTGCAGAATTCTATAGTTTATCACTTTTATTCTCACAAGATCAACACATTAGTCCAATGATGGGAGCATTTCTTCCTTCACTCTCTCTTGGAAGGAATGCGCATGTTTTGGGCAGCGCTCAGACCTTTGTATTCAATGAACAGAGATAATTGTATATAGAAATTTGGTTTCCAAATTTTTGAAAATCGGCATATATTCTGAAAGAGAAGTAATCTTTGGGGATAATTCAAGAAGAAACGGCTATAATATTCATTGGATTGCCATTGAAAGCACATCATGTTTGTACGAACGAAGCAAGTGTGGTCTGGTGGCAATGGTCTGCAGCTATATGCCAGCTCAGTCAATGGTGACGTGAGAGGTCTTGTGTTTATTGACAAAAAGGGATAGTATGTCAAATATTAAAATTAACATTAAAAACCTTGACTAGGCAAGGTGAACCACAGGCATACAGATGATTGAGGCCTGTCCTTGTAGAGTCAAATACAGATCACTGAGACCTCAAAGTCCATTGTGAAGCTAGAAAAAAGTAAGTGTTTAAAAAATTGCATATGCAGGGAGAGGACCATCTGGAACATATGGAGAGGGTCAAAACACAATTCCTAGTCTTATAACTGAAACAATCTTCTAAGAATTCTGCTGAGCCTATAATTACATAAATTGTTTTTTAACTGAAGGTAAACCAAAGTGTGTTCAATCAAAATGGTAATTTAAAAAAATATTAATAAAACTGTCACTTGAACTATAGCTACATTCATTCTCATAATAACATTTAAATGTTGCAGACATCCTTAATTCTTATAATTAGGATGAAGGAGAAATAAAGACAAAATATCTTCTTTTGTGAGCACCTGCCTTAACAGTGGTTTCCTCATTTTATTTTATTTTATTGGTGCAGTTTTACCTACTTATATTCAGTTACAATTTTGTTTCTGAAGCTATCAGAATACATTACGAGGTTTTTATTTCCATAGCTTCATACTACATTTTAGCAAACCATATGCATGTATGGATCCTTCCCTCCCAGTCTGGTGCTAGAAGTCTCACTAGGTTGAAACCCAGAAAATACTAAAATCTAATAACTACCCCTCCCCCCCAAAAAATTTAAAAGATAAAGTCTAAATATTTTCAGTAATCTAAAGAGTCCATGCCCCTGGAAAAATGGCAGGCAAATGTATTCTGTCAGCCTTCTGAATGGAAGGGGTAGAGATTGAAGGGAGAGGAGCTTCAAGAGTCGCATCAAAAAGCCCCAGAAATGAGAAATATGGAAGACAATGAGTGTTACTTATTGGGATGAGATTTTAATCAAAAAGATCTGAAAGTTAGCAGAGGAGGTTTTGAATGAGTTTAGCAAGTTAAAGTTCTCTAAATGAATACATTAGGATACGGTTGAGTTTTTAAGAGATAGGCCTTGAGTTTCCTTCTTTACACCCTTCCACTCCCATCCTAAAAATCCTTCCACTAGATTGAATGCTTTTATTTTAAATAATCTAGATTAATCTTGCTTGTTCCATATTAGTCATATTAAGTATATTCTTTAGTAGCTAGATGAATATCAAGTTTTTCAAGTAAATTTATGAATGCAGTTTCCAAAACAAATAGCTTCTATAAATACCAAATTCTAATCACTTGGTCAGATTGATTGATCAGAATTTGACTGTTTTATGAATCATAAGCGTAAAGTAAAAACAACTTAGGTCTCTGTGGATAGTTATGATCTTGATGATTGATAATACATTTTTATTTAAAAATATTTTTTTATTTAAAAAAATATTGCAGAGAAAAAATATTTTGCAGAATGGACGGCTTTACATAATCTTATGTCAGTGAGATAATTTGAGGTCTGGCCTCATACAAGTCAAAAAGCAAATACCATGCTACCCTGTGTCTAGTGTGTATTCTAGTTGCTGTAAGAAGGTTAATTATAAAGGAGACACCTTGAACAAATGGTAAATGTGATTATCAATCATTTTCAGGTTGCCTAGGGGCAGTATGCATTTCTGTAATTAAGGGTGCACATTTAACCACCACAAACATGGGGAAAAAATGTATCAATGTCTTAATACTGTGTTTGTAAAGCTGTGTTCATTTCTTTCCTAAACTGGACCATATATATGAAGTTATTGTATCAAAATAAAACTTTCTTACACTATTTTCAGTAGCTTTAATGAGAAAAAAACCCCACAAACCAAAACCCAACAACAACCCCTCTACCACCCTACCACCACCCCAAACCTCTATAAATGTTGGTAAAAATTGATAGTCATTTAAAGAACGGTTTCAGATAGAGTTCAGGAACTGGGCCTTGGCTTTCTGGAGAAGAAAATGTTACTTTTATTCAGATGTTAGGCTGCTAAAAGTTTAAATATTGTGTGCTGACTGTTCTTGAAAGTCTTCCCTTCCTCTGCTCAATCATTGCATTTCTCTACCTAGGGTTTGAATGAAATGAAATGTTTTTTGTATATCTTGGTTTGCTATTAACCCAGGGCAGTTTATCCAGTTTTGAGATTAACCCACCCCCAGAGGCAGATGGATTTGCTGGTGTTGGGCAGGGTGGGCTTTCCCCCCCCGGCTGCTCTTGGGGGCTGCTCTGCACAGGTGTCGCAGGTGCCTCTTTGCTTTTCCATTTGCACCTTCCTGTGTTGTGTAATGTCTCTTACATAAAGTAGCTTGATATAGCATTTTCTTCCTGTGTTATTCATGAAGTGAAGTGAAAAACTCCGTAACCTACAAATTTAGAAAAAATAAAAAGAAGACTGCATGACTCTGTACTTGAAACTAGAGGTGTTTCAAAGAAAAAAAAAAAGTACAAAATGGAATATTCAGTGGAGTTTTACCTTCCTGAAAATCTTTGTCCTCTCACTTTGAGAAGAAACTTCTGTGTGTTGGTGGTTCAGCCATCCTAACCTCTGATGTTTATCATGAAAGACACAGCTCTTCTAAACCAATCGTGTAGCACAATTGGTGTAATTAGATCTTTTATCAGGCTCCTGGTGTATGTTAAGAACAGTGAAATTGAATTGTCTTGTGTTATTGTAGATCATTGCTATGTTCCACTGATCAGTTTATGGGGCATGGATACTGTACGCTTTCTTTTTCCATCATTTTACCTTGCCCTTTTAATTCCTCATTATTATATTGTTAATTGTATCCTTTCTCTCAGTTCATCTGGAAGTCATTTCTGAATATGCTATCTCTGAAGATTTTATTCAGGATTATAAGTTTTAATACCAAGTCATGTCTGCTTCAATGGATATAACATACAACTGTTTTGCTCAATGCTTCTACTGAGCTGCAATATTGCAAATGTATTCAGAAACACTCTAGTGGGTGGCTCTAATACTGTGTTGCCCAGAACAATATCATCATAGTTCTTTCTTTTCTATTATCTTAAAAATAAGAGCAAATTTAATAGAAAATTGAAAAGAAAATTGTGTGGCTGAATCCATCCCAAAAAGCAGAATGCAGCTGAACATCACAACTGCAGTTGCCTACAGTGTCCGAATGATATTAAAAGCAGCGGCTGAATATTATCTACTTAAACTGATAAAAATAAGAAAAAGCTTTCCTACTTCAATCTTCCCCCTTGTGCGTACAGACAAAATATGTCAAGTGAAGAAAATCCAGTTGAACAATCACTTAGACTCTTTGTGAACCCTGTATTTTACTGCTTCTTGGACTGTATTCTTCATTAAAAATCGAGGCAAAAACTTTGATAAAAAGGGTCCCTTTTATATAATAAAAAAAAAGCAAATGGAATGTCACGTCAAGCTGCAGCAAGAAACAAATCTAATGTGCATAGATGTATATTTAAAAGGATATCTTTGAAATAGAAGTTAATTTAAAATTCTTCTGTGCTGTGTATAAATAGCCCAGAACAGAGAGACCCTGGAGATCTGTACAGCAATATTAAGTAAATTATTGCAAAAATCAAATGCATCAAACTAATAGATCTATTAAATAGATGGTATTTCAAGATATAATCTGTGCATTTGACGGCCATTTTACTATGTAAAGCATTCTGAAATACAGCTATTTACACAACAGTTTATGTGGTCTCTTATTTCTCGCAGTATTTCAAAATGTTCTTCTTCCAGTCTACCACTTGTCAAAATGTATTAGTTGGCATTTGCCATTGTTAAAGATTTCAGAACTCTGCCAAGTTAGTTTAAGGATTTGTTGACAATTATTAGCGAAACTTGCAATATAATTAATATTTTATTTCATGTTGTATTATGGTGCTTTATATATTGTGTTGCTTAATAGTTAAAACTGTTTTTTTTCTTTAAGGAGAAAAAACCCAGTTTGTTTCAATGAAGTTAATGAAGAACATTAATTTAGAAAATGAAAAGCTGTGTTAAAGATGTAGTATGGTAATCCCATGATTTGCTTGCTAACAGTTACTTGGGAATAAAAGAGCTGCTTAACGCCTGCATCAGATCAGTAAGGGCAGATATATTAGAAATGAGGTACAGCTCATCAGGTTTTACCCTTTAAAATTTTTCTGTCAATAGAACCTGAATAATTATAAAATCACTTCTCCCTTCTTGATCCTCATTGTTGAAAATCAATATGCTCTGTAGTAGGAATACTGTTTTGGAAGAGAGAGCTAGCACTTGCAAATGAGTTTCATTGGGAATTTGGGAATAAAAATACACTTACAAGAATGGAATAGCGCATAGTTTTATGCCTATGACTAATTTCCTTATGCTGACTGTAACTTGCTCTTCCTGAGGCTGTTCCAAGATGTCTTGTTTTCAAAATCAGGAAAAGGGGTATAACACTGGCTAAGTTTTAAAACAGAAGCGCCTTTGGCTTCTTTTTTTTAATAAAGGCCAAGATTTCCCAGCAGAACTTGTTGCTTGCTTTTTCTTAAGTTTCCTATATATCACAGTGCTGATCAGTGCGGAGAGAAGAGTCCCTTGCATTTAAGAGTCCCTTGCATCCTTAAAATAGTGTTATGTGAGGACGAAGGATTGGAAATGCTGACTAATCAAGAAACAGGAACTAAATGAGATGATGCAAAGAAATAGACTTTCTGGATCTGTGTGGACCGAAGTCCAAGTAGTGCCAGGCTGTGTCTTGTGCTGTAAGCCCTGTGCTGGGGGGCCTGGCAGCTCCTCTGTACCAAAGTTCTTCTGCTTAGTGCCCAGAAATCTTCAGCATGTTTTGAACTGCTCAGGTAGCTAGAGTATTTGGAGCATGTCCCCTGGTGCGATGTCCCCAAAGAAGGCTGTGTTCAGGTGGTGCAAAGTGCAGCAGCACACATGGGTTTTTAGTGGATTGCACTTTGGGTACTGAAACACTCCCAGAAACCTATGTGGTCTGGGTCAAACTTGGTTTTTTGGCAGGTCTAGAAAAGCAAATGTAAACTGAAGAACAGTATAAAAGCATGTTTAGCATTGTTTTCCTAAATTCAGCTTTGTCTTGTGTCAGTACTGGTTGATAGGGACACACTGGAGGAACTGTATGACATGGATGTGGGATCTCCATGATATTTTTAGCAGCATTTCCATGCAGTAGAAAAACCTAGTCTCATTTATCTAGGTATGAGCTTTCAGTACTAGGATGGACTGAGTTTAAAAATGTGCATCATTTGTCTACATTCTCACTTTTCCCTGGATAAGTAGTTTGTTTTTAAAACTGTGAACACCATACCTTTTCTAAATACTAAATTTGTTATTACAGAAGACTTTTATAAGCACAAGAACAAACCCTTCTGCAGTTGTGAAATTTGCTTAGGACTCTTGCATTAAAATACATCAGTAGATGTGATTTCCCATTAGTGCGTTACTTCTAAAATTTCACGAACAGGAATCACTTCTAAAGTGTATAATAAGCATAGTGATTGGTTTGATTTTATTTCTAGGAATGAAGCAGAGCACAGAAAGCTACAGATCTATGCTGAAAAATCCTTACCCTTGTCCTTGTATGTGCTATAGGAAGAAGGATGAGTGAGGGAAGAAAGTTGGGTTATGATGAAAGAAGTAGCGTTTGGTTACCCTTGATTATGTTTAGTTTGGCAGTGTTACAAATGTAGAGTCATGATGAGATAAAAGTTTTTTCCACTTTCTGTTCCATAGTGTGTATGTACATGTTTACTTTGGAACCAATAGAGAAAAGTAAATGTCATAGGATACAGTGGACACATGGGCGTTCAAGTGCACCCTCCAAGGTCCCTCTAAAACATGCTATTCAGAATAAGAACAAGTTGTAAAAAGTTCAACAAAGGCTGTGTGTTTTTGTTATGTTTTAAGTGTAAAAAATGCAAATGCTTTTTTGTGGGTTGGGTTTGGGTTTTTGAGTGCTTTTTTTATGAATATTTCACAGAATAGAAAATGAAGCAGATTTTTCAACAGATGTCACAGGGGGGCCTCTGGAGGGAATGGCTGTTCCATGCACCAACAGCATTAGAAAACTACTGAAAGGGGAGGAAATCTAGAGGTCCAGTGAGCTAGGACTCAAAGGCTTTGAGGCTGCAGCTATTAAGTTCTACTTTTACTGTTGTGTTAGGGCACAAATTCAGAAACCTTCATGACAACCAGTATTTCTCTTTCTTTGGCAGCTAGGAAACTCTTTTTAAGGACTGCAGTGGTCCTCTGCAAGCCCTTGCGCGACATGCTCTATTACTAAGATGAGCAGTCAAAAGCAGATTCCCTGCCTTGTGAGGAAAAACCTTACTCTGGCCACTGCAGAGATGTGCTCTGTGGAGGAGCTGCCAGAAGGAAATCAGGCACACCTGTCTGCAAACATGTTTTCTGGGCTGGAGAAAAGTGCTGATGTGAGGGAAGGATGAAGAACAGAAATTAAAAGCAACTTTAGAAAAAAGGTAGGATGGGATATGAACTTTAGACTCTTACCACAGAGTTAAGTGGTACCAGTTGTAGCATTTAGTCAGCCCTAAATTGAGACTAATTTAATTTCACAGCAAGGAAGAATTGCAGCAGCCTCCACATCCTGTCTAGCAATGCCTTGCTCAGGAAACAGCTTTACTATCACTCCCCTGCTTTTTTTCTTTAATCAAAATGCCTTTCCTAGTTCTAATAACTACAACAAGAAAAAAAGTTGGAGTTAAAATTAGATGATGGGCAACTCTACTATCGTTATTGCATAATGAGCAAAAATGGTTTTTTTTTACACACTATGTGGATATTAGCTCCAGCAGTCCTGAGTCAGCATGATTATTTGTAGGGTGTTCATGCCATGATGTGGTATGCTTCATTCTTTATATGCAGTTCAGTGGAGAAATGTCACCTTGCTAATGAATACAAACACATATTAAAAAGAAAAAGGAAGACTCCTTTCATTTGGGAATAAAAGCTTTTGTCAGTGAGGCCTTGTAGCTTCCAAACATACCTGAGTCTTCTGTCTGAATGACATAAAGCTGCAGGGAAGATAAAGCGATAGGTCTTAGGAGTCAAGAAAACTTTTCAAAATGCAAACCAAGCCTTTGTCTTTTAATTACCCAGAGAGGGGTGTTGAAAGGAGTGGGATGATGGAGAGGGTAGAGGTAAGGAAAGCAGCTCATGATTTCTCATAGAGCTGAACTTGCCCAAATCTGCAGAGGCAGGAAACGTACAGTTTTCCAGTTCATTAAAGGCAGCAAGCTGTCAGTCACATGCTTATGAGCCAGCTCATTTGAGAGAGCACACATGCCTTGGTTGTTTACACAGAAATCCTAGGACTGCTGCACAAATGCTTTTGCAGCCACTGTTGCCTGCACTTAACACAGTGGCGCATTGCTTTGATTTCAGACCTGCTTCCCAGTTTGGACCTACTTACCCATGTCATCACAAATCAGCCCAGAGGCATACAGAGCACCCTACGTTTTTAAGTGTTTTGGAACCAAAAACTTACATGGTGTATTTTACCTGGGATTAATTGTGTGTATCTATTCATTTAATCAGTGAGAAGCTGCTTCTAAGAATAAATAACTGCAGTAATTTATACAATGGGAATCTGTAGTACAGAAACAGAACTATTTCTCTAAATCTATCCTTTTCCCTGCTGCAATGTGAAGAACAGCCATCATCCTACTTCGTGGGGGTAAAAGGGTTGCCAGGGCAAGAGAAAGAGAGATTAAAGTTTTAAGAGGATTTAAGGATTCCTGACAAAATAGTTCTTTGCCTCATGCTTTTCCAAAACATGAAAAGCACAAAATGAAGGGGAGAGGGAAAACCCCCTAGAATTTAACAGAACAAACCAAAGCCTAGAAACATGGAACTCTAAGAATGTATGAGGTGTTCTGTTGGGTTGGGGGGGTTTGTCTGAGGTTCGTTTGCATGTGTGATTTGAGGAGTATCTTTTGACTCTGGACAAGACGAAGCTGCACAAACAACACTATATGCAGGAGTGTGGAAAACATTAAAGAGCTCTAACGGGAGGAGTGGAGCAGAACCTGGGACAGCCCTGGGCTACTGTTCCCAAAAGGTGTGATGCTCTACAGAGATGGGATCAAATGGAAAACAACCATTTGCTGAGAGGGAGAAACATACCCCAAGGTGGCAACGCTCGCCTATTCCTCGTGATACAGCAAATTATCAAGGCTTAAGTGTTTGGAGTATAATATTTTGATGCAAGTGGAAGATTTACATGTATTATCCGCTTCCCGAATGGAAAGTAATGTTCTGCCAACTTCTTAGTTGTGAAAATGTGAATGGCTGGAATTATGCTCAGAAAGATGTCTTCTGTTCCTTTTTATTATGTCATTTAGTAGCTCCTGAAAAAAAGAGAGAATAGCTTTGCTGATTCAAGGGCCTTGGAGATGTTTGTTGCTATTTTCCCATGTACCATAAATCTCATTATTTGTACTTGCAGCAGCAAGCTGATTTGCAGATGTAGAGATTGAAATTTATGGTAAGAAGTAGAGGACTACAGTGGGTTTAATACTGTCCACAGCTGAACTGAAATAAATCCAGAGCAATTGCATTTAAGTGTAATAGTTGCTTCAGAACTTTTTTATTGCAGTATCTTTTCTATCCAATGTGCTTTTTAACCTTTATTACTACTTATTTATCAAGAATCATGTAACTTGAGACCATTAAAAAAGGAATAGAGAATTAAATATTGGATATTGGATTCTGTGATATTTGTGACCATTATTTGAACATCTGCTATATTTGTAAAATCCAACCTGTTGTGGTGGCAGGGTTTTCTGGTTTTGGGGGGGGAGGGGGGGGGGTGTTGGTTTGATTTTTAAGTAATACACGCTGAAAACCTGTAAAAAGTCTCTTGGATGATGGAGATTAATCCAAAAGGAATGGTATCTATATTAAACTGATGTATACGTTGTCTTGTTTTGATGGTTAAGGTACTCCATAATACAGCATACTGCAGAGTCATGAGAAATGCTTCGTTTCCAGAAAGTGCCAATGCAGACTGCCCTCCCCCTTGAAAACGAAAAATGCAAACATTAAAGAACAATAATTGCTACTTTGATATTTTACAATATTTTCATATTATTGCGTTTCATAATATTGCGTTTGTGCTCTGAAGGTGGAGCAGGCAATTAAAATATAGTTATTGTTGATGTGCATATTAAATGAAACCCCTGCATGGTGGAGATGTGGTTGTGTTTTTTTATGATGCAGTTCTATTTATTGTCCATTGACATAACTTGACAGAAGCTCTCATAGAAAGCCTGGGACTTTTGAGATAAGAATCCATTGCAGGGCAGTGACATTCTTTCAAAAGCTTTATTTATTGTAAACCATGAGGTAGTTATTAAATGCCTGGGACACAGTATGTTTTAAAGAAGTAAAAATATAGAAGTGTGTATTCCTTTTTAGAAGGGCCAGATTTGTTGCCCAGAACACAAAGAATTCATGCCATGAGGAGGAGAAGGATGTGAATGGGGGAGAAAGGGTACTATCCTCCTGACTCGTGTTTTAATTCCATTCCCAGTGGTCTCTTGGAAACCAAGGACTGTGTAATACCAACGAGAACAATTATGCTCCTTTAAAAAAAAGGAAGAAAAAAAAATCACTTGTAGGTTTGTGTAATAGATCTGCCTGTGTGAACAACAGTATTGCTAATCGAATGCTCATGCCAGAAAATCTTAGTCGTTTTCTCAGGAATAGGAGTGCTGGTCCAGTAGTGGGAATAAACTATCCCAGCTCTGGGAAGTGGAAAGTCTATTTAGATATCTGCAGAAAAATTGGACTTGCCTTTTCGCCCTCAGTCTTATCTGTGAGGGAAAAGGTGGATGAGGAGCTGTTCTGTTTTACCATCTGCACAAGGGACGCATATGGGAGACTTGGATGCCATGTTCACCTTGGTGTTATGTGTCCACTTGGTGACTTAATTACATCAACTCCTTCCTGACTATGCTTAGGGTGCTGCCATCCACAGATCTTACTGAGAGTGCAGCAGCCCTTTATTTCCTGTATTACCAACCAAAAAAGAAATAAAGAAATTGACTGAAAATCATGAGATCAGTTCAGATTCTTCTGAAACTTATTGTTTGTCTGTTGCTTTTGCTTTTATGCTTTTTTTTAAGCTTTTCACCCAGATACAAAGAACACATTATTAAGAGTTAGATGTTCATTGGATCGTCACTTAACCATATGCCTTGGAAGGGGAAGGGAGGGAAATGCTGATGGCATTTCTGACAGTCTTATAGAAGTTGGCAGCTTGCTTATATCCTCTCTGTGTTCCTAACAGAGAAGGCAGGCTGCCTTTGACACTTATATTTTGGCACTCTAAATTACTTGGCTGACATGCATATTAAAAACAAAAACAAGAAAAAACTCTCAAGCCCCTATTTTTTCCCACTGCTAATATCTAAACAAAGAAGTGTGAGAATCTCCGGTAACCATACTGGTGTCGCAAGATTTTTGTTTTGGTCAAGCACAGGTATAAAAACTCAATGTCCTGGATTTCCCTCTTCCCATACAGTAGAACTCTAGTCTTCAGTTTTGTGTTTCCAAATTCTTTGGTCTTTTAAACCTTTTATTTTGCTACTATTTTTTTCTCCCATATAAACTTTCTTTTTCTTACTTGTATATCCTACCATCATAAAAATTAGCCTATCTTAAAACAAAAACATGTTTATTGGATTGGTGAATTAGGTTTTATTGCACTCTTCTATTCTTGAAACAGCATAATAATGTAAGCAATTTAAGGAAATAATGTTTTAATAATAATTAGTTCAGCTGCAAGAGGTATTCCAATACCTTCAACTGTAGTGGTAACAACATTTTCTATATATGTTAAAAACACCAACAACCCAGCATTTGCAGTAGTAAAAAGGACTTTAGCTTTACCTTAATCTACTGGTTGACAGATCACCTGTCATATGCTGATGCTGACTAGTTACTAAAGACTGAATGCAGCTATGTTTCAAAATAGCTAGAAGATCAAGTTTTCTCTACAGATGCTTCAGCTGAAGGGGGGAGAAAAAAAAAGTCTTCAATGTGGCTTAATCTGTGCAACCCTAAATAATTAATTAAATGAAAAAAAATAGAAGGAAAAAGGTAAAGCTAAAGGACTACTGAATTCACCAATAGTGTTCTTGTGCTGTTTGTTTAGACCCAGTAGTTTCGTTTGATAATTTTCTCCTTCAAATTATGTTTCTATTCAATTAGGCTCTTCCATACTCAGATAATAATCTACATTGAGCTAATGTTTGCAATTTAAATGTAACTGTTATGTTAGGATTTCTCTGTGGCTATGTCAGTTAAACAGAATCATTGACTGCATGTGATACTTTCTTAAATAGGGATCAGGAGGAAAGGGTGTTAAATGCATAGGAAAAAGTAACAATATAAGTTATGAATAAAGGTTATTTTTAAAAATGTAATATTGATGATTTATTTTTAACTAGTTGATCCCACTTGGTCCATCTTTCTCCAGACACTTCAGTTATTAATATAACACAAAAAATAAGTAATTTAATTTCTTTTAGTTCTCTTTACGCTTGTCAGACACATTTCTGCATTGACTCTTTTGGCAGTGGCAGTGATGAAATACATTTATTTACTGTGGTCACAGCAATCTTCATAGATATTTATCTTTCCCTAACACCATGTAATAGGAATTTGTGGGGTTTATCCCTGAAGTAAATCTTCTTAGAGAATTTTTCCTATCATAGGTTTTGATGTCTGGTTTTGTCTAGAGTAGTTTTGTTAAGTTTTGGAATACTTACCGAAGGCAGGAAGGTGGTTTCCCATAACACAATGTTCCTTTTGAACATATTTCACTGTATTTTGGACTTGTTTCTTAAAATTCATGTATAGAGTCGACTTCTTTTTCTGTCAGTAAAACCAACCATTTACTGTTTTCTATAAATGTGGTATAAAAAGAGCCCGAAATAAGGGCTTACAGTACACATAAGTGTGCAGCTGCTTGGTAGGACTTAAATTAATGGCAAGTATCAGCCAAACTTAATTAACCAATTCCATTAAGAAAATTCTGATCTATCATACAGCTGCAGAATTTTTGGATGTTTGTGAGCGGGGCTTTTGGGTTTGATAGTAATATCCAAATATTACATTGCGGGTAAAATAAGTACCATGAAAATAACTAACAATGAGTATCCTATATATTTCAGTGATAGTTTCATTTGAGTTATGAATTAGATTTCTCTGCTGTTCCCATGTAATTTAGTGTAATAATTTGACACACATTTTTTGTTTTGTGTGCTTCTTTTTTCTGTAGCTCTTAACCATTGAGATTCTACCAGGCACCTTGGTGAATTTTTATTTTACTTAGTAGCTTCTAGAATCTGATTTGGAGTGGTTTCTTTCAGTCCTGGGCTTTGGCAACGCACCTAGTTTTCCAAAAATAAACACATGCAAAGACTTAATAAGCTAAAGAATTCAGGAGTGCAGGAAGAGAATATTACGGCTGCAGAAACAAGCACTCAGAATAGAGAAAATACCAAGTTGTGGACACCTGTGCAATTTTAACTTCTTTACCCTTTTTCCTCTCCTTCCATGTGTATGCTATTTCATAGAGAATTTTTTTCCAACTGGTCATAAAATTGTTTTATTACATGGGAAGCACGGTGTGCAAAACATTATTTTTTCCTCACTATATCCCTAATACACTTTTTATGCTAATTAAACTATATTTAATGTGAAATTGTTCATTTCTCTGTAGGCTTTTAAGGTGCATGTCAGTGAAGCATCTTTGTGCTTCATGAAGTTCATTAATTTATTTTCACAATTTCCCTTGAAGTACCATCTCCATTATACATTTGGATAACTTGGACACAAAGAAGGGAAACAAGTATCAAAATTTTTAACGTATTTAACATCCTATAGGCATACTGTCAGATTCAACTGTGAGGACAGGAGCATTCTGCAATGAGGTCTTCAGCTTGTTATTAGACAGTAATTTAAGCTGGCTGTCACGCATTATTATGGTTCATATGAAATACCTCATATAATTACAATATTTCTTGTGTGGAAAGGGATATAGCCATCTTCTCAATGAGACAAGACAATTACATAAGGTTATTCGCAAACACTGCAGCCCTGTCATGGTTTTGCATAGGCTTCTCTGCTGTTGTGTATCTCTTCCATACCTTGATGATTTTAAATTAAGTAATATTCATAGGCTGCGTCATGATTTATGTATCCCCTCACGGGCTTTGTATTAAAAATTGTCTTTCTTAGATTCCCACGTCAGTGCAATACTTCAGAATCAAGAGATAAGTAAATGATTTTTAATAGCAATATTTTCCTGTGGTATGTATGCTAAAGACTAGAAATATCACTGCTTTTAGAATTGCTCTGGATGTTCCCATGGCACATATGGTCTTGTAAGTCAGTCAGTAGTTAGCTAACATGTTCTAGAAATGTGAAGTTAATCATGCAGATGGGCATTTAGGAACTCAGCATTTTCTCAGCTTTACGGGTTGATGATGATTTTCCTTAGGACTAATTAGTAGGGTTATTAATCCAAACAATTAAATTCTCTACTAATAGTACAGCTGTCTGATTAGTGAATCTATTAATTAATCAGTGGGTTCTCCAGATGTCTACTAAGATACTGTCCCTTGAGCAGCAATTCTAGTTATTGAATTTTTGTAAACCAAGAGCTAGAATCTTTCATTTGTTTGGTTGTGTGTTAAACAGGAGCTGGATTTATTAAAGTACAAGTATTGTATCTTTTCCTGTTTTCCTGTGAGTAAAAATCTCTTTTGGATTATCACTGGTTATTTTTTCCATTCAGCCACCTGACATACTTATGAATAGATAATGTTGTGATTAAAATCTAAGTGGTTGTTATTCAAATGCCTCCTTTCCAGTGACCCAGAAAAATCTCTTGCAAAACTGAATGTTACCATATAAACATGCAAATAGCTTAATTGCTTTCAATTTCAAAAAATTACTTACCTTGCACCAGTAAGTCATGATCTTACCACAATACTGCTGGCTGCTGAACCCTTGTATTTACTTGGATGTTTGGTGTTTTCTTTACAACTGAATGGGAACATACTTGTTGAGCCCAAGGTCACTATTTTGTTCAAAACTTTTCAGTAATAAGCTATTACTAAAGATCTGGTGAACTTGCCTGCTGTTCTCCATATGCTCATCTCTTTCCTCTTTCAAATTGTACAAATGCAAGGCCAGGAAAAGTTCTTATGCCGATTTTTACCAGGACGTTATGGGTTGTGCTTCTTGGTCTTTGGTACGGGGAGACTGACCTGTGGGAAAGCGGTGTGTGTTGTATCATTCCCAAAGGTGTGTTCTGGTCTGCAGCATGCTGCCTCGCAGTGCAGCTTGAAATCGGGCTGACATTTGGGTCAAGTCTGGCAAAGTCATCCTGTCTGGTTTCGTTTGACTGATCCTGTTTATCCCATGGGAATAGAAAGTGCTTTGGCCACACGCTATGCATATCTTTATGTGCACAGGTTTGACAAAAAACCCCCACGTTTCTCAGCATATTGAAATATATAGGATGTGCTGCCCATCTTTGTGCTGGTCTACTTGATTTGTAATTTCTTTTGAAAAAAGTCAGCTTTCCAAAATTAAATATTAAATCTTGTTGTTTAGCATCTTTTGTTTCTTGACTAAAATAGTTCTCGGGTTATTCAGTAATGAAATCTTAGTCATCTAAAAGTAATGAAACCTGAGGATCATGCTTCCCTCTCTGTTCTGCAGAAGCCAAGGTATAAATTACCTCGTCAGTTCTAATTATTGTACAACAGGATAGAATCTAACTGCTAAGCTGCCATGGCTGCATTTTTGTTAGCACATTGCCTCCCTCAGATGCAAGGACCTATTTTATTTCTCCTTTCACTCCTTCCTCTTAAAATTCCTTCCCTTTTCATTTATCAGGTACAAAAACAAGAACGAGGAATTTAAGAAAACAGTATTCATTTTAATTAAAGTCCTAGCATGTAATCCACACTCTTATATTCCTGTGTTGGTGTGCGTGTGACTCCAAAACTTGCCAGCCCACAGCTGCTAATGTTGCTGTATTATTGGAACATATGCAGAGTTGGCTGCTTTTCCCAGTGCCATGCATCCTTGCTGAGAAAGGTGCTATACTGGGAAAGGACAGTGTCAGAGGAGCTGAGGGCACATGTTCTCAATTGGAGTTTGTCCGTAGTGACATTTTGCTGGAGGCTGGTGCTGTTTGGAAAGGTAGTTTTACTGAGGTGACAGGCTGGGTTGTGCCAGCTGGCATTGAACTTATGCAAACTATTGGCAACAAGAAACAACTGCTTGGAATAAAACTTCATAGGAGCTCGGACCTGAGTGAAACTGGCTTTACTGGGGAAACATCTTGTTCAGGTTCCTTCAGCTTCTGTCCATCTAAGTTAGTGTTAACCCTGATGGTTTAGGGAGCTTTGAGATTACGTTGACTCAGTTTCCAGCTGAGTTCTGGGAACTGAAGACCGAGCAGGGGTATAATTCTGTTTCTAGCCATAGACTGAGCTAGAGATAACTGTTAAGTGTTTATTGTCTGGACTATGTTGTGCAGAAACCTTTGGTCGCGTTATATCAATAGCTGTCTGCATGTGGCTAACCAAGCACAGAGGGCTAACTGGAAAATATAAAGAATGCTGAACAACTGAGGAAATAAATCCTGAATCTATTAAAGGAAGAAAATAGAAAAACCTAGCTCTATAAAATTCTTCTGAATTAGGAAAAGCCTCATTGTGTTTCAAGAGCAAAAGCTTTATTTAGCTTATCTTAAAACAAAATAAAAATTCGCTACTCCTGTTCATTTAAACTCTTTCACTGGAATTTAAAAAGACAAATCTGAAAGGTGAAAACCTTCAGTGGCAGCTGAACAGGTAGGTTTTTTTTCTTGTCATTTATATAATATGTTTGTATTGCAGTAAATGTGAAAATCATTCCTTGATAATTTCTTTTGAATGTGTTTAAAAAACACCTCAGCAACCCCCACACCAAAACCTTAACTATGTAAGCACTTACTATTAAAAGTCACCACCTCTAAAACGAATGACAGTGCTGTTGGAGAGCTTTGTATAGTTGAATCTTATTTTTTCTCACTAAAGAATCCTTGGAATCTGGCTAATCAGAAACTGGAAAATAGTTTCTGTCTCTCACACAACCACACACCCCTCCTTGCTCTCTTCTTTTCTTTTTTTTTTTTTTCCCCTCATCCTAAGCTTGATCCATTACCTAGTACTTGCTATTGTATTAATCCTTGTATATTCTGTAGATTTGAGGAAACAGTGCTAAGAATCGTTTGAGTAGTGAAGTGAAATGAGCAAAACCCACTGCTTGCCTACTTTTATCTTGACTTTCAACTGTTTCATAGAGGTTTTCACTCCGTGGTTCACTAGTTATTGGTGGTCTGGGAAATATATGGGAAGTATTCGATCCGTGGAGAGCTAGGAAATAGTATGGTTTAAACTGTCCTCTTGGTTTTCAATTTTAAAATGGCATTAAAAGGAAAACAAAGCCACATTGCCAATATTGTTTCCTTATGTAAGCAATTTATATAGTAACTGAAAAGATATTATATGAAAAGGAAAGTTGACTGTGCCTATGAAATAAAGGATATATGTTTAAGAAATATAAGACTATGTTAAGACATAGTCTGCAATATAAAAGCACTTGAGAAATCCTGCTATCTGATCTCAGCCTCAGTGTTTTGATGGATTCACATTCAAGGATACCCAGTGTGGTCCAAAACCTGGGTCTAGAAGTTTTCAGAGGCAGAATTAAGATGTGCCCAAGTTCTGCTGATCTACAAGACAGTTTAGGGCACCCCATTGTATTTTGTGCTTTTGAAATTTTTTACTGGCAGTGAAATCAAGAGGTCTGTTTTTCAGCCTTGGCTCTTAATGTCTTTATTTCCCTTTTTTTGTCCTAACCAAAGCTATAATATTTGCTCCAACCTTTTTACCTACTTAAAAAAACCCACAACATAGCTATTAGTGCTATATTATTCTGCGTTTTACAACAGCACTAATCATGACTAATAAGACAGCCTTTTTTCCCCTTCTTGTTTATGTCTATTCTCTATTACAGACTTCCGCAACAAGTGCTGAAGACATATGGTTTCATGATCTCCACTGCTTGATGAGAAACTTCCTTCTAGGGTGGACAAAGTAGGTTATTTGTTACAATAAGCTCCACTTTCAGCTAGGATTGAAAACTTCCTGAAGAGCATAGGTTAAAAACATACCTCAAAGGTGAGATTATTTCAAGAAATGATAGTCTTTACCTCTCTGCTAAACTGTTGTATGCACTTGAGTTTCTCACCACCCTTCTCTGTTTTATTTCTTTGACTCTAGCTATTGGTAGCGTTTAGAGAAACTTTGTCAGGATGGTCTCACAGTACATTCTCGCTATGCAAATAACAACATCCTTTTGAAAGCTGGGAGACAGTGACATGCCAGCCAACTTTCCAACTAGGTATAAATAAATTCCAAAGTAAATTTCATAAAAATGAATTTATATCTCTGGTGCTATTACTTTAGAGAGTAGGCCACCATGGAGGCTACACTTCGTTTGCCAGATAGGTTTTTAAAGGCAATTTCGTTGGAACCTTCTGGTTTTTGGTGTATGTGGTAAAGATCCTTGAAATACGAATAGATTTTTTTTTTTTCTTCCATCCTACCTAAACACAGCTCCTTGGGACATCAAGTTAGTTTTGAAGAAAGCAGAAGGCCCCCTTGTCTCCTATTTAGGCATACTGTCTCAGCATACTGTGCGTGATACTTCAGCACTTTAAATAAACATGCTGTGTCAGGCATACTTGATCAAAGGTAGCCTTCCACTTCTGATTAGGGCAGGTGTGCTTAGAACCTGACTTTTCAGAAGTGCTGAGCATCTACAAAGCTCTGAGTCACTTGAATTTGCAAACGTTCAGCATCTTTGGAAGTCACACCACTAGCAATGACAAAATTGGAGTATCCAATTAGGTGATCTCATTGTAAGTCCAGTTAAATTATAGATGTTAGTATACTTACAGATGCAGGTAATTATGTGAATGCTTACCTCCATTGAAATCAATAAATGTTAAATTACTCAGTGCTTTTGAAAATCCCATTAGGCAGTATAGCTGAATAACTTTAGAAATCTGATGTATGGGAACATTATTTTATGGGTATGGCATTCATTATGGTAGGGCACTGTGCAAGAAAACTGAGCTTTTTAGAGGAAGCAAAAGGAATTAAATGCCCAGTCAATGGGGCATTCAGTGGCTAACTGTCCCAAGCTGTTTTAAAGCCCCGGGTTGCTGTTTCTGCTTCCAGAGGTTTATGGCCCATATGTGGGAAGAGAACAACTTGGCGAATGGCAACACTGAAGCCCAGAAGAATGTTTATAATATTCAACACTCTGTTGCCCTTGGCAGAGAAGTCTAAATATTGACCCACTGCCATACTTTTTAACCACTCTTAGCCAAATTCCCTTCTCAAATACGTTCATGCATTGCCATGAAGATTGGTGGGCAGAACCTAATAAACATCAAAAGGGGGGATATCTGGAAAAGGAGGAATTCTTTAGAGTTGATTATTTTTGTAATCTCAACTTATTTCACTGGATTCCCTTCTTCTTCTGGTCTTTGTGAAATATAATAAAATAGTATTTTCAATCCCGAAAAGTTGTGTGTAAAAAAGGATTATAATCTTTTAGGAAGGGAAGGGGGAGTTATGGATGATAATCAGGAAGCCCGAGTGGTAGAATTCCAGTTGTAGCGTTAGTGAGAAGAAGCCTATATGAGTCATATGAGATGATGCAAAGATATGCAATTTTACTCATCTGACAGATGTTCAAAACCTTATTTCAAAGGCATGCCTAGAGCCCTTCAGTGAATATGTATGTATTAACAATGTTACTCTTTTAATGTTTCAAAAAATAAAATATATTCAAGCTACCGCTTGACTGTCAGCTCCACCATGATCTGTTCCAAATGCCAGCCACAGATAACAGCAAGAAAGTTTGTTTCATCAGATATTATTAGAAATGTCAAATTCTGTCTTAGTTGCATTTTATTGAAAAAAAAATAGGATGGAAAACTCTGTTTGAAATTCCCTTCTGTTGTGTGTTTGTTGTCTTGCTTTGCCTTGACTAGTCTAAACAGCTTTTTGAAAATACGTTTTTAAGATCTTAAAATGCTAAGAGTCTTCCATAATGAAAACTTTACAATGGAGTCAGTTACTCCATGTAGAAAAACAGTAAAAAGCATGTGTTCATGAAGTGCATTTACTTGGATAAACTTTTGACTACAGAAACTGCTGAAATTAAGGCTTGAGTAACATTTTTTTCTTATGGTCTGAATATATTTATGGTCTTATTTTGTGACAACAGCAGTAACCAAGCTAGAAATTTTTACTTAAAAAGCATCTGGTGAAATGCAGCTAAATTAGTTTTTTTTTCCTGCAATGGTATTCCCTTTTCTTGGGGCAGGAGGGAAGGGAGGAGGGGGGAAGGTTTGGGTGCCCTAGGGGGGTTGCTTTTTTGATTGGGAGGGATTTGGTTTTACTGGGACAAATCTTGAGGATGGATGCTTAGTAGAGGTTGCAGCCTTCGCATTTTTTAGTTTCCTTTCTGAAGATAAGGGTCTAGGTCAAAAAATACTGTATGTGCTTATTGATGATAACGTTTAATAGTGCTGCAAACTGACTCCTATGAATGGATCATTCTGCATGACTCCTCACTGTGGCATGGTGTTATAATTTAGTAGGTAATGATCCTCGGTAAATTCCTGTACTTTTGTACATATTTCTTGATATGGCATGTATTTGGAGGTATGGTAATTTGCCATTGTTTGATTTCAGACAACTTGTACCTCACCAAAATGATCTTTGGAAGCCTAGCTGCTTTTATTATTGTATTTATCTACCGAGTTCCATAATGGGCAGTACAGTCTTGAAATTTAGGAGCAGGTGGCTTTTTTATCAGGGCTATGTCTTTCATTATTCATTTGCCAAATTACAGACTTTTAAAGTCTGCTTGCTTGGGCTGAATACCTCTTCCCTACAAAAGGGAGGTATTGAAAAAGGCTAATCTCCTCTGTAGTTAATGGCAGACAAGTTCTTCCAGGGCTGATTGAAAGGATCAAAGTTAGGTTCCTGCTGAGTTGCTCTCTTCTTTCGTTACTTCTGGAGAAAGTCAAGGGAGAGAACTCAGTTGACTGAAGTTAGCCTTGGTAAATACTCGTTTTCAGGCTGCCCGAGTTCTCTGAAGTTGTATGTGAGCATTTTGCTGCACCTTTTAGTTCTGCTAGTGCTGACCGGTCTGTGCACATATCAGCCCCCCTGAGATACTTAACATACTTTAGCCTGGAGCTGCATCATTAAAGTAGGATTCATTTTACTGCAATTGCTGCTCCTGGCTGAAGAACTAGTGCTGAAACTGAAATCATAGCCCCTGTCTTGCTGTGCTGTTGGTGAACCCTGTGCTGGCCCTGAGGCAACGCTGAGAAAGAAGCTGTCAGACAGAAGCATGCAAAGCTAGAGGGGAAGGAGCAGGGCTGAAGTGTTTCAGTGGCAGTGGATCGGCAGCAGTGAGAGGACATAGTAATCCTGATAGTTCATAACTTTTTTGTGACACAAGGGAAGACAGGGATTGGAGGAAAACCAAAACAAAGCCCCAGCAAACCTAAAACCCCCTAAATCAAACAAAAATCCCGTGGTTCTCCATCGTGTCACTTCTGTATGTTTTCTTTTACTTTTTTGTCTATATTGTTGCCCTTAATTTCAGTTTTCCATAATAAACCCATTTGTACTTGAATGTATGAGAGAGTGATGCCTTTGTGTGTTGAATGTGCTTTGACATAATTTATCTAGAACTTGACAGGGATGTCATCCTTGATGATTAAAAAGGCATTAATGAGATGGGTACTTGTCAAGACTGGATTATGGCCATCTCCATATTAGTTAAATGGCAATGGAATGACTACTGGAAACAAATGTGAAGCACACATTTT
This sequence comes from Gallinago jamesoni, assembly GCA_025769975.1. Classification (NCBI taxonomy): domain Eukaryota; kingdom Metazoa; phylum Chordata; class Aves; order Charadriiformes; family Scolopacidae; genus Gallinago; species Gallinago jamesoni. The sequence continues at coordinate 51,087,748 of JAOQGH010000023.1, forward strand.
TGCAATGAATTATTGATTGTTCTTGATAGAGGAAACAAGGAATTAAAATGGCTGGACAACAAAACATAAACACTCCTTGGTCTTTGATGTTACATCTATAACAATTCTTGGAGCTTAAAAATCAGGCATATTATGATGCAGTTGATGTAAGATAAAAAGCTGCATGTTATATGAACTCATTTCTCTTTAAAGAAACCTAGTTCAGTTTAGACAGGAAAAAATTAATATGTGGGGTTTTCTTTTGTGATTAAGCCATAATGTACTGTGGTTTATGCAGTATGCAAATACTTAGGTTTTTTCAACATGTATATGGGAATTCTAAATTACCATTAGTTAAACTGATAATAATTCAGCTAGATGCTAAGCATATGGTTGATTTACATCTATAACAATTCTCTGAGCTTAAAAATTTAAGCATACACTAAGTCTGATTTAATTTCTTAGCTATTTAGTCATCTGTTTTTATTTGACTAACTGAAATAGGTGGTGTCTTGAGGAACCAGACCAAAATCAGATGTGTAAATACTTATCTTTACAAAATGCTTTACAGACATTGATTTTTTGTGAAAGTCTCTTCACTGATTTTTATATTGTGACGTCAAAACAATTAATGGGAAAATAGCATCTCAGGATGGTTCCTCTTACTTGTCTTTGGTTTGTTAATGAGCTCATATCTCTGTATCTGTAGGTTTTTAATATGTATGTGTGAGGAAAGAGGTACTGCAGTGCTGCTGCTGCTTTATGGGGCAGCAAGGTTTCAAGAAAATTGTAATTGTGAATGAATATTCCTTTACACACACCCCTCCTCAATCTAATTTCAGAAGTATGCAATGTGAGATACAGTAAACATTTCCTGCACACCATAAATCTGTGTGTCTTCCAACAAGAGATAAGAAAACCAACATGTTTAGGGTTTGGCATTTGCAGAATTCTGCCAAAATGTGGAGATATTACATGTGGAGTTATTTTTAGGGTATATTGCTCTCTAGTATTTGAAAAAAAAATAATAAAGTGTTTATTTTCAAACTCTATTAGCTGTTCCTCTCATCACGTAGTTGAAGAGAACACTTTTAATCACTTCTAATTCCACAATACAAACTTTACTGTTTCTCTTGTGCACATCAAATAGGCAGTCTTTATCTACCTTCCTGTTCATTACTGTACCAGTGTACTCTCCTATTTGAAACCTCATAAATAACAGTAGCTTTAATTCCAAGACATGATGAATGAGTATGTCTGGACTTTTGACACTTGATAGAATAACTTTTAAAAGTATTTATTTTCACATCTCGTTTTTCAATCATTATTTTAGTAGTTAACTGCAACGAAATAGTAGTTAGGAAGATCCAGCACTGACATTGTTTCCAGTCTTGTGGAGAGCCAAGTGGTCTTCCGTTCTGAGTTAGCCACTTTGGTTTTGCATTGCAGGACAGGGATTCCAGGATTACACTGTCCACTATGTTAGTAAATGATTCCTGCCTGGCTGCAAGGCAAGTATGTAGCAAGGGAGAATAGCTAAATTTTATCTCTCTTGATTCTTTTTGTTTCTTAATGGCAATAGCTTGTAATACTGCTCCCCATCTCCTCAGTTCTTTCTAGCTGTATGTGTCTTTTCATCATGGCAGGTAATTTATCTTATAAATACCTAAGCATAGATGTCTTGTAACACACTTATGGATATAAGCATGCCAAAATATCCTAATTAGTTTACTAGGAAGTGTGATCATCATATGTACAAACATTATCAGGCACATGATCACTTGTTGTGACTTTAACTTCCCCCATTTGGCAAGAATAAGAGATAATCTGCCTCCTCTTAAGCAGCGTGAAGGGAACTAACTGTTTCCTGCACCCTGGCCAAGCAGCAACACTGGCAGAGGGATCCACTTTGCTTCTCCCATGATAGGATTACACCAGGAAAAATTTCCAAGCAAAACCAGCCGACATGTGGAAGGGAAAAGGAGTGGGTGCATGTGTCTATGTGTCGTGATGGGGGAAGTAAAGATCATTTCACTAAGAGTTGAGCTTGGTCGTCTGAATATTTCAGCTAAATTAGCACTCAAGCTAATGAGAAGGAACTTAAATACCTTCTCAAGCTATAAAATAACTCTTGGCAGAAACAGCAAAGCACAGACGTTTTCCTGGCTGGTTGGGTTGTGCCAGGTTGTGAACAGCCATTCAGGTTTAGCAATGCACGTTTCCTTTTTCACTGTAAATAGTAACTGTCAGAGTGTTTGGCTTTTTTAAAATTGTTTCTGTGAATGTAGGGTTTCCACATTTAGAGAGTAAGAAACACCCTTTTTTCCAGTTTTATGGTGCTTGGGTGTTTTGCCTTTGTGAGGTTTTTAAAAATAATGGGAGTATTGTGAGATTAGCTTTCTCCTCTCACTGAAATCAGCAGGAAACCTTCATGAACTTGAGTGGGAAGAGTTTCAGGCCAATAATGTGTAGGAAAACCTGAACCATGCTCTGACACCAAGGCCACAGCATTTTCTCACTGCTGGGAGATTGCATTTGTCAGCCCCATGCTGGAAGCCTTGGGCTAACTGTAGCTGTTCCATACAGACCTAAATATCGCCAAATAGGTAGGGGTCTGTTGCATATTTCTATGGTTTCCTGCCCCTAAGAAGCAACTCTTAGGTTGTAGGTGTAGGCAGGCTTAAAAGTCTGGTTATCTTTAGGTTCGGTTGCAATGTCAGTTTTATCAGATCTGCCACAAAATTACAATTCAGAGAGAATACCAGATTGTTAGGATTGTCTGGCCCAACCTTTCTTGGCAAAAGGATGGTCTAGAAAGATGGCCCAGCACCATGTCCAGTTGAGTCTTAAAAGTGCCCAAAGTTGGGGAGGCCACCACTTCCCTAGGGAGATTATTCCAATGGCTGATTGTTCTCATTGTGAAAAATTTTCCTCTCGTGTGCAATCAGAATCTCCCTGGGAATAACTTGTACCCATAAATATGTGGTGTATCATGTCATCACACCTCGGTGTGATGTAGTTCTTGCTGAGAGTTTAACGAAGGTAGCAAGTTGTAAGGCTTTATGTCAGTGTTTTGCAGCTGAATCAACACAAAACATTAGACTCGCAAGAACTGTTCTTAACACAAGTCCAAGCATACAGTGAAAATTAAGTTTCCTATAGAAACTCTCTCAAAATATGAACTCTGATTCCACTATTTTGTTAGATACTATTTAGTTGAAGAATATTATGGGCATATAACTAAATATTGAGTGGAGAGAGCTGTGAGAGAAAACAGGTTCTCTCTCCATCTGGTAGGTTTAAAAGAAAAAATATGCTAAATTAGAGGTTTACATTATCATTTATTGATGGTATTTTTATGCTTCCATAACATCTTAAATTTGAAAAATATCAATGCCTCAGGAATTGAACTCATTTCTCTGTAGGTGCTAAAATTTCCATAAATGTGTGGCGTGAAATCTGATATATTTGTTTTTACTGAATTGAGATATAACTGAGGCTCTATTAACTTGTTATAATCCTTTTGCTAAATTGGGTTCTGCATATTTTCTTACTGTTAAGTTTCACTATGTGCTGTATGTATTGCAAATATGTAACTCTGCAATTGACTGGGAATAGTTGTGAAAAGGTTGTTATGGTCTCTCTTGCGTAAGTAATACATCTTTAGAAAACAGAATGAGGTCATTCACACACATATTTAACAGTGATTTGACTCAAACTGAAGAACTGGAACTGTTTCTTTGCCCCCTGAGGAAAAGAGCAGTTCTTTGTGTACTAAAGTCCTCCTGACTCTTCATCATACACTATATATTATGATTACTGTCCTTCCTTTAGAGGAGTTTTAGACCTTTTTCTACCAGAGGATACTTTTTGCCTTCCCATCAGACACACTGGCCAGGATAGCTGCTATGACTGGGCACACTCAATGAGCTGAGCTCAAGCTCTTAAGTTGAAGCTTGTGACTTTTCACTTTGGAACACTTTTACAGTTAAAAATTCCAGAATGAAACTCAAGACACACAGTACGTTTCCCTTGCAGTAATCAGAAACTCACAAACCTAACTATCTTGGAATTTGCAGTTCCAGAGAATCTTTCAACAAGGCTGTCAAGATATTCTGCAAATTTTAATTACATGGTACACTGGGATGGCAATTTACTTTCTCTGCTGGTAACTGAAGCACCAACAAGCTCTGGGGTATTGCCATGACTGTACACTGAATCACTAATACAAAGAGATAAGAAATTCAGAAGTCCAGACTGCCATATGCTACTATCGAACCACTATTTCCTCCAGTACATCTAATTAAATAACATGTAAAGGTTAGCAAGACATCCAAAACTGGTAAACGCTTTTATCAGCTTATATAAGAACAACTAAGAGAAGTCTTAGTTTTTAAAGGACCTCAGTGACATGAAATTAGTTAAGAAAATTGGGTGTGTTGCTGATGCAGGATGCTGGCTGGCTGGTTGGTGGCACTTGTCCCTATGAGTTTCTCAGTGAAGGCTTGAGTTGCTCAGTCTGTGTGTGTGGTTGTGTCTCTGCTCTGCAGGAAGCCCTGTGTCAACATAGCTGTGGAAAGCCACGTGCTTGCTTAGATTTCAATGTCCTTCCTCCTCACCACCCCTTGAGTGGCTAGAGTATGCAATGGCTGTTCAGAGTATTACATTTAATTCTCCTTTCTTTTGTCTACATAACACCGTGTTAAGACTGGTTCTTACTTGGGGACAGTTTTATACTGCTTTCACATTTTAAAGATGACTTCACATGGCCTTAGGTTACATTCCCCACCAGTGGGGTGTGCCTCACTGATGAGCTGGAAATAAACTGTCTGTAAACTACAATGCAAAATGTGAGCAAATAAACTTTGCCAGACCCAGTACTGGTTTTCTGCATGGCCAGTTTGTTATCTTGGTGTGGGAATTTTGTAGCTGTGTCCATTTTCCAAGAATCGTGTCTATGAAAAGGTTAGATGCAGCTATTCTGCACTTCACAGTGTGAAAGAATGTACAGGAGAATTTGTTTTCAAGTGTTAAAATCAGTTCGTAGATATGCTGGTCAAAACCAGAATAGCTTCATATAGCTTTATTAAATCCAGCATATATATATTCTGGACTGGCATACAGTGAATACAGCAAATTGTCACATTGCTGCTTGAATATTTTGTTTCATGCTTAATACAATGTCCTTGATGGAGGAAAAATGTATTTATATTAAAAAAAACCCAAACACCCTGGACCGTGGTAGTAGGTTGCATAAGAATCTCAGCACACTGTAAAAATAAATATATGAAGTAATGCTATATGTAGCAACCGTCATATGGTTTAGTCATCCCTTAATACAACCAAGTTCATCCTGAGTCCAAGAGATAGTTATCCTATTAAAACCCAGTGTGATTACAGAGCTGTTTTCAGGAAAGAGGAGGAAAAGGGCTTGTCAGCTTTTGGCAGTGCTGAGGTGTTGGACTTTGATCAGAAACTTTGATTCCTGTGGATTCTATTACACAGGAAAGGAACTAGTCTTGGCACATCTTCTAACAGGTTGTGAAAGATGTGTTACTCATGCCCATTGGAAGAACTTTCTTGACTATCAGACATCTTGGTTTCATTAAATAGTTTCAGAGAAGTTGTGAATTAGAACTTGAGCATTCAAAAAAATGGTTTTAATAATGAGTTTCCAGGCACCATATTTATGAAGCATGAGAGAATAGCACTTTTCCGCCTGCCAGATATCTAGAAGGAAAAGTTTATTGAAGGTTATGAGTTGCTGTATTTAACTGAGATTAAAACACAGGAAGGGAATGGAAGGTGAAAAGTAATTTCTAAATACTGGTATGAAAACTAGAAGCTACTGTATCTTATTTATTTTAATAATCATATTAAACAATAAAAATGGTTGAGATTTTCTATACTTTCTTAGGTTTTACATTTTCTATTACATTTACAGTTTTTATGATTTCATTCCCCTCTTAAAATCAATGTAGTGATATAAGTGGTCAGGTTTTTCTGTTTAACCCTCAAAAGGTTTCTCCAGGGAGCCATAGCAACCTTCCAGTACCTAAAGGTGGTCTGTGGGAGATGGGGAGGAACTCTTTATCAGGGAGTGTAGCGATAGGATGAGGGGTAACAGTTTTAAACTGAAAGAGGGCAGATTTAGATCAGATATTAGGAAGACATTCTTTACTCTGAGGGTGGTGAGGCACTGGAACAGGCTGCCCAGGAAAGTTGTGGCTGCCCCATCCCTGGAGGTGTTCAAGGCCAGGCTGGATGGGTCTTTGAGCAACCTGCTCTAGTGGGAGGCATCCCTGCCTGTGTCAGGGGGTTGGAACTAGGTGGTCTTTAAGACCCTTTCCAACACAAACCATTGAATGGAAAGCCCCTAGGCAGACATGGATTTTCTAGAAGTTGGACAAATGTTGCTGCTTCCTCAACGCTGCCTGCTGCAGAGCATCTTGCCTATGTGAGATGGGAAAGGCTGTGTATGATCTCCACTTACCAGCCAGCCTACTTCCATGTTTCTAGATAGAGCTGCAGTTTTCAGAGCTGTGGAGCTACTGCTGCCTGATCTCAGTCATATCCCAGTTATCAGCCACCTGAGGCCTCAATACTTCTGAAAATTCAGCCTTAGCTCCTCTCCCAAATGTTTCTCATTATAGCAGAGTGTGAATTTAGAGTGTAATAGCTGTGTCTGATCAGCTCCACATCCAGAACCTAGCAATAGGGGTGCCTATGCGTGGAGTTAATCAGAAACACTTTCAAGTACAGATAGCCAAACTAGTTCATCCAAGGTGATGGAGACTGGGAAACAGATTTTTGGATACTCTAAGTCCATGTTTTGTAACCTTTAGTTTATCTTTTTCTTTAAATGTTGTTATTGTACTGGTTGAACAGTGTGGACTGAGCAAATGTCTGCAAGTGTGTTCCATGGACCTGAGATACCCTAAGGTTATTCCAGCCATAAGTGGAAAACTAGCCTTTCTGTGGGGAAGCAGACACTGCAGGAGAGGCACTGGAGGATTCTCAGTGTTATTTTATTTGTATTCTCTATAAAATGAGCATGTGCGAACTCAGTTTAAACTAGATCCTGGGCTCTAAGCCACACTGCCATCTGTGCTAGCTAGTCAGGATTCAAGATACCCAGACTTGAGTTAACCTTTTGTCTCTGTGGAAGTGAGGAAGTTTCAGCTAAGATTCAGTGAAAACATTAGACTATTGATAACAAAAAAAGGACTCGGCTTATTTTATTTTTCATTAACTTTCTGGACTAAAATGGTTTGTTCTTGTATCTGTAGTTGGAGATAATACACAAATTGCAGCCTTTGAATGAAGCTTGGGGTAATTGTAAGTTTCCATACAAAATAATAATATTAAAAAAATAAAAACGTCAGGACCTGACAGGAATTGGTTTTTTTTTGTTTTTCTTCTTACCAATCCAAGGCAGAATTATTCAGTTCAGCCTTGGGCTTGATTTTCACTTTGGATGATACAGCTTTCGTTTTAACTGAATCATGTTGTAACCGTTATTTAAGCCAAAGATGTTATGTACATTTTTTTTTTTTAATCTTCTCTGGTTCAGAAACAAAGGAGAGAGTAAATTAAAAACATAAGGTTTGTTTTTGCAAAATATATCCTTTCTATGTTGTGTATACCATGATTTCACATTTAAACTTTTAACCAAAATGCAGGATACTTAATGAAGTGCATAATCAGCATGCAGATCAGTGGTTTCAAATTTTCTAGTGTCTGTGAATCCAGTTCCAGCATCACAGCCATTTTTCCAGTTGTTCTTTTGGTCTGTGAACCCTGATTTGAGAACCACTGAGTTTGCAGAACCATGGCTATGGGAAACCTCAGTGATGAGGAATGAGCTCTTTGTTTGCAGGAATACCAGTTCCCAGTGCTGCCTTGGCTGGTGTCCTGGCTCTGACAGTGCATTTGATGGCATCAGATAACCAAAGTTGTAAAAACGGCACAGTAGGCAGATAATTTCTTCTTCACAACTATTTTCACCCTGATTACAGATATTTAAAGATAGGTTTAAAACCATAAAACGTGAGACTTTCAAAATGTTATGTTAGTTTCACAATATCTAAGTATTCTTCACAGCTGTGCAAGTTATGTATGGCTGTCAAAACTTTAGATATATCCTTGCTCTTATTTTTTTTTTTCTGTAAAACAATACTGACCACTTCTTTATTTCTGAATTTCTCTGGCTTTGGTTTCATTGTAGGACTCTTTGTTCTTGTATTGTGAGGCAGGGGACTTTAATTTTAACTTCTCTGTGCCGTTGCTATTTTACTTTCATACCCTAGCTGTTCTTATTCTTCTTTCGCTTGAACAAATCAAAAAGACTTAAAATTGCAGTCTGTTTAGTTTCTTGCTACCAGGTTTTCCTGTGTTCCTAGATCAGAATGGTGTTGGTCAGATTGGTGGATGGACTGCAACAAACCATTGCAGGTTTCCCTGTGTGTATAGCTTCTCCCTTTTCCCTTTCACATTACTCCCAGCTCTCCATATGTCCCTGAGTTGCCTCTGTGTTGTTCCCACTGGTGCTGTGATGTCCTCTGTATTTCAAAATACCTTAAAATGTTTGGCCTTCTCTAGGCAAGAGGCTATACAGCTGTGTGGATGAACTTGCCCTCTGCCTGGACGAGTAATGGAGGTGGCTGGGAACTGCTGGGCCAGTCAGCTTCTGTCTATGACCTGTCGAGCACTCGTGCAATTTACTGTTTCATGATAGCACCGATGTGATGCTGGGGTGATGATCTTAAACTGCTCTTTGGTGAGCCTGGATTGCGTAACTTGGTATTACTCTTTGAATGTGCAGCTTCTGTTTGGCAGGGAGGTCTTGGAGGAAAAATTAGGAGGTGAACTCCGCTGCAAATGTCTGAGGACTGTTGGTGGAGAGGTCAGGACAGGGACAGGTGGGAATGCAGCAGAGAGCTGAGGGAAGGGGCCTGTTTAGGAGAGATTATTACTTTTCTTGGAGAGGGAAAGTGTTGGATGAAGCTGGGATGCTAGTGGGCTTTGCCTGAGGCCTTTCCTAGTTACTTGCAGACAGCAGTCAGTCTTTGCATTATGAACAGCTACACGTAGATATACTTGGGGTTGTTTTTCTTTTGTTCTTTAATCCTAGAGACAGTGTGACTGTACCTGTGTTTTAAGGTGGCTTTGCAGTTGGTCACTTGCCACAGCGGGTTGGAGGCCCAGCCATGGCAGGGCCTGTCGGACACACATTGGGTTGGCCAGGAAGCGGCCGGGGCTGCCATGTGGGTTCTCACCAGGCTCTGCCATAGGGCCTGTGAAGGTTGTGGATCACCAGATCTAACTGGATCATCCCTCTAAGAAGACCTCATTTTTTCTTCTCTGGAGGTGACGAGTAGTGCTGGAGAGGCAGAGATGAGGGAGCAGGGGCAAGCAGGCTTCCTGGGAGGGGAAGGCTGGCTCTTTGTCCCCCAGGAAGCAGTCACTGCCATGCCTTACACCTTCCCTTAGCATCACCCCTCAGCACTCAGCACTCTGGCTTCTCAGAGATCTGGCACAGGAAAGCAGGTACCTGGGACAGGACTATTTTGCTGTCCCCAGCAATCCACTGCTGTAGGCAATCATCTGCTTCGGCTGCACGGGGGAGAGGATCCAGCGCCGGGGAAGTCTGAGACAGCCTCACAGTGTGGCAGCAGGTGAGTCCTGCCAAATGCCAACATATTCGAAAACTGGATTTGAAGAGGGGTGAAATTTTACTGTACCTCGATTCAGTATGTTAGTGCAGGTTATTTTATTTGTATATAGGTATATATATGAGAGAGTAATTAAGTCAAAGGGAAAAGCTGCATGGAAAGGTGCTGAGAATGTCAATTAACAGTCCAAAGGACTGTACCCCTTAAAAGAAGATGCAGAGATATTTTATGCAATACTTTCTACTCTGTGTTGGGATAGGTGTAGTTTTCTAAAGGTGTAATATCTTATGCTATTCTGGGTGTGGCATTTCTTTAGTAAGTGGAAAAAACCCAAGGGAAAAACTTCCTGAGCTTGCTAGCAATAAGGCTCTTTAACATCAATCTATTGGAGGAGTGTGAAGTTAGTTTGCAGGGAATTTCTAAATCATTTCTGTTCAGCTGGTATTTGTGCCTTGTCCCATAATTTGTGATGACGACTGTGTTACACTCCTACACTTGTCATGGACCCCAGAAGTCATTGGGCTGAATTTTCTTGCAGGGTTGCAATGTACATTTCAGTAAGTGTTCTTTATAGCAAAGATTGTGAAAAAGATCTGCTGTGATAGAATATGCGTGATTTTTCAAATGCTTTGCTCAGATTAAATTTTTATTCCCAGTGATTCCAATAGCAATTTACAACTGGAGTTTTTTCATTAAGTTCTTGGAAATAACTGTGCTCCAGCAAATGATAAATATGCTATATTATTCTGAAAATTCTGCACTGTAAAGAGTAATTTTTTTACTTATAAGATAGTTTGCATGCTGTGCACAAATCTCATATTATGTGTCTTGTGCTGTGGTTGTCCTTATTTTCAGTTAAATTTATTGCAGTGCTTTGTCTGAAGAAAATATTTTGATTGGTTAGTAAACATGCCATATGGGGTAGGTAATTTACACGAACTGGCAATTCTGTTGAAATTGCTATTCCGCACTTTACCTATATTGCCCTTGCTGTAATTAAACTAGGAAAAGGAGCTCCCCAAAAACACAACCTAGCAAAAATAAAAATTAAAAAATCCAAAAAAATCTCAAGCAAAAAGCCACCTGTCATTTTTAGAAATATGGAATAGGTGACTTGTTTATTTGCTTCTAATAAGGGAAGAACTTTCTGGGAAAACAGTAGGAGGCTGTTGTGTTGGTCTCTGAACACCCCAGTGATGTGTTTCTATGCAAGAAATTCCTGTAGCCATCAATGCTGTTCTTTTTTTGTTACACAACTAGGTGTGATTGAAGTTCATTACTAGTAGTTCGAGACAGATACAGTTTATTTCTCAACTACTCCAATTAGCACAAAAAATGCCTACAAAGTAGTAACTTTATTGACAATATGAAACAAATGAAAGGCGATGTCAGAGACCTTTCAAGAATGAAGAATACTGTTTTAAGAAACTTCATGTTCTGGAGAAAAAGTTGTTTACTGTTGTTCTGGTTATAATTAATCTGTTAAGTATTTAGTAACTAAGAGATTATGAATTTTGTAAAACCACATAATACCTTTGACATCACCTGAGGATTGTTAAGGAAGGTTTAAGATGTGAACAGCCTCTCAGTTTTGCTACAGGACATTTGAAAGTTGTGCAGTCCTGGCCCTCCATTTTCCAGTCTTTCATGACTGTCAAGCTTTAAGTGAAAGCATTTTATTTGGGAACAACTGAAGCATATGTAATGCTGAGCATTTTAAATATGTAAAAGATCCTTCTCTGGGACATGATGTAACAGAAAATGTCCTTCATTACTCTTGGACATTGTGGAGCATCTTGCACTCTATACGTACTTGGAAAATGTTTGCTAACAAGCTACTTTCTGCTGCCTCACTCCTTGTTTCCATTTTCATGCGTTCCAGTGAAGTAATGAGACCCAAGCCCCAGTGGGCTCAAAATAGATAGAAAAAGAAATTTAGAAGCCTAAATATGTTCTCAAGGTATGTCTAACCACACATATGTCTCAAGTCAATTAGTGCTCAAATTTTCATTAATAAAATTTTCTGAGAGCCAGAAGCTCTGTTTTTTCTTGGGCATTAAAGTGTCTCCTATATGCCCATGATGATTCCTGTCATTTTTTTACACTGAAAAGATCAAAAAGGGGCTACAAAAGGGGGGAAAAAAACCCCACCCAAAAATGTGAGGGAGGCATAGCCTTTCCATGTCTGTTTTAGAGTGCTTAGCCAAGGATGTGAGAGATTGAAGTTTGTTTGGTTATTTTTTTTTTTCTTTTTTCCATCTTGAAATGTTCTAGCTCAGACTCAGCAAAATATCTGGGCTTACAGATGACACTTGTCTGGGCTAAGGGACAGTCCTTAGCCCAGTTCAAACTGCTTTTTGCACACAAAAAGGTGAGAAGAGTTTCCTAAAAACAATAATCAAGAACTTAATATTTTTTTTCAATGTTCATGCATCTCACTCTTGGGCTACCTTCCAGACTGTTTAAATGGGCACATTGCTGGTTGTTTTATAGGGGGAAGCACCCTTAGGTTCCCTGTTAGCATTTGTGGTTCCTGTTGGCTAACTTCAGCATCTCCCTAGTCAGGTTGCTGGTTTCTGAGGGTGCTCTGTGAGGCACCTGCTTTCCCTGTTTACTCTACTCTGGACTGTAAGGACAGTGCCTGGAAATTTGGCAATGAAACCTTGGCAGCAGGTAGCTCAACCACGCAGGGGCTGTGTCTCTACCCAGAGAAGGTATTTATCAAGTTGTATTCTCTGCCCAAGAGAAAATAACCTGTAATCTTTCTTTGTAAATCAGGATTTGCATCCTATATAAACATTTCAACTCCATGACTAGTATTAGCCCAGGCTAATACTGAAAAGTGCAAGAAGTTTGTTCCAGGACAAAGGAGGCAGCATGTGCTAATCATGTCCACATGGTGATCGAAGAGCCAAAGATTGTACTTTTTCCAGATAGCCTTCTCTAAAACATAGCAACATTTTTAAATCCTGTACATCTGAAAAATTAACCATAAATCTTGAGACCAGCTGTAATGCATCTGAAGATTAAATGTGGTGATCCAGGAACAGGATAATTAATTCAATGCTGAGCCACAGATCTACAGCATCCTTTTCTGTTGTATTTCATGGTGCCTGTGGATAGTTTAGTGTGTGAGATTGACTCACTACCTAGAGTACACTACAGAAGCTCATTAGCTTTTCAGTCATTTTTCAAATACTTGTTGCACGGATAAAAGCAATGAATTAAAAATCAAAGCATAAGGTACTGTAATATTGCTTCTCATAGCTACATACAGGCAGTTCCTATTTTTTCTTTTATTGCATACTTAAGCTCTTCTGATTCAGTGGCAGTTCATTTATGTAAATATAGTTCATAAAATGTACCTCACAGTTCATTCCAATTTCTAATTCCAATTGAGTTTGGAAGGCTATCTCTTTGCTGGAGTTCTGTAATAGAAATACTTCATGTCATGCACATGAAGACCAGGCTAAGCAGCAAATTTCAGCAGAATTTTCCTGGCTTCAGTGTTAATAGGAAGTGGTCAGGAATTTCCCACTTTGAAATGTTTTTGATGGAGTTTTGAAATTGTTGTGATGTTCTAATTTAGCACTATTTAAATGAAATAGTTCTGCTTTACTCTTTGGTGTTTATTTCAAAAACTATAATAATTTACAGTAAAACAATAAAAATTACAGCCATCAAAATAGAACATTTCAATTGATTTAGGATTACTTTTGGCTTGAGGCCATGTTTGGACTTTTGATGTTTTATTCATATATAGAAAAAAAATATTGAAATTTTGTGTGACAGCAAAGCCGTTTCCATCTCAGTCTGTAGCAGTAAGGTTGTATTAAGCTAACTTTTCACACTGGAAGTTATGAATGGAGGATAAATATGGTAGGGATATATTTCTTAGACATAAGAACAACTTATTATGAATGACATGAAAAAAGTGCTAACCTTTAATTGACAAAGTCAATGTCATAAGCATATGGATATGTTTCTATATGCTGTCGTGTTAAAATATTTTGAAAGCTACAGCCACCACTCCACTTGAGCATTTTCTAATAGTTTAAATTTGCTGAGTATCCCTGTTTTACCTTTTGCTCTTTTTGTGTCTCCTTGCTCATTCAGGTGGGTTTGGTATTTGTAACATTACAGGTATTTTTGCTGCCCTGAAGTGTGACAAAGCTCAGTAGCTGATGAATATATAGCATAACAATCATTATGATAATGACAACTAATTTATTACTCGGTCCAAAGCCTAATCTAATGCAGTTGTTAATGTCAGATGCCTATGAGATTGTTCTTCTTTCTATATTACCAAATTAGGAGCAAATTGAGAGTTTGCAAAAAATGACAGGAACATTTTCACTCAATTTTTAACCTTCATGAAGTACCTGTTGCCATTTGACCTTTTACAGTTGGGCTGGTTTCTGCGAAGTAATATTGGAGAAGAGGAACAACTCCCTATCCCAGAAACTATACTGTTGTTTTCAAATTTTTCAGAGATTCTGAGTGTGTGTGTGTGTTTATTGGAAAGTTAGTACAGGCAAATGTAGCCATCATGGTGGTGAAAAGCCCATCAACCACGTCCTTTTTAGCTATATGCCAATATATTCTAAGGCATCTATTTTTGGGAACAGCGCATCCCAACAATTAATTTATTTCTGGCCGGTTAAACTTGTGTTACAGAAGCACAAACAATCTTTTTCCTTGTCTGCATGCAGAAAGCCCAGGCTGGAAGTGGGCAACAGCGAACCCTATTAAAAATTGCAACTTGGCAAAAGTGTGATGTAGTTATCCCAAAGAACTAATGCTACTGATTATTTTCCAGGCAGAAAACTAGTTATAGGCCACAGCTGGGGATAGGGATGGAGGGAAAAGGAAGCATGCCAAGACTGTGAGAAAGAAATTGCTTTTTGTTGAGCCAGCTTAAGATGTTCAAGGCAGGTGCCCAGGTCACTGGTGCATGGGTTATTTCCCCACCTGAGAAGCAGAAATACACCTGCTGGGGAAACATGCATGATGGAAACACTGGCAATTGCACTTTGTTTTTAACTGTAGTCATTTAAAATGGCTTAGAAATAGTAGGCATTTGGAGACCAAAGTATTCAAGGTGGTTTAGAATAAGAGTAATTTAGGTTAGAAGCCCTCCACTCCAAGCAGGACCAACTACAGCAGGTCACCCATGATCTCATCCAACCCATCTTTGAGCGTCTCCAAAGATGAGCATTCAATAACTTGACCAGCCCCCTGTTCCAGTGCTTGACTGTTTCATTGTGAAAACTGATTTCCTAATACCTCACTGGAATTCTTGTATTACAGCCTGTGCCAATGTCACTCATCCTGTCCCTGTGAGCTTCTGAGAAAACTGCCCCCCTCCTCCGTTTAGCTAGTTTATGTTGTCATGTTATCATATCCATGCTTCCATGCTGACTGTAATGAAAAAAGAACAAGCAGCCTTGTTTCCAAGAAGAGCTGCACATTCTGAATCATAGTTTTACAGGTACTCAGAAAAATAAGAGTAAAAACACAACACCTCAAGTGAGCCTTTTGCTTAGGTAATATTAAATGTCAGTAGTAACAGAGCAATAATTGGTATTTTCTCCAGTTTTAAATATGCGTATTTTAATATGATATTTAAAATCTAACCCACATCCAGATAGACTCTAAATATTATTGCTGGCTAGAGTCTAGCCTTTCTACAATTTCCAGTCTAACTCTGTGTTGATAGTAGTTAATTAGATTTAGTAATGACATGTCTTCAATTCAAACATAACTTTGTCTTCACATGCTCTTCGATACACATCATGACAGAAAGAAGTGCCCTCTCTTGATCATCCGCTTAGGTAGTCCTTTGCCTTCACTGCTGAGCAGCTGCTGTGATTTATAGGATAGTTTCTCTGCCAGTTATATAATCTGTGGGCTGGCAAGTTCATGATTAGTAAAGAATCTGTACAGCTGATCACAGTAAAAATTGATTATGCTAAATGTGGTAAAATACAGTACAATACTGGTGCCAGTGTGGTGCTTTAAGCCAAGCACAAATGTCTGAGATGTTTTTCGTATATATAATTTTGTTTAATTTTGTTATTTAGGATGAGTTTCAAGTCCTCTCAACCTAGATATCTGCTCAGGCACCAGTCTTGAACATCTCTGTGCTGTGGGTTTTATCTACCTCTGAAGATGCTCTCTGCCCTTTCCTGTGATAAGAGTACGTGCTTGGATTTTTTTTTTTCTTTTAAGCTGGCCAAAACGAGATAAATACTGCTTAAGAATAGGATTTATCTATCACCTGTGTGATTCCTAACTTCATTTTGATAATAGTGTAGTTCTTTTCATACCTTCTTATTTTTCTCATTTGTGGATTTCATAACACAATGGAGACCAGTTGCAATATACCAGTTCCTAGGTGGGGAACTGAAGCATCGTAAACTGAGATTGGAAGCAGATAACAAGAAAGCCATAATTAAAATATGGATTTTTTTAATTCTCAATGTACTGCCCTAGCCTCTAGGACAAATTGTAATGTTAGTCCTTCAGGGATTTATTTTTTCTTCAGGTTTTGTGGGGTTTTTTGTTGTTTTTTTGCTTGTTTGGTTTTTTGTTTTGTTTTTCAAAAATTCTAGAGCTTGCAATTAAGTTACTGTGTGATAACTTCCATTTCCTTTGTAAGTTTGAATTAAAACCCCAGCTTGAAGATATAAGACTCAAAACTGTGAAGAAAGTAAAGGGCTTTACATAAAGTCTCTAAAGGACAGCCTATTTTAAAACATAATCTCTTGAGCTTTGCAGAGGGCCTTAATCATGGCTCTCCCCTTCCCAAGTGCCTAAGATTTCACTTCTTTTTTTTTCCCTAACTTTTTACTGTGTGTTCTTACGTGTATGCGTTTAGACAGCACAATATGCTCTGTTTATGCAGTGATGGTGGTAAATAGTGACAAATATATTGCAGAGTAGCAGGTTTTTGCAGGGAGCTGTAGTAGTAGTCTAATCTGTCTAGTCCAAAGATGATTCAGTATTGAAAATCTGGGTGGTCTTGGAGGGGAAGGAAACAATAGCCTGTTTTAAGTAGCTATATTTTAAGCAGACCACCTCCTTGCTTTTTAGTGTGGGGTGTGGGGAAGTAAAAGTTAAATAATTTGATCTGCCATCAAAAGCCAAGCAAGTCTGGAAGGGCTGCTTTTCAAAATTTATTACTTTTTTCCAGTTTGAAAAAAAAAAAAAAGAGAATCCTGTTGAAATTCTTTATTGGGTTTTGGGTTTTTTGTGTGGGTTTTTTTTTCTTTTTTGCATAACAAAGTTGCTCAGATACAACGGTGGGAGTTTCTCCTTATGGATTGATTGCAACTTACAGTAAGGGTCTGGATCTGTTGCTGTGGAGTAATTAATAATATGGAGCAGTGCAGGTGCTTATGCCTGAATTGAAGTCAAGGAGACCTTTTGTGTTTTTAGAGCTAATTGAAATAAGCCTATATAGCAGGGCGTTATACTGTAGGAAATACCTCTTAAATGTTGTGGTTCAGTCCAATGTGAAAGAATTTATCAGTAAGGCTGAACAGGATTAATGAGTTATGTGGGTCAAAATTATTTCTCTGGATGATTATCTTAAACTGAAGGTAATATAATTGTGCTAGTTGTTTTCATTCACTTGCAAGTGGGTAGATGCTGGGTTTATGCCTAATGTACTACATGATGATGTTCTGTATAGTGTTACATAATGCTAATTTTCTAAACTTAACAAATAAGTATCATGAATGTGAAAAATGCATCATTCTGATAACCTAAATGGTGTTAAAAGGATATAGCAGGGAGTTCAGAGAGGTAAATGTTTGCTTTGTGTGTGGTGTTCTGGGAAAAAAAAAAATCTAGTGAGAAAACATAACTATTTCAGTGTGTGTGTGGAGGGGTAAAATATATGTACTTTTGTCATCACCTCAGCATATGTATATGCTTCATTTCAGTAAAGTGAACTTCTCATAACGCAGCAAAAATGACCATTAAGTGATATTTAAGAGAATATTTTAATTAAATTTAATCCTTCAAACAATATATTTAATTAATAGGTTGTGTCCCTTAATGACCTCTAAATAAAAAGGAACTTATTTTGTTTTCTGTGGAAGAACACATGGTTTCATACATAATAAGCTGCTTGAGGACTTTTCCTTTCTAAACCTCTAAAAGGTGATTTGGTCTTTACAGAAAAAAATCCAATTGCAACTCCCACTTGTGTTGCCCTACTGCCAACATACCTAGGGAATGATTCAGATGGTACTGCATGTTACTGTACAAGTTGAAGAAAATATAATGGGTTTTGGTACTTTTTGGTATTATATGCCTAAAAGGTAGACACCAAGATTTCAAGGTGAAGTTGTTTGCAAGTGTTGATTAGATACTACTTTTTTCCCCTAAATATTACTATAGCATTGTGTATGTTTGGAGTAATTTTAGATAGTGTTTAATTTATCTCCCTTTAGTAAGTGTTGGCTGTCTGCCTTTCCTCCTTTATGTCTGTGCCTGTGATAAGTTTCTGGACAAATATTATTATACTTTAGAATCATGCTGTTGTAGCTCAAACCCTGTTTAAGGAGAGACTTGAAAGGGAGTGTATTTACTATTATTTTAACTAAACTGTAGCTTTTTTTAATTGGCAAGATAATATACTTTGCCACATTACACTTCTAAAAACAGTTTAAAAAGCTGCTTTTTTTTTCCTACTTTTTTTTTCATTTGCCAGTCCCTGAAAAATATCTGGAACCATAACTATTCCTGATTATTCCTCACTTTTATTTCTTCCATTTCTCCTATTTCCCATCTTCCAGGTTTGTTTGCTGTTTTTTATGTACAAACTTCAGATTCAGTCCTTTGCTTGAAGTACAATCACTAAATTTTATGGTATTACAGTAAGCAAAGTGATGGAATACAGCCCTCATTGCACAGCTCAGATTTGGTTTTTGAGGCACTGGAAGCAGCCCTCAGAAATGGAGAATGGCCATGGAGAATGGGAAGGGACAGAGATGTCCTTTTACAGCCGTCTGTCACTTACTTGAGTTACTGGTAGGAAAACAAGAATAGAAACTGGACCTACAAAAGAAAGAAGCCCTCCACCTAAGGAATTCAATGATACGGCACGTATTTTCAGAGGAGTTTGTGCTGTTCTCCCCTTAGTACAGTGCAGCAACAATACAAACTCAGTAGACTTTACTTTCTCCTGGAGCACAAGAGTCTCCCTCTTAGACTGTTTCTGAGACTGCATAACTGTGTCCTGTTTGCTTGTGACCTCTATTGACTGCAAATTTAGAAAAAATTCCATTGTAGGCATTTAATAGGGATCAGAGTGGCTTTATTTGCAGAACTCTCCTGCACAAGGCTATATTTTAAAAAGCTTGTGTGATTGAAAACACATGACATGCTACTAATTGCAACAACACCCAGCTCGTAGCATTTTTAGTGCTTGTCCTCAGGAAATCAGAAAGCTCTTCAGCAACATTACTGCCATTGGCCTTCATTTTGAAGACTGGGAAATTGAAGCACGAAGTGGCAAAAATCTAGGGAAGTGAGGCATTGGCAGGATTTAGCCCAACAGACAGTACAATAGGCCATTAACTTCTGTTTGGCCCATCTGTTGTCCATGAAAGTGCGATTGATTCAAGTGCTCTTTGGATATATAAGAGCACTGTGTGAATGGTCTGTTTGTTCCTATTATGTTATGAAAGGGGTTTGGGTTGTTTTTTATTTTTTCATTTAATACTGTTAAATATATTTTCATATTCTGGAATCAGTCATTGTCTTGCGTTTTTAGTCTTTTGTTGTCATATTGTATCTGATCCATCTCTGTTTCTTCCTTATCTATTAGTTTAATTTGAAAACTTTTTTTTACTGTTAGACAAAGGTTGATGGATTTCCATAATAGTCTTTATGCTTACAGCTTCTGAATCTAAAGTCAGTTTTCAACAATAAGGATATACAAGCTTAATTTTAAAAGGTGAAGTAGAAGCTTTTATGTATTGTATGATATTAAGCTGTGAATAACAGCTGCTGCAGCTCATATGAAAGAAGGTGTTTGCCACGTACAGACACTTCTCAGGGAGGGCAATCCAGGGATATAGTATTGTATCCCCCTAAAACCCTATGAATATATGTTAAACAATGGCAGTATTTGGAATAAGACTTTCAGAGATACTTCAAATGAGTATTTAGATTTGCATGGCTTTGAAAGCAATTGACATGCAACTGTTCTGAAAACAAATTGAAGCAGTGAGTATGATCTATATGGGGATGGAGTTTATTTCCGTATGCTGCAAAAGGGAATGTGTCAGCAGTGGATGGGGGAATGGGAAACCATGTATTATTCACTGACATTAAAAAAAACCCAACCCAAACCCCAGTCTTATCACTGCTCATGACAAGAATTCACTTCAGAAATCCTTAAATAATTCCAAAAGAACTAAAAAGACTTAAATCTTCCATCATTTTTCTGTCAGCATAACTCTTAACCCAGTCCTACATATGTCTCATCTTCTCTTTTTGCAACAGCGTCTGTACCCTCTCTATCCATGCCCTCTCATGAACTATAGAGAATCATTGACTTTAGTGGCAGCAAGCATTTTACTAGAAAAACACCATGGAGAAAAAATAAATCAAAGAGGCATTATATAGGCTTTTGGTATGTGGTTTATTTTTGTAATGAAGATTGAATGGGTGGTAAATTTCAGCTTTAAAATAGTTTTACCTTTGAGATACTACAGTGGAGGAAAAAAACATCTGGGTAATCCTTAAATTGGTGATAGAGGATTTTTATGCTTGGGTGGTTTTTGTTTGGTTTGGTTTTTTTAATATGCAATTTTGCAAGAATGACAATACCCTCAGAAATCATAGGAACAATTTAAGCATAAGAAATTTTGTCCAAAAGGATGACCTTCCGAAGAAAAATGTACAAAGATGCCTGACATAGGAATTTATGAGAAAAAATAACTTCTCAATCATAGTTACAACATTGTCCCTCTGATTCTGATGTCTTTGTACTGGGTGTAGTAAAAAAGATTGGATTTTGTTTGGTTGTGGCAGTACATTGCTGGTTTTACTGCTAATCATGCAGCTTGTTAGAGCAGTTACTCTGTTGTTCTGCTGCAGCATTAACTTATCTTTGGGAATCTGCAGGTAAGCAGCAGTATAATTAGTTAGAATGGATGCTTCATATTGTGCTTTTAACACAAAAGTTATCTTGATATTGTCAAGTAATTGGCAAACCCCCTTACATTGGCTTCGGCATTGGTAAAAATTAAATTGATACTATGCCAAATTCATTCATGCTGTAACATCATTGACTTCAATGGCATTACACCGGATCTCTGTTTAGCCTGTTGTGCTTCTGGGGCTTGGTTTTTCCAGGCACAGATACAGGAAGGAACAGGGTGGATATAAAATAGTTGATATCTTCTTTGGCTTTCCCATGATTCATTTTTCTTGTAAATTAGTTTCATTGAAGGAAATGATATAACTTAGCCGATCCCTGGCACAGTTCTTCACATAAACAAAACACATTATGGAAAAAAAAATAATCTTTGTCCATTATAGTTTGACAGCATTGTGTTCACTAACCATGTCTGACATCTGAAAACATAATGGGGCCACTCCATCTGAAGCAAGGAAGGAGCGAAAAAAGCATTTCAAATAGGATGACAGTAACCAAATAACTTTCCACAATATGGGTTTTTGTTTGAGTTCTTTTAGATGTTTTATAACGTTGTGGTAATCTTTGCAAAGCCTAACCAAACCAAAGAGCTTAAACAATAGTTTTATTTGGAGTATTGTCAGTTAAATTAGGACACAAAGTAGAAAAATAGGCAAATATAGTCTATGTAGCAAATTTGATCTAACCTGATGATTGTTACTATCATGTCTCATGGAAAGAAATATAAGAGGGAAAGGAGCTTAGTCCTGGATTCTACCCTGTGGGTAACCAGTAAAATGTGAATTGTGAATTTGAAAATCACGTTTCAGGGAATACCTCTTGATATTTTGCTTGTTTTCTGTTTATTATTTCAACAGTTCTTGGAGCTGGCAGAAAAAAAGGAAGACAAACTTCATGTTCATCCTATCTGTCCTGTAGGCACTCATCCTTCTCTTTGCCTCTGAATGAAGCTTGGTTTTCTTGCCTCCTTTCAGATTGCTGCATGATATGTCCTTTTTCTGGCCTGTTGCACTGACTATTGACTCTTGCTTCATCTTTTCAACTATATAGTTGCCATCAATACTTGTCTTTGTTATTTGGGATACGTTCTCTTTTGGCAGCATCCTGCTGTTGCACTGGGTAGGTCTAGCATGAAACTGCTTCTGGGGACATCGTCTTCTTTATCAGTCTATGATCTCTGTCTCCATTGCTTACAAAAGAGATTCTCAAATGAGCACCAACTGCAGTTTCTCAGATGCAGCTTTCCATGTTTGGCTGGAGGTCATCGTGGAGATCTGCAGAACTACTTCATTGCTCTCCATGTCCCTCCTTTAAACTGTCTTTCATCACGAGCCCTATGGAAAACAGACCTTGTAGATGGCTGTTGGGCTGACTAGCACTGCTCCTGCTCTTTATTTATTGAACTTCCATCTCCCCAAATCCATCTCCCCTCCTTCCCTATGGATAATATTTTACTTAAGGAAAGAACTATCCTTGTGTTGTTTATTCTGTTTTTTACAAAAGTGAGGTCTTGATCCATGGCTAAGGCAGACTTAAGTCATCTTCCTCATATTTATTGGCATGTTGCATTAAAGAAGGACACAGTGGAAGGATAAGGTAGAGCAACACTCAGAAAAAGTGCTAAATCAGAAAAGTGGTGGAGATATCACCATCAGTCCTTTTAGAATGGATGCCACATGGCACCATTTCTTGCAATAGGATTTATTTCAGGACTAGTTTTCTTCATTGTTCATTCAGTTTCAGTGCCAGCACCCTGAAATATTTATCTCCACTGCTTGTGAGAGAAAATTCTTTTGTGGTTTAGAGTTGGCATGCAAATCTTAAAATTAAAACAGACTGGTAGTTAAGCAGCTCTGCTTTGAAGTAAAATTCTTTTCTTCCTGCAACCTTGTTCATTTAACATACAAGGACAGGTTTGCATGCAGGAGAAAACCAGTCATGATATGCAGCAGTACAAATAAGCATTAGTGGGGTTTTCACAGGGGTGGGATAAGTGGGGGAAGAACAGCAGTGGGAGAAATTTTGATTATAGATTCAGTTAATGCCCACTATGCCACTTCACTGATCTGGTTGATAGAAAACTGTTGGAATTCCCTTTAAAAGTGTATTTTGGAAATGGGACACTCTCAGTACATCTGAGGTTGCACAAAGCCCTTCACTGTCTTTTCTCTCACTGTGTCCCTTGATGAGAACTACACAACCTTGCTGCTTGCTATTGTACTCTGAAGTAACCGTATGTATTATTTCTTGTGAAACTTATAGCTCTGATTTCTTGTTGGTTTTGTTTTTTTTTCCTTTTTTTCCTTGTGTTACCTATATATGAGTATACATCATTGCGGTGGTAAGTTCTTCCTTTATAGGGCGTCAATATCCACTGTATTTCAACCTAACATGTTAAAATCATATATTACTTTTTAGATGCAGTAATTAAGCATGTTGTTCTTTAAGTCCACTGTCAAATTTCACATCCCAGTGAAGCAGCACATGTGCTTTAACATGTTTTTTAACTATTCCAGCAAATGCCACAAGCCAAATCCTGTTCTGTTTTAGAGCAGTGTAACACAGAAGTTAAGGATTTGCTGTTCTAGCATGGATTTATACTAATGTCATAGATGTCTTTGGACTTTGCAAAATTATGCTGCTATTAAATGAAGCGTACTATTAAAATAGAATACAAAACAGAAATAAAATCTCTCAGTATTATTTTTACATTCCTTTCTAGTAAGTGCAAATAAGTGATGGGCCTGTTTATGAAAAAAGGGAAAGTCATATGGAAACAATTAATCCATTTTCTTTTTTTTAATTAAAATGTCTTTTCATAAAGCTTCATTGTGCTGAGAGTGCTTTGAAAGGGAGGGGGAAAAGCTCTAACAAACTACAGAACTCATCCTCTAGCTTATTTGGTATTTACTGCTTATAAAAATTTGGGATTAGAATTTTTTTTTATTTGTGGTGAAGATAGAACTTAATGGTGCATATGACATTGTAGTTTACAGGAGCTTAATTGTCAGGGGGAAGATCTGTTGCTCTTTCGTGTTGAGCAACTGGGCATTTGTTTAGTAGCAGGAGAGCATCCAGTGTAGTGTCAGCTATGTCTTCCCCAACAGGTGGGCAGCCGAGAGGGCTGCTGAGTTTGCTCTTGGACTGTGACAGGTGAAAAATGCTATTTAATGAGTTTTCTTCCCAGTCAATTAGCAGAAGGAGGGAGCTTTCCCATCTGTGCCTGACACAACCAGGGTTTGCCAGTTGCCACATTTCTTTTGTGAGGGTGATGGATAATTCATAGAACAGGGTAGTGACAATGACTTTGCTGGCTGCACTCAGTCTCACTAACTCCTCTGATCTGTTTAATCTCCCTTTTTTTTTATTAAATACTTCACAGCAGTGAGTGAAGGTTCTCTCTTAGGACAGTGCAGTGCTGGACATGGGCTACAGATGTCTCGCAGTAAAACAAAGAGGGAAAACAGCAACTCCCAGGCTGCACTTAATATTCTCATCTATACATGTAATGTATCAATAAGGTATATGTTTATTTGGATTACTTAGTATCTGCAGGAGCTACTGGTCCATGCTGTCTTATTCTTGACTACTACTGACTTTCTTGGAGAAGTATGTTATACCCACACCAGTAAAATTTACGTAAATTCTTCTGAAGTTTTTATTAATCTGTTCTCACTGTTTTTGTTTCTGGGACCCTAGTATAGAAAATTTCAGTTTGACACCGGAAAGCACAAAAAAAATAATCAGTTGGTCACTATTTGAATGTAATACACCTTCCTCTCTGCAAATTCTCTACTTAATTTAAAGAGAATTTTCTAATTGCGCATTTTATTCATTCAGAGACTATTAATCCACCTAATGCATACACTTTAAATTTCTTCACACATCAGTTCTGCTGAAGTAATGGCAATTAGAGCACATTAACATATCACATCCTACTGCTGATACATTGTATTTGCTTGCAGTGATACATGGAATTTTCACAGAGGAAAGGGCAAGATGGGTAGTTGTGCTTTCTGTAAAGCAAATCAAAATATCTTTGCAGGTTTTCTTGGAAAGTAAGGCTCTTAAAAGTGTATCACATTTGGCTAAGAATCTTTATGTTAGATGGCATTGAGTTTCCTGGTAGCAGAATTATTCCTGTTACCTATGTTCTTAGTATTTATTT
This sequence comes from Gallinago jamesoni, assembly GCA_025769975.1. Classification (NCBI taxonomy): domain Eukaryota; kingdom Metazoa; phylum Chordata; class Aves; order Charadriiformes; family Scolopacidae; genus Gallinago; species Gallinago jamesoni. Next base: position 51,112,748 of record JAOQGH010000023.1, read on the forward strand.
TTTACTTTCCAAAAACTACTTTTGTCTTAAAAATCTACTTGAGCCATTTTATTTCATGTGGTTTATTGTGGGTTTATAAACTAGCATAAATACAGTTTTGATTTTTTTTCTTTTATTTTAAATCTTCAATTCTGTGAAATATAGTCACCTTGGGGTTTCCTTTGAAAAACCTGATAATGAATGTAAGATGTGAGTGACTGGTGTGTGATTGTGTTGATGTTTTCCCTTCTCTTGAGCCCAGTTTGAAATTCAGCTCTGCACAGCAGGGATTGTCCTCAGCCACATATGACTATTTTGAGGGTTGTGTGCACGAGTAGCTGTGCAGGCTTTGGGCAATTGGGAGCAGTTTGTCATGGCTGCCTTTAGGCTAGTAAACCTTGGGGATTTTAATCCCTGTCCCTCTCTGTCAATCAAGTCTATTTCACTTTTTAATATAGTGTTATATATTTTCAAACAAATGGTGTTCATTCTACAGTAGGTGCAAAAAGTACCAAAAGGCAAAATACATAATGTAGGGAGTTTACCTATTTTACCCAAGCTGTGTCACTGAAAATTATTTGCTCTGTGATATATTTGTTCATATTTAAATCATCAAGCTCACTTGCCTATTTTCTCATTGTTTTATTTTGATTGAGTACTTTGATGCTGTGAATCCTGGCTGCATTTAATTCATTATAATCATGTGAAACTAAATCCTGAATGCCTTCCAAATGAATATTATTTAATTTTCTTTGGCATTCACACAAGCAGCTTCTTTGCCAGCTAAGTAGTAAGTATAGACACGTTTTTCACTTCTGTGTGACATGGTCAGATTTTAGACCCATTCTGCTGCATTTCCAAAGTACTGAATATGCTATTTGAAATATTTTATTAATATTTTTCATTCCTTTTACTATCAAAATGTGAAGAGTAGAGAATAAACAGTGTTAATTTTTTTTTTCAGTGCTTTACAAGATGAAAAGGGAATTTCAACACTTAATAGCCAGGTACTCTGCAAAGATGATCAGACATACTGAATGTCCAGGAATAATAATATGATATTTATTTGTGATATATTTTAAAATATTATTACATAATATGGAAAAAAAAGACATTTGTATGGCTTTATGTGTATAGGCTATTCAATTTTAAAACTTCACGTAGTAATGTTGGCAGAACTGCCAGCACTTCAAGCAAATTAGTTTTGATTTTAGGTTTCTTTTTGTGCCTTGTTCCTTCTTGGGCAAGTCAGTGAATGTGGTTCACAGTCTCTGTAAATAACTTATACTAAAATGTTGGAATTTTGATTTCAACAAGTTAGTCAATAGAAACTCAAATATAAGTGATTTCAGGAGGAGGCTGAGGTATCATCTTTATTGCCTGAAGTGGTAGGGGAATTAGTGTGCCTTTCAAAGACTTTTTTGATTATTTATATCATACAATTCTTCTTATGTCTGAAAGAAAAAACCAAGAACTCAAAGTTTGCTCACAGTGAGCTGACAGAGCTGCACAGCTAACTGTGGTGTTTTAGAAGCAAACCAACAAAACCCATATTCTGCTAACTTCTCCCAGTGGAAACAAGTGCAGAGTCTAAACAGTGGGGCTTGGCACCATGGTTTTGCAAAGAAAGGGCAATGTAGTTCTTGTTCTGTGGCACCCCAATTGTTTTCACAAACCATGAAGCTCGCATACTTGGACTTTGGCCCCATTTTGCTTTCTACCTTTTGAGGATTGTTACCTTATCATAGAAAGATAAGTTTGGGGTTTGAGTTGGTTTTTTTTTTTTTTTCTTAAAGTGAAATGTTGAGAGGTTTCCCTCCCTTACAGCAGGTCACATGATGAACACAGCTTTCATATGATGATAGGCCTAATGCTGGATTGCCTGTCTCCTGCCTCCCTATTGAGTCTGAGAGTGGGTAGGTCCCTAAAGCCATTGCTTAAAAGAGGAAGATGGTGCAACCCTTACATAATGGACTCCACATGGGACAAAATCCAGAGACTTTACTCAGAACATAGAGGTCATCCTTTAATGATGATTAACCTGGGTCCTCTGGTCACCATAGTACATGTGCTCTTATGAGAGAATGTCTTCTACTCACTTATTTTGGTTTTCTAATAGGGTTTGAATGGCTTGTATTTGAGTGGTATAAGCACCCAAAACAAGAATCAAATGGAGATCCAGAGAATCCAAGAATTAAGTGGCAGTCAGTCCCAATAGATGAACAGGAAAAGGGAAATTGAGGAAAGGCTTAAATCTCATGAGATGTTGGAGACAACTATGACATCCCATTTCAATACGACATGTTAAATGTATGCATATATGTTAAATACAATTTATCATGCTTATCCTTCTTGTGTTCAGCGAGTTGTGAGTCTGACCATACATTTGATTTTTAGAACCCTTGGTTTTGCTTGCCAGTAGAGGGAGTTGCTTAAGTGTGTCTACATTTCCTGTAGTCTTTTTTTTTTTAAAGTGTTTTTTTCCCTTGTAATTTCCATGCTGTTATTACTCTGTTACTTACTGAGTCACCTAAATACTGCATTCTGCAAAACTTTGACCCCAGTATTTGTCACGCTGTCACACTCCCACAGTACAATTACAGAATGCATGAGGGAGGCTTAAAAATTATTTGGTCCCCTAGTTTTTAACAGTTTTTACATATGATTAACTGCTAACTGTGTCAAAATGCTTCTGTAAGCACCATCTTTATATTCCACCAGAGATGTGCTCTCGGGAGAACAATGAGACATTTATGGTATTTGGGTGGAAGGGAGATTAGAAAGTATAAAATAATTTCTTACTCGTAAACTGCCAGTAAATTATCTTTTCATTTTGTAATAAAACACTTTAGTTTCAATAAAGATACACATCAGTGGATTGCCAGAAAATGGTACTATATTTCTAGTCCTTAGTGAAAAATAACAGTGAAATAATCAGATGGTTTTGGAAATTATTTATCAAAAATCTTTGGATCTTTATTTGTGGGAATTCTAGTGCTGGGCCCTTTCATTTATATTCCCCTCTCATCATCTCACTTTCATTAATTCAAAACCTGAAGTTACTGAATTGCAAAGTCTTCTTTTGTTTTCATTTAAATGGCAGAACATTAAATAACAGTGATATGTTACACTTGGATGGCAGTGCATTTTTCTCCTGAAAGAAGACATACAACCCAGGACCTAGATCTTCCTCTGTCACAAAAGAATAGATGGTCCCATAGAAAGACAGGGTCCCGCTCAGCCCTGACCACCTGCTTCCTTTACCCTCTTCTGTTGTCTTACATGGAAGATAGGCTCACTGTCTGTGGCTCTCTGTTTCTGTAACATTCTAGGTGATGGTCCTTCTCCATAGCCTATCTGGCCTTTGGCATGCTTTTCTAAAGAGCCCCCTAGTCTGGATTAATTTTGTGTGTGGAAAACGATGAGAGTGTGATGAATGCTGTGGGAGTATTAGAGACCTCTTTCTGTCTCTGAAATTTCTGTCTCTGAAATTTCACCTTTCATATATAAAGTTACACGGGGGTGAGATGATTTGGATATAAGGATGTTAGGACAACTCAGAAGCCTCTCCTGCATTAAAATGATTGACTTTTTTCCTAGTTCTCATTCTGGATTAGAACAGCTCACTTTGAGCTGGATCATCGGGCTGCAGCATCGCATTTGCTCAGAACTTGCCTTATGCATTTGAAATTCTTCAGGCTTAACCCTGGGAATGTAGGTAAAGTTACCTTTACAAATGGCATCAAAGACACAAAGTAAAAAGTCTAAAGATCATGTCCATGGGCAGACAGATGAGTCTAATTAAATCCCCATCTATGTATCATGCTATAGATCTTAGTCTTACTCTCTGACTTTTGGAAAAATAGCCTGCAACGCATCTGGTAACAATTGGTTAGTGATCTTCAATATCTATAAAGCATGCTTTTGGTATAGCTCTATACAGTTGCATTAATGTCTAATAGATAAATTGAGGTATGGGTGATGATATTCCCAGTGAATGATGAGTCTCCATTCATTACAATCCTTATTTGTTTATTCTCTCTATTTTTAAAAGTAGGAAGGAATTACCATATTTACTGGTATTATCACTGTTTAATTTTATTTAAAAATTCTACATGGTCCATTCTTATGAATTCTAATTTTGCACTACAGCAGAATGTTATTAAGTTTAGTTTTCTAGATGGATAGTCTTCAGCTTCAGACTTTTTATTCTTCTGTGGTTGATTCAGGTTCCTGGTGTTTTTACTTAACATCCAGGATTCAACAACCTAAACTAAATGACCTGTGTGTGTCAGCTCACATCAGTACCCAGTCAGTTGAGTGAGTAGCTGGGGATTCTTTCACAAGTGATTGTGTTCAGCATTTTTTTTGAGAGGTGTGCAGTACCTGGCTGATCTGTAGATTTTTTTTTAATTGGGAACATTTTAGATGAACAGAATAGAATTGACAAAGCCAATCAGCTTGCTTGACAGGAAGAACTTGCATGAAATTACAGTCATATTTCTACACTAGCTCCTTTCAGTGCAATGCAAAATGGGAGATGCAGTATGTGAATGGCATACTCAAAGCAGTAACTTGAGGAAATGGTCACAACTGAGCACTGGTGCATGTACCAGCCTTAGAAAGAAAATACAATAATCAAGATGCAGGATGCTGTGGGCTTGCATGAGCATTGTAGCCATGTGGATGGATACAAACCAGCCCTATATTCCTTCCCTCTCCCAACAACCCAGACAATTCATTCTGCTTCCTTTTACTTGCACTAGTGCCTCAGTTTGTAAATCACAGAACTACAAAAAAAAAAACCCCACAAAAAAACAACCAAACAAAAAAAAAACCTCAAAAACCCAAAACCGAAATGAAAAAAACAAAAAAAACCCAAACCCACAAATGCTACATTCAAGTATGAAGAACTAGAACCTCTTTTGGTATACTATCTTTCCATGCATACATGAAAAAGAATTCTCTGTGGAATTACGTAACTTTTATTTTTACTTTTAAATAAAGGATCATACCAATTATGAAGTCTTCTATTCAGTTGGTTTTTTCATTTGTAATACAATACATATTTATAAACCAGTAATACATATTTATGGCTTGCTTCTAAGACAGCATTTATTCCACAGTTTGTATAGAAAATAGTTCACAGGGCTCTACTATGTAATTTTCAGAGCTTTCAGAAAAATAACAGTATTGGTAACCTTCTTTTGAAGAGATACAGCCTTAGCAATTTTCACTGTTAATTTAAAAAAAATTAAAGCATGCCTGCATAGCTGCTAAGCTGCTGCTTTTTTTTTTCTTTTTCCCCTGCTTCCCCCAAAGCAAAAGGAGTGGAGAAAGAGTGATGTAGGTAATCTGTAGCCTTCCACTCACAACATGTAGTACAATCTGTTGTGTTTGGGAGGAAGCCTGCGCGCCAAACAGAAACATCGCTCTGGCTATGGGTCTTTAGGAAGTTGTAACAGAAAGGAGTTGTGCCTGCTTTTTAAAAGCAGATAGCAATGGGAAGGAGTTATTTCATAGACTAAAAGTGTTCTGTCTTCGTAACATAATAATACTGATCACTGTAACTCTTGTGTTCACTTCCACAAGGGAAAAATTGGGATTGTCTGATTCCTCAGCTGATACATGTTTGTAGCCTGATCATCTCCGCCTTGGGGCTTGGTTTGGTGGCCAACCGCATGTCTCCCACGTACATAGGAGTTAATAAAAGATTTGGGTTAGTGTGGGTCTTAGTTGCTCAGAATACACGTCTCCTGTCAGGTGAATCTAGTCAAGTTCACATAGGAGTTTAAAACCAGCTTTTCCTCTTGCAGGATGAGGACTATGTTGCATACACAACTTGAGGGAACTGGGCACTTCTGTTTCTGTTGACATTCATGCTGAGTGAATGAAGAAAGTAAGAAAGATTAAAGCCTCTTTCTTCACTTCTGCTCATCTCTAAATTATGAGTCTTGTAATGTCCCAGCTTCATGTTGGGGCAAGTCTACACCACACAATAATTCCTCCTACTCCTGCTGCCCTTTTTTTCATCTTTTCTCTGCACACACAGACACTCAGGTCAGGTGCCCTGCACTTCAGACACATTCTTTATGACTAAGGCCCAGTGCTGATGGGAATCTCCAGCTGCCTTGTTGCTGCAGCACCAAAGGAGATAGCTATGCAACTACAAGGCAAATTTGTTACATATGTAGAGATTTTTATATTCTGAAACCCTGTATATCTGCTAGATCTTGAAAATTTTACCACATAAGGTCTCCTTTTGTGATTTTTCTATATTATTTTCCTATTACTTTAATGATAAATGTTTATATTAGTTTTGTGGAGGATTTGCTATGCTACTGCAAAAAGTGCAAAGTTTGAAATTGAAGTTTGAAGTGCAAAGAGAAATGCTTTCAAAGAGGTATGAAATTTACAGGCCCTGAGAATCCTTTGAATAAAATAACTTCTATTTGGCTTTATCAGCATCCAAAGTAATGGGGTTTGCAAGATCTTCCAGCTTTGAATATTCTTAGCAGTATTAGAAACTTAAGATTTTGGAGCTTGCTGGTGTCTTACACTGTTTCATGAGAAGCCATGTGGAAATCACCTCGCTTTGTCAATTTGGGAGGATTACTGAAGATACCATTGCAGTTGTGCCTTGTCTGCATAGTCTTCATTGTCTAGCAAGGAGCAAAGACCTTCATGCTGAGCAGAAGAAGAAAGGAGCTTTCTAATAAAAATTCCAGAGAACCACACTGTACTTTGTTTAGAGGACATAAGTGGAGATAATACTTCTTCACAAAATTTACAGCCTGTCTTATGTGGCTGATGATTGTAGACAAAAGTAAGAAGCCACACAATAAACTAAAACTACATAATTCAATATCCTTGACTGCAGCAGTACAAATTTGATAGATCTGAAAATAGAAATTCCTGTCTCAGGGTTTGGCTAGCAGTCTGGGAGCATAATGCCTGATATTAAAACCATGGCTGCTAGACTACATAAGGTAAACCAAGCCATGATTCTCAGCAGTGTTTCAGGTATCAGCATCCAGACAGGTGGAGAGATGCAGGCTGTCCTGACAAGAGCATGTACAGCTGCGGGTCAGCAGGGGAATTTCTAGCAAGGCTGAGAGATTAAAGAGAAATATGGGTGGCAGATACTTTGTGTTCCCTATTGCTTTCAGGGGGAAAAATACTGTTAATGGTTCAAGCAGATCTGTACACAAGCTTGGTAGGTGTTTAGGTTCTCTTACTTCTTACAGCCTGTAATAAGGGATTTCTGCTCTGTGTCTCTTCTTATTACTTTCTTAACTGAATCTGTTGCATGTAGCAAGAATGAAGTTTTATAGTACTAGAAAATGTCCAATGAGTTTATGGTGCCAGTGTGCTCAAGGGAACCAGCCAATACAATCTTCTTCTGAGAATTATACTCTTTGGTTGCCACTGTGCTTTCTTAAGGCTTTGAGACTCTGTAATAGTAGCAGTGCTCCATGGAACTGAATGATTTAAAAGATTCAACTTAGTATTGGTAATTCAGCAATGTTAGTTAGTCTTAATGGCTGTAATATTATATGCTCGCTCGCCCTCTCTGACCCTTCCCAATTTTTATTTGCTAATGTTGCTGCACATATTTTTGCTTAGTGTATTCTGTTTACATGGGGTGGGGATTCTATGACCTAATCATCTGTGGTGTACACATCCACATGTGAATTCAGCTACCGTTGGCACTTGGAGAAAATGATTCACATGTTCATCCTCTGACAGGCATCTAGAGGTGGTCAGGTGAATCACAGCCAAAAAATGCTTTTCTCATGGTGAGTCTAGACAGCAAGCTGAGATGTGGATGTCTGTGTTACAGAAGTCTGAAGCTGTGTCCTTGAAACAAAATGTCATTGCTTTCGTTTCCTCAAGTATGTAAGCTATGACATTCTAACACTATTAGGCTATTTAGATAATTGTGCAAGATTACTTTCAGAGTCTGAACTTTAAGAAAATAATTTAAAATGATGGTTAAGTTAAGTAGATGAGAAAGCACATTTATTTAAAATGGTAGTTAAGTGTTATTGGTATTTCCTTTGATTTTTTTGTACCTTATATATAATCTGCAAAATAATTTTTGCATATTAGATGGAATTTGTTGTAGGCACATACAAACTTTTGTTAAGTGACTGTAAAGGCAGATGCTCCCTCTAGTGCCTGAGACTATTTTCTTGTAATGGCAATAGTTTTGTTGGGCTTTCTGCCATGTTTTAGTATACAGTTGCTTGAGTCCCTCAGGTGTCAATCTTAAAATGGGTAATATGAAAAGTGCATCCTTTATTATTGCATAGCTCCTGCATTTTTCCCCTTGTGTGTAGCAGAGGGAGTCAGATAATCCATTAGGATAAAATGTATGGGAAATTTAATCTAAATATTACTTTAATTTAAAGATTTTTTTTATAGCCTGTCGGATCAGTAAACCATTTCTTCAAATTAAGCATCAGTTGGGAAAACTGGTACTTGTGAGCTTTTCTGGACCTAAGGAGTGTTCATTGTGTACATGGAACATCAGGGTCTTAAAAAGTACCTGGATGCTAATCTCATATTCAGGTCATTGTTCCCTTTTTGATATTTTTATTAGTGGTGGTTTTAATATGGCTATTGAAGGGATCAGAGCTAAGGTTGTATGACATATTCTTAACCAGGATATAATATCACTGTGCAGAAAGAAGAAATGCCTGAACTATCTAGACAGCTGTATACACTGTTTAGTGAGAGGGTGTAAGCTATGAGCGTCTATGCTAGCACCTGGGAGGAGGAGAGGGGAGAAAGGAGTATATTTGTGTGCCATGTGTGATGCCTGAGGATGCATATCCTCCTTCCTTGTTAGGCTGCTCCTTTTAGGCATTCATCCTGGTACACAGTCCTTTCTGAAGGCAGTCTTTTGACACTTTGCATTCTGAAGTTTTTACGTGTTACTTTTGAAAATACGCATTCTACCATACTGTGTTTATCTGTGAATCGTGCTTAAAAATAAATTCTGATAGTATGTGTAGAGAAAAAAATATGTATGACTCAATATATATTCTTAGCAATGTTCCATGATAAATTGTAAAATCTAAGGTTCTGAATAGAATTGCAGTAATGCATTGCCTACATCATTATCAAACTCGAGTAGATGTGAGAGCAGGGGGACTTGAGGGAAGAGAATAGGTAGGAGATTCGGAAGAAATTTCTTCCAGGTATGACAGTGAGTGAATATTCTTGTGCTCTGTATTTCTCCTGACTAAAAGCTATATGCAATGGTGAGCTTTTAGTTTAAGGGGTTTTCTCTGATTTCTGTAGGTAGTTTGTGTGTCCCTTCTCCCTCCTTTTCCTTCCTCCAATCTTGCTTCCCACAAGGAAAACAAATGGAAAATCTATTGTAAAGGCTCTGTGGACATCAACATTCAAACCCAAGAAAAATGCATGCAAGTAAAATGCATGTTCTACTTAAACACACTGGGAATATCAGTAATGTTTCTTGTTCTGTAGCTTGCATTTTTACAGCTGAATGGAAGAGTGATACAGCGCAATTTGAAATAGCAGCCAGCAGTAGCCTCTTTTTTTTTCTGAATCCTTGAATCTTCCTTTTTCCCAGGTGGAGGGAGTAAGGAAGCGTTCATGTGTTTTAGCAATCTTTCTTTTCAACATGTACCAATACCCAGTGTAAGAAAAAGTAACTGAAAATAATTAACTGTCCTTGATTACATTTTAAAGTAGTCTGAAACTAGAGCCGAGTATAAAAACCAAAATAAATCTGGTAACTTGTTACAATTATACTGATTGTCTATTAAAAGTTACTTTTTCAGCATTGCCATTGGCAAAGCCATTTGCCTGCTGTAAAGATTCCTCTTCTCCTTGTGGTGGCATTTTATCAGCGTTAGTGGGTATGACAGTAAACAGCAAAATCATGTCATTTAAGAGCTAAACTCCAACTACAGATAACACCTCCATGAAGAGGATGCTTCTTAGATTGCTTCTCTTAAATACTGATAAAATATGTTTACATCCTATTTGATGTCTCCATATGCCTTTAACCACTTGGAAGTTTAAATGCTGTGCACTCTACTCTTTTGTTCCCAGCTGTGCATTGTAGATTTTGTGCAGTAAAACGTTCCACTTAACTACTTCAAAATTGCTAGGTAGGCTAGACCCTTAGACAACTGAGGCTACATTTTATTGTGGTTTTTGCGTGGTCAGTGACCTTCTCAAGAAGGGCGCATCTTTCCTAGGAGGGGAACTTGGCCCCTAACTTTTTATTGTGTGCTACATGATTACCTTTGCCGAGGTTCTCTCAAGAGAAAAGCTGTTGGCAATTGCAGTACAATGTCAGTAGAGACAAATATGGTTCAACAGAGTCATATTCAGGAATTTTAAAGATCAGGTAACATGTCAACATCCTGAAATACAGTATAGAAACAATCATTCATGAGGATGCTGTTTGCATGCGAATATCACATTTATCCATCATAAGCATTTGCATTCCTGATTCAAATACAGGTTGTTTTCTTGAAGCTGCATTGAGTCAGCAGGATGTGGCCCATCCCTACAGTTCCCTCCTTGCTGCTGCTTCTCTCTAAGACTATAGCAATTAGCCAATAATCTGTTGGAAGAGCTAATTATTACTTCCCCTCCTGCTGACTCTGCTTAAGGAAGAATAAATAGAGGATAAGGTTTTGGATATGAAAATCTGAATTATCTCTTTTCTTATCTGATGATCAGTCCTTGTCTATTCAACCTGAAGATATGGGTGCTATTTGAAAAGTGTTTAATGAAGTAGACTTTTTTATTGTAAACCATCCTTAACGTTGTCTTAAAACCATTGCTGTTGCAGAACCAAGGTACTCAGGCTTGTAATCTTAGGCCTATTTCTGCCCTACTGCATGTGATTAGCTTTGTGCTGCTTAGTTAAAATTGTGATGTTAGTTTAGAAATTACTAAGAACAGAAGCACACAGTTTCATTCTACAGTGATACAGTTATTATAATTTCTTTCTACACATTAAGTGCTACAAGATTCAAACTTTAACAAAATTTTTAGTTTTATAGTTTTTATATTAGTAAAGGGTAAAGTCTGCCCTGCAACTCTGAAAAAAAAATGCAATGGCTTTTGGTGTTTATATTGTGTAGTACTCTATCAGCTAAGAACAGGAGAACTTCAGGTAGCTGAATATATATTTAAAAAATTACTGTTTCGGTAATTATTCCTTGGAGCCATTTAATTTTTGCTTCTCCAGTCCTGGGAATGTCTGAGCAGTGGGGCACTCACCCGACCTGTAATTCTGTCATCAATTCAGGTTTCATCATAGGTATTCGGGTGTATATTGCTGCTGAAGTTCAACTAAGATCTTGACCATTTATATGTCATATAGTGGCTTTTTTCATGTAGTTTTTCTTTTGTTCAAAAAAAGGTGGCTGTTGACTTTCTTTAAATTGTACAATTGTTAACGTTTTCTGCCAGTCCTGTTGTTCTAAGTTAGTCTTCTCCGGAATGTGTTTGTACGCTGCATGAAAACTGCTTTTTCTTTGATGCAACATTGGGGCAGAACTTAGCTAGATTTCATTTCATTCTAATAGTGACTTATTTGACACAGTTTGCAGTTCACCTTTTTACAGATATAAATTCATACCTTGAGTTTTATATCTGTGTATTTCATCTGGATTTTCTCAGGATAGACCTAGTGGAAAATGCTGACTTTGACAAAAGAGCTTCAAGACACTAAAGCTAGTGACCATATCAGACCTATAGTTTCCACAAAATGAGGCAGACATAATAATAAACCAAAGCCCCATCAAACTTTTAGCATTATCCTACATTCCTTACTTAATGGGTTTATTTTCTAGTTTTATTATTTCTCTCCATTTTCTTTTGTAATAGTTTATCATATAAATAATCTCATTTACACCATTCATCTGACATGCTACCAGGGGTTATCTTTGAAGTGTAAATCAAGCTTTTGGAAATATTCCAGAATATATCACAGTGTGATATATATCATTGTATAAACATGTTGGCAAAGTTTATCTCAGAATAACTCTAGTGAATTGGAAGTATAAGCCACTGTGTTCATGTATTTCCAGTAGCTATTTTTCCTTTTCACACTTCTGTGATAGTTGACCTGCTTATCTTGTATTCTTGTCTCTCTGATTTGTATGCTCTTTCTCATTTTCTATCCCAGTGTTATAATGCTGTATGCGTTTCCTAACAGCCAATTAATTGGCTAGCTTTTCATGAAGCCAAGAATAGAGGTAGCAGTTCTGCATGGACCCCTTATGTCCATTGATGTGTACAGCAGACATCCTAAGAATGGGGACACATTTCCCTGGTCTTGTGACTGCATGCTGTTCACATCAATTTCCCATTAAAAGGTAATTTAAAGGTATAGCCCCAGGCAGACTCAGGAGAGAGTTATAAAAAGAGTTTAATTAACAGTTCAGGGTAATATAATCTAAGGTTGAATAGTCTGTAACCAGCTCATTTTTTGTTCACATTTGTCATTTCCTTTACTTGCAGATTAGAGATGATTTCCTTGTTTGGTAAAGAATGCAGTGAAATAAGTCTTCGCAGAAGCTTTGTTATATGTGTCTTGGAGCTAGATCACTGCATTATTACAAGCTTTAAACCTGCCACTGCTTATCTCCTCTCTACATTAGCTCACCTTTTCTGATCAACATGTTTTAAGGGAAGAGATTCAAGTCACCTCACAGTTGGGTCCTCCATGCTTTTTGAAAGCTTTGTTGCCATTCGAAAATGCATTTAGCCCAACTTGTTCCAAAACACTCTAAAGAAATAGCTGTTTTCATGTATAGAAAAGAGGGCTAGAAGAGATACAGAAGGCATTGTATTCTAAAGGAAGTTCTCTTTCCTCCCCTTGTTGGTTGTATTTTTGATAAAACTTTATTTGCAGGGTTTTTTTTTTGTTGTTGTTGTTTTTTTTCCCCTCCTCCTGCAGCCAGGCTGAATATAGAATATAGAAGGATGTGTTACTTTTGTCACTCCTAGCAGCCTTCAAATCAGAATGATTTTCTGTCACACTGGCCTGACCTTTTCCTGGAAAAAATTATTACCTAAAAGATGGAAAGAAAAAAAAAAAAAAAGACACGTGAGGGCATCTGAAGTACTTTCTTCCTGGAGAGTAAAAAATATACAGTACTTGTCATTTAACCGTCTACCCACCTAATTCATTCTAAAATGCCAGATGTTAGTGCAACAATTTGTGAACATGACATATCTTGTGTGTTTGGTACATTAGGTCTACAAGCCTGACAATTTTATTCTTCCACAGAAATCTGTCTTGCTTTCTTAGGGTTGCTTCCTTTTCTCTTCCAGTGGAAAATGTGTAGATTTCTTAGAAACTTTTGTTTTTTTACATAGACCACCTCTGAGGAATAGAGTGGAAGCGATGACTGACCTCTTGTTTTGCCCTGTGGCCTGGTATGTTAAATCATTCCACAATTAAATGTGGTTATGCTGGGACACATTCTGTACAAGTTAAATAAGCCTGACTTGTCAAGTACCGAGTTTGTTTTGATTACGGAGAAAATGAGATGAGGCATAGTTTGATCTCTATTCTTTTGTGTGCCAAGTTTTTAAGTACGTTATGACAGTTTAGGAAAAAAAAAGAAGCAAAACAGGAATCTTTTTTTTATGATTGACAGAAGTGTTTGAAGTGACTATCTCAGTGAAAACTCTTGTGGAGCTAAATCAGCTTTTTCAGTATCTAATTAACACTGCCACAACATCCAGATACTTTCTTAATTACCGTTCTGCTTCTCCCTCCAGTTGCTGTGTCAGGTAGGCACGAAAGTTAACATATACCTCCATAGTATACATCAAATCCATTAATTTTCATCATGCTCTCAAAATGGAAAGCTGTAGAGGTGATCAAAATAAATTTTAACTGTAGCTATTCTGAAAGCTTAGTAAACTTATGAGGCAAATGTTAATTTACACATCTATTTCAAACATATGGTGGATTTATAATTATAACTGTGGAATGTTTGGTGGGGTGGGGATTCTCTCTTGTAGAGCTGAGACTAAAAGCAACATTTTTCAAGCAAGCCTGAAAAACTCCCATGGTGCTGACAACAGGGATTTTCCAAAGTGAGCATAACTCAAGCAGGCTTGATGTTCAGTGCCAGGAAACTTTGACTTCAGGGGTCTCTAGCATTCATGAGTTCCAGGGAGTGGGTGAAGGAAATTAAAAGTAATTTAAAAATAGAGCTGTGTTTCTCAGCTGTAGTGTAGGCATGCTGTCTCATGAAAATAGTCACCATGTTGCTCTTTTTTTTTCTTTTTCTTTTCTTTTTACCTTCTTTTTTTTCCTAACATCCCAATCCCCCCAGTTGCAATGCCAGGCTCCTGATCTGTATCTGTTCTATACAACAGACCCTGTATATCCAAAGGCATAACTTTTCCATACAGAGATGAGAACACATCAGTGAAGATTGACTTTACTGTCCTATAGGCGTACACAGCACTTCATTGCAGGATTGAGCACTGCTGAGGAAGGGGTCTGATGCTTGACTTGTGCCACTGCTGAAGGACATCAGAGGTGACATGAGCAGGAACATGCACATCAATAGCTGCATTTTATTCTTAGCTTTCTGTTTGCTCACAGGTATTTGCTGACTTAGACAAACAGTATATAGGCTGCCCAGTAAGCAAGTTTGGCTAGTGTATGCAGCTGTCTGGAAACAAAATTCTGCTTGTCTGCAGTAACCATCTATTCTGCAAGGAATGAGGAGAACACAGTACAAGTTTCTGTTGTTGAGGACTTTGTAGCTCAGGTAAAGATGAAAAGGAAGAGATGGGAAGCTTCTCACTGGGTTGCATAGTGGAAATCAGTATCTAGCTGTAACTCACTTAGGCCTGAAACTACCACTTTCCACAAATGACAGTAAGATACATGTGTGTCAAACTGTCACTCTGTCTTGTATTAGGATCTGCATCTTGTCATACAGAAAGAATACATCCAGCCTTGCCCAAGACACTGGACTACAGATAGTTTACCTGCTGAGAAGGGCATTTGACAGCTGAGAACTGTTGTAGGGTGATCCTGGACATGAATTTGGCTTTTCTCTCAAAAGTTGGCCCAGCTAGCAGGGACAGTTAATTTTCTGTGGAACCATCACTGAATATCTAATAACAACTGAGACTTCTCAGCCTTCTTACATGGCAGGGAGGAACAGTGCATTCAAGGGCTTGTTGATCATCCCCGTGCAAAAGACGGCTAGAGAATACGAAGATAAGAGACATGCTGCCTGCCCCAGAACATTAGAAATTTTCAGACTCAGGAAACAGTGAGATTAGACAAGAGTGGACAAGCCCAGTACCTTTATTATTATGGTTTGAATTAAAATTTCCAAACCATTTAGAGTACAGTGGCTATAATTAAATAATTCCCTTCTTTAGCTGAAATTGGTGAAACTAGAAAGAGGAGCTTGCAGTCAGGGGAAGGAGTGAGGAAGTGTGAGTTCAAAGCAGCACCAAAATATTCAGATGAGGTATACACCAGACCTGGAGAGAGTTGGATATATTAAGAGTTAGTGGGTCTTCAGATGTTTAAACTGTTCAGCAGTGGACTGTGCCAAACTGTTGCTCTGAATATCTTTTGATGGACATCCTTAACTGTCACAAATGCAATCAGGAGAGATTCAGCAAGTTGCAGTTTTTAAATCTATTTGCAGTGCTCTTTCATTTCACCAGCTGTTCTGTCCTTACTTCATAGTAGCTTCCAAAGTTTTAATTATTCTTGCCCATAGTTAAAATTATGCTTGTGTGGGTAAATGCAAGTGTGTGCTATCTAACATCAGAGATAATTGCTGGCTGCCTCAAGAGACTTGATAGATTCATTACCTCTACATATGGTAGGAAGAAAACTGTCAGATTTTATTTAAGCTTTGAAGAGCCTTTAAAAGGGGTTAGAAATCCTCCTAAAAAGAGCAAAACAAGGTCCCACACGTTGCTACATTAGTGCAGTATATTTAGATTGATACATCTTTCCTACTTGTTATACAAAAAACAGTATGGAAACAAAAAATAAAGTATTTGTGGCACTCTCTCTGATGCCCATAGAACTTCCAAAATGAAAGCACTTCATGTTGGACTCTGTCATTTTGAATATCTGTAGGAGATTTGTCAAATATATTGAGGTATTTTCCAAGCAAAATCTCTGATGCATCCAATTACCACTTACTCAGAATATGGCCAGTTCAGCAAACATTAAAAGCTGCACACTCACTTTGACATAATCTTATTTTATTTATTTTATTGTATTTTTCCAGTTGCATTGTACTTAATAGCCTCATTGAGTTTGAAGTGTCATTGAATGAATGCAGAGAAGACACTTTCCTGTTTCAGAAAAGTAACTGAAGTTCTTGTAAGCACTTAACAGGAATTTAAGTTGATCTCATTGCTGGCTGCGTAGTCCCACTCACCTCCTTTCTTTGCTGCATGGTCTCGTCCCACTCACTTGTCCCACTTCTGGTATTCATCAAACCTGTCTTTCACCACATGGAGCTGAGTTTTGTTTAGCCTGCTGTAGAACCTCAGCCTGGAGGTGCAGGTGCAAGTTTCAGCTGAGCTCAACGAGCTCTGTAGAGAGGAGTCCTTCTTTGCTCCTGTCTGCTGCTAAACACATGTTTCTACCCATCTCCTTTGCCACAGCTTTGGCTCTCACCAACTTTTCATTTAATTTGTTCAATTTGCTGATTCAGCACAAAGTTTGTGGTGCAAAGGAGGTTTAGGGGCGGATGAAGTGACTGGGATGAAAGGGAGAATGGCAGAAGAACTGGCAACAGTGGGAGCTCCTTCTTCAGTAGCAGCGTACTTCAGATCAGCTCGGCCACTTCTCCGCAGCACCCTAACTGGAGGAGCAGATTAAGCCAAGGCCAGGAAACAGAGATGCAGAGAGCGGGTATTAACTCAGGAACTCCGCACCCAGCATCATCACACTGTTTTACGATCTTTGTGAACTTGTGGCAGGGTTTTGAAAACTGCAGCTGTTGCAGAAAAAAAGTGCAATAGATTTTATTGGATGTTTTCCCATTTGAATTCTTTCGCCTTCCCTGAAATATTCACGTGATCATAACAGATACTGATAAAGTTGGTTTTAGTTTTTTTTTTAATGCACTGGAAATATTACAGCCTAATTTCAGTGTGTGAATGAAATACTTAAGTAATAAAAGGAGAGGAGTGTGTAGTGGTAAGACCAAGTACTTTTACTGGCACATAGGAAATGTGAAGTCTGTAGGGCAGTGGTGGCCTCAGGAGGTTTCCGAGTGGCACTTGCTGGAATTCTCAAAAGCTTGAATCCTCCCTTTGTGCTGAGCTTTCATGGGTGTTTAAATCTGTCATGATCAAAATATAGCATGCATTTGACGTAATGGCAGCTGCAGAAAAAGGGATTAAATCTGTTACAGATGTTGACATATTGCAGTTAGCACAAGTGGAAATCTAGCTTGTCTTAATCAACACACAAAAAGCTGGAATACTTATAAAGAGGAAGGTCCTTCAGAGCAGACATGGGATCTTTCAGCTAGTTAGCCAGCTTGCTCTCATCTCAGATTTGGAATGACATATCTTTGGACAGAAGAGTTGGATGATGAAGCACAATTGTCCCTCATTTCTTCAGCGTTAAAGGTTAAGGAATCTGGTTATTCACAAAAAAGCCCATTTCTAAAAAAGCTTTTGTGCTTAATATCTGTAACAAACTGTTGGGAAACTGTGGAAATCAAAATTGGTGAAGAAAAAAGCAAGGAGATTCCCAGCTTTTCCAATTTTGAAGTCTTTCCTTCCAGTCGGTGAAGCACCACACAAGTGTACTACTACCAAATATGGAGTACTCAGATAGGAATTTTATATTGAAGTAGATTAGAAAGCACATAAAGTAGCTCTGTTACTCTGCAGAATTATCTTATAAAGCAGCACAAGCAAATATGACGTTTGACCTTTTTTTGACAAAATGTTTGACATTTTTGACAAAATGTTTCTGTTTGACACACCTGAGAAACAAGGGGCTACTCTGCAGAGAGGCATGCAGGAAAGCAATTAGTTCATGTTATGATGCAATGTGTATAGAGAGTCATAAAAACTTGTAGGGTTTTATTTGGAAGTAAAAGAGCATTTGTTTGTTGTTGTGTAAATCTCCTTTGAGGAGAACTTGTATTGTCTTCAGTTCTATCAGGGAAAACATTTCTGTGCATTCTGTATGTGTCTGTTTCTTTCTTCTCTATGCTGCAATTTTCTCTGTTACTCTGGGGAAGAGAGTTTTTGGGCCCAATAATTTAGAAATTTTGCAGATGTCATCCAGAAAGTGAAATTTGTCTCACTATTGTCTGAGCTATAGAAATTAACTTGCAAGGTTAACAGTGAAATACAACTAATCACTTTACAAGTGTTCAAGGAGGCCGTTCTTTGCTCTAGGGAACTCACAGCATAAGGAAAACCAGTGAAGGGAACGGGGGGACAGTGACAGGCAATTTAAAGCTTTGAAGGTGTTGACAAGAAGCTTCAATTTGATGTGATAGAAGTGGAAGGTTTCAAAGAGGGAGTGACTTGACATGATCAGATCGACATGTGAGGAAGATGGCTGTTGCAGCTGTGCTTTGCATGGAATGAGGGGAGTCTTTTGGCAAGTCAAGGAACAGGATTTACCAATGCTCAAGGTGGGATATAATGAGGGTCTGAGTCAAAGACTTTTCTATAGGAAACAGCAGCAGGATCTTGGAGATATTAAGAATGAAGTAGCAGTAGAATTGAAGTGTGAGTCAGCTGCGTGATAGAGGAAACAGTGAAGTGAAAATTAACTCTGAGATTGTAAGTATAGGTGATGGTGAAATCTGTGGAGTTGTCATCTTTCATAAAGAAGTGGAAAAGCGAAACCAAAATGTTTATAAGGCAAGATATGGATACTGTTGTGGCAGTGTTATATAATATCCAAGTACTTTGTTACTCAACATTGAAAAATAAAATTGGAAGTTCAATGTCTTTTACTTCAGTTTTCCAGGCTATAGGACAAAAAACAGAAGGCAAATCTTCTACTCTGTGCAAGTTACCAGCAGCGCAGAGCAGAACTGTGTACACTGTGGAAAACACAGGCGCAGTTTAGAGAAAGAAAATTTTAATTCACCATGAACTGGGTTAAAAAGCTTCTCAAAGCAAAGCCATGTGAATTTTACTGATGGGAAAAAGTTCATTTCAAGCCTCAGAAGTCAGTGAGATACAGAGAAGCTGTGTTCAAGTGAAATCTAGGCTCTGTGACTGAAGAAAGGGCTATAGAAAACTCAAAGTCAAGCAAAACCATTTTAGTAGTTCATCTCAAGTTCTAAAATATTTCAGCTCTCTTCTATGTGAAGCCAGAAGCACCTTTTTCTGAGGAGCAAAGGCCTAAGCAAACACAAAGAGCTGGCACAAATCACAGCAGTGTAATAATTTTCAAATTTATTTTTTCTTCTTGGCTGTTGTTGATTTTTACTTTTTAGGGAATTTTTTTGTTTGGGTGTGTGGGATCAAGGTTTAAGGAGACTTTTTTTTTTTGGAAACGTCCTAAGAAACTGGTGGGATTCAAAGCCACAACTCTCTCTTACAAGGACAGCTTTCTAACCAAATTACTTCAGAAGGGTTGTCTTAGGGTGGGCATCTAATTTATGAGGCAGTACATATAGAGAAGATGCCCGCTTTATCAGTCTGTACCTCACCTCTTATCTTCTCTGAAGTTTGAGGGACTACTTATTCTTGGCTAATATGAGAGTAATATTTGAAAATTATGAAGTGTTTATTTTCTCTAGATTTCTCCATATACTTTTTTCCTGCTAGTTTACAGGATATGAGGTCTGTGGCATAAACTATTCTGTTGCAGGTTATAATTGTGTATGATATTAAAAAAAGAAAGAAAATCCTACAAAAATAAAATTAACAGTCAGGTATCACTTAAGGATAACCTAAATTTGTTACCAACATAAGAATATATGGAAACCCAGGCACAGATGATTTTAACCAGTCTCACTGCATAACAAAAAATTATGATCTGCCAGCCTTTTTCATGATTCTTTTCTTAGCCTTGAGCTTTATGAAACACATTTTTTTAAATTTTATTTTATATCACTGCCCGAATAACATGGTGGCTGAATGTCAGACTAGAGTGAAATATGCTCTCCTCTACTGTGGGCTTTCACACAGGCTTTTAATTCCCCCTGTTATTGCAGAATATCTCTTGTCTGAGCTCTCATAGTGAAATGTGCTGCAATTCTCTCTGGCTGTCTTGGGTGTTTATGGATTGCTGCTTTAAGAAATAGAAAAGTTCACATTACTTCACAAACATAACCGTTAAGGTAGGGTAATGGAAGAGGCAAGATAGCCCCTTTGCTACCGCAATGGCACAAGCAGCATTACATTTCATGTTGCACTTGCTCATGGTGACCAGAACGCACTAGATTTTTCAGGAATTTGTGGGCGCTGGGACAGGACTAACAGAAGACTTTCTTTAAGACAAAGTATCTGATGTATAAAGGCATAGGGAAAAGAGATAACATATCATCATTGTTGTGATAGCAGTCACGGGCTTCCTGAGAGTCTCTGGCAGTTACTGCAAATAAAATTAGTGGGCAGGAGCTGTATTGACTTATGGCCAACCTGAACATGAAGATGTTTGCGTGCATTTTTATTTTGATAAGGTTGCAGAGACTTTGCCAGCATCCATCGATGTTTAAGGGAAATGAGACTTAAAGAATTTACACAGATACACAGTGTGTTTTCATTGCAAAAACGACACAGTTTTGCAGGTGCTTCCTTGTGATGGCAATTTCTTTGCTTTCAAACTTGCACAGTGAAGATTTCTAAGTATTATTAACTCCCTTGGTTTTTTGTTATCTCTCTGAGTAGCTACTTGATTACATAATCCATGTTTCAGTTTACAAAGTCATGTTACTCAGTGACAATGTCCTTTTGGGGTTTATATTCTCTTCCCATGGAAGTACCCTGGAGAGGAAAACATGGGAACAAAAAACTCACAAGGAAATGGCTGTATGTTCAGAATAAAATAAGTATCTATTTGTCATACTGAGTCATATTCTGCGTGCTTATACGTTATTTGCTTTTCTCTATGAAGTAAATGTAAGGTGCAGAGTTTTTAACCTGTGAAAAGAAAAATGTTTAAAATGCAGACTGAAACAGAAGAATGTAACGTAAGGGCTCTTCTACAATGGAAAAGATCAGATGGTATTATGATTCAAGAGAAAAACCCGTGGTATTTTAACTTCCCGTTCTACAAGAGTTACTGCTGTTGTGTGCGTGACCAGCTGCAGATCTTCAGCACATATGAATAGAACAGTCTTTTTATTTTATTTTTTTTACATATTATCTATGTCTTTCAGTAGCTATACAAATGTATACATAAATATAAAAAATGTCACTGGATAATATGATGGCTAAATGCTCTATGTCTAGGAATTATGGGGGAAAAAGAGCAACACAAAGGATAGAAAACAGGAAATAGTAGAAAGGACTTGGGAGATATGGAAAACAGAAACTCAAATTATACAATGAGAAGTTGTTCTATACAGGAAGGTCTGTCTCCCCAGACTTGTGTCTTTATACCCTGTATTAAATTCTGAAATCTCCAATTACTTATATATTTTGGTAAACACTTGGCAGTTCCTCCTCTGTCCAAACTACTATTACTTGGGTGGACTTAAGTTAGAGGTTGCTCTTTGAGCAACCTGCTCTAGTGGGAGGTGTCCCTGCCCATGGCAGGGAGTTTGGAACTAGATGATCTCTAAGGTCCCTTCCAACCCAAACCGTTCTATGATTCATTCTATGATTCTAAAGAGAAAGGAACTTTACTTGCTATTATTCGGTTCCATCTTTTTATTTAGTAGTAGTCCAGAGATCTACAAAAAACAAGAGGAATAGCATATGAATAGTCTGGAAAAAAGAACATTTGTATGTAATAAACTGCAATATAGTAGTTATTGGTAACTTTTTAGGGCCATTGCTTTTAAAGTTTTAGCAAAACCAGAATGTATAAAGACAGACAGTCAAGCAAAATTGTATACTATATTTCTTCTGACATATATGCTTTTTAAAATTGTTTATAAGTTCTTGGAAGAGGAATTAAGCTGTATATTTTGAGGAGATACTGTTTAGAAGGCTCTGTCCCAATTTCCCTGTGATATGTGATCATGTGCTACACTCCCAGTATTAGAGCTGATGTCTGAGTATTGGGAACAGTAGCAAAAGATTAGCCATTTGTGGGCTTCCAGAGCTGAAAAGAAAGCTGGTTAGAGATTTTTTTTTTTTTAATTTCTTTTTCATGCTTTCATTTCACATGAGATACATGTTAACTTGCTAGTTTAAAAAAAAAAAAAAAGAAAGAAAAAAAGAGAAACCACCAAATTCTTTATTCAGAGGTACAAAGAAAAGGCATATGAATATGTTGGTAAAGCATATGGAGACCCTTATGTAAAGACAAAAAAAAAGCAAAATAGTTACTGGCTGGACCCCTGAGGTGCAGCAGGTAAGAGCATTTTGTGGAATGTTGCCAATTCTCTTTTCTTCTGAAGAACAAAAGTTTCTTTATATCCTAAACAAGTAAAAGCAAATAATGCAGAGAGTATACATCTGGTAGCTGCAGAGAGTTACACCCTACTTCAACCTCTGTTTTTGTACTTGTTCTTTTCACTCAGTGCTCCAAAAGTAGTGACCTTCAAAAGTTCATGGCAATTACTGTATTACATTAGTTGGTCTATTCCACATGAGTGCAATGCACTTTTTTCTCAGGTTGTATATTCAGAATACACAAAGATTGCTACTGTAGGAGCCTCCTTTCTCTTAACAAAGATTGTTACCCTGAAGTGATGTTTTCCCACTGCAATAACTTAAATACACTTGCAAATAAAGCTTCACTGGCTGAGCCCAGAAACATCGTTTAATGCATTTACTTTTCTCCAACTTTATGCAAATTTTTGGTAATTTTTACTTCTTTAGTAATGCTCCATGTCTCTTCTTTTCATTTATGGCAACCATTTAGACACACTAGCTGTGCAAAAGGTAAACATGTACTTAAAAAAATTAAAACATTTATCTTTTGCTGAACATGGCATCTTGCCATGATTGCTCTGAATGTATTTGAATCAACCTCTGGGATCTGCTATAATTGACACATACTGTCATTACTAAATTAAACATGCCAAGAACTGTTATGCCATATCCATACACTCATAATACGTTTTCACACTCTTTTCACGTCCTACAAAGCAGAGGCAGCATGGTTGTAGGCATACTGCCTAGTAAGAACAGTGTACCCTAACCCCTGAACCATGGAAGGAGGTTGTTAGGGAGCTCACTGGTCATCACAGCCCAAAAGCACATCCTAGAGATGTAATAGTAGAGGCAGCTAAGGTTTGGTACCCAGGAATGTTCCTTGGCTCAGTAAAATTTATTCCTGTAGGTATAACTAAGGAATCCTTCTCCTAAGTCTTCTTCTAGGCTACTGCTGTCTCTCTATTCTGAGTTACTTTTAGGAAATATTGCTTGGAAAGAGATTTCCTCACTGACTATTACCCCTTTTCAGAGCATACCCACAGACTAGAACATCTGTACCACTGTGCACATTGTTTAAAGGAAAAAAAAAAACAAACAACCTTATCTTCTTTGGAGACTTTGAGCTATGAGAACTTTCCAACATTGCTACCTAGTAGGTGGCTAATTAATTATGCTGAATTATTTTTTTTAGGATTCAGAGTAGTCATCCACAAGCAATAAAGATATCTTGACAACTTTGACAACTTCAGGTTCTTTTAACAGTAAGGGTCGCCATTTTCATGATGTTTTTTTAAGATATCCTTAAAATTAACTAAAAAGCCCATAATAGTTACTATTGCATATTAATAACGTTTCTTTCTTGCAAAATAATAGAAGCTACACTACAACTCCCAATGTGTAACTGAGGTTAAGTTCTGAAATGTAAAGAATGTATTTGGGAAAGCTTAATAGTTGTCATATTATGTCCTAAAATATGTCTTTAAATTACAGACTGGAGTGAAGTAGGAGCATGCATGGACATGAGGGGAGAGAGTGTTAGACCCCCAAGGGGAGCTGCATACCAGAGGCAACATCAGTCAGAGCTGTGGCTAAGACACATACAGTGTCTGCATGGGCACTATGACGACCTCCACATCACCATTTCTACATCAGTTGTGAACTGTTTTAAATTCACAGCTCCACCTCAGTCCTGCCCAGCCTAGTACGTGTGAGATGTACCCCTGTGTCCAGCATCTCCCAAGCTAGCATGATACCCTGCAGGTTTGGAGGATAGCACTGACCTTCCTTTCATTCTGTAATCTCACATACCAGCGAGAGAAGGTCATACATCTGCCTCTTATCTGGGAGACTGCTGCATTGTGCCACAGCTGTGTGTGCTTCCTAGCATTACCCCATGATGAAGAAAGTCTTGCCGGAAGGCTTCTTATCTTCCCTCCCCGTGTTTGGAGAGGACTGGCATAGCCCATTTCCTCTTGTGTGGCCACAAGTATTTGCTGTGCACACCTCCATTGTGTAGGCCATTGTAAGAAGAAAAAGTTGATCTCTGCCTGTAACGCATCTCAAAATTCTGGAGAGTCTCCATTTTGGTTTTGGAGAAGATCTATAAATTATGTTGTTAAATGTAATTCATTATGAAGGCAGTTTACCTTGGATAAGTGTGTCCAGCTGTTGGTGTGAAACAAATAGACAAGCGATGCTTGGCCCCAAGCCGTGACTGAAGAGCAATTGAGCAATGTGCGCTACATGTCACAATTTGTTTTGCCATTTGTTGGATGTAATTCCTCTGATATGGAGAATTCATCTTCTACCCCCACCTCTCCTTTTCTAAAAGGCAATAGAATTTAAATTGAGAACAGTTTCCCAGACAGCCTTAGCATTCCTTAAACGCTAAAGACATTTCTGCTGGTTGCTGTAAATGGGGTGGAAAAAAATCTTAAAAAGCCAAGCAACCTATGTCCTAGTTTGTCAGTCATCTTAGCAATTTTCTGTGATTAGATTCAAAAGTTATAAATGATTTTTACTTTTATTGCCTATCAGTTGCACCAAATGGGTTGCATTTTTTTGTCTCTGTAAGTGTTCTTAAATGCCAGACTGATATGAACACATGCAGAATATCTTTGCTCAGAAGGATGTACTAAAAAAACTTTGAAAAGAAATGTTGAGAACAAGCCATAGTCTGGAGAATGAAATTTCACTGCAGTTAGAGCAATTCCTTTTTCTTCCACACCACCCAATTTGATCATGTTGATAAGAGTCTATATATGGGTCTAGGCTACTGCATTAAAAGATTAAAATATTTTGGGGACCTTATGCATTATCCGTGCAAGGAACAGATTAACTTTTCAGACATGTCTCTGCAATCCTATACAGCAGGATTTGAGATGGGGGTCATGATGAGTAGGAGAAGATCAGGAAAACTGGTACGTTTGCTCCTCCACAGATGTAGCAGCCATTCTATGGCGAGTCTGGGTGTGGGAGAGACCAAGGAGCTGCTGCTTGGTTAACTGCAACGCAGTTAAGGAAGGAAGATAATCTTCATCCTAGCTTTATTACTATAAAGTATTTCTGCTAATAAATGTTTTTGTCCCATGGCGGTTTAAATATGCCACATTGTCGAAAGGCACATAAGAGAAAAACAGAAAAGCTGGAAATTACAAGGCTGTCTATGCGTGAAGGCAATTTTCCAGAAGACTTACGCTGCTAATACATTCAAATCTTCTAATATGATGCTGCATTTACTATATTTTTTAAACTTCTGCCAATTCAAAAAAAACGAAGACTGCTTCATTGTCTGATGTTATCCCAAGCAGTAGGTAGCAGCAGTGTTTCCCCTACAGAAATATAAATAATTTCTTTTAGGGATTTAACCCTCAGGTAGGTTTTCACCATAGGTTTAGTGAACAAACCCTTCCTATTTCTGTAGTACAAGATGGATAATTCAATTTGAAGTCACATACTCTCATTATATAGAGCTCCTGTTATTGAAAGTTCAAATAGCAGCTCTGGCTGAGTCCATTGAGCTCCAAGATTTGAACCTTCCCTGTTGGTCCCTTAATGCAAGTGATTTGCATTGTTTCTGCTTTGTTTCGACTCAGTGGCACGTGAAGGTGGTGAAGGCTCTCTGACTCTTAGACTTCCATGGCAGTAGGTGCTTTCGTGATTTGGCCGTACTAGGCCTCCAAACTATTGCTGGTTCCTCAAAGACATTCTAGGTGTTCAAGCGTCATCTTCAGAGGTTAGTGATTCTCTGTTGTGCTTGCTATGGGAGATGAATTTTACTATTTGGACAACAGATGATGGACTCCAGATATGGTGAGGCATTTTCTGATGATAGCTTGATAATTCAGCCAAAATTTATCATTTGTGCATACACATTTTGTTAGAATGTTCTAATATTCTAACAATGAAATAGAAATAGGAAATAGAACTCCTTTTCCCAGTCTCCTGAGTGTGACCTACAAGTCACACTGGGTTTATGTAGGGGAGGTCTTATATTGAAGGAGAATGTAACAGCAGACTAAAGGAAAAGAAATTGGAAGTCAGCAAAAGGTGGCCATTTCAGTTGTAAGACCAGCTGCAACAGCTGACACCTCGCACTGAGTAGCACTGCGGTCTGCCAGAATTGCATGTTCTACAGAAGGATTTTTAAAGGTACAAATTAATCCTATATGCAAGCAGGGTATTCACTATCAGTTTTACTGAAGATCTGTAACCAAGATTATAACATCTTGGTTACAATTTTTTGTCCTCTTTCACTAATCTCCAGTAGGAATTTTTTTGTAATTTTTAATATTGACAGCAATGATAATTAAAATTAACTCATAGTCCTACAGGTGTAATGAGATAATGGGGAAATACTGCTTTAGATATTTTTAAATTTAATCACACATGCTTTTTCTTCTTCCTTCTTCAACCCAAAAAGATGCTAATCTCCATTGCTGAATTGCTTTGTTATATTAAATAATTTTAAAATATACTTTAAGAATAACTTTAGATCTTGAAAATTTAATTAGTAATTTAAATGATGGAAAGTAATGGAAGTGCATGTTTGGGATAATATGCTTGTCTTCAAAATCAAAGGCTTGATTTTAATCCTGAAAATTAGCTGCGGTATATCTTCATTGGTGTACATGTGGCAAGCCTGCTGGTGTCAGTGGTTCATGGGCTGTGAATGGTCCCATGAATTCTGGTAACTTGAGGTCTTCATCGCCCAGTGTGGCATCTTTAATTTCTGTCGTTAAGTGTGTGCAGAGAGGCGAGGGACTATGAGCAATTTCCTCCTCCTTTCAAGGAAATTGATCTTTTTATTACCAAGTGATTTCTGAATTTTTCATTCTGATAATTAAGACAATACATTATTTTTGCCTTTCAGAAAGACTCAGCCACATATACCTTAATTTTACAGTGTTGCTTTTCGGAACGGAAGTTGCGTTTATCACCTCTGGTTTCCTACGTAGCAGATTAAGAGATTTATATGTGTTTAGCAAAATGCAAAATGTCATTCAAGAATGTTAATCCTAGGCTATCAAAATTATTTTTGACATCCAGAATTGCAGATGACTTAACATTCACAAGTTCCAAAATGCCAAGAGGGAAAATAGATGTAAAAAAAAAAGAAAAGTATCAGAGTAATTTTGTAGAGTTAAGATAAATTAGAACTTAGTCACGCTAAATGCTCTTAAAGAGCTAAGGCTAGAGCTCTCTGCCTTCCTTCAGCCTTCACATAAATGCTGTCCAGGTATTATGAAGCATATCCTTATGACTAAAGAGCTGTCACGTCCCTCCAGCTGTGTAGCACTCCCCCTTAGAAAGCTTCAGCAATGTGAAGAAGGCTCACTAGCTTTAACAAGTTGAAGGGAGGTGGGGAGGAAGATTAGTAATAAAATTAATTAAGATATTTATAGCTCCTTCTTACCACTAAGATGGCCTTCTGTGCATTTTATGCCTCTGACCTTGGTGCTTCGTAAGAGGATATCTACTTTAGGAATGTATGATAAACCATGGTCTTTTTGTAAGTATTAGATTTAAAAAAAAGAAAAAGATAGTGCGTTATTTAAACTGAAAGCAATTCATTTTACAAAGAAAAATGTCATCATCAAAGAGATGACAATTACACTTGGTTTTCAGTTTGCAGTAGATTTTTAGAGAAATTATAATAATCTAAACCATATGGAAATTTATAACCTCCACTATAAAACAGCTGCACTTTTCATAGCTAGTAAAAATTATGCATATTTTATATTTGTCACATTAACTGCTGGGTTTGGTTTCTGCCAGAGCTGCTGTTACAAGATAAGACAAGTATTGAGTTCATCTTCTTAGAGCACACTCTGTTGTTGCTACTGGTATTATTCTTTCCTTTTTTCCCCCTTTTTCACTCCATTATCTCCATGTAATAATTCCCACCCCATCTTGAAAGATCTTTTTTCAAACAGGCTTCAGTCTGTAGCCAAAATTGGTAAGAGTAAACCGTTAATGAAGGTGATAGTGGGCTTTGGCTCCTGGGCCTTTGCAGTGGAGCAAAGTTATGTAAGAGTGTTTGATATTGAAAAGTAAGTGTTTTAATTCATATATTTTTTTAACATTTCTTTGAATCCTTACCTTTACGTGCCTATGACCCATCTACCCATTTTGTGTGTCTTCTGTGTAGTTAACTCTGAAATAAGACTTGAGATTTCTTTTCTGATTGCTTATTCTCCTGTAAACAGTGGTGTTTTCCAAACACAAGAACAATACTACCGTGTTTCATGATTGGACGCTGATTTCAGAGGACAGACTTTCATATAATTTTTTCAAACTACAGTTTGTCCTTTAGTTATATGCAGAGCTGAGCAAAAGGCATCTCATGGGGCTACACTGACTTCCCATAGCCTCAGCCTCCCAGGTCCTGTAACTGGACAAACATGCTGAATGTCTGCACAGGTATAATTTCTAGATCTCGTTCAGGAGTTTCGTGTGTTATATCATCCTATGAAAAGCAAGCAGCTGATGCTGAGTAATAAACACGTCATTCCCACTTTGCAACAGAGAGGTGGGAGTTCTCGGTTTTCTCCCCTTCCCTCTCTGCAGCTGCTCCCCTTCTCCTCCATTTCAGACTGTGAAGATATCTCCTCAAGTGCTACTATTAGAATACTTGACCACAAGTTTCAGGTTGCTTCCATTTGTCTCTACTGATGTAGATAAAATTAATTTTGAATGATGAGTTATTTTAATTACACAGCCTTCCCTGCCTGCTTGTCTTTAGAAAGAAGCCTTAACTGTCTTAGCTATACATACTGTAATTATTGTTTTCTTCAAGCTTATTATTCATTGGTTTAAAATAGAAAATCATTTGCTAAGGGAAGAAGAAATCTCAATATGTCTACTGTTAATCTGGATGTTTTTTTCCCATCTGGTTTCCTAATAATGATAGGTTGTGAAAAAAGGATGTTTATATTTACAGCTGTAATGAACTGCACGATCACATGAAGAACTGGTAGGGGCCTGCTGGGGATAATTCAGGAAGGAGGAAGTGAGACACAGAAGATAAGTGCCGAACACTGTGTGTAATTAGAAAATCTGCAGCACATTTTTACAAAATGTGACCACTCATCTGCGCTGCATATTTGTCCTTAAAGGTCTGATCGTGTGATAGATTGACCTTGATGCTTGCAGAGTACAGTTTTCTTTGACATTAGTGGGAACTGAGGGCATATGCCACCTTGCATGAACATACGCTCAGAGGGGTAATATCAGTTACCTCCTGCCATGTGATTGCCAGCTTCGATCCATCACAATGCAGTTTCCCAGATGTGTCCTGGGTCAGGTCTCTGTGCTCAGACAGTATTGTCCACCTAGAGGACGAGTGTCCTGTATCACTTCTGTACTTCTTTCTATACCTGGGAGACTATATGAGCCAACACAGCTCAATTACTGCAGTAGCAGCCCTCAAAGTTTTGTGGGTGGGTGATTCTTTGTGTGTGAGTTGTATGGGCTATTTACATTCTTAAAAAGAAGAAAACTGATTAGAGAAAGAAAATACAAAGCTTAATTCTCCTTCTGGAGGAACTGCAGGCTGACGGACTGTTTTACTCAACTGTGTTAAACGTGCCCAAAATTTATTTACACCACCTCATTGATTATCATGACAAAAAATACACAGGAGGAATTTTGCTGGGGGCACAGACAGCACCAGAATGTCTAGCAATTATATTACCACTTATAAGTGGATCTTAACCTCTGCTTTTAATCAGCATCTTTAGCAAAGTTGTTTGTTGAGGGGGTGTGTGTGTTTGTGTCTGTGTCTTCCTTCCCCTTCACTTTCCATATTGTAAGTGGAAATGGAAATGCAGGATGCCTGTGTACAATCTTTCACCTCTGACAGCGTGTACTGTGTACTGCACACAGCTGTCATGGTAATGACAAGTCTGGAGCACCAGGATAATTGGGTATTTGAAGAAGATTCATATTGCAATATGCTGCACAGTACTTTATTGTGCCCTGGGGCAAGGGGAAAAAGAGAGAGGGTACCAGAGTTAGGGAGTCTTTTTGTGAGAAATGATAATCTAGTAATGTGATTCTGTTTCCCTATGAAGTGTTTCGCCCATGCCTACCCACCTCACAGAATTATGTTAAGGTTTTCAAAGTTGGTTTGTACTACATAGGAAATAGGCTTCCATTTCATAAGTAATGGAATTGAAATATCCCAGTGGAGGGAAGGAGGTCAGTGTCGTCACAAGGCTGTGGCTTTCCGTGAGAAAAAATTTGGTGTCAAACCACACTATAATCCTGCCATCTGACAGCTCATTATTAAGAAACAACAAGAACTGACTTTATTACTGTACTCTATAGTTGGCTTAGCTGCAAATTACCATCTTTTGTTCCCTAGTGACAGATTCTGTCTGCTTTTCTGGCATCTGTCATGAAGTGTTAAAGGGGAGCATATTTTTAGAATTTAATGTGATAACAATTAACCTCTGATCTTTTTTTCTGATACATTTCCTTTTTCATTATTATTGAAGTTACTTGTCTTGGAGTAAAAATGAAATGCTTAGAGACCATGTATTTATGTGCGCTGATACTGATAGTCTGTGTAATGCACTATTAGATATTTAACAAATTACTCATTAAAACTTTTATGATGGCTTCTCTCCAGCGAAAGGAGAGGAAGTGTTGGTCACCATTAAAAGCAGGACCTAAGATTCAAACCTTCCATCTGAATCTGCATCCCTGAACAAGTCATCTAATCTCTTGGTATAATGGAAATAATAGCCATGGTACCTCACCAGCACATGGAGAAATCTACTTAATTACTGTTTATATAGCACTTGGGTACCAGCAAATGACTTGTGGCAGAAATATGAAGTACTATTATTAATAATAGGTTGGAAAAATTAAAAACTGCCAATAAGGTTTTGCCTGGAGAGTTTTTTGTGGCATCATACCAACAGAATTTTCATCCAAAAAACAAATTATTAAAAAATTAGATCTATAATGCAGTTTATGCAGTAATGATACCAGTGTAACATAATACTAGTACTTGTAAACAAGAGCTGACTCGCAGTTATGCAGAGGAAGGTCACGTGCCCGAAAAGCTTTTCCAGTATCACCAATTTTGACTATTACAGAAAATGAAACTTATCAAGGCATCCTTATCTCATTAAGAATAAAGAGGTTGACACAGGCCATGGATGAGTGCTGGAAGAAGCACTCCTTAACCACCTAAATGGTGAATTAAGCTGAACTTCCTTTTCATACATCTTGACAAAGAACTTTTTACAAAGAAAATTTATTATTTTGTAGATACCACCCTTTGGGAGCCCACATTACTCTTCAATGAAATTAATTTGCTGAGTCTTTAATTTTGCAGTAACATACATGAGAAATAATCTAGAAGCCAATGTGCTATTGTCATATATCCGCTGTTTCTGGTATTGAGACTGGTATTTTGAATGTGTTTGGTCTTTGCCTGAACAGATGCTTCCCTTCATTCCTCCTTATTCCAAAAACAGATCTGAGATTTTTCACTGCATTCCTCTCCAAAGATGTCTTTGCATTTTAACGATCCAAGGAGGACTGTCTTAGAACAGTCCAGTTCCCATTGACTTTAAGTGAAACTTCTAGGAGTGATCCTGCCAGGTCCAGAGTGCTGCCACCTCAGTCTCCTTAGTGGGAAATAATGACTCTTCATGCCCTTGAAAGGGTCATACTGCCTTGCAACATATTATTATTTTAGTTATTATATGAGGAATTGATAAGTTAAAAGGCAGCATACAGGTGGAAGACATGAACTATTTAGCTGATGTGTTGCTGTGTTAGCTGTGCATTTTTGATGACTTCCAATTAAACCATTTTCTTTTTTCAAGTATCAAAGTGGATAACCTTGTCCTAGTCCATACTTTATTGGCGTAACTAGCATTGTATGCAGCTCCCTCAGATAACTTATAATGTATACACAGGGTCTTTGATCAACAGTGTACTCTCGGCCAAATTTTCCTGAGAACTGAATATGATATGTTTTCACTCCACTGAGAGCGGTGATGAATCACAAAGGGTTATTTTTTGTGATTATACCTCTAAAATCTCCAATGTCCAATCATCATTATTTGTTAGCACCAAGATGATTCAGGCTATACTGCGTGGAAGTATGTCTTCTGACTTTTGAAGGCACATAGTGCAGGAAGATTTCACTGCCCAACTGGTAGTCCCATCTGGATATCTGGAAAGCTCTGGGGCTAGGTATTTTTTGTTGTGTGTTTTGTTTGTTTGTTTGTTTGTTTGTTTGTTTAATTCAGTGTTCCTTCTTTAGAAACAGCAAGACTCAGCCTTAGGTTCACTGAGAAACAAATTACTTAGTTTTTCAATTGGAAGATGAGTGCTGACTCAAATAAAATATATTGTAAAGAACTTTATTCTGGTTGTATTACAGATTAAAGAAAAGGTCAAGTAAAGAATTAAATCTGTACCAAATCAGGCAGAAGTCCATTACACTATTTTGTATGCTGTGAACTAAGGAGTAAGCTACAGAGAATATCATGGTTGCCCTGAGGTCTTGTACAGTTTTTCATTCTTACCCCAAGGGCTTTAGTTCACTTTAAAGGATCTTCCATGGGATTGTCTCCATGCAACTGAAAGCTCATTTCACTCTACTATTACACAGAATGATAACCTGGGACTTAATTCACCTTGTGAATACGCTGCAGGTTGGTGATGATAGCAGGCAGACAACCAAAGGCCACTTACAAAAAGAAGTAAAGACAGTGGCCTGGATTTCTAGCTGCCAAAAACCACTTTGTTGCAGACTGTGATTCTGATGAAAGTCTATGCTGATGCGGGCCTCGTACAAACTCAAAAAAAAAAGCTGTATGTAAATTGACTATGGTAATTAGGGAAACAGACCCCTGACCATATTATCTTATTTTCTTTAACATATTTGTTATATTGGGGGATAGAGAGGAAGAGGGTACATATGCCAGATGGGATGATCTGGCTACATTCTGTCCCTATTGACTTGCCAAAGGTTGTTGCATCTGAGGATTTGAGCCAAGTTATTTAAAGTAATAAGTCTGAGCTTTGTGAAGCTATTGGGGTACAAGTGCAGTACCCCACTTGCTGGGGTACTGCAGTAGGCAGGGAAATTGTCACATTCCAAATTTGACTTACAGGAAACATGCACATTCCCCAAATGAATCCTCCAGAATAAATTTGACTCACTAGTTTGAAGAATTTGGATTCTTTATCCTCACCTATTTGCACCATCTTAAGAAACCTATTGAACCTCAGGAAAAACGTCTTCCAGTTTAATGATACCTAAGGGGTTAGAATTTCTTTGCTTTCCATAATTCTTGCTAATTATAAATGTACCTGTGAAGAACTAAATTGTAGAACAATTACAAATACTTACAAATACTTTCACTTGTCAAGTTCATTGCTTCTATTAACAGTCCTTACTCATAAAAAATATGGGTATAAATACTGTTATTCATAGAGGTTTACTGCTTATATGAGATTATTGAAACCCATTAATTATATCAGTTAGTAATTTTAAGGGAGTCCACATTCCTCACTATTGAATGAAAAAACGTTAACTTTTAACCATAAGTGGAGTATATAAAGCCACAGTAAAAAATATGTTTACACAACACAACCAATAAATCACAAAGTACTGTTCAGTAACAGCCTGATTTTTGACATCAGAATTATAGAGTTTATACACATACCAAATTCACTAGAAATAATAATCTGTAATTAATGGTTTCATTTTAATATCAACTAAAGAGACTCATGAATTGTTGGAATGAGAGAACCCATTTTTAATGAGTACATCTTTTAAGTGCTAATTAATTCATTACTTGTTCATCTTTTACCATTCATCTGTTTTTTTTTTTTCTTTTCTTTTGATGACTATTGTTGCAGCACCTTTTTGCTCAGTGCCTTATGTGCAAAACTGTCAGATTGGCCTGCATTTTAAAAATTATAAATGTCACATTTATTTGGAGGAAGCTCATCAGTGGGGAGATGACGACCCACGTGGGGGTCTCTTCAGCATAATCAACTGGGATATCCATGGAAATCAGATCATCTATTTATTATGGTAACTACTCCTTGGCTGCTTCACCTTCTGTAGTAGACATGCCCATGATTCACAAGGAATGGTAATATCAAAAACTAATGATAAAATGTGCCTAAGGAAGAGCTCAAACAGAGCAGTGGCTCCTATACCTTTTGTCAGTCTTACCCTTCTTATACAGGCTTAGTTGAGCTGGTGGCTTGCTTTTTCTTTAGCTATTTTGTTGAGACCATAGGGATCGGTATCCAGAAATTAACTGTAACTGAGGTATGAAAGTGATTTGATCATCAGTGCACATAAGATGCTCTGATTCAATCTTTTGTATCTGAGTGGATATACAGCAACAGGGCAGGAAAAGGTAGACAAGTGACTGTTCTGAGGTATTAGTTTAAATTTTGATTATATTTTTGACATGCGTTGCATGCTGTGGAAGAATAGGGAGTTACTCCTCAGGGGAACTAGCACATTCTTTTATGCAGGTTGAGACTGACAATGCTGAAGACACTATTTAAAATTAAGACACAACAAAGCGCCACATCATTTAAAAACAATATTATTGGAAACAATGATGGTAAATGTGATTTGCTGGTGGTAAATTGAAATCACTGATTAAATTACATCTTTGGCTAATAAATTCACTGGGGGAACAGTGCACAGCAAGTGCCAACACAGCACAGCCCTAAGGCATAAATAAAAGTTATCTAATTGATGGCAAAGATAAATCAGAATAGAAGCAAGTGGCGTATTAATGTGCTTACACAGAATTCATTACAGCTGGTGGGAAAAGCTCCTTCTCTCCGCATGGTTGACTGCACAAGGCATCCCCAGTGTCTGTCCCTTCTACCTGCCTGAATTTGTTACCTTAAAGTTTCTCATGCAGGTGGGTTCATTTGGGGTGTGTGTACAACAGGTATCTGTGAGATAATCTAGTAAGAATGGAGTACATCATGGTTAAATTGATGCTTGAGCCATCTTTAATTGCTTTCAGAGTTTTTTCTCTTTCTCAAGAAGCCTTGAGTGTTTTATTAGGGGATGTCTGTAGTTTGTGGAGCGAGTCAGCATCCCAAGCTAATTTCAAATCTGCCTCTCTGAATATAGTGAATGAATTCCTGAAGTAGCTCTTCTGGGGAGTTACAGTTGTTTCTAGTCAGTGCAGTTGCCTGCACAGAGGGAAGAGGATGTGCTCTTCAAAGATGCTTTCTCTGGAGCGGACATCAGATTAAACTCTGATGACTGAGCAGCCTTTAAATGTCACTCAAAGAACGCAGTGTGGAAATTATCCTTTTTTTTGTAAAATACTTTGTAGTATCCTAGGTTGCTGCTTTGGGTTATGTGATCATGTGGTTTGCAAATGATTGTTTAAAAACATCCCTTTATTGCATAAAAAAGTGAATCTCATTCTGGAGCCTTTGCATTTATCTCTAGGAGAAGTCAGTGGGAATTTGGATATCATAGTTCTTCAGACATAGTTCTGCCGTTCTGTACTAATACATCTTTTAGATCAGTCAGCTCTAGCACAAAGAGGTAAGCATCACTGCATATACCGTGCTGTCTCATCTGCCGCTATTTATGGTTGTGTTCTGCTCTTAGTGACTCTGAGTAAGACTCGTGGGTAACTCTGCTGCATTTAAGGAATTTATTATTCCTCCACACATTGCTGAACAGAACTTGTCCTGATATCTCAAGCTGACAATTAGTAAGGATCTAGTCACTTCGCAGAGGTTATATTGTGCTGCTGCTTTGAGATGGGAATTTTGTGATTGATATTCACAAGCTTAAACACAAATATGCATGTTCAAATAACAGCAGCAGACTTAAGCTTCAGTAGAAACCCCAGAAATGTTTTCCGTTGTGTAGTTAAGGGCAACCACATCCCCCATAAGGCGAAGTGTAAAAGAATAGAAAAATGTAACAAATACAAGTAACTGTTGCATTTGAAAAAAATAACAAAATGCAGTTCAAATCTGACAGTGATAAATCCTGGAAGACTTTATAGTCCCTCTACACTTAGCAATAGCAGTCTGTTTTTTCATTGTTCATTGAAAGTTTGGAGCTGCAATTTAGTGGGAAGACCAAGTCATCTTCTCTCTATGAGGTAGAAGGGGTAATGGCTCAACTTTTCCTATCTCACTAAGTTCAGAGGCAAAAATTGCCTTACTTGAAATGTAGTTCTCCAGAGGCAGAATGGCTGACCAGTCATAAAAACCTTACTGACTTATTTTACCTGCCTTGTTGAGTGGACACGTCATTCAAATGAATGCTAGTCAGCATTGTACAATCCTTTGAAGTATGTTGCTGATTTTTTAATTATTTTTTTTTATCATGAAGTGCAACTTCAGGCACTGATGAGAAGCAAGGTATCAGGAAAAATGATTGTAGTGAATGGGAAACTGGAATGAGAGGAAACTCACTCTGTGTTTACCCAAACATTTTATACATAATAAGATAAGCGGAACAGCCTATGTTTTCATCTCCAGATGACATTTTATTTGCTGTTGCAGCATATTTTTCTCTAACCTCTCTCGTAGATGTGTGTATATACAGATAGTGGCCAACAATATTCAATTTTGGGTGTGAGAAACTAAAATGATATTGAAATTGCTAAAATATGATTGTCCTGCAGTTTTTTCTAGAGCCATTACTCAACACCTCTAAAAGATATTATTTTTTTTTTTCAGGGATGAATAATTGAAGGTGCTCAATTCTCAGGTAAAATGGGCACATTTTTTTAATGCACACAGACATTCATTCAGAGTCTAATGCTATACATATCACATATATGCTGAAAAGTATCTGTAACTGGATATGGAAGGCTCTTTTTCCTGGTGGGTCCTATGGTGTTCATACTCAATGGTAAAGCAGAGTGTGGGTCCATGGCAGCCTCTGAATGTGGCAGAACACAATTAAGCTCTGGAGGTAAACTGAGTAAGAGGTAACTATCATTTTCTCCTTAGCCTAGAGGCTGAAGAAAAAGAGGTGATGGAGTGGCACGGCTTCTGTGGAGGATTACAGAGCCAGCTCCCACTTTGGGTATGGATTCTGTACTTTGAAGACCTCCATAATTCATTGCCCAAAGCCAGCTGCTACTGCTGCTCTTATGCATGGGGAGGAGTAGATTTCCCCTGAAATGAGTATAGCTGTCTTTTTAGCACTGAAATACATTAGTTATTGTAAATGGCAGCGATGAAAAACCTCCTGAGATTATTGTTACAGCTATGTGCTATTGCATGTCTTGACATCTCCATTCAAGGGATTAGAAGTACAAAGAGAATGCTCAATGAGCTGATTAAATCAAATAAACAGATTTTTAATTCTCATTAAAAAACATTAAATAGCTACTGCTTTTACCAACAGTGGGGAAAAAAAACCCTAATAAAAAGCTGGTGCTGTAATTCAGAAAATTTAAGGCGGTGTTTGTATTAGAAATATTGGGCAAACCTAAGTGTATCTTGCTGAATGTTGCAAACCTTTTGCATTATAAGCAGCAAAAATGCCAAGGTACATTTTGTATTAATCAGTCAAAATGCAGAAAATAAAATCTAAAACCTCATAGAGCAGCAGAGGATATTCCTCAGGGGCTATTTCTGTGGAATTGCCTGACTTTTGCCACTGCACAATCCAGATATCCAGCTATTGATTTAAGTCTAATTATATGCTTTTTAGTAATGGTTTACATGTATATTAGAACAGGTTTCGGGAATGGAGCAAAGCAGTTGAGAAAGAGGTAAAATGCAGGAGTAATCAGGAACTGAGGAAGATAAATTCAGAAATGTCTCTGAATTGTGAAATAATTTTTTGCTTATGTGATGGTAGAATCACACAATCAGAAAACCATTTTATTGCAGGCATAACCACATGTTTTGTTAGCATTTTCACTATTATCAATGAACATTTATTTTGCTTATTTGGAGCCCTGTAAAAGCAGAATTAATATGTTCATTTAGTTTCCTTGTAGAATGTACTGAAGAAGGGCAACTGATTTTCACACTGGAACAGACAGAGAGACAGAAGGGAGGAAACATGAAAAAAGGACTGAGAAGAATTAGATGAATACCATCTTGGCTTGTCCGTCTGGTTGCTTCTTTCCTTCATCCATCTTCTTTTCATCCTCCTCTTGGCCATCTGCTTTGTTAGCAGCTCCCACAGGTGCTGGGAAGATGAGCACATATAGCAAATAGTTTCTGTTCAGTGGAACTGGGGGCTCTCTCATTATAAAAATGCCAACTACTTTTGACCACCTTCTGAACCAAATACTTCATTAAAAGTTCCATGGGAATTTAGCAAAAGAAAGTCTTCCAGTTCAAGCATAAGGTAAGCACCTGGTGGTTGGGGGCATTTCGATAGTCCTCTGAGCAGCTGTGGATTTGAAGTTGCTGCATTTGAAGGGTTCTTTATTAAATGAGAGTAACAAAACAAAGGAAAAACAAGAAGTGAAACAAAACTATTTCAAGGCTCTGGTATATTACTGTGAGGTTTCTTTAGATTGAATAATATGTGTAGTGCTGACTGTACCTTGCAATTTCTGTTTTGAGATTACTGAATTAGTGATGAAAATGTTGAGGGCCAAGTCCATAATGGTTATTCCTTGAAGGTCCATTCTAGCAAAACACTTAAGAACACACAATACTAAATAGGCAAAAAGAAAGTAGTAGTCAAATAAATAAAAGTTAAAATACCTGGAATACATGTAGAGCAAGAATGATGACTCACTGCATGCTTCACAGAACCTGTGGCTTGCTAACTTACACACAGCTGCCTTGTCTCTTCTGAGCTTCTGTAAGACAGCAGCTGAACAGTTGTTTTACTTAAAAATATCTTCGGGTTGTATGGACATCTGACCTTGTTCCTAGATAATTTGATTGTACTTTTTCCCAGTAATTATACCTACTGAAGTTAGACTAGTCCCAAAATATTAGGAAATGAGTAATGGAATGATACCATAGACTTCCTTAAGTGACAAATGAGTCGTGCAGATTCCATTTACAACTTGGGAGATAGCCTTATCAAATTCTTCTTTTCTGAATCATCTGGTTAACTAATGGTGTTTATTGTTCCCCATGGAAGAACACTACAAGGTATTGTCTCAGAAAAGCCAGTGTGGACAGAGGTGATATATAGACTCTTAAATATTTACAGAACTTTTTTTCTGCCTCGACATATGTAAGTTATCTAGTTTACCTTTTTTCCCTTTTCAGTCTCACTCTTCAGTACATTTTGGGG
The DNA here is from genome assembly GCA_025769975.1 of Gallinago jamesoni. Taxonomy (NCBI): domain Eukaryota; kingdom Metazoa; phylum Chordata; class Aves; order Charadriiformes; family Scolopacidae; genus Gallinago; species Gallinago jamesoni. The sequence goes on from JAOQGH010000023.1 coordinate 51,152,544, forward strand.
GGGAAAAAAGAAAGAAAGGATCAGCTATGTCTAAATTACTGCATGGAATTAAGATGTAACTGCAAAATAGGTATATTTTTCTGACTCTCTCTTTCCCATTGTCTCCTACATGATTAACTTCTGTTTATTTCTAATTAGAAAAGCCACATCAGAGTAAGCCACAAAGCATGTCAAAGAATATGCAAATAATGCAGAGTACTTGAAAACCTAGGGCACTTTGCCTTTAAATGCCCTGTGTGGTTTATTAAACTATAATTGTACTCTCTGAAATGGCGTATTGCAATTATATCCTGAGTTATTAATTAAAAGAAAAGAAACTATAAATGGTAAAAGCTAATTTTGCCTGTGAAAAGCTTTATTGAGATTTTAGAGAAGGGCATTCAGGCAAAAAGTCATTTGTGAGAAAAGCTCCCTCTGAAAGAAAATTAGATGTTTTGATCACCTTCTGGCAAAGTGAACCTGCATCCATTCTCAGCAGGTTGGTGACTAGCTAAAATACAGTGAACCACAGAGGAAGAGTTGTAGGTGATAATGACAGATACTTATGCAAATTCATTAACATAAACCTATACATCAGCTTTCATTTTCTCTAGTCCTATCTTTGAGCAAAAAAAATTGTTGTGTTTTTTTTTTTTTTTAAAATGTGTTTACTTGTTGGTGTTACCATAACTTGGAAGTTGTTAACGTTCTTTAAAAATCGATGCAGATGATGAAACTTCTGAGAGTATCACCAGTCTCTTCCTCTAGTAGAAATTGAGGTTATGTGCAAATCTTCACTATTTGGAACAACACTTTGAAAGAATGTTTATGCACCTGATAGGAGTTTGCTTTCCATTTTCTGTAGAATAACAGGGCTTTTTTTAAAATGGAATTTAATTTTATGATACATGGAGCAGACCTAAAATGCCTGTCTGCTAAAGTAGGAAAGAAGTCTTCTAGAATCCAAACTCACTCTTGTATGACTTCTCTTTAGGAGTTTGTTTATGATTTAATCCTGAAAAGGAAGGATTTCAGTTTGGCCAGAGCTTTCTGATATATAAGTATCAGTTTCCTGAGTCCTTTCATGTGAAAATGTGTTTATACTTCTCAGAAATCATTGTGCTGTTGGACTCTGTTGCTGAGATGGAGTATATTGAAGCATTTGTTTGTTCTTTTCTATTAAAGCATCCTCCTGTGTCAGCTACTTTCTAACACATTATTGCGTTGCATCTGATGTCAGAAAATACATCTGGCAAGGTGCGGTATGTGTTTCTGTCTACATAAACATTCTCAGTCAAACCATAAATAGGCTATGTCTATATATACAAGGAAGTATATTTTTTTCTTCTTCAAAGGAATCCTACAATTAGCTGTCTTTGGGAGTTGAGGGAGGAGCATCCATCAGATTACTTGGTGGGTTTGTTCCCCAAACCAATTTTTCTTTGCTTCTACATACTAGCAGTAGAAGGATGTGTGCAGTGCTACTAAAAAGTTGATACCATAGTAGCTGTTTTTTCCTCTTAAGTGTTGTCCTGTCAGTGCAAGTCATAAGGTTGCTAACAGTCAAGAGTCTTCAAGTTAGGTGTTTTCAGTATATGGCTTTCATTTAATTTCAGAGAGACAGAGGAAGCTGGGTCAAGAGGTACTCGCAAAGGAGGAACTAAGAACAACTTTTAAAAGTCAGCTTTTTTTGTTAGTCTCGCAGGTGTACATAATTCTCACGGTCAAAGGGGCTGCTGGAATGAATGGAAGAGCGTACAAATAATAAATAAACTGCACCTTAGACTGCACAGAAAGACTGCTTTTCATGATAAAAAGGCTCTAGCTCCTATTTTTTTCTTTCAGCTGTTGAGAGGAGAATAAGCTCACGCAGTTGGTTATTTTGTGGAACACTAATCAGAATATGCTTTTTGTTATACTGTATCTTTTAATCGAGAGAACAAGAGGTGAAGAAAATAAATATTCTTAGAGAGATTTTTATGCATCTCAATGAATGAAGAAAAAGCAAATCCTCTCCTTCTGTTAGAAAGAAAAAACAATGAACCCCAAAGCCCTACCACATAGAGGCACAAAACTCTTTAAGTTCACCTTTTAGTAGTCTCTCAGAACGTTTCAGGCAGAAACATATTTAGGATAGTAAGAAAGTTTCTCTGAATCTGATGTCCCAGTTTCAGAGCTGCCGGCGGAGAAGAGCACTTGTTAGACACATGCCACCATTAAACCCATTCCTCTCATGGGAAAAATGGAACAAATATGGGTTTTTTTTCACAAAGCAAATAACTGAAAAAAATAACCTGTCTGAACTGCCAGAAAGTGGAATACATCCTGGAATGAATTAGGAAGTCACTGTTCTGTCTTTGATCACCAGTGATCTTTGGCAATTTCACATATGTAAAATAGTAAAACATCTATATCTGAATATGACCTTATCTGTTCTCTCCTTCTAATAGAGGCTGTATTTCCCCTTCCATTTCGTTAATTACTTGTATTAGAGATACATCAAATTTAGGAGCTCTTAGAAGTAGCTGGGGAGAATAGCTGAGAAGTTTGTTCTGATGTTTATTGGGAAAAAAATACTGTAATCACATAATTGTTCCAATCCTAAGTGATGGAAAGAAAGGCCTATTGCCTTTCAGCATTAGGCTCTGAAAAATTGATAGCATAATGGTTGAAACAATTATACTTTTAAGGTAGAGAACACTTTTAATTAAATCAAGATTTCTTAAATACTTTCTTGCTACTAGGTATTACAGCTGTTTCACTGAAGTATGCATAAATAATATCAATATAAAGTTAAAGTCAAGTTCAGGTTTTTTTATTTTTATTTTAACAGTACAATTTGGACTTCTTAACAGCTCTTCAGTAGGGACAGGATTTGAAAAGCTCAAAACATTTCACCCATTAATTCCTGTGAGCCTATGTTACCATTATTGTGAGGTTCTGAACCAAAGCATACATTTAAATAATTATTTAATGGAAGTGTGTTCAGACAGCACTGAAGAGACTCTGCCATGAAGGTGTAATAAAAGCGAAGTCCTAGTACTGTAAAAGACTGATATTTTGGCACTTTTATGCTGCTTTTAAATCCTTATAAAACTTTAGAAATAAGTTTTTCAACACTTTACATAAAAGAGTAATGAAGAATTGGATTTTCTAAACTGTGTATCTGCACCATGCTTAAGTTTGTGGACTGACTGTGTGAGAATGGGAATTACTGCATCTGAATTTCCAGAGCTTAATGTGCTCAGTTCTGGAGAACTGCATAGCTTATACCCCAGATTTCTGAGGAAATTTGCAAATAAGATTGTCAGGTTGGAATTAATAATTTTGAAGGAATATACAATGACAGGAATAATATTGAAACATAGCAAATTCTTTTTAGAGAGGAATGACAAAACCTATTTACAAATCTGGGGAAGATGGGACTTAGTATGTGAAATATTAGGAAGTGGAAGAGCTGGCTAACGGGACATGACAGTAGATTGTATTGAAAAAGAAAATACTGGCTTGAGGGGGAAAAAGCAGTGGAATTTCCCAAAGATTAAGAAGTTAATGGGGTTAGTCGTATTTTCATTAATAATATTGTAGCAAGCTGAATTGCTCTGCTGTTGCAGTTGACACTAATTTAGGAGGGGCTGTCAACAGAGAAAGAGTATTGAGATAGTGTGATGGGAAAAAACACATGAACTTTAATATTATAATAACAGAAATGTAGTGAAATTCAGTTTTAGAACATGCAGGATCATTTCTGTAGATTACATGTAGACTGCTAAAGAAAATGGAGGTAGGTCATGAGATCAGGCAGCGACTACAGATTGTACTGCTTAATTGGTAGCACGGTCCCTAATTCTTAGCATACTCTCTGATGTGTTTTTAGGCAACACCAATTAGCCATCTTCAAGACAATGGTCAGGTATGGCTCAGGGAATAGTGTGCTCCAAACACCATTCCTGACAGCCAGTTTGGACAAGACAGTATCAGCATCGACACCGCCACTCACAGGCTTTGCACTTTCAGACATTCCTGTATTGAGTACGTGTAAAAACACTACTGTGGTGGGCTACGATGTTGGCTTCTTGTTATTTCAGATACTTTGAAGTGAAAAAACCCCCCACAACAACAATAGTAATAATACTCATAGTAACAATGAATAGTCATTGTCATCATCATCATGTTCTCAGGCCAAATATGCTAAATCTTAGACCCTGATGCTATCTAGTGTATATGTGGCTTTGGGGATAGAGAAGTCCTGGGACTTGATTTCTTTAGCCTTACAGGCTCCCAGTTTCTGCACTGAGGTGCCCTCTTCAATCACAAATTAACAAGTAGGAAAAAAGATCTGCTAGTACCCCATGTACCAGAAGTACTTGTAATGCTGAGTCCATAATTCAGGCTGTAGGAAACAGCATGTTTTGGTAGAGACAGGAGAGCATTTGTGATATTGTATGGGGCAGTGGAGAGACCTCACCTGACAGTTTTGGTTAGCCATGTTCATGGAAAATAAATTTGAACTGGGACAGCTGGAGCTAGGGTAATTAAGGAAATGGAAAACTTGCCATGTGGAGGGGGCAAAAAGAGCTTGGCTTGTTAAATGTAGTACAATTAAGGCTGAGAAGTGCGATTACTCCTTCAGGGGCAGGCAACAGAGAAGGCAGTGAAATAGCTGTTTCAGCTGAAGAGTGGTAGCACAAGAGCAAAATGAATGTAACTGTTTCTGAATATATTTGGCTTGGGAGAAGATTTCTTGCCATGAGACAGATAGGGTTCTGGAGCAACCTGCCAAGAGCAGCAGAGGGAGCAAAAAAACTAGTTACTTTTACAAGGGATCATTAGTGAGTTGTGAAAGGACCAGTGATGAGCATAAAATTTTAAAAGATGGAATTGCTTGCACTCCCTGGGCTGTCCCTTCCAGGTTTATCTTATTATTTTTGTCTAGCAGAATGAGCAAAACTATTTGGCCATTCAAAGAAAAATAAGCTTGAATATCAAACACGTTCAGGACAATACTGATAGTAGTCTTCAGTTTTCTCAGGTTAAGCTGCACTGGGAAGAAGTTGCAAACGCCAAATGATCCTCTGATGCTAAAGAATAAAAACTGTGTACATCAGGTTGAACAAATTGTGTGAAAATAATGCAAAGAACCTTTTTCATATTTTACTTATTAATTAAATTTTTGTGATTTAAAAATCCAGTTTCAGTGACACAAAGTACATTCTATAAAATGCAAGCGTTCTCCCACTTTTATTGTCAACCTTTTTCAAAGATGAAATGTAGCTTTGAAATATAGGCTTATTTATTTTCATACTATGCAAAACTAGTAATATCCCCAAGGACTCATGTTTCTTTCATTTTAAGTTGGATATAGCATAAGCTTATATTCCTAAAGAAAAATACAAATTCTTTGTGTGTTCACAGTGAAAATAATTGCATAAATCCTGTATGCTCTTAATTACAGCTACAAAATGGTAATGCTTTTATAGGCTGTATGAGATCTATGATATATATTTGCTACAATTTTCCAGTTTATTTTTCGTAAAAGTTGATTACTATTTTATGTATTTGTAATTAGACCATTCTTTTAAGAAAGCCTATTTGATACATAAGAATATTTAATGCTGTGTTTTCCCCATCTCCTTTTTATTATTCTTACAGTATTTCTGGGGACTGTGATTTCCAAAGTTCATCTAGGTATAGGAAGAATAATACTAGATTAGTCAAAGTTTACCAAATAAAAGTATTTCCCAACTTTTTGTAGTAAGATAATACTCAACACCACAATTAATTTGGCAGTCTTATTTTGGGTGCTGCTACCTTTTGTACCTCTTGGAAATATTATTTGAGGAAGGGGAGAATTTAGGAACATTTGCTTTTAGAGAACTTGTGTCCAGTTATAATTTTATTTTCCTGTACAACGACCTGATGATAACTTGGCAAATTCTAGAGGAAGGAGGTCAGTAATAGAGTAAAAATGGATTGTTCTTTGGGAGGGAGGGGGAAGTTGCTATTATTTTTAAAAAAAATTTACTATTTTAGTGAGAGACTTAAGAGTTTTCAGGTCAGTGTCTGCAGTCTGGGAGTGTACATCCAAGGTTACCAGTAGAGGAAAAGTTTGTTCATTAGGGCCCATGTCTGGACATCTAGCAACCTGAGCTGGTATTTGTGGGATATTCTGCTATAATCTCACTTGTTCATATACACCTATTTTTTTAACATGACAGCCTAATCGTGCTGAAATTTCTTTTTGTGCTGTATTAAAAATACCCATTCCAAGCAGTTACGGGGGGGAAAGCCTCATTTAAATATAATTATCTTTATATATTGGCATTCTCAAACAGTTTGTATGTCTAATAACTTTTCCTCTGAATAAAGAGACCCAATGTATACAAATGTATGAGGAAGCATCCACTGTTCAGCTGCTTTTGTGCCAGAGGGCACTTTATGAAGTGTCGGTGATTACAGGTGCTTTTGTTTCGAACTGCATTTCCCCTAAAATAGCAACAATCACTAGTAAGAGGAAAACAAAGCCTTGCCAATATCAGCAGCATAAATGAACTCAAGAGTGCTCAAGGGCCCTTCTAGCAAAGATAGCTGGTGGGGAGATGGTCTCCTCTTGGCATATTAGATGTGTTTTATTGGTGGATATTTTTGTGAGAGAGGAGAATTATGCCTCTCTGAAATCCAGTGGGAGTGGCATTGCAGCTTAATGGGGCTAACATTTATGCCTCCACTTTAAGTACCTCATCACAGTAGTGAGGTATTCAGGGAATGGCATCTTCAAACCATTGCTTGTGTACAGTCCCCATTGTGTGAAGGAGCTGGAAAAAAATTAATATACTGCAAAGAAATGTGAATAACCTAAAAGGCTTTCTTAGGAAAAATGTTATCATGCTGTTCCGGTCACAGGGGTTTAGGTATTCTCCGACTGTCCTTGCTCGCTAAGGACCCTCTGGCTGAGGCTGGTTGTTCGAAGGCATTTTGTTCTGAATGACGCCCTGAGTTATCTGTGGCTGCTGCAGCTCCGCACAGGAGCCCTCCCACTCTACCTCCCGCTTTTGGCTGCTCTACTTTGGTGTCGGGTACTGTGAGAGCTGTGGAATCCCCCTATAGCTACAGGTATGGAAGGATGAATAAAAAGCATCCTTAATGAACGATGAACATTCACATAAAATTAAGATGTTAAAACTTTGACTGATATCTTTCTATTCTTGTGATTAACTCCAAAATATTTTTCTCTACGTTACATCATGTTGCAAGTCGTGGGGACACTTGCATGACATCACAGCTGGGATCCAGTCTAAATGCTGACTCTTTCACTCTTTCTCTTAGGTTTTTTTTTAATTTGCTGAGTAGAGCCTTGTTTTGAAGATGCAGGTTTTGTTATGTGCCCAAACCTGCTTAGGATGCTGCTGCTGTACACTTTTCCTTCCATTGCTCTTCTGTGGAAGAGGAAGAGAGTAATTCAGAATGCCTTAGCAGTATTGCTGATGGACTACTGAATGCAACGCCTAACTTCTAGAAATGCAAACCTGGATGTGATATCAGGTTGTAATCTCACATCCAGGCAGGGAGAAGATTGTGTAATCAGCTCTCAACATTTTAGCAATGTCTTGCATCAGTGTTAGACTGTTCTAAGGTCAACCTTTCTATTTGATTCACGGGCAGTGACCCACGGCTCAGGTTGTTCATCCTCTGAGAGCTACATTTTCTGTACAAATGTAGACAGATAATGATTCTTTATGCAAGCCTTCATTTAAATGAGAAAAGTGCATTTGACTCTACTAGCTCTTGAATGAAACTTAAGATAGCTGTTCTGAAGAGAGAGCATGTCAGGAAGAAATATTTTGGAATATTTTCATTTTCTATTTCTTCTTCGTTCTATTTCTTTTTCTATTAGCTGTATTTTGGTGGAGCAGATGCATTTTGTGGGATAATGCAAGTGTAAAATAGAAAAATAGGAATTAAATGAGTGTGTTTCTCTTGAGATGAAAGAAAATGTTATAGGCTTACTTAAAACAATCGAGTAAAATTTTAGATTTTTATTTCTAATTAAGATCTACTGAGCTTGGTAAAAAAAGGGTTGACATGAAAGTAAAGCTAAAAATTATTAATAGATTTGACAGATGGAAATGAATGCAGACTTGTACACTAGGAGATAAATGACTATTTAACACAAAATCTAAATAGCAGAGAGCAAAAGAAATAGACGTGCCCAGCAATGTTTCAGTGTGCCAGGCTACTGTGAACTAAAATGTATGATAGCTCCAAAATCAATAAGAAAATCCATTTTGGTGAGACAAAGGATAAAAAAAAATGTGGAAAATATGTTGCTTCCCCAATAGACTCTTTAAAAAGCCATTTTCAATTTATGGTGATGCATCAAAAGAAAGATAACATCATTTTCCATAGTGGTGCACTTCTAAGGCAGAGCACATGAAGAGTTTCTACAACGAAACAGATGAAACTTCAGATGCAATTAACTTGCATCTAATTCCTTAATTTTGCATAGCAGTAAATTCCATTAGCAAATCTGATCTTTCCTTTATGATAGAGTGTATCAGGTCCTTTGTCTCATATTTGTCTCTGCATGGAGACCAATTAATTTCAGGCTAGTTTTTACCAAGGTTCTCACTGAAACCGTTTTTATTGTAATGCATATGACTTGCAGGAAAAAAGTTATGTCACGTGGTTTTCAGTAGCAGCCTGATTCAAAAGAGTATAGTAAGTAATCCAGGTCCCACTTATTCAGACTGATCCAAAAAAAGGAAGTCCAGTTTATGGATACAGTCGCCTTTCAACAGCATAAAAGGCTGCAAGTCGAATGGTAGACATGTCAAGGCTGTGCAGTATAAGGTATGTGAAATGCATGAAAAAGTTTGGAGAAATGTGTATTTTCTTAATAGCCAAGTAGCTATCAGCTGTTTAAATTGTTTTCAGGTTTCTATAAGGTCATTCGGCATAGTATTTCTTTAAATGTAAGTTGTACAAAAGTTCTATAGGCAGTTTTATACTGCATGCCATTTTAAAATAAACCAAGAAAAGGCCTATAAAGCAATTATTATTATTATTAAATAAGGAAAAATAGTTCTAAAGCATGAAATTCCTCGTATGAGGTACAGCCAAATATAGCATTTAAGAAGGCTTTTCAGTACTAGGTTAGTGAAACAGTTACAGAGCACACACAGCTTTGTAATTGAAATTTTCTGGGCATCTAAGCTGTCATATGACCCTAAAGAAGAGAATTAGTGATTGCAATCATATCTAGCTAATCAAGGTTTCTGCAGTGAGCCATATTTGAAAATTCTCCACGTACACAGGATGTTTCAATCGACTTCTGAATTTTTCTCACACCTTTTCACAACAGTCCAGTGTTGCCTATTTGCTAATATTCCCTAATCTCATTAAGCAGATCTTGGAAGATGGATAGTTGGTAGGGGAGGAGAATAATGTCAGAGACTTCTGTGAGCAAAAGTTCAGCTGCTGTGCCTGCTTTGTAAGAACTCCTGTTCTATTTGTTGCTCTGATGTGAGAATTGAGAAAGCTCTGAGGTGCAAAACCTACATTGCTTTTGAGTGAGGAACAATGGCTGATCCCCTAGAGAAATTCACAGGCTCTGTTTTTTCCTCAATTGATTTTTCATTTAATGAAAAACATGACAATGTGTTAGATGCCCCCCAAATAATAATCTCATAAATAAAAATGTTCATTTTTACAGGCAGCATTCTTTTTGAGATATCTTAGTTCCAGCCTACAAAATCAGTTTCTTCTGTACATACACTGACACTCATGCTCGTGTAGCAAATGAGTATTTTATGCAGGCTCTGCCACGAAGAAGCAGTCTTATAAAAGAAACAGACAAGAAAAAAACCCAATCAAACAAAAAAACTGACCCTGAATTATTCAAACTATGGCAGAGATCTTTCTCCTGATTGGTTGCATGCAGTAATTTTTCTGTACACGTTTAATATAAGCTAGCTCTCCCATTTAAATTGTCTTACTGAAGGAAGAGACGTTTTCTCTGTCTTTGCTAGAGCTCCAGCTGAAGACGCCAGCACATGGCAAGACTATTTTATTTGCAGTAGAACACTGGCTTCAAGGCAAATTTTCTACACCTAGTTCTATAAATTAACAGGGAATTGAGCTTGGGGTTTGAAATGTTGAATTCCTGCATCCTAGCAGTGGTTCTCTTTATTGATTCTCACTGTCCAGCCTTGTACAGAGATGGTGGGGAGTGTAACGTCAGATTAGATGATCATAATGTTCTTTTCTGGCCTTAAAAATCTATACATAAAGTACTTCAAACTCTGTGTTCCTCAGTCTCTCTTAAATTGAAATAATTCTTGGACACATAGGTCATGAGATACACTAGGATTATTGAGTGTTTGTGAGTGCAATGAAAGTAGAAAGGCATCTATTTTTTAATAGAAATACTCAAATACTGTTAGAGACTTTCTTTAAACAATTACCGAAGTATCATCTGGCTTTCAGAGTTAATCTAATAACATTAACAATTAAATTATTGTGATGTGCAACACAGACATTTCAATACACATTCGGAAGGGGTTGCTTCCGATTAATTTGTATGGTAATCCACAATCATTTATTCTACTTTGTGCCTTTTTGTATGAGGTGGTTATAGCCTATGTTAAGGTGTTTGTGAGCTGGATAGGCAGCTGGATTCAGGCTCATTAAGTGTCAAAGCTTCTCACTTTCTCCCCTGCTAGCAGTGTTCAACGTGCTATGGTTTTGTGATTTGGAAGTACAGCACTGAGGGATCTGAGCTGAAACCACCAGTCTAATTTCACTTTGGTCTTTTTTCACTTGACTGATCAGAATGATTTTCAGTCACTCCAGTCAGGGCTGGAATCCCAGAGGTGAAAAGTCAGTGAGTAATCCATTTAGCCATCGGGTCCTCCAGGTGGAGCTTAGCAAACTATAACAATAATTGTATTCTCTTCTCTCTTATGATAGCATGGCCATTGCTAACGTGTTGGATCTTCCATTTTAAACCAATGGTTTTGCATTGGTTTTGCAGGAGGTAGAGAATTTGCTGTAAAAATTCCCATCGTGATGAATCCAGACACGAAAGGTCACAATGCAAGAGCCATTTTTGCCACCAATTTAAAGATGAGCTCCAGTGACTTATAATGAAAAATCGACTTTTCACCCACAGTATTCTCCTCCCAAATCCATGCACAGAAGAAACTGTCTGTGAGGGAAAAAGGTGTATTTGGTGCGATATGTGTCAGCATTTCTTCCCAGCTGCTGCCTAAGTTCAGTTCTCTCAGTTCAGTACTATAAGAAACATGGAATAACAAAGGAATACCAATGAACTGATAGAATATGTTTATTTTTGACCAGTAACAGCTCATTTTGTTACACTTAAAGTACCATTTAACCATAGAAATTGCTTTTCATGGTTTGTGGTTTGATTAAGCCCTTGCGTTTCTTTCAGGTTGGAAAATACAGATCTGAGAAGTCACTTGCATAAACAGGCAGTTTCAGTTATCAGGTTCCCTGTACATCAACACCTGGGAAGCAAATATCAGCAAATCCATTTTATGATAAATTAAAATTAAATATTAATATTTCAATCTCTTTGAAAATTATCTTGACAAATCATGTGTGTGTGTATATATATATTTACATATATATATGACATATATATTCTCACATGTGAATTTTTAACTTAAAAAGTAACCTCTCTTGAAAACACGAAATCTTGCGGTTAAAAACCAGATGGAAGATAAGATCATTGGTATTATTTTAAAAGCAACTGTTTTATAATCAATGTTTTGTGAGGTCTTACCATTAAGGACTACAGACACTTGAAACTAACTGAGGGAACTCATGAAGAGTTAAAAACAGTCAAAGGAGATATTTCTGAACAGTATTCCATTTACTGTTATTTCGCCTGTTCGGGCTTGGTTTTTGGTCTCATATCCTTATATTTCTCTCACTCACAAGAAGAAAGCATTTGAAGATTAATGGCCTTTCTGTTCCCAGACAGGGAACAGGATTATACTCTTAACTTGTTACTGTTGTTAACCATGCAGATACCTTCCCAGACATTATTCTTCCAGTTTATCTCAAGTGGTACCATTTCTTGGATTTTATGGCTCCATAGAATCACATAAAAGCAATTTATCCGTTTCTTTTAAAATTCAGCCACCAAAAAATAACTGGGGGGGGGGGGGAAATAACAGAAAAAAAATTTCCA
>JAOQGH010000023.1:51164839-51195385 GCA_025769975.1 Gallinago jamesoni
AAAAAATAACTGGGGGGGGGGGGAAATAACAGAAAAAAACTTTCCATCTGTTTTGTGTTACTGACCTTTCATAGCTGCTGTGCAACCCTTTATAATGTTATTCTAAATTTCCAGTAAATGATGTAACATTTAGCAGTATCACCAGCTCTTACTTGTCTTAAATCCTTGGTCTTTGGATCTACTTTTGTTCATGGGAACAAGATGACATGTATGAATTTTATGCACTTGTGATATCCTGACTGTTTTCTCTTTGGGAACTGAAAAATAGCGAAAATGATCAAATAGGAGAAAGTATTTTGAATGTGTCGTTCAGTCTACAGAACACAATAGGAAAGCTGACAAAGCATTCCTGAATTGAAGACCTTTGTTTATTACAAATCTTTAACAGTCTCTTGGCTATTAGAAGTGAGATGGATTCAATTATTTTAAAAGTGACAAACCCTAATCAATATTCAATTATTGGTGTGTTAATTAGTAGGTGATGCCTTGTCTCTATTATTAGCACAGGCAATTTGCTGCTGAACTTCTTTTCTGTTTTGACTGCTCAGTCTGCAGTTAGGAGTCACCATCACTACAGAAGCTGAAGCAGCGTAACGATTGCCTTCTTGGAGCTTTAGTTTAGTATTTGGCCAATCGACATTCTCAAGAAATATAAAATGTCTATGAAGAAGTATTTCTATGGGATTAGGCTGCATAAAACAATCCCTGTGACTGCAGGGGGGCCGGACTGGATGACCTTTGAAGGTCCCTTCCAGCCCAGATGATTCTATGATTCTAATTTAGCGAGCTTTTATTCATTAATTAAGCAAAGGCAAAACTGCAAGGCATATTACACTATCTACCTGTGCTTGTTTGTAAAGGGCAAGAGCAGAGCTTTGGAGTTGGCTGCGAAATGTTCCTTAATGCAAACTTGCTTGGATTATTAGTGTGCATTGCAATTGGGATGGTCTTTCTATGAAGCTAGCTACATATTAACTTATGTTTGGACTCCATTTTCAAACTATTAGGCACTGCATGAACACTGCACTGTATGAACATATGTATTACTTGCATATATTGAAGGTACGTTTCATTTTAGGTATCAGAGTTGGGAAAAAAAAAGAGCTGGAAGCATTTTTCACAGGCATAAAAGCCTAGAAATTTATATCTTGACAATTGGCTGAATTATTGCTTATAGAAGTCATCTTAAAAAATGCCACTAAATTTAGGACACTGTTGATCTGTTGAGTGCTTCCAGAAGTTCTTTTATTTAGGCCAATAGAACATTAACGCAAAATGAAATGGTCCAAGTGAAGGGTTATTAGTAGAGAGACAAAGTTGAATGCAAGCTTATTTTATTCTGTGTGATGTCAGTGTCAGCATTGGAGCACTGAGGCAACATGCTTTTGGTTAATCTACCTGTTCCTACAGCAGTTGAACTCCTAAAAAATGAAAGATAATAATATAGACCTACCAAATGTATTAGGATACATTGCTTTAAATTTTAGGCAGCAGCTATGTGGTTGCAGGTGATCAGTACTCCTCTTGGTGTGGTACCTAAGGAAAGCAGTGTACGTGCTAGTTTTTAGTAACATGGCGATCCTGATTTCAATTACACAGTAATTCTGCAAAAAAAATGATTGAGTACCATCACTTTCCAACTGCAGTGTAACACAGGCAGCTTTTCTTTGCAATGGTTCTATCTGCCTTTATGTATTTTTTGTTCCCCAGGACTTTCCTGCTGGGCTACTCTTGCACATTTCACTATAGCTTTGTATTTTCTTGAGTATTAAATATGAATTAGAACACATGCAGTTCAGCTTTACTAATTTTTCCTTGGTTTATGATACTGCGTTTCACCCTTTGTGTACAACGGGAAGAAAATGAATGTTGCCTGTTGAAAGGGACTATGAGCAGAGGACTAGGAATGGGGGCTTTTGCTTATCAGAAGCTGCCAATGGGTAACCCAGTCTGGCTTCAGCACGTTTTCAGATACAGCCTTTTGCCTGACCACTCTGTCTTACTACCTCTGTGCAGAGCTGAAGTCTTCAGTATTCTTCCCACCTCCCTGTGCTTTTCTCGGTGTGATTTAGCCGGGCAACACTTAATTTAACTGCATTTCCTCTCTTTACGCTTCAGGTATTATTATGCAGCTCCCTTCAAGAGGTAATTTGTGGGCTGTTTATCAAAGCTGTGAATTTAATAATATCAAAGCTATGCTATTGTGCTGTTGCTGTAATGAGATGTATTGACATTTCTTACGAATAGAATTTTCTCTCCATAAGTGTGTTGTTCCTCTCCTGAATATTGTGAGCTTTCAAAACGAAGAAAACCCACAACATCTTTTTTATTTAGTCATATTATTCTATTACCCTCACCTCCTTCATAGTTAGACTTTGACTTTTAAAAAAAAACAGAACTTCAGCACTGTGGTACTTTGGCTGCAACAGGAAACCATCCTGTGTTTTATCTAACAGTGTTACCTGCAGCACTCAACTACAATTTTGCATATGAGGCATGAGGGGAGTCCCAGCAGTGCCCTTTCAAATTGTTGGAGATACAGGTAGTCTCTGGCTGTGGTTCTAGAGCACCACTGAACCACAGATTTTTGTTTTCTTGTTTTCTCTGGAAATTGTGAATGATTTGTTTAAAAGTTTTGGTTGTTTGGGGTTTTTTTTGTTGGGTTTTTTTTTTGTTGTTGTCGCTGTTGTTGGTTTTTTTTAGGAGAGAGAGTTCTGAATTAAAAATATAATTATTGTATAGAAAGTAGATGCTTTCTTTGATATAATGGAAAATTACTTCATTATTATTTTCTATATAGTTTCAAAATAATATGTAGTATGATTACAATGTTCGTTCTTTCCTTAAGCATTGTGTATAGCTCTGCTTTCCATAATTGTTTCCCTGCATTCAGGAGGTCTGCTGAGATTGCATATCTAAAATATCCAAAATGCAAATATTAAAAAATGAGCATGGAAGGAAGTGTGGAAAAAAACAATAGCAAACAAAAGTATGAACTCTAATACCAGTTACCCTTTTTTTAGTTTTTCTTTGCTTTAAATTTCAGAAAAGTAGTAGGATGGGAAAAGGGTCATCTTGTAGACATTATACAATCTTCAGTGATTTAGATCGGTTTAAGTATAAAGGTCAGATTATGCAGTATATCCATGCATTAATGATGTTATCTATGGTAGCATTGTGGCAGCCCTGTGGTGTTTTTGAATGAAAATTATTCTTGAATATTCAATTGAATTTTTTAATAGCTCTTTTATTTTAAACTTTTAGACTTTGTTGTTCAATTTCTACATTTTGGGGCTCTTTTGGAGGAAGTATGAATTAATTATTTAGAACATCTGTAGGTACTGGTATAATCATGTATTCAAATCCAGAGGACTTTCTCATCAGCAGTCCTCTGTTCTTTTCCCTTTTCCCTTTATGGTGATGCTGCCAGCAGCCTTCTTAGGCTGTGAAAAAGGAATGTATGCTGGTCCTTGTGGAAGTCAACATCCAGCATGAGAAGACAAATCTAAATCCAGAGATGGTCTTGGTTGCTGGAGATTGTGGAACTGCTGCACAACTCACAGAAAATGTGTAGTGTATCTTCAGTCACTTACCAGCATTGTCCAATGACTTCAGTCTCATGGTCAGAGAAGCTAAGGGTGTCTTTCAACCTCCCCCAGGTCAGCTATCCCAACACTAATTAGTGGAAAAAGGATCAAAATGGTCACCAGCTTTATCTATGTTGATTGTACTCTTCTTAGATCAGTAGCAAATGACAATGAAATCTGTCTTCTCAGTTTCAAACAGAATTTGTCTTTTAGTATTGAGGAAAAATACAGATCTGATTTTCACTTCACTTGAAGTAGAATGACACTATACTGTTTGCATTTCTCCCTGAGTCTTGGATTCTGTACAGTCACCATATTCA
The DNA here is from genome assembly GCA_025769975.1 of Gallinago jamesoni. Classification (NCBI taxonomy): domain Eukaryota; kingdom Metazoa; phylum Chordata; class Aves; order Charadriiformes; family Scolopacidae; genus Gallinago; species Gallinago jamesoni. The sequence goes on from JAOQGH010000023.1 coordinate 51,168,747, forward strand.
ACACTTTGAGCTGTTGGAATAACACAACCTGTGCTGGATTCTGGAGTTTTGCTGTCATGATCGAAATGTCAAATGCTGAGCGGATACTGAGATGTTATTGAGTACTGGATGTGATTTAAGGTTTCATTTGCATTGGGCTGAGTACACACAGAAGAAGGAAGTCTAAGATTCTCAAATTGGGCTTGTGCTGCTGGTTACCTAAGCAACAAAAGAGAAGCTGGAGGTATTTTATCAGCTCAGGAGAGGAAGTTACACAGGGGCAGCATAATTAAAAGTAGTTCTGTAGGGGAGTCGACAAAATATTTCAAGAAGATCCTAAAATGCTTCTATAAATTAACCCTGTTAAATGCGTCTCAGTGTGTAGTAACCAGAGGTTTTAAGCTGAGAAAACAAATCAATTATGAGACTATTGTAGTGTTTGTGGTAAAGTATACATTCAGAAGAGAGAAGAACTTCAAAGAGAATTAGACACTGCATTCAGCTGTGTTAATTTGCTTAGTTGTAACTGTGTTTGTTCCTCAAATATCTGTCTGTTCTCACATGAACATAGAGTGTGAGAGTGAAGAAGTTGTTGACCACAACAAAAGACTAACAAGTCAAGCTTAGAGTGAGACCAAATGCTGGCTGTCTGCTCTGTCTCTTCTATGACAGAGCTTACTTATCTGAGGGACAGTTGCATTCCCATTATGTGACTGGATTTTATTTCTCCTATTCTTTGAGCTTCTATAAATTTGGGTTTTGGAAGGAAAAAATAACTTTACATTTATCTGTATACCTAGTTTCTCTTGCTGACTACCCTTTTCAAGCCTAGGCTCCTGGCTTTTAGGCCTGCCTGATGTGTTCTTCAGCAGGCAAACACTCTTGTGGCTTCCTCAGCTCTGGAGACAGTTGAACAATTTAAGCTATTGCTTTTAGAGGCTTAAAAACAACTGTTTCTGAGAAGCCATGAAAAATGTCAAGGTTGCTACTGTCAAGGGCTGTTGTTCTTGATCCTAGGCTCATTATGCCCAGGCCTGTGCCTCTAAGCACGAATATTTTCTCTGTCTCAAAGGATTATGATGCCTCTGGTGCTTTCTTCTCTACAGCATCTCAGACATAGACACCTGTGATTTCCACAGGTTTGGTGTTAGCACCAGTCAACTCTTGTCAGGCCACATACCTCAGCACTGAACATCTCATCACTGAAGCTGCTCAGGACATTGGCCAAGATTATGACTTAGTTCAGTGTTGAAATCTGCACTACTAAACCTCATGAAAGATACGACATTCAGGTAGTTGCCAGCTCCAATTCCACTTAAAACAGCATGAGGTGAAATTGTCACTCTGCAGATCCAGGCCCTTAGTGGATGATTTTTCTCTGTTTCATCTGTCTCTTTGAAAAGACACCAGGGTGCTCTCTCCAACCACTTCTCCATCACAGATCTCATAGAAGGAGGCAACACATTGAGCCATTTTCAGAAGATGAAAAGGGGACATTTTTCTTACAGCAACAGATATCTGTTCTCAGTGTCCTGTGTTCTTCAGGAGCCCTGTAGGCCTTGGATGTCTAAGTCTTGCTGGATTGTGAACTTATGACAAAGAAAGTTATTTTAAATGATCCTATTATTTCAAGGTCACTCTCTGAAGAATTTTGGTACTTGGTTGACTATTTTTTCAGTCACTAGAAAGCAAGGAGTACTTCCGTGATTCTACTTCAGGAGGACCTCCTTTTATAATGGTACCTCTCCAGATTTATCAGGTGCTCATCGTCAGGTGCTTTCCACACTTATTCTGCCTCCTAAGATTTGGCTTAAGAACTCAATCAAAAGATAAGTTGCAAAGATAATTAATCATGGATAACTTGGGAGAGGTGTCACGACAGTTTTAATAACGCACACACAACAGCATTAGAAAAACTCATCTGTTGGCAAATAGTGTTGTAAGCACACTGAAGTCATTGGGCACAATATCACCTTCCCCAGAAATGTAGAAAGTACTGCTAGGTCACAGCCAAGGAAGAAATCTTGGTTGGTGAAATTTAAGGAATGACTTATACAGTGGGGACACATGAAGGGTGTTACAGCTCAGCTGACCCTGTGGCAATTAACTACTAAAGGAACAAGACTGCTCTCCTAACCCAACATCATGTTTTCACTTCTCTACGTTGAGTTGGATCAAGTTATTTTATTACTAGAAGCTGAGTTGATATATCTTGTTGATCCACTAGAAAACTTTCCTTCTGTTTTTCTGTGTTGGCAGAGCTGGTTTTCCACAAGATGAGCCAATTGAACTAACTCACCATGTAGTTGTGTAATTCACTATATCTGACACAAGGCAGAGAGACAAGAATCCTTGACATTAGAATGCAGAGAAACGGAATTGTTTTGGCTGTAAAATCTATTCAAAGATTCATATGTAAAGTGAGGTAGCCAGTGCTCAAGGTTTCAGACTTTAAATCTTTCTCCTGAGGGCTCTTTAAAAAAGTTAAATTTGTAAAATAAATGTTATTAATATTGTATGCAGTTGACTCCTAAATGGGACAAAAAAAAGATATCTATTGAGTTGACTGTGCAACACATTATTATATAATGAACATTTTACACTTTGTACATACAAGAGTTATTGCCAGTGCTCACCAGGATGCATCTCTTTTCTTATTGGCTTGGATATCTTTTTGGTTGGTTCCTTTTTTGTTTGTTTGGCATGCTTGTTTTTTCCTAGTCATGCACACACAGACTGTTTCACAGATCAGCTGCCTTTTGAACCGTAATCATGGATTTATTTTTTACATGTCCATTAGTATTTACTTGGACAAAGTTATGAAAGGAAATAATTCAGGTGTTTTTCTGATGCAGCTGTGTATTATATAGTCTCTTGTGGTGGTGCTAGTTACTCAAAAATGAGAATAAAAATTCATTACAAGGAAAGACTCATTACATTTTTTAAACCTCACTTTAGAAGCTGAAGGCTTATCTTTGAACATGCTGCAGCTGTTCTGTGATCTTCTGAATCAAATGCTAGATTGCTGAAAATGAAATTAAGTAAAGCAATTTGCTCTTTCCAGTTAACAAGAAATTAAATGAAGTCAGATGGCCCCACCTATAAATATTCCTATGCTTGTCCCTTGAATAAAATAAACAAAACAAAGCAAAACCCAAACTCAGATTTCATTCTGCTTGGCTTGTCTTTTTTTAAGGCTGCGGTGCCTTGTAGCCATGTACTGCATTTAAAGGGTTCTTTTCACATGTACGAGAGTATATGTGAAAGATTGAGCAGCAGAAACGTATATTCTTCCTCTATTGTATATGAGATGAGAGGAAAGATAGGTGTTTAACATAGACAAATATGCATTTCTGGAAACAGCAGAAACAATTCATGATCTGAAAAGCCTGTAAAAAACCCAATTTTATCTTTCATTTTGATGTTTTCCCTTTGTATAGTAGAAAATGAAATATGAAGACTCTTAAATGACAGTTGTAAACTCCTTACGGTAAGTTGTAGCAATTCTTTACTTTCTGCCAGACCACAAGGTGAACTCTGGCAACGTTGTGTTTTCTCTGAACTCATCTCAAGAAACTTCATTCGTCTCTGAATTGGTATTGAGAATAGTGTGGGCAGCAGCTTCTTACACAAATAATTCTGAAATACCTTCAGTTGTGTCCCTAGGAAATTATTCTCATCAGCCACATGAAAGGAAAAGTTAAAATATAGCAGGACACTGTCTCAAGAAGTTGTCCTTTTCCAATGTTGTCAGTGATGGTCAGTGCAGTAAAAGCAGTAACAAAAGTGAAAGTTCTTTTTCTTCCTTTAGTTTGGAAATCTGAACAGGATAGGGTGTGCCCTTGCCCATCAGTGTCATGTCATGTTCCACAACTGGAGGAAGGCACCCTCACATTCAAATAAATTCTTCCTCTGTGCACACCAGAGGGTGTCCCCTTTTTGTTTTCTTTCTGTATCCCAAAATACTTTCTCTGTGGCTTACTCAGTAATGCCTGCTGAGTAATATGCATGCTATTTTATTTGCTCCCTGTTGTGTCCTACTGAATTGTCTGTTGCTTTAATTAACTGTGCCCCCATGGGATATCACAGAAAGTGCTCCAGCATAGCATGGTGAGAGAAGGGCTCATTTAGCCTTTCTCCTCTTCCTGACTCTGCTAGGAGTTCTGCACTTTTCCTGAGGGATTCCTGTGGTGCTTTTCTTTGGTGATGTAGCCACCACTTGAGTCACAAAAGGAAGAGAGTTAAATTCTAGTGCATGTTAAGGGCAGGTATAAGTACAAGCAAGAAATTCAGGGGTTATTTTGCAGTTTGCTAGACATGTTTTAGATTTGGGAGAACCAGAAAGTAAGAAAAATACATGATAACCTGAAAGTGGAATTATATTTTCAGTGTCAGGAAGAAATACTAACAGAAGAAAGGAAGGACTTGGACCATGCAGATGCTGGATGAGAGAAAAGGGGTGTTCAGAAAAGATATATAGAGAGATTGAAATAGCCTTAGTGATAGGCACAGCAATTGCAACATAGAGAAATAATGGTAGTTGGGGGCAATAAAGGATTGCATAACAAAGGAAAATAAGAAGAAAAGGAAATAATATGGTTAGACTGGAGAAAGATTACTAATAAGATAGACATGAAAAAGGGAAAAATAAATGGAACATGCAGGAAATTAAACACTTTCCCCCCCCACATTTTATGTAAAAATAGTTTAATGAACAGCTCAGCTATAAGAAGAGAAAAAAAAAAGGTTGTGGCAAGTGGAATTGGAATGCATGGATACACATAAAGACAATAAAAGCAGTGGCAGTATTTGTAGGATATGTGGGGCAGCTGTTTTACATTGTCATTTTAATTTCTCTTCTAAAGGAATTCTTCTACCTGCCTGGTGATCAAGTTTCTCCTTGATAAAGTCTCAAGTAAGGTCAAACTGAATGTGGAATCAGTGCAGTCTTCTTATCCAAAACTTCACTATGAACACTTTGGTAGAAGGCACCATCAGAGCTTGCACTATTGACCAGAAAAAGTCAAGGTAGAGAGAGGGCATAACATGCAAGAGGAACAGGATAACAGCAGATACAGTATGTCACTGTGTCCATGCACCACATGTCATGCTGTAATGTCTGTTCAGGAGGAAATGAGTGAGGGTGTGTTTTTTACTCCACTTTGGTTCTTTCCATTTGGCCATCGGTTGGATTGTGTCAGTAGCCAAGTGTCTAGTTGGACTGAGAACTTACCTTTTGGTCAGGCTTTTAATGATACTTAAGATCTGTACATCATAAATGCATAAAACGTTAGGATTCGAAAATCAAATTACTGCCTATGAAATGTTCCCAATGACTACTAAAACAAAGGATAGCAAGGCATTAAAACCACTTTTTACTGCCACGTAGAAAGTCAGTGCACTGTAGTAGCCTAACACAGCATTTTCTTCTGCTGCTCTCATAGCTTCTCAGACGTACAAATGAAAATAATATAGGTAATCATCTTGCTATACCAGGATTAGGCAGACTCAGCTGTGTTATCAGCTTTAAGATTGCCCTATGCTATATGTAGGTAGCCATTGCATGAATGCTGAACAGCAAGGTCGCTGCCTTCTGAGAGCGCTCAGACACAGGAAACTTCATGTCTTCAATTTTGTCTAGATTTTGAAGGAAATAAGCAAGGGATCAGGCTTTTTTTGGTCACAACACAAGATACTTACGGACAAGTTACTTTATTAGTAAATAAATTAAGCCTAGTTTTGTGGCAAAATGTCCTGTTTATGCTGCTGCCAGATATTGCTACTAAAAAGAGATGGAAAACTTCTATCCTGTGATGTACTTTTGATCTCAATGCATAAAGGGAACATTTATAAACTTAACTCAATAACAATTTCAGTTCCACTGAAGTTAATGGCAAAAATTCCTTCAAATCTTCATAATTTTTGCCATCATATTTCTCAAATCCACCTTCTGTAGTTTTGCTTATTTATTTTTTTAATTATTTTCAATACATGCAGTACCTTTGTAAGTATAAAATGTACAAATTTTTCATGCGTCTCTCCTTTATATCTCAAATCCATTTCCAGTTATTCATGGTGACTCTTTTCTCTATTCTCTTGGCGTTTGTCAGAATGAGGAAAACCTGTGGCAATTATTTCCTGGGGAGATCTGCCTTTGGCCATAGGATTCTGAGACTGTGGTTCTCATCTGTTTAATTCTCACTTAAAACTAGAAGGTGTAGGCTTTAACTATGGACTAGTACCTCTCTGGATTGCTTTTCTATTTGTATACTAAAATTAAAGATACAGTCTTTGAGGTAAATGTAGATTATACTTAAATTTAGATCAGGTTACAGATGCCAATTATAGAATACTTGAGTATCTTTGTTAGGCTTTCCTAGAAAGTGAAGAATTCAGAATTTGCTGGTTTCTAGTGATTTTATGAAACTTCTTATTTTGATAGTATTTCCTTCCATCTGATATTTTGTGTAGCTGCTTCATTCCTCAGCTGTAGGTACCTATCAGGCCTGAAGTTTCATTCCAGTTAAGTCCTTGGATTTGGAATAGGTACATATATTCCATTGTATTTTCAATGTTAGATTTAGGAAGAAAAATAATAAATTCTCAAATAAATTATTACAAGGAAAAGTAAAATATGGCCTACATTAATATATGTTTATGTATTTTAAAGATTGGTCTGCCAGAAAGTTTTCACTAATTTGGATCCTCTGTATGATATGACATACTCACAGTTTTGTCCACTCTCAAACCAAAGGTTTTGAATGAGAGAAAAGTAGAAAGATGTCTATTACTAGTGAAGCAGCCTTGCTACTCACCTAAAATTACTCCTTAGCCTATATGTTTTTTTCTTTTCTTTCTTTTTCTTTATGTTTTTTTATTTTCTTCCTTTATATTCTTCCTTTATATTTTTCTTTTTTTAATATTTTTCTCTTTTTTTCTTTTTAAAAATTTTTACTATCAAGACATACTGACAGGAAGCACAACCTATGTCTTTTTCAAGGTTTTTAGCACATTTATTTCGTAAAATCTTAAGGTACAGCCAGGAACTGTTAGTTGGTTTATGGCTTCACAACTGTTCAAGATATCGGGTCTTTCAGAATCTGCTTCAAGTGAAGCTTTTCCATGAGACATTACTTGAATGATAAAAGCAATAATCACAGTACTTAAAAATGGCAGTCTTGTACATTTTTACTGAGAATATGCAAAATTATGATTCAGGGTTGATTATTTTATAATAGCCTCTAATTACATTATTATTTGCAAAAACAGAGCAGTGTTTATACTTGCAGCAATTTCAAAACTAAAATTTTCCTACATCATAGCCTTGTTGGAGCAAGTCAAAACTGACCCCGGCAAGGCGTCTAGCCTAGGGTATCTCCAGCATTTTCCGCCTTTGAGGAAAGAGGGTACGCTCATCTGCAGGCTAAGGCATGTCAAGGTTTGTTTGGAATTCAGAGCCCTCCTTTCAGTGATACTCAGTGTGTGTTTAAGGTAGGAACACGTTCACCCTGGTCAATTTGAGAATTACTGTAATTTTCTTTTACTACACTGCTCCTTGCCTGGTAAATGCTTTACAGTAAAAAAAAATAATGTAACACAATGCCAATGTCACTTCCAGGAAGACTTTCAGTTCCTGAAGGACATGACTGACTGGCACTGAATAAATCCCACAATATTGCTAAAAGGACAGTGTACTAAAAAATAGTAACTTGTTTCTCCTCGCACCATCAGCTGAATTCTATTTCTTGTAAAATTTCACAACACAATAGCACTATTAAGAGCATGTCTGAGAAGCACTTACATGTTTGGAGGATGATATTTTTGTATGCTTCCTATAGACCAAAAGCCCTTTTCCTTTCAGAACTCTTTCTCTGTCATCTCTTCAAGGGCTGTTAAAATTTAGCTGCATATTCATGTACAAGGTCTCTGATGTCTTGTGTATTGTCTGAGAGGAGCCTGTTTGGCAGGAATTTCTTAGCAGGTTTTTTTTGATAAACCATAAAATCCTATACACACAAAAGATGGTAGGTAGCATGAATAGAAGTGACATAAGGTTTCTTGGATACAAAGTCTAGAGAGCTTTTAATCACCAGTATAATGTAAGTGTCCAGGTATGGTATGACAATAAGTGACTGTGCCAGTGTTATTGAATCTTCCATAGCTCTTGTTGTTTCTGTGCAACTATCAAGGATAACTGCAATGTAACCAAAAGTAATGTAGTATGAATAAATCATGACCCTGCTTTCACTCTTTATAGATGTAAGACTTGTGATCATATGCATTACTGAAATGTTGTTGTCTTTGAAGACAATATTGGGGACAGAAGTGTATCCTCAGCAAGTTTGCTGATGATACCAAACTGGGAATGCTGTGCCGCCATCCAGCTGGAGGGCTGGGCATACAAGAACCTAATGAGGTTCAACAAGGACAAATGTAAGGTCCTGCACCTGGGGAGGAAGGCACCAATATAGGTTAGGGATGGGTCTTCTGGAAAGCACTAGTGAGAAGGATCTGGGAGTCCTAGCGGATATCAAACTTTCCATCAGCGAGCAATGTGCCCTTGTTGTCAAGAGGACCAACATAATCCTGGGCTGCATAGGGAAGAGTGTGGCCAGTAAGTCGAGAGAGGTCATTCTTCCCCTCTACTCTGCACTGGTGAGGCCACAACTGGAATACTGCATCTAGTTCTGGGCCCCCCAGTTCAAGAGGGACAGGGAACTACTGGAGAGAGTCCAGCGTAGAGCAACAAAGATGATTAAGGGATTGGAGCACCTCCCTTATGAGGAAAGACTGAGAGAGCTGGGGCTCTTTAGCCTGGAGAAGAGAAGGCTGAGGGGAGACCTTATTTATGTTTACAAGTTCCTAAAGGGTGGGTTGAAGGATGATGGAGCCAGACTCTTTTCAGAGGTTTCCAGCGATAGGAAGGGGAACAGGCACAAGATGGAACATAGGAAGTTCCACTCAAATATGAGGAAAATCTTTTATGGTGAGGGTGTCAGAGCTCTGGAACAGGTTGCTGAGATTGGTTGTGGAGTCTCCTTCTCTGGAGATTTTCAAGACCTGCCTTGATGCAGTCCTGAGTAATGTGCTGTAGGCAATCCTGCCTAGTTGGACTAGATGATCTCTAGAGGTCCCTTCCAACTCTGAAAATTCCATGTTTCCATGATTCAGTGATTGAATCCCAGTAAAATACACCACAAGGAACAGCTGTTGAGTATCTGAAAAACTTTTCATCATTCTCCTCTGTGGTCAGAGAGATGTTGCTCTTAGAGAATATTGGACATAATATTTCAGAAGAGGGGGTATCTGTTCAATGTGTTTTTCTCTCAGGCTTACATTCACTATAGGAAATCATCTTAACCTTTATTAACCCAAAGATTTGGACTATAGTTTTCTGTAAGGTGTGATAAAATTGAATATGAGCCTATGGAGGCTAATATTAGATGAAACATCAGTGTATTTTGACTACTGCCAAATCATTTCCGGAGCATTTAGTGGTTTACAGATTAATTAAATGGTGGAACCAAACTGTTAGCTCTTTCATAAGAAGACCGATTGTCCATCTGTACTGTGACTGGGGTTCATCACTAGAAAAACTTCACATAGCTTCTTAAAAAATAGGTCATACCTACAGAAATCATACAAGCAAATCTTTTCTAAACATTGGGGTGTTATTGAGCATGTATAACATATGGTACTATACAAGAAAATTTCCTAATATTGTAATTTCGCCCTGAGATTTAAGAAAGGATCCTGTGGAGGCAAGGATATTTTTTTTATGACCTTGCTTTAAGAATGGAGAGTTAGTTTACCATTTATTTTTGCAATGCATCCAAATTTGTCTATGTTTGATTATAGTTTTACCTATGGACCAGAGACTGAGAAATTCTTGGATGTTAAGAAAGTTCTGTTAAGTTGCCTGTCCTTCTGTCTGCCACTGCACCATTGTTCTTCACAGGCAATTTTCTAGTGGTTGTCTAAATTGCTTCTAAAAACCCCCCAATAAATTGTGCTTTTGCCATTTCCTAGAAGAAGGTGATATTCAATAAGACTCAACAAACATATATTTAATTTATTTCAATTATATATGATGTCATCAGAACTTTATCATCCAGATAAAATTCAAGCAGAAAAAATATTTTTATTTATATAAGTTCAGACAACTTCTGGCATTGTGGGGATGTGTTCTTTTTCACAGTATAAATTTTATGCCTCAGTGCACAGCAGCTGCCTATACTGCTGTGTTCTACAGGAGACTTCTGAGGAGACAGATTTATATAATACAGTCATAATTTACAGTCATTAATATGAAGATGTTTTATCAATTACCTAAGAAAAAAATACCCCGCAGAATTGATACCTTTTTAGTTATTAAAAGTGGTGAGTATCTTAAATTAGTTATTGGAAATAAGGAATTCAGCTACAGAAATTAATCACGTTCAAATCCTTGTGCATGTCTTCTGGATGCTAGGCTGTGTAGAACATTTTTTTGGAAAAGGGAAAAATATTATTATTATGATACCCTTAATAGAAACAGACAATCAAACAAATCTTAATTTGAAAAGGTTTTTGCAGTCATAAATCATAATGGCACTGTGCTCTAATGGAGGAAAAACACCTTCATAACTGTATGACCTTGGTGCAGGGGGCCACATTCTGGGAGGAATAAGATTTCATCAGACGTTTTTCCATTTCATAGATGACATTATTTCCAAAATAAGTTAAAGACATGCATTCTATATCCTGGTAAAATTATGTTTGTGGTAATTAAATATGTATTCCACCAGTGTATTAAGATTATCTCTGTCTCTGTTAATAGATACTTTATAATCATTTGCAACATCACTGAAGCCAGCACAAATTGAAGGTCAATATATGTTTAACATAGATATATAGACCAACATGCTGGTACCACTCTGATTGTTAGGTCATGAGTACTTTCTAGGGCTGAACAGAAAGAAGGGAGGGAAAAAATTCCTCCAAAAGGAAAAATGTAAAATATGGAACTTAGGCTGCACAAAGATCAGTTGGGAATGTAATGTGGCTTAGCTGCCATTTAGGCAATCTGCCCATACTATCAAGAGAGGATTTATTTTTACATATAAAAGACAGTATATTAAAGATAGTAATCACATTTTCATTCCCATTGAAGGGGAGAAGATAGTAGAATGTTGAGCAAATCAAAGGCTGAAACGATGAAGATATTTATCTTCAGCCTAAGAAGAGATTAGTAAGAATTTAAACTAATGAAGAACTGGATAGCAAATTAAGATAGATGAATTGTTGTTTTTTATGGAGTTTACTGTATTCTTTACTTACAAAAGCTACTGTCATCTCACCTATTACGTCAGTGGGAGGCAAGTAGCATAGTTAAAAAAGATGAGGGAGAATGTTTTGTGAATGTAGTTGAGATAACTTACATATTTGGTAGAATTTATATAATTGAGGTAACTGCCATTCACCTACAAGGCCTGTTTAATTCCCTCAGCCATATCCCTGAGATGCATCGAGAATGATCCTCCAATGTCCGTTTAGTGTATATATGTTTAGAAAAAGATGATCTCCCTGCCAAAGAGCAGGGTAAAGAGTGTAAACGGCAGGCTGTGTAAAGACAAGAGAGAGAAAAGTTAAAGTGATGTGGACTGTGGAATTCAACCTGTATCTGCTGAGCCCACCTCTGATACCTGAACCACATCTAGAGTGGTTCAACAGGCTGAGCTGGCTGTATTTTGAGATACAGTGGTGAATGTGGGGGGAAAAAAGTAAGATTTGATCTGTATCTTTGGAAAAGGAAATAAAAATCTGTTGCTACTGAAGCAGTGAAGGGCATAGCAAAAGATTGGTGATATTGTTCCCTGGTAAATGTCTGTCATCTATCAGTGTGTGAACTCGTACCGTGTCTGGCTTACATCATTACTGTGCATGTCTGCTCACCCTCTCTCTCTGTGCGCTGGGATGCACTTCTTGCTGGTTTTCTCAAACAAGGATTTTTGGAGTAACATTTTGGAGTAATTTCTAAAAGTGTGACAGGTTTTCTGCTGTAAAATGAACAGGCCCCATAATATACAGCTCAGCAGTATCACATAATTTTTTTCAGGTCACCTTTAAAGACAGACATGGTGTTCCTACTGTGCTACATGCCCCCAACAAACAGCTTCCTTAGCAGGGGCTCCGTTGTTTTATCAATAGCACAACTAACTACAGATAAATCCTCTGATTTGGTAAGTCCCCCATTACCTCCCTGAAACAAAGCATCTCCTACTGCGTTTCCTAACTATCAGATGATCAAAAAACTGAACTGTGAAAACAACAGTAACCACTGTTAATCTTCTTTTCAGAATCCAGTTTTTTAAATAAAAGTTTTATTATAAATTAGGAGATGAATGGAATGTGTCTCATTAATATACATTATAGCAGTAAGAGAGAGCAGATTTTGTGCTAATTAAGGAAATACAGTAAGTTTGAGAGAGTTTGGTGTTGCTCTTTTACTAATGAGCTATATGGTGTGAACAGTTAGTCATTTAAATTACTGCATGGTATGTGATTCAGACAACACCTACAATTGCAGATCCATAGAGTAGAATAATAATGAATGTGTATAAGGCACTGCATTATCCAGCTTATCTCTACACAGGATCATGCCGTGATCTTGGAGTATTTTTCTGTTTGCTCTCACTGAAGAAGGCACTCACAAGTTTTCAGCGCCGACTCTGAAAGTAGAATCTTGAAGAGTTACTGACTTGATTGTATATATCAGCGATATGTCAAAGCTTCACAACTTTGCTTTAGCAAATCTCTGTTTTGGGATGCAGTTCAGTCACATGTTTTCTTATGAAATCTTACTGCCTAAAGCATACTGAACATGTGTGCTATCCCCCTCATGTGGCCCTGTTGGAGGGACTTTAAGACTGGTCATAAATGAACGGCTTCCCAGATTGCACCTCCAGGAACTGCAGCTGTTCTGCAGTATTTTCTCAATAGGGTTAGGAACTAGAAGGTCAGAAATACCTTAGAAAAATTAAGGGGTCTTTGATCCAGTCTTGGTACTTATTAAAAAGGCTGATTAAGTCTCGGGAATAACTGCTTTATCGGTAGTGGTTTGGGCTGTGGATTTGTATAAAACAGGTCTTGATGTTCTTTATGGTTTTTGTATGAAACTGTTAGCTACTAAAAGAAGCACTTGCTAGAATGCAAGTGTTGCCTTCTCTAGTATTGCTTCTGGAAGAATCTCAAACAATTTTAATATGTTTGCAGAAATCTAGACAGTTGTTCAGTCACTGAACATATTGACTCCATTAACCAGTCCAGAACAACTGAAACAAAACTTTATCTGCTTCTCATCAGTCTGACCAAGAGAGCTGTGTTTTGTCTGATATTCCTGTGATCTGGAGATCATAGAAAAAGAAAATGCTGATGAGAAAAAACTAGCTGAGTTTTTCAAAGCTCAAAAAATGTTTACTTTGACTGTGATTTGGTTTTGGATAAAGAGGCAGTGGAAAGAGAACATAGGTTTTTGTTGCCAAGGCTGGTTTTTGCCTCTCATCTGACCTAATGTTATTTCTGGATGTTATATATTATGAAGATCTAAAGAGCAATGGGTAATACTTCTTATATACATATATAGATAGATAAACACTCCACTTTTCTTTAAGGACCCAGATCTTCATTTTGTGTCTGACATAAAATACAGCGAAGTGAATTAATTTATTTAAAGAAATAAGGTAATATTCCCTGATTTTGGCTATAATTAGAGAACCAAGATTCTTTTTCAGAAATAAACATGTGCCCAGATCTTGAAATACAGAAGAAAAGCTCAGCAGTCAGTGTAATTGTATTTAATGTGTTCTCTATACACTGAGAGTAAAGATGGAGAGATAGGAGAAAGAAAGGGGTAAAAAAGTAACTAACATAAACCAAGAGGCTAGTGAAACTTGATAAAATGCAGTAATAATATAATGAGCACGTAAACACTGTCCCCTGGGTAGTGAATTCCTGGACTTAGGACAAGGACAGGAGACCCTGCAGTAGATTTTTCTCCCAGTTGGAGGAAATCCTTTCTTCCTTTTTATTAATGAGGTGCTCTGCTGAAGCACCGGGGGTTGGAACTGTCACTTTGGTTACTTTGTGATCATAAAAGGCTCAACACAAAAGGGTTACAAAATACTAGGGTTTTTAACGTCTGACTTCCTAGATGATCTTAAAATGAGGGGCAGTCTCTTTTGGAAATAGAAGACCAAAGTGTTATCAGTTGGATACTCTCTTTGTAATCATATTACCTTTTCACTAAAAACATAACGTTGATGGTTTAGGGTCCAATACCATAAAGTATCAAAATTAAAATGGATTTCGTGCTGTCAACAAACTTTCCAACTGTGTGATGTTTAAAACTGAAATTGCACTGTGCCCCTAAGGAAGAGTTCAGAGAAGGCAGCTTTCATTATGAACTGATGTAACAGCTTTTTTCCCCCAACTACACGGGTTTATTTTATGATGAAACAAGTTTATTATGTTTTGCTTATAGATAAGAAGCATATGGATAGCACATGATAGCCAGGACCTATGTCTAGACTATTTTCTGCGAAGCAGAAAATTATGAAATGTGTGTTCAGTTCAGACAGTGTCTGAGGTTATTGCAACCTGGAATTTAACACGTACTGCAAACAGACGACATCCAAACCAGATGGTCATCCAGCAAAGACATCCACATTCTCTCTTCCTCAAACACATGCATTCTAAATTTTCAAGAGTTTTAGCTCTAACTATAAAGATACCTTTCAGTCACAATCATACACAAATGTTAGAGAAACAATGTGTAGGCTGCCTAAAAGTGACTTCTCATTTTACAAATGCAATGGAGATGGTTAATTGTTTGCACAATACGTTATTTGCAATAATAATTTCTGAACCAGGAAATGATCCTTTACACTTCGTGTGATGGTTTGGATATTATACCATGCCCCAATGCATTTGGACTTATTACCAAGTCATTACAACAAGAGTAAAGTTTCCATAATTTATAGAAGAGATTATGCTGTGTAGTGTAGGAGCTAAATAAATAAATAATTGAAAATGGCATTTTTTTTTTTCCTTGGGTCCCCTTCCACCAACACGTTTTTCCACTGTGACTGGAAAGCTGTGTCCTGAACTACTATTCAAACAGTGCAGAATACAGCTACAAGCATCTTCATTTTCATCAGTTGGAATGTGGTATCTGCTTAATTCAGTCATGTAAGCTTTGTGTACTGGTAGTACTGTACTGATAACTTGTGATGTACAGAATGGAGTTTTATTTTTTTGCTTTTCAGGTGTATGATGATCTCACTCCATCACTTTTTTTTTTTACGGTTAGGTGTGTTGTACAGATTGTTACAGCTTTAGTTATGCAACCCTTATCTCCTTAGGGCTTTTGCCTCAGGGCAAACCTTAACTGTCAAGTTTCATTGTTTAAATTAGCTTATTTAGAGTATGGTGCAGGAAGACATGAAATCCATATCCTAACTGTATTTAAAAAAAAACAACAATCAAAACCAATTTTCTCACTGAGAGATCTGAACCGGTGTATTCCCGTGTATTAATTTTGGGCTAGTTGTAGAATGGTCTGAAGCACCAGTTCTAGACTTGTGAGCAATCATCCTTGCAAACTAGACCAAAGAGTGCTCCAGAGAGCAGTCTGGCTTCTGAAGGAGCAAACTAGGGCTACAAACTGTAGACTTGTATTTAATTCTCGGCTTTACAGTTAAAGTCTTCAGTGGATGTCACATGGCAATCAGCTGCAAAAGGTTAAGAACAACCTACCACTTGCTTGTTCCTGCTGGACTCTGCATCAGCAGCCCATCTGAGAGTTGCTCAGCCAGTACAAAGTTCAGTGAGTTTATTTTTTTACTGTCATAGAAATGTGACTTGGGCTAAGACACTGGATTTCACACTAAGTGGCTGAAGAACACAGGTCAGTGCAGTAACCTCAAACACCAAGGCGGTGGTTCCACACATTGCTGTGGATAGCAATCTTCAGTTACTGTGGGTGCTTGCTAGGCAAAATATACATTTGGTCCTTAAAATCTGTATTCATTTAATGAAGACAAGGATTCATGACATCCTTTGCCTGAGTTACAGTAACTAGTTTAATAGTTGGATCTTTATGTATGAGCTTGATTTTCCATTTCCATTTTTTAAAGAAGGGTTAGTTTTTGAAGTTACATTGTCTTTTTCTTTGCTTATGCTATTAGGTAAGTGTATATGAATAATTTCAGATATCTAACTGCTCTAGAATGAGGATTTGAATCCCAAGTTTTCCTTGACAGATGTGTAGATTTTCATAAGCAAGAATCAAGTGATGTGTTGATTATAAGGGTTTATTTAGAAGTATAATGGAAGATGAAGAAGGTACAGAAGAAATTGGGAGGAGTTTTTAAAACAGAAACCCAGTCTTGAGAGGTCTTTCTTACCACACCGGTATATGGAGTTACTGGCTTCTGTCATACTCGTAAGACTGACACAGGGTTCTTCTTTGTTCCTGGTTCTTCTAGAATATCATAAGCTTTTTCTATTAAAAAAAGCATAGCAAAAAGGAAGAGTATAGTATGCCAACCATCTGCAAGGTTCTCAATA
The DNA here is from genome assembly GCA_025769975.1 of Gallinago jamesoni. Lineage (NCBI taxonomy): Eukaryota > Metazoa > Chordata > Aves > Charadriiformes > Scolopacidae > Gallinago > Gallinago jamesoni. The sequence continues at coordinate 51,185,334 of JAOQGH010000023.1, forward strand.
AAACTCAATAAAACTGTTCAAAATCATGAGTAGGGAGATGTATCAAGAAAGAGTAAGGAAGAAAACACAATAGAAGTGTTGAATCTTAGGTCAAGGAAAAAAGTGTTCTGAACAAAAACCTCCAGTAAAATGAAAAAGTAATACCTTGTTGTAATCAAAATGTGCCAGGTTGGCAAGCTGCCATTTTATTTCAAGGACTTGTCTCTGCATTGCAGCCTTCCTATCGCAGTGTCATCTTCAGTCTGTTGAGGTGGGTTGCAGCAAAAATTTTGTCACAGCTAGTGGAGTAACAGTCACTGTGTGATAAAAGGCCTTTGACTGAAAGACGTTTCCCTATTACAATGATAGTTTGTCATTTATTAATCACTCTTTATAGAAAATAGAGGAAAATACATATGTGTGGATGTTTGTTGAGGGAAAGGAATATGGAGAAGGCAAAGCCTTGAAATTCTGCAGCGAAAAGCCATCAGCCAGGTCCATGTAGGCAGCCTTATCTGCATAGCCCAATGAAACTCATTAGCAAAGGCATCAGTGCCACATAAGGAATATACTCTTTTCGTGGCTCTTTTTCAATCTGATAACTCTCCAATATATTTTGTTCAGACAAAAGTGTTATAAAGTTAAGAAACTTTGTTGCTGAGTCTCAGTTCTTCGACTTTGTGCCATGTTTCTCTGGGTAGTTTAGCACATCTGCAGAGAAGTAGTTAATATGGGGCAGTGTCTGTGGGCAAGGACCCATTCCATGTCCTTCAGCTGAAGTGCCACAACAAAGTTTGCAGCCATATATCTAATGTTTTTCCTCCAAAAAATATTTTGGTCTCATGCATACAGCCTTTTCAGAACAGTCCCTGGGCTCTGCTACCAGCTAACCAGACTGTTACCCTGTTGCACCAGTGCTAGCTGGTGTGAGCCAAAACCACCAGACAAGGTAATAATTACCACTTAGACAAAAAGAGATCACAGGGTGGTGCTGGAGCTTATTCCTAGCCCTATTATCCATACATTTTGGGGGAATGTATCTAAATATCTGAAGTCACGAAGTAGGGAATACTCTGCCTGGACTTACAAATATGACTTTCTCCCTGGTTTCGGGGATGCCAGAAATGATAGTGCCTTTGAGAGCTCCAGGACCATCAGACATCATTAGCCAATAGACAGATTCAGTGGGCTTTAGATCATGTGGGAGGCAACAGGTATGGCCATATGTCAGAAGCATGTCCATTGAAGAGAGGACTAACTAGGTCATTTTGCAATAGCTTGCTTAAAAGCCTGTGGAAGTACACAAGTGATGGAGAAAAGCTAAGAAAGCCTTGATGAAGAAGATAAAGGAGCTATACTGGAGCTACCACAGTGTCACTTCTTATTCATTTTCACATAATGAAAGGAGGAGATTTACTCTTGCTTATGTAATGTACTAAAATGCTCTAAAATTGCGCTGACTGACAGTTCTTTCACTCAGAGAGTCTAAACTCCAATTGCAAATGACTGTAATGTAAAATGGAACAAACCTACAAGGTCATACAATTACAGTAAGGGTATGTTTGAAACTTTTCAAAGGATATGAAGTTGATATACAAAATTCCCCCTCTGAGTAGTCTTTAAGATGTAAAATATAAGAAATGTGCATGTATGTCTACATATAGGCTACCTTTGAGTTTCTAATGAGTGCTTGATTGTGAAGATTCTAATCTGATAGCAATTTTCTTCTTCACTTATTTTTGGCATGGAATACTCTATCACAAAAAATAGAGTGCGTTCTTTTCAAGTATATTCACAAGAACTGTAGGGAAATGCGTTCCATGGCTTTACAATAGGGCTTCAGACTTCACAAAGCAACTGTATTGGTTTTTATGCATCCTTTCAGCATCTAAGTAACTTTATTCAGTAGTAATCACCAGTAAAAGGCAAAGCACTCTCTTGAGATGTGAAGGCATTGATTGTAAATCATAGTTTTGTAGTGGTTCACTACAGGAACTAAGAATATCAAACTATATATATTATTTTTACTTAAGTGCCTGGAAGTATGCAGCATCTTTCAAGTAAATCACAAATAACCTGATGTAGCAGCAGTGACTTTTGTTTGGGTGAATGCTTCAAGGCTTGGTCTAGTGAAAATCTCTCTCCCCCTTCAAAATTTGTTGGCGATTGCTCAAGGTCTGAAGCTCACAGAGCAGATGGAGGGTAGAAACACTAGGCAGCGAGCACAGAGAAAAGAGGAACTGCCCTTTTCAGGATCAGAATGCATTAGATCAGACTAATAAAGTGCCAAGACATAGGCCAGGGCTGTCCTGAGCAGCTCCTTACTCTGGTTATTCTGCTTCCTTCCTGGACTGTGTAGGGATTTTACACAAACCAGGCAGTAAATATGCTCACTTTAATTGATGCTCTTCCCCCAGTTTTGCTAGTCTCTCAAGTTGGATCAGAACTACTGTTATGTCTTAATTGCTTTTTTTTCCAGCGTTTAAGTACCTTTGCAAAAATTACATGCTGATTCAAGGGGAGGATGGGAAACGGGAATGAAGATGTATGGGGAGGGGAGGAGTGCTTCTTTGGATGGCAGCGCAGATTTAACCTGGCAAGGGTCAAGAGGCTACACTGAGTCTGTCTCAGCTACACCTGTCTCCTCTTCCTCTTGTCAGAGTTGAGGACAAGGCTTGGTTGAGTTATGAGTAGTGCCTTTGCAGTTCATATAATTATTAGAATCACTATAGAGCAAAACACCTTATTCTACAGCCTGGATTCCACTGTTAGAGCAATGCCTCAATATCAATGTGAAAGCAATACATTTTTGGTCCATGTGTACAAAGGTAATCAGTCTTCTTTTGATTTGGTAATTAGCTTATTTGGCCTTCAACCCTCCTGTGCTTCAGATCTTGAAATTTGCAACACATACTCATTTTTTTCTCACACTTCACAGGAGTCTTAAATAAGAAATATTTTTAAAACTATAAAAATTCAAATAATGAAGCATGAAACTGGACCATTATTGTTTTGCAGAAAGGGTAAGAAACAGTGGTTGAGCGTAGGATGTGGAAGATAAAAGGCACTGAGAAAATGTTAAAAAGGTAGAATATATAGAAAATAGGAGCAGCATTCTGGAAGTTTTTGAGGTTCAGCCTGTAGGATACTGTAACTTTCTAGAGTTATTTATCTAATATTTCACAGAATCTAACAATGATGATGACGCCTAGGATTCAAGAAATAATAGCAGACCTGAAGCCAGATCATAGCTTGGTCCTTCCATGAATATACTGAAGCCTTTGCTCCAGTTGGAGCAGGCTAGCTGACCCATTTTAACAAAGCATATATCCCCTGTGATGCTTAGAATGGCAGGATCTTCTGGCAGAACATTAGAAATTGTAATCGAGGCTGAATGTGCCAAATTTCAGAGCCTAAGGCCTTCAGAAAGACCCAGCACATCAGGAAGGTCTTTCAAAGGCTTTAGGAAAGGATTGAAACAAACAAAACTGCAGCTTTTCTCCAAAACACTTGTGCTCAAAAGCAGAAAGTAATTATTTCTGAACTTCTTATGGCAGTAAAATTTCTATAAATTACCTCAGAGGGGTACTTCTGTCATCTGGAAAAGTTAACACCTCGATGTAGTCTGTGTTTATCTCATTGGTCATTAGTTTCCACAAAGTGCCCAGTGCATCCAGCAATGACTCCTCAGATAATAAATAAATAAATAGTGTAAACCAAGTAAGCCTCAAACTTAAAATATAACAAACTGTTATTAAGAATTGTAGTTGTGTACAATAAATAGATTTAACAGCCTTAGACAGTCAGCATCTAGTAGCTGCCTCTCTTCTTGATTGATTTGCTCTGATTTCTCAGACACAGTTGCCAATAAATAAATACATTTCTGGATAGCTTTCTTCTGTTCTAATGTTACCTCTTAGCCTCATGAATCACTTCTGCCTTTGAAGTCAGATATTTTTTCAGGTGAATAGCACCAGCTTTTAATGGACATAGGTATTGCATGTGTCCTGCAGATAAACGTCCTTCAAGATTTGGAATTAGGTGAACTAATTTTAATGCAGGTTTTCTGTTTGGACATTGAATAGTCATGCTGACATTTTTTTACTGGGGTATTTATGTAAGGTATCTAAGTCCATGTTTACATATCAGAAATAAGCATCCAAAGAAGAGCAATGGAGCTTGTGGGGGTCTGGCGCACAAATCTTTTGAGGAGCAGCTGAGGGAACTGAGATGGTTTTGTGTGGAAAAAAACGAGGCTGAGGGGAGACCTTATTGCTCTCTACACCTCCCTGAAAGGAGGTTGTAGTGAGGTGGGTGTTAGTTTCTTTTCCCACGTAACTTTTCCAACCTAAATGATTCTGTGATTCTATGTAAGTTGATTGCCAAAGGCTCCAAATTGTAGGAATTCAATTAACTACATTTGTATACATCAGGTTGCTTCCATTTGTATATAACTAGGCCATCTAAATTTGAAAGCACTGGCTGAACTTTTGCATCATGCCAACAATAGTTTGGTGCTTTTTAGGAAAAAAATGCAAACAGAAATCCCCAATTTTAATGCTTATGGTTTTTTTTTTCCTCAGTAAGAATGTTCCTTGTGCTCTCTGTAGGCATGTCTGTACAGATAATAAGAGGCCCAGGGCATGACCTCAACTAAGGGCCTCCACATTGCTCCTCAGAACAGCCCCAGGCTTTGTTTTGGTCTCTGCAGCTAGTTCTGCCCCAGACATAACTGTGATGGAGGGTCCTGAGAAATGTGAACATGAATGAATCAGTTTCTGGCTGGTCAGCATCATGGAGGAAACCTGTATTTCCAGTTCATCTGGTGCCCCTTCTTAGGATCCAGAAAGGAGACTGTCTACTCCCTGAATATTCAGAGGGGCCCTATATGTTGAATGTTTCAGAAGATCCCGAAGAGGTGATGGTCAGCAGAACTCCTCATGGAGTGTGGGTGCAGCTACTATGTGATGCTGGGGGAAACTGAACTGCAGGTCTGTGTCATCTTCTGCATTTCTACTGATTGCCTTAGCCTTAGGAACCCACCAAGGAGCTGCAGGTCCAGGTTGCCTCTCTTCTCAATGTTCAGGCAGAAATGTTCACCAGCAGGTTATTTATTCTCATTTCCATAAGCTGTTGAGCATCAGTTTAAGAGTCTTTCCTGCTTCTGCCATGCCAGCAGTGGATGTTTTCTCAGCCCTGTGGAATGGCGCTGGGATCCTGCCCAAGGGCCTGAGCGTCTGTTTTTCATGGTGCCAGAGGCTTGGACAGAAGAAGCCGAACTAGTGGAGGAGGGTCTCTTCCTTCTCACTGTCTTCTCCTTCCACTGGAAGTATACACCTGTGAGTTGTAATGTAATAACCACACCTGTGGTTAATGCCAAATAAATTTCTGTTTCTAAACTTTTAATGCAACTGCTGTCTATGGAGGTGGAAATCTCTGACTGGGAGAAAGGGAAGAGAAACAGCAATTATAATTTTTACAGTTACTATTTACTGCTGGCCTTTTTTTTTTTTCCTGGTTGTAACTGTTAAATAGTTGGCTCTCCAAGTATTGAAATTACACTGGAAAGGCTTGAGGTGAGGATTTTGATCTTTGCAAGGTTCAGGGAGGCTCAGAAGGGGCCCCAGAGGACTGGTTGCCAGCACTTTTGAGGAGAGCTCCAAGCTCTTTCCTTTGTTCTGCTTGAAGCCAGAATTGATTCTTATGAGTTGTGATAGTGGTTAGATGTATTCATTTTTTTCAGTGGTTTTAGGTTTTTACATAGTTGACATTTTTTTCTCCTTTACCTATCTTGGAAGTAGGTATGTTAAAAAAATCAATGGATAAATTATTCTAATCTAAATGTGCAGAGGACAGACTGTGACCCTTCGTCCCCTCCCCTCTCACCCTGCATATTCATTTGACTGTTTCAAGAGAGACCTGCCCTGGGTTTTGATTTGCACCTCATTTTAGCAACTAGTCTACTGTGAGATTGTCCTTTCATCATTTTTGAAGGAATATTTCATATCCTATTGAGCAGTTTTTGTTTTATATAACTATATAGGACACAAATTACAACATTTTGTGAGTGAGAAGTCATGAAATCTTTTCTTTATTTTGATTTTACCTTTTTTTTTAAGTGCTGTCTCAGATGTAGCATGATTGTGAGCAATGGGAACAAAGTAGCCTGTGAAAATGTATGTTATATTAATATTTGTTAGGTATGTGACTGCATTCTTCTGTTCTCGTAATACATAGAAATGTGTTTATGCTTAGACTTACAGTTTGGAGCTAAGGTTACCATAATAGGAATGATATGTTGAGATTCAACTGCTCTATGGATTGTGGTACGATAAAGCTGTAATCTGTGTCCCCTGTGATGGTTCTAATTTTTTATTCAGCTGTGGCATTCTGTACCACGCTGTTTATCTTGTACTTTCATTCACTCTTGGATCTGATAGTTGTGAAATTGGCAGATGGTTTCTGATGCTTTGCTAGGAGTGGTTGCATCAATCCCAGTGATTAAAAGGCTTGCTGATTTGCTTACCCAAAAGGATTAATGGCAGGCAGTGAGGGCTTTGTTTGAAAAATCCATGCCCCATAATTCAACAAGGGAACAAAAAAAGTAGACTGGAAGTAATCCAGTATTAGAGCTGCTTTATGGAGGAGCTTTTTAAAAAACTTACTGACTCAGCAATTGGACGTTTCCTGATGAGATATGAACTATCAAGGAAAATGCAGCTTCACATTGTTTTCTTGGTCAGTCCATGAGAATAAAGTTCAAGTTTTTAAGCAAGTCAGCAGCAGAACTGGATGACATGTGAAACTTTGGAGAGCTGCCCTGCATATTTTGTTTTGGTATAAAATCAGAAATGCAAAGTAGAAAAGTGTGACCTTGAGCCATCCTCTCCTACCTATGTAATTTAAGTATTCATAAATTGCTGGTTTTTCATTGGTATAGTCAAATGTTCCGGCATACTAGACTATGAGCACTTTAACCGGCTGCTTAGGCTTTCGTAAGTTATTGTGATGCTTTCCTAGGAAGTTGTAGTTGCAAATTGCAAACTATAGTCTGCTGTAATAATAGGCTATTAAATCTAAAGTTAAATGTCAAGCACACAGCACATATCCTAGTGAAGAGAAAATTCCTCTGGGAGTTCAGGATGCTGGTCACTGTTCTCAAAACCATTTTTAAGGTGTATGCAATGATCCTTGAATGGGAGCGGAGCTACTATATCTGCCTTTCTCATGCTTCCTTTCTCTTCAGCCCTTTGCCTCTTCCATTCTCCGTCTCCCAGCTCTGAAAGGAGGCAGCTCCTTCTCAGTCCTACCTCTTGTCAGATGAGCAGGGCACTGCTGAGCCGTGGGGTTCAAATACTCTCAGGCTGGGAGTGCCGAGGTCCTGCCTCTGTCAGCAACTGAGCTAACTGCTGGAGGCCCCAGAGAGGCAGGTCCCAGTGTGAGCTTCCCATTTCAGTCAGTGCAGGCTGTGGGCTGCCTTAGTCAGTGGTGAGTTATTTGTTCTAAACACATCTACTGACTTTATTTCTCTGGGGATCTTAAGCGTACCAGAGCTTAGATGACAGATAGATGCCTCTCCACAGACTAAGGTGCTTCTAAGGAGATCTATGTTGTGGCTAGGAAATTGAAATGGAAGTGATTCTTCACTGCATTTCTAAAAATGAAGAGTGGGCATAAGAGTAAACAGTCGAAGCACACCTATAATAATATATTTGTGATTATATCAACCAGGTTACTCATCTCGTATGTTGTCTTCAGAATATGAGACCCAGCTGGAAAACCCAGACCAAAGATGAAATTGTCAAATGTGCCCAAATAACTTAAGATCCTACCTGCAAAAGAGGGGGGGGAAGTCAGGATTCTAAACTTCTTTGAAAGTACTCCTCCTACCTTATTTTGCGTTCTTTGCTCTGTGAGATTTAAATCCAGGGATTTTAAATGTGCATATCTTCCATATTGCCTCAGCATACTCTGGAGACGGTCTATGTAAGCTAGTTTTAATTAGATTTGCACTAGAGACTGCCTTTATCCTAGTTGAGCAACTAGACATATGTTGAATACTTTTTAATGTCAGTCTCTCACTGCTCTAAGTGTATGTGTGATTATTTATTATCTTTCTCCAAGTTATAAAAAGACAACCAAAATCTGCTTCAAGCAATAGAGGCATGACACTGATGTGATTCTTATCTCACAGGTAGTAGCTGAGAATAAACTACTACCCCCAGAAACACCTGGAGTGAATGAATCTTCTATAACTATTTTCCTCTGTCCTTTAATTGTTGATTAGGCTGAGCGAAGTTGAATTTCTGTGTATTTGTGATTAAACACACGTGCATATCCCAGTGCTATAGAGTGTTTCGGGGGAAAAATTTGAACTGTGTTGTGGAAGAGACTTGTAGTATTTCTGTACAGATTTGTGACATGTAATCTGATAATTTCATAAATAAATACAGTATTTGCTGCAAAGAATAGAAATCCAGTGCAATTGTGGTTTTGCCTCATAAATAGTACAATTGCTATCTAAAGCCCCTGTTACTGCAGCTACTTTCATCCTTCTCTGTGCCTGGCTTCTCTCTGTGCCTCTGATTCAACAGGGTGCCATAAAAAGACACATCTCACACTGGAAAAAAATACTAGGTCTTTCCAGTGGGGGAAATTCATACAGTTCCACTGTACCTTGGGTTAAGGAACAGTTAATTTTCCAACTTTGGAGTTGAATAGTTTTTTCTTCAGTCTATTGTTTTGGGGTTTTTTTATACTTAATTTAAGTATCATTTCATTTAACCTGTGGAGTCCACCGCTTCCTATTTGAAAAATGAACATAAAATTGGTTAGGAGTAAATTCGTTCTTTGCAAATCATTGTATGAATATAGGGTACAAACATTAATAACATAATTTTCAAGCCTTTGTTTAAAGAAGAAAATGTTTATCTTTTTCTTTCTAATTTGATTGCTAGATGTTCACCTTAGATTCTACAGATTCAACTTTAATTTGGCATGCCCCTGATTTTAGTCACAGTTTGTAGTCTTTAACCATGTGAAAAATATCCCTTTCAAAAGTCTGATCTTCCTAGGAACTCTAAGAATGACTTTACTTTAAGACTGTGTATAGTCTGTAGCTATCAGATCCCATTCTTTGGACCACAGAGTGATACCTTATTTCATTGTGCCATTTCTATTGTATAAGCTATTAAAGACTCAACACTTTTCTCTGCTGTCCCCATTATAAAAATGAAGTGTAAATAGTGGAGTGTAAATACCTTATTCCTAGGACAGAGTGATTGGCACAGGTGATCAATTTAGATGACAGAAAAAAATGGAACTATTGTCTCATGGGGAGGTTGAGAGAAGATGCAGGTAAAGAGGCTGGATCTTCCCCACGCTGTTTTCTCCAGAATTAGAATTAAGATTTTTCATCTTCTCCATAGAGTACTGGTCCTCCACAGTGCAAGCCTTGTTGAAACTTAATCTTACTCAAAGTCAGATTGCAGGTAAAGAAAGTAAAAACCATTATGGGGTAAATGCAGAGAGAGCAATTACAGGGATGTATGAAAAAAAAAGTGGTTTTATTCAACAATATCCTAAAGTATTCTAAGTAGGCTTTTATAGGTTTAAGATGTTTCAGATAGAACAATGAAAAATATCTGTGTGTCCATATGCATATGTATGTGAAACTGAAAATTTAATTGTAATCTGAGGCTTCAAAAGTCAAAGTAATATTTAAATAATGTCTTTTACACCATTTCAGTGTAAGTACTGTTCCGTACAAGTTTAAATGTACCTGATAAGAAGAAACCTGTTAGCTAAAGTAAAATCATCTTTGCCTTGTATAAATATTTTTTGCAGAACAAAAAAACCTCATGAATATTGAAAATACATCCTAAAAATTAATAGTTGGAAGTACCAGAATCATGGAATCATGGAATTGTCAGAGTTGGAAGGGACCTCTAGAGATCAGCTAGTCCAACTCCCCTGCCAAAGCAGGGCTGCCCAGAGCACATCACTCAGGACTGCATCCAGACGGGTCTTGAAGATCTCCAGAGAAGGGGACTCCATGACCTCCCTGGGCAGCC
>JAOQGH010000023.1:51195485-51264027 GCA_025769975.1 Gallinago jamesoni
CTGAAAAGAGTCTGGCTCCATCATCCTTCAACCCACCCTTTAGGAACTTGTAAACATAAATAAGGTCTCCCCTCAGCGTCTCCCCTCAGCCTTTTCTTCTCCAGGCTAAAGAGTCCCAGCTCCTTGAGCCTTTCCTCATAAGGGAGGTGCCCCAATCCCTTAATCATCTTGGTTGCCCTATGCTGGACTCTCTCTTTCCAGAAGGAAAAAAAAATCCTAGGTATATTCTTAGTAATAATTATCCTATTGTATCACTCAAAAATTTTAGTGAAGATCACAATAAGGAACATAAAGAGGCAAAAGAACCGTTTACAGTCTAAAGATTAAAAACAGATTGGGGCTAGAAAAAGAATAATATCATAAGGAAATGAATTTGGGCAAAAAACCATGCTGGCTTTTTTAACTGTATGTTTACTTCTTCTATTTCCTGACTGTAATTAAGTGCCGTATGTGTTTTTATTTTTGTTGTGTTTTTTACATTTATTTTACTTATGTAAAGAATGACTAGGTCTTGCTACATGCTTTGCTTGAGACTCATTTGAATGTTCAGAACAGGTCAGCATACCCTAGCACACAGATGTGTTTTTCCATTTGCACAGTATCACTTTCCCAGATGAATGTTTGGCTGTGTCTTGCTGGGTTGCTAGTGTGTTTGCCAATACTGGCTTAGGACCATGATCTGTCTGGTATCTCTCTTTGGATCTGTGTAATGTAATGATGAAAGAGAGAGAGGAATTGTTTCTTAGCATTGACCTAATTCACTCTGCTTATTTAATGACATTATAGTTTAATGCGATGTCCATAATGAAGCTAGAATGCAATGACTTCACTTGGGATGGAACAAGCCTTAGGCTACAAAAGAAGGCCAGCCAGATAATTTTATTTCTTAAATATCTTCAAAAATCTTGTGAGTTATCTTCAGCACCCTCCTGCCTAACCTCTTTTCTGTGCCTGACTACGTAACATTAAAAAAAAACCCAAACCCACAAAAACCCACAGAGTTAATTCTCCAAATTGGATACTCAGAAATTGGAATCTGCACTAAATTTGGAAACAAGGTGTTTTGAGAGTATTTCAAGAGATTGTTTTTCAATAAGTGATTAAAATCCAAAGCTATAATACCCTGCCATTTACCAGTGAGAGACTGGGGATGTAGTTCTTTGAGAGATCTTCCAAATAGGGACTTATGGTTAGTATAAGAAAACAAGAAATAAGGAGAATTCCTCTCCCCCTCCACTCCCCCAATGAGATTCTGATTACATATTTGATTAACTCTGCTTTGGGAAATTCTAGGTGTAAATTTTTGCCACTGTGTGGAATAGCAGATTTGAATGAAAAAAAAATAATAGTTGTAATGCGTGTGATGAGCAGAGAACTGCTGCAGCAGCATAGGAACAACAGGTGCATAAACTTCAGCTTGAAGACAGTATGAATCTTTGTGTTATGCCATGTTCATGAAATGGATTTTGTCCTGTTTCTAGAACTTTAGTGTCTTTCTCTCTTGTAGGTATAGGATACCATGTGCAATAACAAGGAAGCCAAAAAGTAGACCTATGTGTTTGGTTCTTGTTTTTCACTGGATTTAATGTGACATTTGCAAGCTCAGCAAGTCATATATTTTCAAAAGAATAATTCTGTACCCAATTAAAATAATTTTTAAGAGCAGTGATGGCTTTAGTATGATTTGGAGTTAGTGAGCATGAGACTGAAAGGTGAATTTCTTTTTATACCATATGACAGATGAGTTTCAATCAAAAAAACCAACCTATTTAACAAAGTTGCTGGCTCAGTTGGTAACTGGTTTTATCCACAGAGAAATTGACTTGTGTCATGACAACATGATACAGTGTAGGCTGCCCTGTATGATTCCTTTGTGGAGAAGATAGGTGAACATCTTTGTAGTACTGTTGAAGAGTTACACCTCCTCACTTGCATTGGTGGCCAATATAAGGTTTTCTAAAAAGCACTACATAATTCTTACTTTTTGATGATTTTTGAGATTGAATTCAGTTGAGCTGAAGCCTTTATTGCATTGAATTGCAATGTGAGTCAAGGACCAATGGACATGAATAAGAATTAAAGAGATGCAAGAAAATAGCCCTAATAAAAAAACACAGCACTTGGATGCCACAGTTAGATAGAGTCCTGAATTGTCATTGACGGGTTTCTCAATCTTGTCAGTAATGTTGGTCTCCCATGGTGCCAGCAAACCGCAAGCAATTTTCTGCAGTAGCTGCTGTGACCAGATTGTATTAAGATGAAATGTTGTCATGAGACAAATACACAAAAGCATCTACTTGCTTGTGTCTGATGCAAGAAAGAAAACCATCTTTCTCTGCTTGGTGAAGCATAGAGAATCCTCCTTGAATCAAGGCTGGAGGAAAATGTGTTGGTGTTTCAATCAAGTGCCATTTATTGTGTCTTTATTAGAGAGAACTTTTGTAACTGAAATAAAATTAGATTGTGTATGTATAGACTATTTTCAATATATTAAATATCATTTGGTCATTTACATGGATATATTATCTACAGTAATGCTTTCCTCATGTATTGCATGGTAGAACAAATGTTCTTTGTATGAAGAGTGATTTAACCTAGTATGAACATTTGTAGATAACGTTGCGTTATGGCTAATGCATGTTTTCTGTACATAATTCAAGTTTGTGTTTCTTAGAAGTAGCCCAGAGTGGTTGCTGGTGAGACAGGGTTTAAATGGGTTTATTGAGAATCACTGACATAGATGACAGGTATCTACATCAGCTATGCTCAGTTCTGTTAAATTCATTTCAGTGTTAGGTTTGAGGCCTTTAGAGTGACAAAAGTTCACAACTAAACAGCTCTTCCATGGAAATTTAGCTATTTTCAATTATAATTAAATATGAACTTAATTACACCAAAGTCTGGAAACAACAGGAAGTCATCATAAGCAATAAAATTTAAGCAGGAGTTCTTGAGAAGGATGCTGTTTAAGATTTGTGCTCTTGAGGTTGCTTTCTGCCAGTAGAGAAAGAGTCATACTAGCAGATACTGCATACAAACCAGTTTCTGGGCATAATCAGTAAATCAGAAAATTTCTATCTTTGGATAATTGAGAGGGATATTGATTTTAAGTAGGTAAAGTATATATACAGTGAGGTGCAGTTGAGAGAAAGTAGACTAACAGCTCTAAATCCTTTAGACACATCATTAGCTGAAAATGACTTGGTTTGTTTCATTTTTAGAAGGTATTTGGTCATCATTTTTGTGTAACTAACAGCAGCCTATAATTCATCATATAAATCACTCTGGTACTTGAGGATTGGAAGGTGCAGAAGTTCCAGCAGTTTTTGAAAAGACTTTCTGGGAAGTCAGGGCTCATATAGACCTATAATCTATACAGCTGTTAATCTGTAACAGACAAATATAATTTGTAGGGAAATTAGTAGAAGCTGTGGTAAAAATAGAATTAATGGGTATATAGATAAATATGATGAGCATTCATGGTAGCTTTTTAAATGGAGAGCTTGACTGGCAAAGCCACTGGAATTTGTCAAAGTTGTCAGTAAGTATGTGGGTAACGGAGATTGTCAGAATTTCCAGTTGACCTTCAAAAGATTTCTTTCCCAAAAGTTTTAAGGGAGTTAGGCAACTAAAGGGTTGCTGCCTATACAGCTCCTTACGTAGACAAGTATTGGGTCAAAAGACAAAACCAAGGAATAGAAATAACTAGAATGAATACAGAAATGACCAAGTTTGTTGATGATATTAAAATTAACTCAGCATTGTGAAGACAAGGTCCATCAGTAACAAACTGCAAGATGAACTTATGAAAATCAGTGACTGAGAAGTGAAATGCCAGATGAAATGCAATGTAAATAGATGCAAAATGATGCACATAGGAAAAAGTCCCAACTTCACACAGAAAACGAAGGCATTGAGCTCACCATCAATACTCAGGAGAACCAAGAGTGGCCTGGACAGGCTGATCATGTCTTCCTATGAGGGAGCTGAACTAAAGCTGGCAGAAGGCAGGTTTGGAACAGTAAAAGGGGGCAGTTTTTTACTAGTCATTGAACTCTTTGACACAGAAAAAACTTCTGCTCCGGCCCAAGGTTCTATGTGTTAAAGTGAAGGAGTTAAAATGGCCCTAAAAATTATTTCAGGGATAGTTATATCTCTGGGAGTCCCAAAACATGGCTTATAATGGAACTAGCAGAAGATAACAAATGAGTACTTCCGAATATGTTTTAGGTGTATTTGACTAAGTAGGTTGAAAAAACTTCTTCCAAAATGTTTGTGATGTTTTTTTTCCCCTCTGATCATGACAAGATGTGACTGCTTTACAAGTGTACACTCAGAAGAGGGAAAAAAATATAGTTCTTCCTTTTACGGTGTCAAGTCATTTCCTGTTAATTCAATGGAAATAAGTAACTGATCTTTTCATAATGATGTCACAGCACATCTCTACTCTGGCAGGGCTTAAAACAATAGTAAGTGCTTCTTGCATAAAGTTGCTTATTGTCTTCCTCTAAGATTGTTTTGAGTCCTTCAGTAATTTAAGTTGCAACTTAGGCAGTAAATACGTACTCCAGTAATCAGTTTGAGTTGACTGTTTGGAGAGATGTACATACTTAACTGCTGTTAATATATCCTTTAGCCTGCAGGTGTACAGTATATGAAAAAAAATAGAATATAGCAGGTGGGAATACTAAAGACCTTTGGAAGTTGATGAAAGTCATGGCTGTTCATCCTGAGAAAAAATGTGTTTTCAACTACTAATAAATATGATTTCTTTGTTGTAGAATGGTTTGAGTGAGAAGCGACCTTAAGGATCATCGAGTTCCAACCCACCTCCCACTAGAGCAGGTTGCTCAAAGCCCCATCCGGCCTGTCCTTGAACACTTCCAGGGATGGGGCATCAACAACTTCCCTGGGGAACCTGTGTCAGTGTCTCACCACCCTCACAGTAAATCTCATGTAAATCTAACATCCTTTAATTTAAAAACATTACCCCTCATCCAATGACTTCACTCCCTGATAAAGAGTCCCTCCCTACATTTTCTGTAGACCCCCTTTTAGGTACTTGAAGGCTGCAATAAGGTCTCCCAGAGCCTTATTTCCAGGCTGAACAACCCCAACTCTCTCAGCCTGTCTTCATAGGAGAGGTGCTCCAGCCTTCTCATCATCTTCATGGCCCTCCTCTGGACACACTCCAACAAATCCATGTCCTTCTTATGTTGCTCTTGATATCCCTGGCCAGATTTAATTTAATTCTATCTGGACTTTAGTTTTCCTTACCTGATCTCTGGATATATGGACCTTTTCTCTGTATGCCTCCCAGGCTACCTGTCCTTGCTTTCACCCTCTGTAAGCTTCTTTTTTCTGTTTGAGTTTGTTCAGGAGCTCCTTGTTCAGGCCTCCTGAGAATTTTGCCTGACTTGCCATTTGTTGGGATGCATTGCTTCTGAGCTTGGAGGAGGTAATCTTAGAATATTAACCAGCTTTCTTGGTCTCCTCTTCCCTCCAAGGCTTTATCCCACAGTACTTTGCCAGGCAGGTCCTTGAAGAGGCCAAAGTCTGCTCTCCTGAACTCCAGGGTAGTGAGCTTGCTGTGCATTATGTTGCCTTATATGTCACACGAGAGGTGTTGGTGATTTGATTTGCCATGTATGTGGTGATGCTGGAAGGTTACTCTTACACTTCCAGGGAGCATGTAAGGCAAATGCTGAATGTCTTACATTAATTATAGATATACCTGAACTGGTTTTTCCCTTTATCTTTTACAGTCTTCCATAATCTCAATCTATTTCTTCTCACCTCAGAAATAAAATTTGAAGACATGGCCTGTAAAACATTTCTAGTTTTTGACTAGTTTTTCCCTTGTAAGATTTTTACCTGAACTTGGTCAATTAACTGAACAGAGTCAGCTTTGGGAGGTCATTATAAAAAAGAAGCTGATCTAGTAATCCTTATCCCTAGCCCATTTTACGTATTTATCCGCTTGTTACTCTCACAGTATAAAAATGTTTCATTGTTCTCATGTGATGAGTACCACATTGCTTTTTCTAAATACAAGTCTTATTTGAATATTTGAGCCTCACTTCCATGTTATGAAGTTTTATGATTTCTATCTATAATTGAAGTTGTTACTGTTGCTAAGTCTTCTCTTTTTACTGTATTTTTAAAGCCTTTTTCTTAATGGCTTTCTTAATACTTCCCCTCTGTGATTTGATTCTGGCTGATCTTAGATCTCATCCCCATGTTTCTAATAACATCCATCCCATTGGCAATGATATATAAATGATTTTCCCCTTATTTTATCATTCTCCTAGCCAAAATTGCTGGTGTGAATTTGGCATTAGCTACAGATCCTGGGGAAATGAGGGTTAAAAGGGAGAAATATCAACCAATTGAATTCTATGATTCATTCCAATTCACTCCCTCTGTAGTTGTGCTTGAATAAAGATCACCTTTGCATATTTTTGGGTTTACCAGAACAGTGACATATTTAATATTTTGTTATTTGTGTGGAATTTACTAATTAATTTTAAATGAGGTCCTAAAAATCATGAGAGAAGCAGCTCCAATAAATAATTCCAAAGTCAAGGATTTTTTTCAATATCAAAAATAGCAGCGCGACTGTATTTATCAGTTTGGCTGAAGAAATCACACGTTGCTTTTGCTGATAGTTATGGTCTGAAGTAGAAATTGCATTTATCTTTTGAAACTAGCTTTTATTACTTTAAACTTCAGTGTAGTTAAATTGCTTCCACATACAGGGATATTTAGAAACGGATTTGTATCAGTAGGCCAGGCTTCACGTCATGAAGCAAAAATCATGTTGCTTTTTGCTCCCTCTGGAAGTCAGGTGTTGATATTTTCTGAGAAGCTATTTTCTCTGTACTTACTGTGGCGGACTAAGTCTGAAGACATATTACTGTGGAGCCAGCAATTTTTTTAAGAAAAATGGAACACCCCTCCAGCCTGCTGTGACGAATTTCCTGCACACTCATGTCCTTGAATCATAAGCAATCAGTGAAGCACGGTTGCAGAAGATGATTGTGGGAAAGAAACCTGGGGGATAACTACCTTTTAGAGGGAAAATGTAAGCAGTAAAACTGTAGCTCTGATCTGACAAGCAGCTCCAGGTTAATTCTTGAAATTACACCTATTGAGACTACCACGGGATCTTGGTCTTGCAGAGACACAGGTCTGTAGTAATGATTTTAATCCTAAATGATATAAGAACCATCCTACTAAATTAGAGATTAGTCCATTATTTAATATACATTGAATAAAAACCTACCTTCAGTTATTTTAAAAGATAGTGAATGCCTTCAAAGAGACCTGTTTGCTATTCATGCCAAAAAGCCATGCCTCTTAGATACCTAAGTATAGATTTAGGAGTCTTTTCCTTTTAAGAAAATTCTGAGTGCTCTTCAGGGCAAAAATCTTTATTCCTCCCTCCATCTTGGATAAATGGAACTAATAAAAACTAATAAAACAGATGTGGAAACTAGAGTTAGTATCCTAGGTACAAAAATGTAAGTGCAAACACTTGTGTTAAGCCCCTCAAAAGAAACTATTTTCATGAATACCAGGGATGATTGTATATTTTCTTGTCCTTACTTTCTTAAAATTCCAACAAGCTCCAAGCAAGAGGTTTGTCTCAGCACCTGTTCACCTGCAAATTTCCATTTTGATATGGATTCTTTACAGACTCTGTACATAGTTGGGAAAAGAAGGATCTAAAGTCCCTTTTTGATATATCGAAAAAATATAACTGATAAGAAAAAATAATTTCAAAAAGATACGTTCAAGAAATAACAGAAAACAAAATTTTAGTTATTGAAGTACAAGACTTCTTTTTAAGAAAAACTTTATTTTGGATACAAGTTTGTTGTGGAAAGTAACTTTAAAAGTGCAATCTAACCTGAAATGCTGATAAAATCTGTCTGTAACCCAAGTGGAAGTCTATTACATGTCCTTTATTTTTATTTATACCTCCAAAAAATATTTACCCAGTAGGCTATAAGTGGCACTGTAGTTTTTTAGTGTCCTAAATATTATTAATTATTAAAGCAGCTGTGTTCTCATCTTTAAAGTAGTTATCCATCTGAATAATTGATATCATAATTGCTTGTGCTCATTTCTATTACCTAAGGGCTTGTCTGTTCGCTACTTGAACATCACTATGTGGAAGGAGGCTACTGATAGTATGTAAAACATTTTCTAGTGCTTATTTAAGAGGATAAAAGGGTATTATAATTATTTTTGGTGAAGAACTGCTATATATTTGTACAAAATCTGTGCTATATACGTGTCTCAAGGAGGAAATGTCACTATGGTTCATCTTGGGGTATTGTACAGTAAGCACTTGACACATTTTTGTGTTCCTCTCATTTTCTTTCAGCCAAACAGTTGCCAAACTCTGTCCATTACATAGAAGTTTCATTTAACAGCACCTGTAATCTCCATGTGTTTGGTGTTTCCCACATCTTGGATCAGACGGTCGCATGCAAAGCAGCTTAAAACCAGCAGAATGGCTTTCAAGGGATCAGAGTGGTGAACTGGTAAGGCTACGAGGAGGGGAGGAAGGGTGAAGAGGAACATGGACTGGTCTCATGATCATATATGACACGTGGCAGCCATGCTTCAGTCCTTGGGTCCTTGAGACGTGGCAGATTTTTGGCTAATACTCTGAGAAAATTATAAATTGTGAATAGGATTTGTGTGGGCACTGTGTAAAGAATTTGTTGGTTGTGCAGGAGGATTGGCTGTTGTAGCAGCTGCATCCTGATTGCTTGGCTTCTGGTCCCTACTGCAAAGTAGAGTTTTCTGTTATTACAATCTTACTGTTGCATTAGATACCTCCTGGAGGTCATATGCGTTTTTTTTACTTGCTACTGTAAACAGAAAGAAGAGGAGCCTCTCCAATTATGTCCAGCTTCACTAACAGTCATAGGCATAGAAAACATGATAAATGATTCATAATTCATTCTTTGGCTTACAGGCCTTTGACCTGGGAAGGTATGGTATGCAAAGGGAAGGAGCTCTTTGCCTTGTCATAAAGATTCAAAGTTGTCTCAGCATCATATAAAATTATTAATAGTATGATGAAGGAAGCTGTAATGTCTATGGAAAGGAGAGCTTCAATTGCGATGCTTCAGTAGGGGAGTAGCTATTGTGCCAACAGCTTGAAAGCTTTCTTAGCTTCTATACTAGATTGCACAAGATGAATATAATACTATCGTGACTAGTGTCATACTACATTTTTTTAAAGTGCTAAAGACAACAAGCTCTGGAGAAATTCCTGGTGGGTATTGCTTTTTAAAGATCTAGAGAACCAATTCCAAAAAATTTGTAAATGGAAACTCTTGCCTATTTTTACATGTTAACAAAAAGCAGCTGCCACTTCTTGTCAGTTAGTGCCACTGTAAAAATGGCAAGTTTGCTCCCATGACTTTGCTTTAAGCAATTGTCATGCCACATACATAACAATGTGTGTGTTGGCTGCCTCCCTATGCTACTTTTTGAAGGCAAAGCAAGTACCCCTCCCATTCCTTGCTGTCGCAGTGAAAAATAAACATCTGGCTATCTGTCTCTTCAGAAAATATAGAAAGCAACTTCTGAGAGTGTGTCTACATACCAGAGCATTGCTTTGTCAGATAAATAATGCTTTATGTAAGAAAAAAAAGCCCCCAAAACTTCAAAATCACAGTGTACAGCATAAACATCTGTTTTAAAGTGTGTTAAGAGCCAACAACTCAATGTCAATTTGGTCTGGCTTTATGGTATTACTTGCTTGATTATGGCTCTCGCTGGGGGAGCCGAGCATTTCGATATCATCCAAAGCTCCTGAGAACAATTCAAACCAGCTGGTATTCTCTATATTACATAATTACGAAGCCCATGGTGCCGTTTGGCATACTGAAGAGGCACTGGGGGCCCACTTCTCAAAATATTTACAGCCTTTTATTCTTCTCTAAACAATCATTTGCATAGTGAAAGTGATATACAGCACAGCAACATGGGGGTTTACTTTATTTTCACTTTCTCAAACTTACCTGGCAGCGGCTGTGTTTAGCACTGAGTAGGCAGAAGGGAGATGGAGCTGGCAGGAGTAAAGGCTGTAATATTTCCAGGAAAAGCTTTACATTGACTGAGTCAGTGAAATATGAAAAATCTTTTGAAGAAAACCTGAAAGATGTATAAAAGTTCTCTTACCTATGGGAAAGTATAGCATGAAATGTCTGCCCTGGAAGCAGAGAAGCTAGAAACCAGGAAATGTTGCAAGTGAGCAAGCTGGTCATGATGGGGCTGTTCATGTGTAGATGAGATGCAGTGGCTGCATCTTGATAAGAGTTGAGTGTGTGTGTGTGTAGGTGTGTTCCTTTGTTTTGAGTAACATTTTTGATCATGAGATCGGTTTCTTTATTAGGTAAAATTACTAAAACTGCATTTTATCTAAAGCGAACAAAAAGCCGTGGAAGTTATCAATAGCTGAGACACCAGGAAAAAGAGGGCAAAAAGGAAAAATCTGTTGGAGTTTCTATTATTGTGTATCAGTCCAAGAGATTTAGTTACAAAGGGACAGGAGAATGGTTAATGGTAATTGTCTCTTTTCTCCCTACCACACCAATAAAATACAGACAGTTCTTGTACACACACAACTCTTGAACTGCAAACCTCTATCTGATCTTAGCAACCACAACTTACCATCATGCCATGTATTCGAGGCATTGCACAACGTAACTGAAGTCCTTCAAAGATGCACATTCTTCTTGAGTTTTCTCTTATTAAATTCATGTTTGTCAAAAGGAATCACATACAGCAATGTTAAATCATAGATTAATGAAATTTTAAAGGCTCTCATGCTGTGTAATACAGATTTTTCTCTCTGTTTTGGTTTGGTTTTAATTAAGAGATCATTTAAAGTGCCTAGTTATGTTGCGTGTGAGGCTAAACCCCAAAACCTTTGTCTTTTTATCCACAAAGCTTCAAATCTGATTTCAACCAAACTTTTACATCTTATAAAATTGTTTTGGGAAGGAAAACATTATTAGCTGAAAGTGAGCATAGGCAAATTATTAGATACACTATAGGGAGCCTGGTATTTACATATTGTCTGGGATCTGAATGGTTGGTACGAACAGATATGATTACTTGTAAATATCTGCACCCCTGCAGGGAGTGTTATCATTCAATTTCCACACAGCAAGTGTTACTGAAACTAATTTTTGGTCCCTGTTTGTTTCCCACTTTCAAGATGTTTTAATGCATTGCATAATTTGGACTGTAAGTGAAGGTATTGTAAGTGCAGAATCAAAATGAGAAATGTAGTGGCAGTCTGAACAGACCATTCTAAGTGGTTTGCTGAGCACAGTGACACATTATGGCAGGTGCCACTGTGTAGTTAAAGCTGCAGACTGCAAATCCTACTGATTTCTTAACTATTTTTTGCTGTCTGGTCCATGGCAGAATTTTTCTGAGTGCCAGTGAGTTTCACAGCCGACTTCCTAAACCTATGCCAGAGAAAGGGCAAGGAAAGGATGCTCCTGTCACACAGAGCAAGGAGGCAAACACTTTCACATGAAAAGTCATGTGAGATAACCAGACATAAGCAGACCATTGGACCTCCCATTGCACTATTTCTTAATTTAGACATACCACTAGAGTACCTGCCACAGAAGGTGCTAGAAAAAATTACTGTGAGCCTGCTGGACAGCTGGAGATGAACATGTCTATTCCCTTAGTTTCTCCAATATATCTCAGCATATTTTAATGTAGGAAGAGGCTTTTGCCTGTGGTTAGATCTGCTTATAAGGATCCCATATGATATGGCCCTGTAGAGAAGAGAGGTCCAGGATAGCTAGTTGATTTTTAAGGTTCTCCTCTTCCAAGCTCTGAAATGGTCCAGCCTGGTGGGCAAGAAGTCAGGCAATATTAGTAGGAGGCCTGTGTGGATGAACAAGGAAGTCCTCACAGAATCCAAAAATAAAAAAGGTAGTAGACAAGAGGTGGAAGAAGGGGTAGGTGACTCAGAAAGGATATAGAGATGCCATCCACGTGCACAGGGATGGGTTAAGGAAAGCCAAAGCCATAAGCAAAAGGCCATGTGTGAAATAGGTCCTGATACAGACTAAAGGTTTAGCTCTTGGGTTTTATAGACTGAGAATTTATTTTCAGAAGTGGATCTGTGGATCCTGGAACCTGTTATCCTTATAACAGCCACAAAGCATAGAAAGGAATCCAGATTCTTTTTTGTTGTTGTTATTATATCTTTGTGTCATTTTTAGGCTTTTCTGAATGTTTCACTCTGCTAAGGCCAACACAAATTTAGCCACTCACTCAACTGAAGTGCAAGCTTTCATCAGGCATCCAATATTCTAAACAAAATTAAGCATATTTTAGGACCTTTCTTACTTTTTTAGTTACTCAATATAGTGGCAAAACTTAGTTCTATCTCTGGTGAAGTCTATTTTCTTTCAGCACCACCTATTTTAACACTAGGCTAACTTTTTCAAAAGCCATGCACTGGAGCATGGCATTAGCATGTATATTTTTTAACATGGAAGTGCCCTTTGAGTTTGTATTTTGAGGTTGAATTTAGAAGCCTGCAGAGGCAGAAGCTTGGCAATTTCAGCTACCTACGCCTTTCCATATATACTCTGCTCATTCTGTCTGTGAAATCAAAGGAGAAGAAGGAGAGGCAACAGAGTCATTGACATAATCCAATCTGGTAAAACAGATGATAGATTTAATGGAATTCCTATGGAGCCTCCAAGTAAAATCCATGGATCAGCTATGAATAAATCAACAAAAGCTTACCTACATGGATTTTAGATATGTTGCCATAGCACATGACCTATTGAGGAAACTTGCATCAGTGTAAGAACACTTCACATTAAAAGTCTAATTTCTACTAGTAAGAGATCCATCAAAGAAGGCTGCACACAGATCTCTAATGAGGGAGTGAGTCCTTCCACGGTGCAACTGGAAGGATACTGTGGATTGAACACCCAACTCCCTCAACGGATTCTCGTCTACACGGCAAAGAGATACACGCTTCAAACACAAGTGCACATAAATGAAAAGAGGATGTTTGACAAAAGTCAAATTTAAACCAGATTTTTTTCCCCTTACTTGTATGTTTTTCTGAACAATTAAGGCAGCTTTCAAGTAGACAGTCTTTCTCTTTGTCACATCTCCAAAATAGTATTCCTTTGCGTTCTGACATCTTTTAGCACCTCACTTACCTCTCCAGCTACTTTAATATAGCAGTGACACCAGGTTCCATCCTGTGTGGTTATGTTGTTTTTTATGGAAACCTGAAAAAGCAGTTGTAGCTGGAAGCCTGTCGACCTTGATATAGTAGACCTTATCAGTAGTTATTCAAGGCTGACTGAAAATTCCATTAATTACACGTGATTATTTTTCTTTCCACAAACCTAAGATATTTTGCAGTCTATTCTGTGCTCTAGTCTGTTTCTGAAACAGAAGCATCAATGCAAAGTAGCCATAATCCTCTTTAATGGTACAAGCAGAGTGGACAGTGAATTGTAGAAGAGAAAACATACCTCTCTAAACCTGTGAAAAATAGTGTAGCTGCTTCATTCTTTGTTTAGTTTATATCCATTTTTTAGCTAGTAGATTCAACAATCTGAGTGGTGCTACTACACAATTTAATGATATTTAATGATTGCATTCAATACTATTATTAATAAATTTCAACAAAAAGAACAGTGTTGTGGAAAAGCAATAATATCCCTTACGACTGCTTAAATAAGGAAGTAACCATTATTCTATTGAACATGTGCTGTATCCTGATATGATTAACTTTAATTCATGTTGAGAAGACTTTCCACCTCTTATAAGAGAATAGGCTTTTTGCATATGGTTCAATTTCTTTTACTGGCTTTAGTAATTACATTTATCGAGTACTAATTTTTCTCCTTTGTGGAAACTTGCATAGTAATTTTTGTGTGTATGTATATTAATGTGAATTCCCTAATCTCTTAACTCTGTAAAGGTGCACTTTAAAAGACTGTACATCTTGCTACAGGAAAATAACCTTTATCATGCATAACTAGTGTGGAGATACTCAAGGTGGATAATGCAGACTTTGTTCTGAATAGTATTTGTACAATTTTTTAAACATTGTTCTGTATGCCATTGTTATAAATCATAATCAAACCCTTATTTGCTGCAAGGTTCTAAGAAACATACTTTAAAATGTGTCTTAAACCATTCAGTTGAAAGTGATACCTTTTTAAAATGCATGGCAGCTAGCATTTTGCTACTTGAAAAAAGAAAAAAACCTAAAGCTTAATGAAGCAAATGCATCAATTAGGTAATTAGCTTAAAATGTAAAAGGAAATTTCATGTCACTTCTACTTACTAAACCTTAGGACGTCTTACTAATTTATACATTAGATTTTTCTCATAAAGAGGTCAATAGATAAAGTGCTTGTAACTTCATTTATGTAGATGGTAAAAATAGCAGACATAGAAAAGGAAATTTGTAAAACTTGAAGAATGATGCCTACTATGGAGGAGCAGTTTGCCCCTCAAAAAGGTCTCAGCAATAGCTCTCAGCATATGGAATTTAAATGTTGATTAATGAAATCGTGCTTTGATTTCTTTAATTTGGTTCCAGGGAGAACTAAAGTGCACAGAGAGAATGTTATGTCTTCAATGCTATGTTGCCGTACCAATAGTTACCTTTACAGCAGAACACTAGTTTCCCTCTGTTAGAAGCTGATTAACCTCTTGTTAGGGAGGCAGAGTTTCCAACCTTTTTTTCTCTACCTCTACTTTTTGGGATCCAAATGTGAATACCCTGTTGTGAATTATATTTGCTTACTGAACAGCTACGGGTCCTCACCGTTGTACTGCAAATGCAGGATGAGGCAGGTGAAAACAAAGGATCCTTGCAACTCTGTCCTGATTTGTCAGGTGACATGACCTCCTTTAAAACAGTGAATAATCCATATCAATTTCTAAAAAGCATCTAATACCTCCCACTTCCCGTGAATTACATCTGATGGGTTTTTTTGATAGGTGAGGGTTGTTTCTTCTTCATACACACAATATTTTCCAGCCACAGTGTTCTAAGAAACTTGTGCAGGGCTCCATTGCAAATGAAAGAGAGAAATTTTCTTAGCTTTATCTGTTTCATAGTATTAATGTGTAACTGATGAAGGTCCAAAGAAAGGGGCATCTGTATAATAGTTTTAAAACAATGAAATTACTGAGAGGTGTTGCATATCTTTATAGTCTGTTCTTGGAGGCTTTCGGTATAATCCTTAGTCACTGGGTATCCTTAAAACTAAAGTTCCCTTGCATGAGGATTTTATAGTCAAGTACCGTACCAGTGCTGATACAGTTCTTGAGCCTATCATTACAAACTTCTTTTAGATCACACTTTGATCATTTCTAGACTTCTCTTATTGCTTTCTCACATTGATTAATATCCAAGGAAAACAGCTAATGAAAGAGATTCTACTAGTTAAAATCCTGACCGTGAATTCTGACATCTTGTCTTTGCATCGGCTCTTGGAGACTGATTGACAACTGACTTTTCTTTGAAGCCCTAGGTCTCACTTATTTTTCTCAGAAAGGGATTTTCAGAGGCTTGCCTAATTCTTCAAGGTTCTATGAAAATCCCAGATTAATTCTTGATTCATTTGGCTATTGACTGCACAGCTCTTTTTCCATTATATGATTGGCCTCTATCTTCAAATAAACTAAATTGTGTTTAACTGGATTTCATGGGTATCTTTCTTAGAGGTACTTGTAAGGCTTTTAAAACTCAATTTGTAACTATTCTATAAAGCTTAACTCTAACTCAAAATTGTAAATTCTGCAGACTGACCCCCAAAAAATGAGTCATATCTATAGAGGGAAAGCTTACCACCAGGCTTTTCTGTAAGTAAGGTGTCAACGTGGCTGTGTTGGGATGTGTCTGTATGGTCTCTATATGCCAGCTGAGGGCTTCCGTACTTCAGCAGAAGAGCAATAGAAATGCAAGAATTTACTTGCCTATATCAAATTTCTGTGTGAATTCTTGTAACCTAGTTGCAACCAAAACACAATTTTTGATAATGTATCCTTCTAAAATAGACCAGCATGCTTCAAAAGTCAGTTTGTACTTCCGTATATCATGAGGCAATGTGCTTGAATCAAGGTCACTCAGATGAGATCAATCTATTTCGGTTCTCCATTTTACCTTTGCTCTCTCTTCTTTTCCCTCCTT
The DNA here is from genome assembly GCA_025769975.1 of Gallinago jamesoni. Taxonomy (NCBI): domain Eukaryota; kingdom Metazoa; phylum Chordata; class Aves; order Charadriiformes; family Scolopacidae; genus Gallinago; species Gallinago jamesoni. The sequence continues at coordinate 51,211,723 of JAOQGH010000023.1, forward strand.
CATTTTTTACCTGGTGGTTCGACTGCAGCGCAGAAAGCTCCTGCACACCCTGCTCGCCTGCTGTTTGGCCTCCCTCCTGCTTAGGGACCATCTCATCTCTACGCCTGCTTTTCCTGCCATTATCTCTACTGTCAGTCTGCATAGGCCAACAGGAGCAAAAGTAACTGGAGTTTGCTTGAAGAGGTTCAGTTAAACTTTTTTTTTTTCCCCTTTCTTTCCAATTTCTCTTTATTTGTGCCAGACTGGCTTAGCCTGCAATCTTACTAAGCCTAGCAATGGCTTTTAGCTGAGCAACGTTGCTGAGCGTGACTAATTTCTCACCCCATTGGCCTGCCAGCTCCAGTGGACTGGCGAAATGGTTGTGAACCTGTCAGCACTAAAGGGCAAGAGGGCTATGTCTTGTTGCACAGTTATAAAACCACTTCAGCAAAGCCATAAGGATTGCAGAACCTTATTGTACGAGGATGCATAGTATCATCTGAACCTTTCAGAGTATTGATACCAAAAAGTTAGAATCATGATACTGCAAAATATGGGATGCTATGAAACGATTTAGGTTAGGTTTTAAGAGTCTGGGTCTCTCTCTTTTGCCTCATTAATGTACTGCTTTCCAGGCAGTCTTGGTTTTATTGTGGATATGAGGACGTTTCTCTGGGAGATTTTGCCTTATATATCGGATCTTTTGCTGCAGCTCATGAGGATTCTCTCTCCCACATTAGAGCCTCCCCGCAGCTTCCCTCCAGCAGCCCCTGACCCCACATATGGCATTTTGCTGGTAGAAATCCCCTTTGCAACCTTGCTGGCGTGGACAAGCTGTGCTTATAGTGCTGTCCCCATTCTTGGGCCATGCTGGGATGAGTTTGGCATAACATAATGTAGTGACTTAGAGAAGGGCCAACAATGTGTGGGACTACAGAATAAGCAGCAGTTCTGGTACCACCTATACCACACTAGCATTAATATATAATACCTTTGATAATACTAACAGATTTCAGTTTATTGTGGTTGCAGGAAGAGTCTCCAAGCAATTGAGTTCATTCCTGACCCTTTGTCTATTACATGTATGCTCCTTATCTACCCAGGATTATGGGTTATCTTGAGAGTGGAAATATTTCAGGGAAAAAGGATATTAGAGGAGTTCATCAAGTGAACAATCTCATTTAATATTCTCCTTAATGACCTTGACTCACAAATGAAATTTGCTGATAAAGCAGAGATGGGGTCAATCTCAATGCAGAGGAGTAGTCGAATAACAACTAGGATGAACTGAGTAATATCAAGAGCTGAAATGAATAAAAAGAGGTGGATTTTAATAGAAAAGACAAAGCTGTGCATCAGAAGCAAGTAATAATTTCTTCTATATTCTGAGTTCTCATCAGTTAGAATAAAAAAGACTGAAGTACATTAGGCAGTCATAGGACGCTTATGAAATACTGATGAGATTTGGCTGTGCAAAACACAGGAGAGCACAAGGCATATGATAAGGTGTTCCTAGCCCTTGTACTGAGTAGTATCAACTATTTAAAAGGTTCATGGGGTTCTTTCTGAAATGTAATGGACACGCCTGTCTTCAAGAAAGATGAAAATGATATAGAAATCACTGCAAATAAGGACTCTTAGGATTGCAGGTTATCAAGGAAAGTACATGTTTGTTCAAGAACAAATAAACATTAGTCAGTTGTGTGTACCTCTTCCCTAGAAAACTTCTGCAAGTACTGAAACAACCACTGCTCTCACTTTCCAGTGCGAACAGGAAATCTAACCAGATTTAAGATGACACTTGATAAGGTTATCAACAGGATTATGTGACAAAACTGCTTGCCTGGTATAGGAGGGGACTAGATTTGGTGGCGTGCAATTGCTTCAAGTATACATTTTCTGTCTGAAGAGAGCTCTTAAGTTTTCAAGCATTGAAAAGGAAATTTAATAATCTAAATCAGAGAGATGCATTCTCACATTTATTTAACCTCTCAAAAAAGAGGCAGTGAAGATAGAGCTGTGAATTTTTGCCAAAAATATTTACCTTTTCTTTTCCCCATAAGGGATTCTGGAGGGTTATGTTTAAGTTTCCTTGCAACAGAAGGAGAGTTTTGCACAGTATTGACTCTTCACAGACTCTGGGCCTCCATGCTTTGAAAATGGAAATGTTTATGTCCTGGAGTTTCATGACTTTTCATCATCCTAAAAGGAAGCTTTCCCTTCTGAGTTAGTTTCTCTGAGTCACCAGTCTGGAGCTTTGCCATAACGTAGACTGCTTCTAGGCATTGCCTTTTTGTCCTCCTGGGTTGTTTTTTCTGTCTGCAATGTGTGTCTGGATTGTGACAGGAAGTGCACAAGCAACTTGTTGATAATGATAACATATGTGTGTAGTGACAGAATCTTTCAGATGAAGACACTCTTCAGCTTTTTCATAATTTTCCCAAAAGGGTTCCTTTATTTTCAGCCCAGGTTTGGGTATTCTAAAAAAGATACCAAGGAAAAAATTCCCATTGCTTTTTTCCTAAGAATTTTTAAGTATTTGCTGTCAAGGAACTCCAATTACTTTGACAGTGACCAGAAATAATGCTGGTAACTTTCCAAGTTCTCATTAAAGATTATTTCAAAAAACCTCAGAAAACAGGCATCTAATTATTACAAGTGCCTACATCTGAAGAAAAAAGGTCAGCAGTTTTACCAGATCCAATAGGATTCATGAGAATGAGAATAACACAGTCACTAGACTGTTCACAGAAAGGGAATAATTCAATTACTATCAGAGTTCTAACAGATACCAATTCAGCATCCACAAATGATTTTCTCTCAGATTCCTAGACATCCATGTCTTAGGATTCAGGAAAAGAAACTGAGGGATTTACCTTGCAGACAATAAGCATCGTTGTATTTCTCAGTTAAGCTTAGAAAATACACACGCTTTTTGACTTAGGCAATCATGAAAGAACTTGACCCTAATTTTGCTTCAGAAAGGACAAGATTTCAAAATTCAGCTGAGAAATACATTAGTGTTCTGTACTGTTAATTGTACCCATATCCTAGTTTTCTGAAGCTTTGGATTTCAGTGGAAGAAGCATTCTTTAATTTTACTTCCAGCTCTAGATCTTTTTCCCAGCATGTTCTAATTTCCTAAATTCTTAAACTAAGTCTGTAAGACTAAGTATAAAGAATTCCAGCAGGAAAATATTGTACTTAATGTCATTTCACTCTCATTATTAACCCTTGGTAATTTTACAGATGGGAGGTTCTTTTTTTAAAAAGAGATTTCAATACAAGCATTTCCTTTTAGCAGTTAGTGAGCCCATACAGTTAGTAAGTATTGCCAGCTTATGCATCTTGAATCCTTATCCATGCATTTTTCCTTTGCATAACATGGCTCTCAGGTCTAAAGTAGGATTTTCCATCCTCTGAAAAGTTTGGTTGGAATTAAAAAAACATCTACCTGTTTGTCTCTGTTCTAGGATTTTCTCAACTGAACTAGTTGAATGCAACTTTGGTTGACACAAAGTAATGCAGTAGCTGTTACTGAAGAGAAGAAATTTAGCCAGAAGGTACTACTAACCACTGTCCACCACTTTCATCTATATACTTAAGACATTACTGAGTGTATGTAATGCTTCATAAAAGGTTACCCTTCCTCACTTAAAGAACAGGGCTACTTCATAGGCAAAGAAGAGCAAGGTTCCAATTTTATCAATTCTTGCCTTCCATATTTTCAGTGCAGTTCTGCATTTAGCATTTTAAAAAGGGAAGAGAATAAGGAAAGTAAAAATTGATCCATAAATGGCACTATTACATCCTCATAAGGAGTTCTCTGGTTTTGAGATCCAGACATACAAGTTGCCTGTCTGATTTCTGCTGCTTAAAGTGGGCAAAATGTTCTTTTTACCTCTACTTTTAGAAAAAAAAAAAAAAGAGATACTTATATGAGTCTTACTCCTCTACCCAGGTGATATATAAAGAACTTCACTCCCTTTTAAAGGATAGTTAAAACATTTAAACATACAATGCTAAGACATTTGATGATATTATTGAGGTTCAAAGCAGAAGAAAGGAAAAAAAAACAAATCTAAAAAATAAACCAGGGATCACATATGGCTCTAACAAATATATATTAAAAAAAAGCCATCGTGGAGCATTGTTTGCACATTAGTGGAGAAAATATGCATCCTTCTTCAGCATGCTTTTCAGCAAGAGAATATCTAGAACAATTTGTTAAATAATTATTAAAAATACTCCAGATGTGTAGCTGATGGGAAAAAAATCACAGAGAATGAAATGGGTCCCATGAGACCTATTTAGCAGAACATGAAATGCAGATCATCTTAACTTCTTAGATATCAAGGGAAGACAGTTGATAATTTTGGTTGACCGGAACCTGAGATCTACAGAACAAAACTATGAGATGTGAAAGACTGCAGAAGCAGTCTTCGGGGAGGTAGTTTAGGGAAAAAAAACAACAATGGCAGGATGGCTAGAGAGGTTCTCAAAATATCTTCTGATTTGTCAGTAGAAGGAAGATGGATTTACATAATTTAAAAATAAAAGCACTATCTGTCAGTCTGCTTTTTAATAATTCTGTTTGTTACGATTTCGACGGGGTGCTTTAGATTAGATGATAGGAAAGTTGAAATGTGTAGCCCTCCTTCAGCAAAGTCCTACTCTTAACATTTGTCAGGACTGTCTTCTCCAGGTGAGATCTGTTCCCAGCAAGTGGTGGTGGTTGAATGCATGACAGGAAAATAATTTCTTGTCTTAGGGAGTATAAAGTCTGATGGACAAAAAGGACTGATTTTTTTTTTTTTACTGTAGTTCTTTTTGTATTAAGTATGTTTAAGGAATTTGGACACCCTCTTCTGACTTTAAAAGCATAAAGCCCCAATAGGTGTTACTCACTGAGAGTGTTTCAGATTATTTGCTGCCATTTTAATCCATGCAATTTTCTCATTGGGTTTTCCATTTCTTTATTATCCCACTCACATACAGTTTTAAACTCAAAATACTATCTATAGCTATTCCACTTTCAGGTAGGTGCCTTGAATAATTATCAGCTATGATTACCAGTTCCAGTGGAGAAAATATTGGGTGGAGTTTTTTCTCTTTTTCTTCTTTCTCCTGCATGCTGCTCCAAAAGACACCATGGTACTTCAGCCTTTGGACAGAACAGTTGCCATGGGAATCTGAATGTTTACCCCTGGGTCTTTTGCAAAAGTACACCTTCCTTGTGGCAAAGGTGTTTCTATGGTAACGTTTTACTGGAGGCCATAGAACTTATACGGGATGTGCCATAAGGCTTCTTTTGCACATTATCTGTTTTAAACATGTCAATATAGGTTTAGCTATATTAAGGCAGGTAGCAGTAAATCTTTCTCTTGGTGACGAGACTCTCTAGGAGTTATTGAACACAATTAATCCATTTTTTACTTTATTCCAGGTTTTTATTCTGTGCTCTTTCGTTATGTCAGATGGGGTGCCCTATTTCTCAGTGGTAGACATTCTCTGAATAGTATTGAATGATTGTAATATTCTCAAAGAAAATATTATATCAGTATCACTTCTGGTTCTTTTTTTAATAAACCCAATAGGACTTTCGATTTCCAAGAAGATGTTATTGGTGTTTTTCAATTTCCTAGGATGTTGTTTTGGTGTTAGTAAGGAAGTAGCTATCTGTAGCAAATGTACTGGACTGAAGGGTTAAGTACAGGTTATTATTATTTCTTTTGATTTGCTATAGATCATTGTCACCTCTGATAATGGCTTTCACCTGAAAAAATGAGATGACACTTCCCAAATTAAAATGGGCCATGTTTTCTCATTGAGAGTCATCCATTGATGTCGGCTTCCATTTACAGCAGAGCCTGAGCAGGCAGCAGTGTTCTTGCCTTGTAATAAATAATTTTGGGTTATCATCATTGTTTTATTACTGTGCTATCAGCCTTTATATTTATTCCCATCCATCAGTGAAGGGACTCTTATTGCTGCCAGGTATGTGGGCCCGTTTTGTTTCCCTGCCTGTTTCAAAATGTTGGTCCTGTTATACCTGGCATTAGCCACTGCTTTGCTTTCACTATTGGGACTAGCTACAATATGGGTTCTTATTAATGTCGATCATTCTCTTCTGGCAAGGGTACAAAGGAAGACTTCAGCCAACACCGTGCTACTTTTAACAGGAGTCTTAATCAGATCATTTTCTTTGGCCAGGGAAAGGTATTGAAGAGAAAATGAGATGAGCTAAACGAATTAGGACAAAAATAAGCCTTTTGTGAATGCATTTGTGACAGATTAACTCAGACTGCAAATAGAGGTTGATTTGTTTGGGTGAAATGAATTGGTTTTCAGGAACGGAAGGTTCAAGCTCCTCAAGTTTAAGGTGAAGGAAGGTATATTTAGAACAAATGTTAGATTTTCTTCCGGCATTAACCCTAAACTGAAAAGTCTGAAGTTATCACTGTTGAAGCTTTTTGTGCATACAGTCTTCTTGGGTAAGGAGCAGCTGTTCTCACACAGAAGTTAGATAAAATGCAAATTCTGAAAGTGAGAAACAAACTGAGTCGCACCCTGTAGAATTAATACTGCCTGTCACCATACACATACTGCCACCGCAGAGAAGGGTGCCAGCATCCCTCATACTCACTTGCTGAGAAGATTGCAGAGTCTTATTCACTGCTGGTGCATTTTAGATTCACACCCACTTGAGATAAGTCCCATCAGTCTACTCAAACTGAATACTCCGAGTTGTTTACCAGCATATGATTGATGCTAATTTTTATCTTTGCCATGTAAATCCCAAAGAAGGAAGAGAAAATTATTTCCATCCACCCTGTTGGCATTTGCAGTATTTCATTCAAGACAATGTTACTTTATTCTGCTTTATAACATAGGTGCGATGCAATTAAAAGCTTTACATGTGAAAGATTCGTGCACACCTGATTTTTTCTGGCATTAATCTTCTACTTGGAAAAATAAGCAGTTCAATAAAATATTGAAGTGATATTTTCAGAAGGGTCTCAGGCATCTGAAAGTATTTGAGTACTATTCAACAAGCATTCATTGCCATGCGTAAGTTAGGTGACTGCACACAATCATTTGATCCTTATGTGTACCATTTGGTGTTTAGTTTCAGAGCATTTGTTTACTTAGCTGGATTGTTTAGAAATGTGTTTTCCAAGTCTTTAGGCAAACCAAATATTTATAGATACTGTTTTCTAAGGGTTCTTCCTAGGGGCAAATCTCCCGGTCCCCAAGTGGTAAAGCATTAAGCCAGTTTACCTGAAAGGAGATGAGAAATGCTCTGTGATGCTACCAGTTCTCACTCACGCATTTCTTTGGTTAGTCTCTAGCCATAAATCTTTACATCTCTGAAATAAATAATTTATGTGTTCAAAATAATCCGTTTAACCCTTTTGCAATTGAATTCTGCCCAGCCAAATGGAGTAATTTAATTCTAGTGTCTTGGCTAAATGAAATTAATTAATGCTGGCCTCCACTCCTTCCTCAGGTCTTCTCTGCTGTTACGTGCAACTGCACCCTGGATAAGTAGCAGGCCTTCAGGGCACCATTTCTTTCTCTTTACTTAAGCCTGCTGCCCCCTCTTCTCAGCAGTTGTGAAAGTATTTGATACTGCCTTTCCATGCCCAGGAAGAAGGATTAGGCACAAAGGTTAGTATAAACCTTGTTCTCATCTTGTATACTGTGAGAATATAGCTCCTTTCTGACTTTCTTCTTCTCTTTCTTTAAGTTCTATCTCTAGCAGCATCTGTACAGACCTTCTTTTTGCACTCTGATTCTCTTTTCCTCCAAAAGCTTGTTGCTCTTGGAGTGCAGCCCACTGATGGAAGACAAAGATCATGTGAAAGGATAACAAGGAAATTTAGCTTTTTCATTACTTGTAGGAAAAAAGAGTCTCTCCGTTTTGTTGTATGGTGGTCTACAGTGTTAGAAAACAATGATAAACTAAAATAAGGGGTGTGGTATTAAACCTGCAATTTGTCATGGAAGGAATTCTTCCATGAGATTGCACAGCTTCACCTGTGCTCCACCTGTGCCCTAGGAGCTGAGCAGTTTTTCAGAAATGGAGGGATGATGAGCTATATTCCATTTTTCTTTAGCCAGTAAACAGGTTTTCCTTATCCTTTGAGATACCAGAAGAGAGCTGTCATTTTTGTCCTGTCATAGTGGGGGAACTGGCACAGAGAGGCAATCCTGTATCAAAGGAAAAGGGAGAATGTGGAGACCCCAGAAGTGCTCTAGGCTGCCACCTGCACCATGGGATCCTGACCTGCAGGATTCATTTTGAAGCAAGGGTCTAGTTTGAGGGAGAAAAGGAGATTTTGTAACGCAGTAATTTATAAGAGTTAGTGTTGTGATTTGATAGTAGATTTTTCCATCCATTCACTTTTCTTGTGATCTTTTGATTCTAGTCCTCATTTATGTGAAATGAGAGTGATAGCGCATATAGTGTTTATGTGTGTTCAACAATTAATTGCTAGTTGGAATGAGTGTGGATATACATATAATAGCTTTGCGAAACTAATCATAAGCTCTCCAGTATTTTTGTGGTGGCAAGTTCGACAAGTTAGGTAGAAAGTGGTCCCTAAATCTGCTGTTAATGCAGAAATTGCTCTAGATGGAGAAAGTATTAAATTCAGGACTCCTGCTTCCTGGAAAAATCTCTAGCCCCTAAGCTGAAGTTTGATACCACCTTTATCCTTCCACATCCATAAAGCAGGTAATTAAACATAGGTGAAAGTTTCAAGCTTTTCACGTTTCTTGCAGACATGTTATTGGTGGGGGAGGAGGGGGTTATCTTTCTCACTCCACTTATCCAGCAATTTCAGTGCCACTCATAATAAGATATATAGTGTTCAGTAGAACAGTGCTGTACTACGAGTGGGTGTGCAGCTATGTTCAATGAAACTCTAGCAGCAGATCATGGAAAATCAGTTATGACTCACGCAAGATTTTGAAAGAGTTGTTGTGACAGTTTTTGCACTCTCTTAACTAGTAGCCAAGGTAGGAGATATCATTTTTGTTCTATAGGAGCAAAATTAAAACCATATGAATGAACAGAATTTATTATTCTTCATTGCACCAGATTCTTCTATAGCAAATTTTGGCAGGATGATCTACTTAAAGTAAATAGTGGTAAATGGTGGCAATAATACATGGAAGCATGTCAAATAAATTGGTATCTTGAGAAACTTTACTGAATGTTTTTCATAGCCTGTTCAAGCTATAATATTGTGCGGTGCTGTGTTTTGAATGTTGTGTAGTCCCTTGTTATTTTAAGAGATTTTGGGGTTTGTTTGGTGGTATTTATTTCTGGGGTACAGTCACATTATATCTAAATCAAAGCTTTATTTGTCCTATACTTTCTTCCCAGTAAAAAAAAAAACTATGGCCTGGCCTATTATTGAAGTGTAGCTGGCTGAGTTACCTTAGCTGTCATTTTCTTTTAGAAAATATAGATTCTGGGTTCTAATACTTCGTTCTGTAATACTAATCTCTTTATGTAAAGACATATGGGGTGGGTTTGCTATAATCTACTAAGATAGAAGCAGTTCTCTTAAAATTGCAGTGCTTGGAAATATTCACTTGTTTTCTAAATTTATCATGAGCAGAGGTTAAATAAATTAGTAAGGAATCCTATTACCAAACTTAAAATTATTAGATTGTAATTCAATATTGTAATATTATGTCTTAATGTATTGAGGTCACTCTAGAATAGCACATGTGTAGGCAGAAGACATCATATGAATAACAACCTTAGTTCAAAGGAGAGCTGAAAAGTTCAGACTGATTCTTAGCAGTGGAGCAGTCACGTCATCTGGTGCTCCAGTTCAATCTAGCCCTTAGTAAAGGTCAGTGAGTACAGTGATGCAACCATTTTATCCAGATATTTTGATTCAAGGAATTCCAATAATGTAAAAAAATCCCCAAACCAAACCAAAACTCAAACCAAAACCAACAACAATAAAAACCCCAATAAACTTTCTTGTCTTTTACAGACTAATTTTAACAAAATTCAGTATTAACTTCTTTCTCTGAGTTTCGCTTTTAGTTATATAATACTGATTTGCAAAAAAAAAAAAAAAAAAAAAAAAGGTGATTAGGATGAGAAAGGACTATTGTGTTATTGTCTATTATCTCAAACACATTGAGTACATTGGACAGGAGGCAACATCAAGTAGCAGGGATTCAGGGGTATATTTTTTTTCAGCACTATTAACTTTGATTTAGCATATGTTCCATGTGCCTAAGGGGCCTACTAGCTTGGACAGAGGTTAGCCAGTAACTGCTAACCTTCTCTGGGTTACTATTGATTCTGTCTTTCAAGCACAGTTAAAAAAACAACTTTCTGAATAAAAATTGTGTCACAGTCCGTTGCAAAGTGTTTACCAAAGCAAGAGTGAAAAATATCTAAAAAGTGGCCTTCTGTCTCCTCCTTAAACAGTGGAATCAGTTTTAAAAAAATGCAGATGCTTTAAATGTGCCCTATGATTAATATCGCAATTGAATATAGTATTCTTTCATAGGACTTTTTAGATGTTTGTTCATATTGGTTAAGTATTGAATTTTAAATCATTAAGGAAAGACAGGAGAAGAGGGATGATGTTTCTTCCTGTGACCTGGTCACCATTTCTTGGGTTTAGCCTTCTGGAGAGGATGCCAGAGGTTTCTCTTTCCCAAGAGCTTCCACTTCCACTCACGGCAGAGTAGAGTGGGTCAGCCAGCAGCAGCCTTCAGCTGTGGCATAGCAGGGGAGAGTCAGGGAAAACGGGAAGCTGATGCTCCCTGAGCTGATGAGAAGAGGGACTTTCCCATGCCCGCTGAAGCAATGGCAAGGAATTTAAACTCAGACACTGAGAGTCACTGAGCTGAAGGCAAGGCAATAGTTTGTCTTCCAGCCCTGTTGTTAACTTTTTGTCACTCAGCAATTCTGAATTTCTTTAGCTGCAATTATCTTTTTCTAGTAATTCTTCTGGTTTTCAAAAAAAAAAAAAAATCTTAGCGACAGCCAGTCTAGAGTTACTCTTAAAGTCATGCGTGTTGTAGTGTGTTGAGTCACTTTGTCTAGTCTAGTCTAGTCTTCTCTTAAGAATCCCAAATGAAAATTTCCTTCCTATGATCTCCTTTCCTTAATTTCATCATATTTTCATTTTCTTTATTCATTTTCATCTTCTTTATGACCTATCTACTCTAGTCAGTCTACAGGCTGCTTTTGCTGGAAGAATTGGGTGTATTTCTCTACATTTGAATAATTTTTTTTCCCACTCTCTAGATACTTGTTAGTGATACTGTAAATCATAGTCATATTAAACCAATGTATCAAGATAGAACTTGGCCAGCTGCAACCATTTCTTCCTGTGCCATTCCTCAAAAGCCCTGAAGTGGTGAATGAAATCCTGTGGCCCAATGTCCACCAGCAGGCAACCACCTGCCTGCTTTCCATTTATGTGGATGAAGGGTCTAATGTGAGAAGTCCTCCTCTTTACTCTCTACTGGATAGAGTAGTATGAAGAAAGAGGTATAGTCTGAGTGAGTCTCAAGGCCTTTGACAGCGAGATTTGCCTCACAAAAAAACTAATTCCAGCACTTTAAAGAAATATTCTGAATGTTCACATATTTTCTGTAATAGCAAATGGTAAAGTAAGAGTATTTTTATAAGTTGCTGCATGATAATTTAATCACGTATCACAGTTCCTGCTGTGCATTTTTCTCAGCTGTGTAGTAAAAACAATGTGGGGGGCTTCGGAAACAACGTTAGGGGAGAAATGGGATGGAGAAAGCTCAAGGGAATCAGTACATCATCTTTCTACATGAAAATGGTGTTGCAGTAGTAGTGATATTGTTCTTACTGAAAGCTATTCTAAATAAATGAAATATTCCACTAGAGGAAACAGAAAGCAAATTTGTTTTGACTTCACAATATACCAATAAATGTATTTTCAGTGGTTTGAAAGGAAACCTTTGCTAAAGCCAAAGGAACAACATAGTTCTAGTGTAAGAAATAACCTTAAAAAGCAAAACAAATCATGTGATATTTTCCTTTTTTAAAGAAACAAAATGTCTTTAATGAAGAAGTGTAGGAAAAAAGTCATTATGTTCACTTGACAACTAATCATTATGCCCTTGCCTTGGTAAACATATATTTCTCTCAGTTTAGCTGCATTACATAATAAAATATTCTGGTTTCAGCAAGTGTGTTTTCTGCTGAGTGTTGTGAAATTTAATAGAGAAGTAATGTCTTATTGATGCTTAGTTTTCGTGACCTTTTCTGTCTTGTATTAGTGACATATTGGTCCTCTGTCTCCAGTACTATGGGATTCTAATGGATAGTATAGAATGGGTCAGATAATGAAAGTCCCTGGTACATTAACTTTCAATTTCATGAATGTCTGAATACTGCCTGAAAGATGAATAACAGGCATTTCCTTCCTTTTGCATTTTAACATTTATGACCTGGTTACGATTTTTTTTTACTGTGTTACCTCACAGCAGGTCCTATGTTATTATATTAAACTATTGCTTCTGCTTTTGGCAAAGATCAAATATTGTAATTTGCAGAGCGAGGCAGATAATGCCCAAATACTGTTAAATGAGATAGTCTAATGCCCATTCTTTATTCCCGAATGCAAATTTTTTGCCCAAAGTTATGTTCCTTGTTTAATGAGGTCTTACTCAGCTGGTTTAGGAAAGCAGTTGGACTTTGTTAGTGGTTGATCTGTAACTGAAAAAAAAATGGTAATTACTGTTATATGCAGCATTTGAGCCTTGTGAATTTGTAACAGTAGGCATGATGTATGGAAGATAGCCAAGGATAGGGACTAACCAGTCTTTATAGGATGTATGTAAGTGTACCTAGGATACAATATTACATATATAATATACATATTATATTATATATATGATATGATGTGAAGCTGGAAGTAGTTTGATTCAATATTGCCAGTCTTAAAAGAAAAGAATGAACTGTTAATGAGAGTACAGTGAGGTGGGAACTCAATCAGTCTTCCAGCTTTTTATAATGTATTAATATAGCAGTTAGTCTTTTTGCAAAGTGTGTAAGAGCTAAACTGAATCTTTTAAGCAGGACTTTTAGATGATGTTTCAGAAGTTATTAGTTTACAAGTCAGAACAGCCTCTTCTGCTGATTTCAAGAAGCCTGTGCAATGTCAAGTTGTATAGAAATGGGTATCAGAATATTTCTGAGAACACAGGTGATAGTAATGCCTAATGTTAAATAATATCACTGCAGCATCTTCAGACTCTTTCTCTCGGAAACACTGTCAAATATTTTCAGGGGAGAACAGGATAAAGCTCACATTCTGTAGAAGAGTTCAGCTGCATTTACTCTTTCCATTCAGCAGCATCCAGAAACTGGAAGCAAAGTTATTAGTGTCAGTGCTCGTTTCATCCATTGAGATTGATGGATATAGATGAATAGGGTGGTTAACAAGATGGGATCATAGCCAGTGCGCTATGGCTAAATAGGAATTGGACTAGATTGCCTCATTAAAGTGAGGTCTGTGGTTTCTGTTCCAGATTTTAAACTGATCTGTGGTTGGGACTAGTGGGAAAAGGCTGTTTCTCCCATGTCGGGAAGGAAGAAAAATCCACAAACACCTTAGATTTAAGTGAGGTTTTCTAGAGGGAGGTATGAAACATGATGCCAAAAGCAGGGTAGGTTACATCAGAATGTTTTATTGTTTTGTGGCTACAGCAGCTGAGTCAGTTCACAATGCATCTCAGAGATAAATTATATGTCAACGATTTTTCAATTCCCAACATCAAACTTTATTTATGATCCCAAAAGAAGAATTCAAAACATTCTGGAGCTGGGCTGAATCTGCTGCCTAGGGCGCCGTTCTTTCTCTGAAACTGTTTTGTGTTGGAGCATTTCAGAAATGAGCAGCATGTGACACTGTGAATTTAGTAGAGTTTTGGTGGAACCAATCATAACACTCCTGCACTTGTGTAGCCAATTTATAACTAACAGTTTGATAGACATTCTTATTCTACATCCAAAACTGTAAAAAAATAAAAAAGTAATAGCTTTTTTTGAAACAGCCCATGTTGATATTTTTGCTTTCTCTAAAGGTGTAATTTCAAAGGCCAACTGTAACTTAATAACGGAGTATGAATACCAAACACATTATATATTTTATTAAAAAAGGAAAAGGAAAGTTTTCTTGAGCAGGCTGTGTGCAGGAAGATATGCAAAGTAAGAAGTGCAAAATAACTTCTGTGTTGTACCTTTTGATTGGAAAAGTCTAAAATGTGCCTTTTTAAAATAGATATTTTTGAGGAGGGATTTCTCAGCATGGGTCATGCTCACTGTTGTTAGCAGTCCCATCTGCTGCAAGAGCCAGGACTTTGTGAACAGCTGCTGATTATGCAGATGCTGCCTCTTTTACAGAGGTTCTGTCGTAAAGTAAAACATGAGTATATATGCACATGGAGCATCTTTTCCCTGGATTTAGAGGATCATTTCACCTTTGGTAAAACCCATAGTTGCAAAGACTGTGCCTGAAGCCTTGATTAGCATTTGAAAGATACTACCTGACAGGCCATAAAGGCCTGTTCATGTACTTGGCATGTGTAAAAATAGGCTGCCTCGTACAATAGCCTATTATAAATAGCCAGCTACCTGCTTTTCAATTCTAGTCTGGTTCCAGCATCAAACGGGAAAGCTGGTGTTTGGAGGGTTGGTGCACGGGAAAGTGTACAAAATAATTAATGTCTCAAGTTGTCCTCCTTCCATCCAGGTCTAGTAGCCTTTGGAAGATCATAGCTGGAGTTGTGGGGTTGCTGCTATTCCTTTCTGGACAGACCTTTGACTGCTGATGACATTGCCAAAAGCAGGTGTAATGGTATTTGCCCAGCGGTAAATTCTACAAAGTACAAATGCCATCTCCTTCCCTAGTTAAAAAGGACAGGCTACCTAAATACAGTGTGAAGTAGAGCAAAACTGTGATACAAAGGAGAGGCAGTGAATCAGGCTGCCATCTGGAATGAACTTGGTATTTTAAATTTGTATTTTTTTTAAACTTGTATTTTAAAATGAACTGGATTTCATCAATTGGCTTTGATCTATTGTTAAAATATCCTTCATTTTAATGCACAGACAAAAAGGTATTTAAAGTCATCATTTCAAAATGCAGACATAAAACATTATGCAACATGTTTTTGCCAGATTTAACAATGAATCAATAGAATCAAAAAGAGATAATCTGCAGTTTAATTTTCCTACTTTTAAAGCAGATAAAATACAGCTAAAGAAGATGTACACTTTGTAGCAGAGATGAGTATACAGTTGTTCAAAATGAATGAAATAAATCTGGTAGCATAAATTTAATATGCAATCTGACAGTATATTCTAAACTGAGGCATGTGACTATGCATTATTTGGCATATTCATGATTCATATTTGGACAAATCTTACAGGTCTCATTTTCAGTGCCTGGTCATTGCATGAATTAAATGGGAAGTTTAATTTGTGTTGTGCTAAACACAGATCTGAGTGATTTTTAAGATAACATTACTCTCTGTTGTTTTACCAGGGCAGGGATCATCACAGCTTGCTTACAGTAGTGAAGAGAGTGACCTCTCTGTGGGGTAAACACAATTTAACAGCCTCATGAAAATCAGAGGGGAAGCACAAGGGCTTATTCCTGCACCAGCACATTTATGCACATCTTAAGTGTAAGACCTCTGTGCTTGTGGAAGGGGGAGCTTGTAAATAAATACTTTGTACTAATAAAATGCCCCAGCTCAGGGCTGCATCAGGGTCTCATTAGTAAGAAGTGGCTCTGGAAGGCCAGACCTGGGTCTGGTCCTATAAAGCAAAGAGTCTGTAGCACTAAAATTTCAGCAGTTCTACTAGGTCTAATCAAAAGTACCTCCTGCTGCAGCCTTGCTAAGAAACGCTTCTCTGAAAAGTTATAGATCGCTGGTTTGTGGCAATGTGTGACCTACGGAAGATGGTTGCAATAGTGGCAGCACATATACAGCTGATGTTTCTCAGAAAAGGCTAACAAATTCTGTAAGACGGGATAATTCTCATTATGACTGTGCTTTCAGGCACAAAATGTAATTACATATTTTCAGGGTGAAAATCCAGGAGACCAGTGCACTTAGGGAAAGCAAGCTCAGGGGATGTGCTCTAGCAGGGAAAAACAGATTTCAGTTTCCAGCGATTACAACTACAGCTTGATGGATTATTGGTAATAAATTCATCAACCTGCATTTGAAAACTAATTAGAACAATTAATTAATAAATATTTAGCTTATGCTCATTTTTACTCTAGCCAACGTGACCAGTTTACTTCAATGTCTTTTGCTCCTCCCTGGTGTCTGCGCACCCAAGTGTCTGTCTGGTTCCTTATATTATTTGTATGTCCAGTCTAGCTTCTACCTTCCTCATCTGGTAGAATTTTCCTTGACATAAACATACATGTATATACCTTAATTCACAAAAAGAATGGATTATAATTAATTACTCTGCTCTTATCCCTTGCAATTAAATCCTCCTCTTTCCCATGTAACCCCATTTAAACTTTCTGAAATTATACTGCCCGATGCTAGGAACTCAGGCTAATAACCTCTAGGCTCATGAAGTAATATAAAATGCTGATCTTTGAACATATTTCTCCTGCTCAGTTCCATCAAAGCAGAACACATTAAAGGTGGAGATGACATTTAACTGCCGTTCACCAGAACTGGGAAAAGTGCAACCAGGAAACCCTATGACAGTTATCATATTTCCCTCATTTTGTTGGAAAGTTCCCTTTAACCCATATTAACATCTTACACTAATTGTGAAGGAGGTAATAAATTACTTCATGGATCGTTCAAAGTCTGATGCAGTGACATAAAAGGATTTTCTCTGAAGAGTCATTAACTGATTATTAAGTCTTTGCCAGAGCCTGAAATTCTATATTTATTTCTGGCATTTTTTGAAGACTCAAGTGAAAGAGATGATGGTCACATCCTTGAAATATGGTGTCAGAAAATTAACAGTGAATGTATAATCAATATTTCCAGCATCTATTGATTTATGTCAGGAATTACTCGTGAACCTGTAATGCTGACTATTGTCAAAATAGCTTGCTCTTTATGGTGTAAAATACTAGTTGTGCCCAGGGATTCCTTATTTATCCCAATAAATTAAGTGTAATAGTGATAACTCTAAGCAAATGTTTATATTATATGGCATCTTTGACACTGGCCAGATCGTAAGTCATTCAGAAGGTTTCTAGTCACAAGTCAGTAAAGAAAATAGTAATTCCAGTCAGTCAGACAGGAAAACCCTTGGGCTGAGTGAGCCTAAGCAATGGTGATGTAGAAGGTAGTTGAAATATAACGTCAGCTTTCTTGAAAACTTGCACAGATTCTGTTCTGTTTTGAGACTTGTATTTTAATTTTTTTTAAACTAAGAAGCAACAGTCTAACTTGTGTTGCTGGGAAACCCTCGTTACACAATAAATTACAGCTAACGGAAATTGAAATACAGCACTGATTTTCTCTAGATTAGTAGTTCATAACTGATTCTGAAAAAAAGAGGCTTGCAAATTTACCAGTTAATTGCAGCTCTGTCCCTGATGGTTTGTATTGAGCACTTTTCAAAACAGGAGCTTAACTTGCCAACTACATAATGCTTTTTCAAGTTGTAAGGTGTTCCAAATTTCATCAAAATCCACAGGGAGCTGCAGAGGACTGGAATCACGGTTTTCCAGTAGCTTGTATGTATTCTCAGTTCCTCTCAAAAACAAACCCTCAGAAACTGCGGCTGTGTATCCTGGTAATTGAAGAGCAATGTTGAGGAACAGTAGTTGGTACAATCACAATTCAGTTCAGTCCATCTTAGAATATTTACAGAGTGGCCTCAGCTTTATACCTGACTTGGTTGTAATGATGTTAATTTTCACAGTGGTAATTCATGTCTTGAATCACTTGACTGTTCAAGTGATCACCTGTTGCCTAAGTGTGTTCTTGTTTTGTTTGTGATAAACACCCACCTTTCTTGGCTCCTTATTTTGGTGTTAAAATCACTGAGATTTTAAAGGAAAAGAAACCATAAAACTTTTTTTTTTTTTTTAAAGCTTAAAAGTACACTAAGAACACGGGCTTTGATTAATTTAGACATAATGTCAAAGGCCATATGTTAGTGCTATCAGTACTGTATTACACTAGAGCTTAAAATGCTTAATGGAAGGTATTAAACTTTATTTTTCTACTATTGGCATCTATCTACTAATTGGCAAAAGATTTTTGCTGATCCATACTGCTTTAAGATCAATTGTTCAAATTAGCAATGTAGTTTGTGCACTTGAAACTAAGCATAAGTGTATGAAAGGTCTTTTACCACAAAAGTCACCAAAGATATAAAAAGCATTTCTGCAGCAGAAATCCTCTGGATGAAAAATGCTTGCCCCTAACGTATTTCCCCTCCTTTTCTGAGTTAACAAATGCTAAAACAGGTTGGGCTTTCTATTATCTATGTTTAATATTCATTATATCTTAATGGTTGCCACATAACTTGGTTAAGTAACAGTAATACTGTGACACACTAAATCTATGAAATTAAAAGTGCAGATGTAAAGCTATGGTGAACTAGAAGAGTAAAAGTCTTGCAGACATCCCTCTGGTTTCTATTAGATCTTCTTTTTAATAATTTCATTTAAGAACAAAACATCTGAATTGAGAATTTAAAATATCTAAAGAGAAACTATAGATAGATTATGAGTAGTCTGCATTACTGGAAATTGAAAGAAATCAATCTAATCTTAAGGGAGAGGTAATTGAAAAATAAACCTAGTAGAACAGCAATTTATAGGCTATTGGAAACCACAGTGAAGGATTCATGCAACTGGACCAGGAACACTAAGGAATAACAGCTGCTGGCAGCAGGACTATATAGATCTTTGTTTTGCTGGTTTTACGCTTAAGTAAATAATGCTTAAATGGTAGAAAGTTTATAAGTACGGCATTAATAAAAATTCTTACATTTACCTGATCTGGAATAGACAGATATATCAGGAATTAAATTGTCCTATACAAGTTATCATTGTAATTAATTTTATCTGTAATTATTAATAATTTTTTTTCTTTGATTACATGATTTTGAACAGAATTTTGCATTCTGACATAAGGAAAGAAAATCACAGGATATACTTTTCCTTTCCTTTCCTTCCTCTTAACTTCTGATTTGTAATTTGAGAATATATTTACCTTATTCAGCTCTAAGATATGTTAGAATCTTGGATTTTGGTTAATGTTCATTGCAATGTCCTAGAAATATTATACAAGTGTCTGGCAGGAACAGGCAGATAAAAGAAGCAAGCAGTGTGTTCAGAGGATAATTGTTCAAGGAAATTAATTTAACTAGGCAGAAGAGTTCCAGGTAATTCCTCTTTCTCCAAAACTGTTCAATTATCCTAACAAAACTTTTGTGGCTGGAATCACTAACTCAGTCCCTTGATGCTTTCCTGATTGCAGGGGAAAGGATTTTTTTTTTTCCCATTCGCTACAAAATTAGCATAGGTGCAGGGTAGAAGGTAATTAACTATAATAGAAATCTTAGCACTAGAGAAGAGTAATGCAAAATAATATTTGGGAGAAATTTCGAGTTTGTGGGAGGACCAGACAAAAATATAGAGGATCTTCAACTCACTGCAGCACAACACTGGAGCAGGGACTCGATTCCTCCAAGTTGGAGAGGCAGGGAAATATTGGGGCGTTCCCTTCTTCACCCAACTCCATTCCCCTCCTCAGGCACCATGAGATCTTACAGTGTTTCTGCCTGTATTGGGATATGGTGTGTGGGTTTCCTCAAGCAGCTCTCATGTTTCATCTTGAACAGCTTCACTTCTTCCCCACACGACATTTGGTGGCTGAGTATCATTTAAACAGTTTTAAACTGAAAGAGGGTAGATTCAGATTAGATATTAGGAAGAAATTGTTTACTGTGAGGGTGGTGAGGCACTGGAACAGGTTGTCCAGAGAGACTGTGGATGGCCCATCCCTGGAAGTATTCAAGATCAGGCTGGATGGGGCTTTGAGCTCCTGCTCTAGTGGGAGATGTCCCTGCCTATGGAACTCAATGATCCCTTCCAACCCAAACCAATCTATGATTCTTTGATTCTAAGGATGAGACATTCCTCCCTAATTTTGTGCTCACTAGGTTTGTGATTAAGAAAAGAATAAGTAAAGAAAGCAAGAAGTCTTCCCTTCTAAAAGTAGTCTGTGAAGAACATATTTGGATGTTTCCTTGAGAATGAGGAAATATGAAGCAATATGCTTTGACAGGTCACATCTGCTGAAGTTAACAAGAGGAAATGCATATGATGTAGTGAGCTTCTGTCATTCAGCGTTTCATTTGTGATTGGCAATGCTATAGTCAGCCTTTCTGCAGTCAAGGAATTAATTTTAAACCTTCATATTAACTTACATTATTAATACTCCAAAAAGTTAACTAGCCAAAAAAAAACATTGCTGATAAAAGTTGTTGGTTTTTTCCTTGAGGTACATTATAAAAGCATTGAATCTTTTCTTTTTTCAGAAATGGGTGTTAATATTTTAATTACTATGAACCTGTGACTTCACTTCAGAGAAGCAGGGCTATGGAGTTAGCAAATGAGGAGACATAACATTGCAGCCTAATTTTAGGATTCTTTTTCATTCTATTTTTATAGATATAACTTATTCATTATAGGAAAAAAAAAAAATAAACATTCAACCCCACAAAAATGTAAACACCTCTAGTAGCTCCAGAAAGGTTCAAGCTAAAAAAACCCTCTTTCTACGTGGTGCTTCAGTTTGTGACAGACAAAGTTTTTAACAACCTTTCCCTTACTGTCGGAATCATTTCTGTGAAGGCCACAGCTAGACAAATATTGCAGCCACAGCTGGGATCATCAGATTCTGCTGCCACAGCGATAATGTAAAAAATACTCTTCTTCAAAGAGAAAAGCATTTTTTTTTGATGAAGAACTTTATACCTTGAGCTCTCAGCATGACAGGTGAAATCCCACTTGCATATGGAAAGATTGAGATGGCAACTCTCAAGAAGAGTTTAAATTCCCATCTGGTCCCAAAAAAGAAGTAAGTAAGAAATTTAATACTCACCTGTTCAACCTGAACACCGAGGTTGCCATTCAGGCTGGAGATGAGGGGTTGCTAAGGATATGTTTATATTTTGAAAGGGTATGGCATCCTTTGTAGTCAGATTTTTCCCTGTTTGGTGACCATCTAATATACCTCTGTATTTCTAAAGACCATGGGCTATACAACAATAACGTTGAGGAAAAGGTACACTGACAGCTGCTCCTTTGTATTTTCTTCTGTTGTAATTCCCTGAAGTTAACACCTCTAAGCATTAGCAACTACTTTGAAGTGTTTCTTCCAACATAATTCATTTTTGAGCATTGAATACATCTGAAATATTTATACCTTCAAGGTTTTACACCTTGTTTTATCACCTTGGGTACAGCAAGTCCAGAGACAATCTCTTTACTAAGTCTAAAAGAGTTTTTAGTACATGTGAAATCTGCTGCATTAAGAGAACCAAAACGAGAAAATACAAAATAAAGTTTTGTTGACTACTCAGACTGGGCTGTGGTAGGATTAAATCTTGTAGGGAAGGAAAGCTGATATTAAGACAAAGTGCTGATAGCTATGATCTTTGTGATGAGTGTAGGGTGAAGTACACAGCTAGCTGAACAGCTCATAAGAATAAGCTGCTGTTACTAGGGCTGCAGGACAGGCCAAATTTTACCTTTGCCAATGCTGTAAAGACGTCTAGCTGTGGCCTTGATCTCCATCAAAGGAGCGTGAGCAAATGAGTGCAATGCAGCGTGCACCTACTGGTTTTCTGAACTGAAACTGCAGAGCTCTAGCTGGCATTGCTGTTGACTTTATCGAAGGTGTTAGCTAACTTGACAGCTTGACCTTTCTCTTCTGATGACAAACACTGGGGAATACGCACTAGAAGTTAGCTTGACTTGACTTTTTGTGCTTAATTTGGTGCTATTGCTGCTGCCTTTTGGCTTTTGTGAGGGAAATTGCCCTTTTCTTGCATTCTCAGCTCTAGCTGTAAAGCAGACTGCAATGAACAAACTTCTGTCCTGAAAACATAATATACAAGATCTGCTTGCCAGAGGTTTTCTGGCTGCTATTAAGCACAAAATTGGTGTCTTAGGGTATGCTCCAGTTTTTACCTTAGCTTTATAAATATTCATTATCTTACATTTTCACTAATTGCTCTAGAGCAAGAGAAAATCTTACATTTTAATCAATAATACAGCATCCTTAAGAACATTTTACAAGTTAAGAGTCCCAGCATATGTTGATAATGTTGGTTCTTACATGCTAATTACTTTGGATCTTTTTAATCAGGGGTAGCACTGGAAATGCAAGCTATGAACTGGCATTGAGCAGAAATTTTTTGAGCAGTGGTCATGCAAGAGCTCCTGTATAGAAGCAGCAGGATGTATTTACTTGCTGTTTGAGTTTCGTCTATGAAATCAGTTGATAAATTAACTCGTTTTCCTAATATAGGTTAACTAACTGCATGTGTAATGCTCAGGAACTTGTTCTGATTAGTGATTTCACCATTTTAAGGCACCATGATTATAAATTGATGGGTTTTTTGAAGGTTAAGTATTTTAAAGCCCACAGATTTATTCATGCAGACTATCAATTACTTTGATATTCCTTGAATTAGCATTAAAGTTAAGGGTCTTTGAACTGAAAGGATTTCATTAATTGCAGGGACAGTTATGGAGTCCATAATTCCTTTGGATGTAACTGTCATGAATCTTGAAATGTGGCAGGAAGAGTCATTAGCAGAGTGCCATTCACATTGGCTCATCAGAAAGGGAGTTTGATGTGATTGCCTCAAGCAGAGTACAGAAGGTCAGCACGGGCCAATACCCTCAGCTAACAAAAATGTAGAAAGTTCAGAGCTGCATGACAGCTAGCTCCAGTAATCCTGACTCCTCTGTCTAGATGAGTTGTTTCTCTGGGAGAAACCTATTGTCAACTGCTCAAGGCTCTTGCCATTTAAATTCTTAAAGGGGTTGTATTTTTTTATTAGGTGACATTTCTATAATATTCTACATGACTTAACATTCTTTTTAGGGGTAGTAGTAAGGTTCAATTAGAGATTAAGGATCAAGATGATAACCTGCTCCCTATTTCTACTTGTTTCACTTCCAATTTTTCTCTGTGTTTAATGTTCTTCTACTATAGCTCTTGTGTAATTTCACATACTATTAAATACAAAAAGAAAATCTTGAATCTTTGCAGACTGAATAGATATGTGACAAGTCAGGAAGGGACATTTCTCCACTTCATTTAGCAGAGCTTGGGCACAAAAAAGATGTATGTGTGAGAGAGAGCACCAATCACCAATTCCCAGTTTTTTCATGCTTTAGTTTATTCTACACTTGAATGACTGAAGGCGTTTACCTTTCTTCCCCCTGCGCTAATAACATGGACGGGCACAATTCTGAGAGCAAATGAGGAGGTGCAGGCTGGCGGAGCCACCAGAGGCAATGAAACATCAGAGGTGTCCAGAGGGTTATCTCATCCAGCATCAAAAATATGAGATCTGGAGATGTTTCAGCTCCTTCACTAGATTTCAGTTACAAAAGTTTAAAATTTAACCAGTTCTGTAGTGGACAACGAATACTTTACCCTTAATGTGGCTGCTAAAAATGATACTTATAAATTCATGACTCCTGGTTTATCCTTAGAAGGCATTGCAAAGAGTATCTGCCCTTGTCTCCCCTACTTCATAATCCTTCTACCACCCCATTGTCCCATGTTAATGTTAAATATTCCCCAAAATGGTATGTTGAGGCATCAAA
Organism: Gallinago jamesoni; assembly: GCA_025769975.1. Taxonomy (NCBI): domain Eukaryota; kingdom Metazoa; phylum Chordata; class Aves; order Charadriiformes; family Scolopacidae; genus Gallinago; species Gallinago jamesoni. The sequence continues at coordinate 51,235,587 of JAOQGH010000023.1, forward strand.
TTGACTCAAGTGGCCTGGCCTTCTGGCTCACACAGATTGTGTATGTGACTTTATGCCTACAGAGAAGTAAAGTGAGGAGGTTAATTTTTCTGAACCCCAGTTGTTGTTGCTTCTGCAAAACAGATACAGTTTCTTCACATGACACTTACTGGGCTCATCCTTTACAAGAATGTTAGTTGAGACTGGGATTGACCGAACAAACCACTAGATTCATAAACCTTTCAAATTACTGAATTGATAAATGTGGAAGGACAGGAGAAAAGATGAGAAAGGCCTGGATCTGACTGATTGGTCATAAAAATTGGTCTCATGTAAAGATTACAGTGCAGAACAAGGTTAATTTTTTTGCTTGGGGAGGGAGAGGCTTTCCATGGTGGTTTTTACTGTGGTCGTTACTTATCTTTTTTATACCACTGCCTTTTAGGAAGTGTGTGAGATGCACTTTGTTCTGGTTGCATGAAAGTTCACGCTTAGCCTCTGGGGCTGTGAAAAGGTTCAGTTGATAGTTAAAATAAAAGGTAGGTCACTTACTGCTAGTCATATTTTAAATCTGGTGATACTTTTGGGGAACTGCTTTTCATGACATAACAAGCAAAGGCACTTTTTCCCCTCTTAATTGGCATTTCAGGTTGTAGCTACATTTTCTCTTATAGTCAAGTCGAGCTTTTATTTCTCCTGTCACAGTGACAAAGTGTTAATGATTTCATTCAAGTAGTCAGTCAGCCAAATTAAAATCTCACGCCATCTATGTAGTTGATCTGTTTTGTCCTACTATCTTTCAATAATACTTTTGATCTTTAATGGTCAATGACTGCTAAACCTTGATGAAAGTTGAAGTCCAAAGTGTTATTTGGGGGTTTGCTTCTTTATTATTTAAGTAAGTATATATGGTCTGCGCCCCATCAGAGTATCTGCTTTACTTCAGTCAGATTCCTAAGTTTTGGTGCTATATATACTCTCATATTCAAGCCTGCCAGGGAAGTTCCAGCCATGCCAGTCACCTCTGAATCAACGCTCTGCTAGTCACCTCTAAATCAACAGAGTCAGAAATGTTAGAGCCTGGAAAAATAATAAAGTCACAAATATTTGTATTTAAAGCAACAGCTTCCCAGATCTTCCATATACCTCCTGTTTTATTCTCCCCTGGCATGTGAGCCATATTATTTTGACTCAGCTGTAAGTACATGCAGTTTCCCTGGTAGTAAATGCCATGGTTTAAAAAAGTGGTACTTGGTGGCACTACTGCCAAACAATGGAGCTCCGTTATTTCTCACTCTTTTGCATTCAGACTCAAAACCAGGCAGTATCTGGAAATACTATTATGCTGTATGAGTTGTTTACTGCTTATGAGATCCTTTTTCTGGAAAAATACAGTCCTTTAAAAGAAACATTTAAATTTTGTAACTGGTGATGGTGACCTGGCCAATGGTGATACAGCTTTTTCATATGACTTCATTGCAGTCCAGTAGGAAATATGCAATAGCCCCATTTTTGGGGACCCAGAGATGACAGTATCATCATGAGGGAAAAAAGCAGTGGGAATGACGAGTTGGATGGTTTATATAGAACTGCGTCTGTGTCTGCATATATATGTATAAAGAGTAGAAAAAACAGATAAGACCAATCAGTGGTTTAATGTGGTCTGATTTTCTAGTCATACCAGAAATCCATTGGGCAACCTTTTATCAGATGTAGATTAAATTTAAACATAAGTCCAAAGGAAATTGCATATCCATTTATTCCGCACAAGGGAAGGAAATGCATAAATAAGCTTAGAATCAGCTTAGAATTTTTTTAATGTTCACTTTATTACACATGCCTCCTGGTAGTTATTTAATCTTAAATGGCTTGGGGTTTGAGTCATAGATTTTGAGCACATACCTCTTCGAAGAGATTATCAGCACTGCTGCATTCCAAAGTAAACTGTGATTTAAAGTAAAAATGTTTCAGTAAATAAATTTGAATGTACTTAATGTTGTAGTTCACAAATCTCAGCTAATTTTAAACACCATTCCTTTACTTTCTAGGTGTTTTCTTCACTTTTTCATATTTAAAAATGTAATAAATAACCAGAATATAAACTATAAATGTAAATATATACAGTGCATTTTATAAACATTTAATAAAATATTGCATTCATATTTTCACTTACTGTAAGCTGATTCAAATAACTGCACATCAAATTGAAATAACTGCACATCAAATTCAAATAGAATTCCCAATATTCAGATAGGTTCACTTACTAATATGAGGCCTTCTTTGATCCAGACCTGTATCATTTGTTCTGAAATGGGGTTAGGAGGAAACAGTTTTGGTATTAGTATACATTTATATGAAAACACATTCAACTGAGGTGATGCTATAGATGGAAATATTTCAATAAATAAACTATAATAGGGTACCTAAGTAATGTTTGCTTGTATTTATTTTTATAATTTAGCCTTTAAAGGCCAAAAATCAGTCAGGACTTTCTTTAAAAAAACATATTGCACAACCAAAAACACAGACACACAGACATGCAGAGAAACAGAGGCACTAAACATACTGGGATGTTAAACATTTTTCTAGCACAAACTCTTAATCAGGGTAATATATTGACTTGTCCTAGGGTGGCCCTCCACCTTTGCCTTGTGTTTCTCCAAGCACCCTCATTAGGATTTAGAGAACTTCTGTGACTCATAGGAAAAGCCCTATTGGTGAAAAAGAAATTAGCATTGGAAGCACTCAAAATATTTAGAAATGTCACTGCCTGACATTAATTTTAAAGTAAAGATCACAGCAACATTGATTTTTTTCAGATGTTTCAACATTTCCAAAGCCACAAAATGATCTCTCTCAGGCTATCAAAGTCTGCTTTAAGATTATGTGAGCTCTTTGTAACAAGAGTCCTTGAGATTCCCTGCCATTTTTCATCCAAATGTGTAGCTTTCATATTGATTGAATTGAAATTTTCATGAGATGAAATCTCCTTGTAGCATCTTTCTCTTTTATACCTCTGGGTAAAGCTGTGCTCCCCAGATCTCGATTAAATCAGCACTGACCTTGCAACTCCCAGTAGAAAACACAAGAGTTCACAAAAGTTGTCACTTTTTTCCCCTGCTGTTTTCAAGAAGTTGCTGTGCCCTCCAGAATTGTAGGTACAAACCTTCAAAAATATATCCAAAACACGTCACAGAACTATTTCAAAGGTAATCGCTATATTAAAAGTAACCAGTTACACAACTCAATGTGCTCCTTCTGGAAATAGTTAAAATACTACAGGAGTCCATCAAAATTAATTCTTCAGTCCTCATTTGCACCATTTGCTGACCTCAAGTCTCCCTGAATTTCTGTCCAGGAATGCACCATGCCTTGTACCAAACTCGACTTGGTAGTGGGGATCATTGGGATAGGGCAGAAGCATTGTAGATAAGGCAGGGTATTATCATAAGTAGGTTTTAACTGCCAGTTGAGGAAGTAGGTGCGCATTTTATCACTGGATTCAGCCAAACTGAATGCCACACAGATCAGGGACTTGGTCATATAACAACTAGTTGGTATAGAGGACAGGCTGTAGAGGAGATACGTATATGCTGAGACCCTGAAAAAAGTGAATCTGGCAAAAACATATTTTTTTTCCTTCAACTCTGCAGAAGGGCTTGTGCACATATGGTGATTATACAAAACACAGACTACAGACTTACAGTGATGCTGATGCTTCCTAAATTCTAAAGATGGAGTGATATTGGAATATTTTTTCCTATGTCTAGAATATAGTACAGGTGTTTTATTTTTCTTCCTTTCCATTATTCATACAGCAATTTTGGAAATCCTTTATTATGTATTGGAAGTTGTGCCATGCTGTATTCCAAGAGTAAAGCAAACCAAAACTTAAAGACTGTTCAGTTAGTTTTTCTAACATTTATGCATTTTAACTGTTACCCAATATTCAGAGGCATCTGTTCTCAGAAGACATTCTGACTGGCTATTTTTTATCTTTCATGCTGGCATTTGGTGTATATAAGAGTCCAGGTTTTTTGGGTCATCATTGTCTACGATAATTATGTGTATTACAGCAGAGTTTGCTGGATCAAAAACAGAGGGACCTAATAAATTATCTTCTCTATGTATTCTAAGCATTTACTTGTCTCCAGTCAGACTGGAATATGTTGATTGTAATTTTTTCGGAGACAAGAAGAGTTGACATTTGTTTTTTATTGTACTAAAAATTTTAAGCAAGAACCATGGCCTGGTAAAAGCAAGACAAAAAGAAACCAGAAGTAGGTATAATTGGGTTTAGAGTCTAAAAATCTGGGACTCAGAAGTTGTCCAGTAATAACCTGGTCTATGTGCTTAACAGAAGTAGGTCATGTGTTTGGGGGAAGAAATATATGCATGGCATGCATTTTGGAACATTTGGATCAGTTTGTTCAGGTGTCATCAGCTGGAACAAAAAGACATAGGATACAGGATACATATATATATAACATCATGTATAAAGTAATGATTGTCTAACTAGCACACAGGAGATAGGTAGGATTTAATGAGCTATTAGCTAAGCATCAGTCCATAGCATTATCATTAGCAGTTAGGCTAAGCACGCGGCACCTCCAGCCAGCAGGAGCCCAGCAGGGAAGGGTCAGCCTCTGCAGCCCCTGGCACTGGCCCCGCAGCGCTGCTGAGCTGCCGTCTGCCACCAGCTCTGTCATCACTGCTGTCACTGGCAGCTCAGACCCATGACCTGATGATTCCCAACTCACTTGACGAGCATCCGTGGCTTTTCCATTTAGGATTTTATACCTCTCCACGTTGGCTTACCTTTCCCTCTTCAAAGTTGCTTACCTTTCCCTCTTAAATCCTTGAGCTACTAACAAGCCCCATCTTAATAACTGTACCACATTTGTAATTTTTCTTTTCTCATCTTTCTACTCTTTCACACAGCTCTTTCTGCCAACTTTTTTGTAGAAATGAGAGGAACAGTTACACAGTTGGGCTGGATCAGAGCTGGGCCTCCAGTTCTGGAACCACAGATGGCCAGGGCTCTAGGAGATGGAGGGGGAGCATATAAAGCATTGTTGTCTGTTTTTCACTATAGCCTATTTTGTTTTACCATTAATATTTAGCTTTATCATTTTTTGGCAACTAAAAAATTTGGAACATTTTGTTTGTGGAAGCATAGCATTGCATTCTGCTTTCCTCTTTATATTGATATAGGCAGTTGTTGTATATTGACCCAATGTTTCATCTTTCTACATTGAGCTATATTTCTATATTGATATATTTGATCTTGCACTACCTTTTTGAACCATTGACATTGCTTGCTTTCAACGTGCATAGCATACATTTTAGGTTTGTAATACAAATACTATAACCAAGAAATGTATGTGTTGCATTCATTACAGAGGAAAAGAAGTCATGAGGGCATCTGTGCTTTCACTTGACAACATTAATTGTGTTATCTTACTGTATTTATAGAAACAGTCCTTATAAACTGATATTTATGTAAATTCTGAAAAAAAACCCAGACATCCAGTGATTATTTTTTCCAGTATAGATTTCCATTTGGTCCAAATTCCTTTCTTGAATGCAGACTGCAAATCTATGTTTTGAACATCAAGGAATATTCTCTATTTCAATGGATTTTGTATACTTATGCAAATTTTTACTCAAGTTACATAAATGGAGTTTGAGGTCATTATATGGATAATTTGTTACTTAATAAAATCGTTTGTCGGGTTATGAGACATTAATCTTCCGATAGGTCTTTAATTAGGAGAGATGAACTAAATAATTCATAGCAAGACTTGGCCTGAAAACATTTATACTGCTCAATTATACCATTTTACATGCAATGACAAATTGTTTTGGTGTAGTCTGGAAATAGTGGGACTTAATTAATTACTTCCAAGGTTTTAGACATTTGTGATAGGTTCTTTAAATGCATTACATTAGAAATTCATACAAAGGCTAAAAATAGAGTACAAGTCCTTGGGGTTAAAAAGCTGAGATGAAAAGAGCAGGAAGCAGCTGAAAGAGGAGAAGAATGGCAGCTAACTAGTGTGTCCAATTCCCCAAATATTATTTTTGCAAAACTGAGCTGGAAGTCATTAAATACTGAAAATGACATGGTTTTAAATTTGAATAAAAGGAATGTTCTAATTACTTGAGCACCTTTTACTCATCTGGCCAATTAGCTGGAGGAGGTGACTGAGAAAGGAGCCCTGAATAGTTTAAAGAGCCTACAAACAACTGAAAAAAAGGCAAGATGTTTTTCCATTCTGAAATCACCTTGCAGATGGAATCAACTGAATGAAAATAATTCATTAGACTGGAAGGAGTGATTCTTTTTTCAAAAAAACCCAAGACAAATAAGCTAGATTTTGTAGTAACCCAAGGTTTAGTATATGTCATTAAGTGGTCACTTCAGATGATGAAGCAGTGAATCACCCTTCTATTGCACTTACAGCTACTGGGAAGAGCAGAGAGCAAAGGGTTATAGTCATATAATCATATAAATCTGAGAAAAAAAACATTTTGATAAGAATATTTACCAATTTATGTTGTGGAGAAAGGTATTCTTTACAGATTAGATGCACTTGAGCACTTGAGTTGGGAACTCTAAAAGATTGAAATTCATAACCCCAAATCTGGAATTAATCTCTAAAAATGAGATTGATTTTGAATATGGACAAATACCTAATATTTTCTTTTACACAGTCAAGTTGCTGACCTTTACACATAGCTTCGCAGTTGGAGCATTCATCCAATGCTCTCATATTCTGACCGCAGTTTCCTCAATGGCCTGAGAAGACTCAAATGAACATTGCTACCTTGCAAGAGGACATCTGGGTACAGGCAAAGGAGCTACACCATTGTGCTGAATGAAACTGTGGGCGATCAGAAAATTAGAAGTCAAAAAGGAAAGGGATGGTAAAGATAAGTCATTTGCAGACTACATGATGGGAAATGGCAGCTTGAACACCATAGAGACTGAAAAAGGTGTTTTATCTACAACTGCTTTCAGCTTTTTTTGCTATAAATAACTACTGCGTAGCTACCAGCAGACCTTGAGGTTATACCTGTTTAATTTATTGGTACGGATATGGCTTGTGGGAACACCTGGAAGTTTGTGAAATATCCTCCATGGATTTGGACCACTATCTTCCACTTGAATTGCATGTTAGGTTCCTCAGCACTTGTGCTGGTTTAGACCTTTGTCATTTTAGTTTCAGTTATCTGTCTGTTTGTGAAAGTACTGGATTGAAAACCTCCTCTGACCAAAGCTCTGGTATGAGGAATAGTGGCACTCAGGACAGAGTCAGGTATGAAAACAAAATGAGGTGGCTGAATGGAAATAAAAAGGGAAATGCAGTAGCCACTCAGTAACCGCAACTGCTGCAGTTCACATACCTAGCCTCATTCATAATAGCTTTCACTACTAATTCTTTCTCGTGATCCTAGGAAGTATCAGAATATTTGCCACCTTTGGGATGACTCTGAACATCAGTAGAAAATTTCAAACCTATCCATATTTAGTCTGACATGCACCTCAGAAGTAAGCCCAATGTATCATAAAGATACATTGCCCAATGTATCATAAAGAGATACTGATAATAGAGCTGCAAGAGGCCAAAAAAAAGGTATGTGTAGGGCCTTAGCAAAACAATGTAGTTATATAAAGAAAGGTCAGTAGCTAAGGACTAGACTTATAATTGTGTTTGTCCAATGCAGATATGTGGGTCAGGTCAAGGCTGAATTATGGGTTACACGTGACTAAAGAAATCGCATTTCACAGCTTCAAAGCAATTGTTTTATTTCATGACCATCCAAAATCAGATGAAATTTTCTTGTTCCATTTTTCAGTCAGAAACACATTTTTACAGAACCTACTTTATAGCAAGTCAGGGCACTTAGCAGGAGCTGCAGCAAACTCTTTCAATTCATTTATCAAAGCATTTGCAGCGCCCATTATAAAACAACAAAAGATGTTAACAAAAGGAAGTTAATCTGTATTCTATAAATAAAAAGCTAGAGAACATCAAAGCTACTTGCAAAATCTTGTGTCTCTTTTAAGCTTCATTCAATTTCCCCTCTTTGCGTCTATGTGATGAAAGTTTATTTAAGAAGCCCAGCTAAAATATTCAGCACTGTGGGGAAAAAACAAAACGGCCTACATAAAGAGAAGTAAGAAAAGTGCAGCTGAATGAGAAAGATGTCAGCAAACGGCTTCGCTGTCAGTAGCTGTCATATGCCGCTGAGGATAAGCCCTGCAGACAGGCTTCAGTTGGCTGCTCCCCTCCACAGCATGAGAGGTCAGCGCCCTGAGCAGCTCCAGCAGCACCGCTGGAAGGAATCACAGGAGCACACTCTCCTTCCAGCATCCACAGCCCCAGTGCCTCCCCGAAGCTGAGCCTGGGGTTTGAGTTAGCTGATGCTGCTGGCGTGGTTCCTCCCAGTCCACCTGAACAAAACATGAGCTGTTGGCCTTGCAGCGGCGGCTCTGCTTTCTGTGTGAAGCTTTGCGACCCTTCGGCAGTCTGCTTTGCTGTTTTGAGTTTGTTCTGAAGGAACTGATTGATAGAAGTGAAGGTTGCTCCTGTGCCTCTGGCGCTAGAAGCACCAGTGACTGTGACATTAAAAAACACGTGCAAGCGGCCCCAAAATAGCCTCTGCCTAAAGCCTTCAAATCAAAATAAACAAGAAAAAATAATGCTAAAGTGAGTCTTTCACTTTTGTTTCAAGACAAATGGAAAGGTCAGTGGAGGAGTTTGAATATGAAGTCTAGCAGAACGGCATCCTCTGCCAAGATGACCCATTACATGTGAAGGCTACAGGGCAGAGGCAGTAGTGCCAGCAGAAGTCAGCATGATCTATCTCACCAGAGCCTGGCTGCTGAGACCCAACGTCAGGCAGCGACAGACACAGTCCAAGTTTCCCTACAGAGAGTCCATAAAACCTGAGATATGTTCCCATTCAGGGCTAGATGGCCTCTGTCATTTTCTGAAGAGCTTTTCACTATAAAACTCATTGTGTTTTATTCTAGTGTTAATGCATCTCAGTTGGCTGCATAGATTTTTCTGGGGCAGAACAGGTGGTTGGTTTGCCTGGTTGGAGGAGCTGCCAGGACAACTAATGGTAAAATCCAGAGCTGATGCCACTCAAACAGGTTAATCTCTGCTTATATCATAGGTGAATTTAGCCTGTGAAATTATCTAAAAGTAAGTTAAGCTGACTGGTATGATGTATGCTTTTTTCAGAACAATTCTTAAAACTGGATAAAATAGATGCCATTCTGTTATTTTACTTTGTGTTTGGAAAAAAACCAACATCAAAATCCAAACGAAAAACACGAGTCATCTTCAGAACATTACTCTGTGTTGTCATCTATTTCTTAAGCATTTTCACTGAGAATATTACTAGAATGAAGAATAATGACTATTTCTCAAGCTACTTAAATAATATTTTCCATTTCTCTCATTTTTCAAATCATTACTCAGATGCATACAACCATCCTAAGTGTACACTGCAGTCATGAAATGGATCTTAAAACAAGGAGAAAATAATGTAACTCAAGCAGTGTTTGCACATTTGATTGTTCGCAAAAACAGCTATTAAATGCTGGGAGCTGCAAGAAATGTAAAATCTGGCAATGAGAAGTAAAAAAAAAATAAAATAGAGCGAGGCTGTGACATGCAGGAGCTGTCCCTCTGTGCCACCTCTCAGGTGTGGCATTTCAGGTATGGGGTAGCGCTTGTGTGGTTTGTTGGTGTTTGGTAATGGTAAAATCTGTCTTTTCCATTACAAGGCAGATAAAAGGTGGGACTTTCTCCCAGAGAGCTGATCCCTCAGGAGGCTGGCAGCTCCTGCCCATCAGGAAGGAGGGCTCTGGTCGCCCCTTAGCTGGCCATGTTTCTGGCCGCACCTTCTCCCCAGTGGAGAGGCAGCCCAGCCTGGCTCTGTCAATGCCCCTGCACACCCAGCTCTCTTCCAGTCGCCCCAGGGGCATATCCAAGCAGTGGCACCTACCTTTTTCCTCCTTTATGTAGCCCACCTCGGCCTCCAGGAGCCACAAGCAGACGAGAGGGTCTGGAACAAAACCCCTATACTTTTGGGGTGGGGAGAGGCTGTGGCTGCATCCTTGGGAGAGCTGGTTAAGTAGAAAGGGCTAAACATGTGCTTTTCGGCTGAGTGGGTGGGGGTTACAGGCCTGGCCTTGCCTGGGGTGGGCATACAGCCCTGCCTCAGGGGATCAGTGGGACCTCGCTGGCCAGGTAGGCCATGCTTCCCACCATGATCTGGAAGGGTGAGCCCAAAGAGTTGGGGGTGGCATGGGACATGTGCCCTGGGCAGTGCCAGGCTCCTCTTCTGGCACGACCACCATGTGGGATGGCGGTGTGACTCCTGTGCTGCCGCTTGCTTGGTCTTTAGGGAGCCACTGCAAATACATGGCTCAAAGTTAGTTGCGTTGTGTAGATGTGTACAGACACCTCCTGGGCACAGGCATCTGTTGAAGTTCATTTGCCGAAGATGGGGTAGGGAGAGCCGTGGGGTGGGTGGGCAGGCAGACGGGCATCAGGCCCACCCCTGGGAGCTCAGCCCCTGTCCACCCCCACTGCTGTCCTCGCCTGGTGTCCACAGCCTCCTGGGGGTCCCTCCCTGGGGGTTCCTGTGTGCTGGGAAATACAAAAGTCAAATGAATATATTGAGGTCCCTTCCAACATAGACAATTCTCTGATTCTATTCTGTGCTCAGAGATACATGTATATTAATCTTTTAAAAGGAGCTGTATCTTCCATTGAAAACTCTTCTGTGTCTATGAATAAGAAAAGGCTGAAAAACATTGGATTAGCAAATAGTAGTTGCCGTTACCTGAACTGTGGTGTTTTCACTTCATCCTGGTTGTAGTGTGGAAAGCAGTTTGAAAGTTGTCTCTCATACTTCCTTGCTATAACACTGCATTAACTTTTGCATAGGAATAGATCAAGTGCTAATGCTGCTTTTGTGGAAATACAGTATCTGTGATTACTGATAGTTAAGGAAATAATTCAGTCTGTTCCAGAAACTCTTGACTCTGCCTTCTTTTACTGCTGGTTGTCAAAGACAAGAGATAGCGTGTAGAATACCTGCATAACAAAGTAATCTTGAAAACTAATTGTCATATTCAGAAGACGTATTCAGGATACTCTATGTTCACATTAGCGTATTGTAGCTCTTTGGCTCTGAGTATGTGCTGAATTTGCTCACAATATTCAATGTTTTAAAAGATTCACTAGAGTGGAAAACAGAGCTAATTTTTAAATGGCCTTCTGGTGCACTTGCAGAAATACTTCAGAAGTGAAATAAAGCTTTTGAAGCCTGCCTGTTCTGAGCCCCTCAAGGTGATGTTTCTTATGTTTCTTGACAGCTCCTGCCGGACTCTGCACAGCCAGATCATCTGGTGGGTTAAACTTGGTCTGTAATTAGGCATAGTTACATGCCTGGTCTCTGCTCCATGTTGGCAGTCATCCAGTAGCAACTTTAACCTTTACAAGCTTCCTGAACTTTGTTTAAAAAAATTTCAAGTGTAAAAAACAAACAACTAATGCCCTCTCTCCCCTTTACCCAAGTGCCAGTATTGTAGACCATCTTCTGTGTACTGAGAGTTCTTCAGTGCCTTTCAGCGTGCTGACACTGCATCTCTCGGAGACAGTGTCATCCACACAGACCTTCACAAGAACTCACAGGAGGAGTAGTAAGAAGAATTGGAAAAATGTACAGTAAAGACTTAATGGGAAGTCTAACATGCGATCCATGTCCTCTGCCCACCAGGAAAGCCATTTACCTCCCCTTTGTTTTATATGACCTACATGTCAGATATTCTGACACTGTGATTCTTCAGCCAGTAATGTTTTTCTACACAATATTTGTTTATAAATTAGCATAGGGATCTTCTCTCCCTCTTTGGCCTCTGTCATTAAATACACTGTTAGGTGCTGGCAGAGGAAGCTCCATGAAAATATTGTCGAGGGGAGAGGGAGATGAAGTTTACTTCAGTCTACAGAACAAACTCCTTTGACTGGCTTGTAAAACTAACATTTATTCAAAATGCAATTAAGAAAAATTACTTTGAAATGTCTATGAACAAGCATATATGAAACATTCGGCTCTCTCTGGTTTGAAAAACATTCTGCAACTCTCATCAGACCTGCATTGTTTGGGCTTCCTCTGTATAAATGGCATGTTCCTGGCCCTAGTTTTGGTGCAGAAGGCTCTCCCTGTACCTTGGTATAAGTATAACTGTGTGAAATGTAGCTTGAATTTGTTCCATGTTAGCATTCATATTGAGTGAAATTGTTAATTTTGTAAATTTTGCTACTTCTTTAAGAGTATGTTCTGTTGTAATATTGAAGTTATTCATTCCTCTAACTTGCTATTATTTAGGCTACAATGCTATATATGTAGATCTTTCTTATACTGCTGTATTTATTTTTTATGCCTCTATGATATTAATTCAATAGTATTGGAGAAATATCAGATGTTTGTGTGGTCAGAGCCAAAAGGCAGAGGACCAATATGGCCCAGGATCCCCCACAAGTGAGTAGCGCAGACTTTTGCACAGGAGTCTCAAAGAGAAACAGCCATGAAATCTGTGTGGGAGAAAGAAGGGAGCATGGGCAAGGAGCTGGGTTTGCAAAAGACAGTCTTTATCAGATGACTTGGAAAGATGTCTGTGGTGTCTGCTGGAACGGCTGTGAAGAATATACTGCTAAAAACGGCTAAAGAATATACTGGATTTGTTTTCTCTTTTAATTATTCTTTTTACGTATTGTATTTCTGGATAAATGTGAATAATAGTATTATATACTAAACTCTGCTATTTTAAATATGTGTAAAAGGTGATAAATCTGTGGGAAAGGGAAGAGGATGCATTACCTAATAGATCACTTTAAGGTTTTGCAGATAGTAAATGCACATAAAATGAAAATATTTCCTTAGGTTTCACTACTTGTCAGTCAAAGCTCTGCCATATCCTCCCTAACGGGAGGCAGGAAAAACCATGCTGGATCGCTTCCTTGGCTATAACTAATGAAAAATCTCTTAAATGGAAACCTCCATTCCATAAATGGTCCTTTGCTTATTACATCTTGGTAGTAAAAGAAAAGCATGTTCAAAAGTTTATTAGATAATTCTTGTTATCAAAATGCCTTTTTCAATAAAAAATGACCTTTTCTTACATTTATTGAGAAGCTCGCTTTACAACACATTAAACCGAAGCTTTTGTGCTGGCACTGAAAAGTGTGCTGTTCCACAAAGATGATCTTCAGTTTGTTTGCTCTCTACAACCCTTATTACAGACAGCTGGCTGCTTGATAAGATTTTGGGGAAGGGAAGGGGCTCTCTTAACGTTTTGGCTCAGTTTTCCTGGTCTTTCAATCTCTCCTGCATGTTATTAAGTCAGCTTTACAAACCCTTCACTCAGCTTAAATTCTCGGCATAAAAATTAATAGATAAGAGGGGGTTTTAGGTAAAAGATTGTCCCCTGAAGGTTCTGCAGCAGCCTTGTTACATGTGGTACTGCATCAATGTTGTCTTTAGATATTGAATAAGATTGTTTTGTTTGAATTGTTATTTTAGAGAACACAAACGTACTATTTTCAAGTTTGATTCTTATCTCCATTCTAGTTCTATTAATAGTTGTTGTTTGCTGGTAATGATATTTTTATATTAAATAATCATCCCTCTCCTTTCTGAGCCTTTCTTATACTGCTAAACCATGTGGGAGGGGAACAAACAAGGACCTAACTATGATAAAAGAAAGAAATTATAGGAGTTAGGTGCTATTTGAGAAATGCTTTCATCTGCAGTCGTTTGTGGTTCTTTTTTTTCTGCTCAGTGATACATTTTTCAGAGCAGAATTTTTATGCTTGTCCAACATTGCTTGCTTTATTTTTTTTTGTTAATGATGATGGTAAGGAGTTATCTTAGAGTATTGGCTTTTGCTACAAACCATTTAATATTTCCTATTTTCCTTCAGCATTCGAAAGTACTTAAACATCTGCTTTTTCTGTAGATCAGTTTCTCCTTTTTGTGTGAAAGTGGAAATAACAATCTTGTTGGAGATTTCAGCTTTGGTTTTTTTCAAACTGTAGTTTTTCAATAATCAGTCATTGCAAGACTCCCTTCCAATCCCAATACCAAAAGTTTTGTATATGACAGCCACGGCATGTGAGTTACATTCCTCTACCTGTTGCGAAGCAAAGTGGTCAGTGTATTTTAACCGTACACTCTTCTTTATTATGTAACTTACAGCAATGCTAAACAGGACAGAGCTGCCTCGCTGCTTTACACTGAGGGGAGGGTATATCATACCTAAAATGTTCCCAACATAGGCACCCACACGTGAAGCGGTGATGTAGACTCTCTCTTTGTAGTCAGTGAAGAGAAAAAGGCCTTTCTAGGATGTGGTCAAAATCATTCTGTGGTTAGTGCCAAAAACGCAACAGAAGTGTCTGTTTCTCTCCACTGATAATAAAAGTCATCTAGAAGTTGTCATTCTCTAGACAGGTAAAGTTAAGTGACATTTCTATCAATCATTCCCTCACATGTGGGAAGTGCATGGAGATACAAAGTTTGAGAGCGTTGCTTACTGGGGGTCAGTAGTAATGCCTCCACATGTTGAAGTGAATTGCAATGTGGTTTTTAAGTTCTTTTGGAAGAAAAATTGTGGATTTTGAGAAAACAAGGATTTGCTTTTAAAAGGGTGATTTTTAAATAGTAGCTGTTCCTTGTGTCTTGGTACCTAGTGATGTCAGAAATAGTGGAGAGAGAGAGAGATGAATTTGTGGGCAGAGGGCAGGTGAAGATAGCCAGAGGTGCACAGTAAAAGCAATTTATCAAGTGGTTTTACTGCACAAAAAATGTAATTTATTCTGTAGGTAGTTACCACATAACATTTTTTGCTGTGATTCATCATAAGCTGTGCCTCTATTGTGCCTCTGCGGGGGCCACAAAAGAGACAGTGACTTTTGTTATGTTCCTGTGCAGGAGAATGGCAGAGGCTCATAATTTTCTACACTGCTTTTCCCGAGGCCTTGTGGAGGATCTTATTGGTGTCATGCTTTATCTAAGATTTTGCAGAATACCTCTCTCTGCAGCTTCAAAGAATTACAACAAATTTGGGGAAAGCCTGTCTTTTATGTCCTAATTGCTTGATGACCTGAGAGAGGAACACAACCACACTGCTCATGTCAATGCTATACAAACTTCTTGCAATTATAAAAGACAAGCTTCTCTGTTTAATGTGACAAAGTATCAAATGAAAAAAAAAAAGTGTTTGAGAAAAGCCTGTTTAAATTTGGTTGTGTGCAGATAAAAATCTCCTAGAAGACAGAGAAAAACTTTTTTTAATACAGAAACAATTCTATTATGTATGTATTGCACAAACAGGAACAATACGTCCACAGGTAAATGTTTTAAATCATTCGAGGGATAAATGGAGCACAAACTAAGAACTATCTATACTTTTCTAGCATATAAAGTGATCCATACATATCTAATATGAAAGCAGACTGGAATTCAGGCTGTATGTCTCAATGTTTTTACATAAACAAATTGTTTTCAATGCAGTATAGTTAGCCACAGTATCCTAAAATGTAAAGAGAACTTTTTGTCTGAGAGGCTGATGAGTTTTGTGGAGTTGGTGATACAGCTTTTTTACAGGAAAATTTACCAGATTATCTCTCACTTAAAGCATGGAATTTAGCTGGTGTTATCATTACAGATACTACTTTCCCAAAGACTTAATTTAGGAAAGTTTGACATGGAATGACATGGAAAGAAGCGAAGGACTTCCTTTTGTTAGGAAAAACAGACATGATGGGAGTTCAAATGATTTCTTTACTTCAAGTGTGTTTCACTTCAAAAAACACATAATGTTGTGCAATCTCTATAGTAAAAAATATTGCAAATTTAGTTATACCTTAAAATCCAAATATGACAAAGAAAAGTTTTCAGCAAAGTAATTCCAGTGGACAAAATGGAGCTATTAATGTTTGGATGCAGTGTCATGGTATAGATTCATGAGAGCTACCAGGACCAACACTTATTAGTGGTGTTTGTAACCTCTTAGGGCATTATTTGAAGATTCTGGAGGGGCTCTCAACTTGAACATTACCACATGCATACAGAAGTTATAGATAGTGTTCTTTAATTGTGTGCAAGAAGAGCAGTCTGATAGTAGTGTACTTTAACTCTGAGGAAAAAAATACAGCACCCAGAAGATAGTTGTTTTCCTCCTTTGAATGCAAAGACCAAAAGGAGAATAAGAGTAGAAAAATACTTCAGTTTGCTCTTAAATTATTCAGATATGTGATTCTGTGAACGAGTGGGATAATTTGGTTATTTAGGTGAATTTCTGACTTTATGCAAATAAAAATTCAATGAGGCAGAAAATGGAAACTCCATGCTAAATAGAAGCTTTCTTTTTATTCACGGTTAACTGATTGGAACAAGTAGAAATTAAAAGCAAGTCTGAGATTTAGTGACCCACTGAAAAGATGCCTCAATTCAAGTAGTACAAAGGTGGGAGAAAAATTTGTTTAGTTCAGGAAGTAATATGCAAGGGTGCTGCCAACAGTCAGGATCAATTTTCAAACTGTGTGAACTTCCTCAGGGGTTTCTCACAGACTTGCAACTACATTACAGATATATA
This sequence comes from Gallinago jamesoni, assembly GCA_025769975.1. NCBI lineage: Eukaryota > Metazoa > Chordata > Aves > Charadriiformes > Scolopacidae > Gallinago > Gallinago jamesoni. Next base: position 51,252,256 of record JAOQGH010000023.1, read on the forward strand.
TACAAATATGTATACAGTATATATATTGTAATGTATATTTTACATATGACATTTTTTTAAAGCACATTCATTTTCAGATGGCATGTTAATCTGCAAACCTTCTTTTGATCTCTCAGTAGTTCTAAAAAAAAAAATATTGTTAATATTACATTTCTGGCTCCTTTAAGGTTTATGAGGAGAAGCTGTAGTCTCCACAGTCACGTTCTGGGGGCATTACAAGCCATGTGAGGAAGCACATCTTTCTTACATAGATGTTGCAGCAGAAGGACTAAAATCATAGTTAAATACTTCCAGTATCTCTAGTGTGTAAATGCTTTTTAAAACTCAGTTCTGATCTACTGACACTATTTTTTTAATTTATACATGTTATGATTATGTAAATGCATCTCCAGAGAGTGGCTTTAAAATGAACAATTATTTGGGTTTTTCACTCACTTTTTTGATAGAATTCATTTTTTTCAATTGTCTTTATAATATAATTTCCCTTAAGTAATTATATAACTGAGCAGACTAACCTTCATTTTAATATCTGCTGATCTTTCTTGAGCTAGAAACAGATTGCAGATGGGTAGTGAAATTTCTGTCTGACAGCAAAAGTCTCAGTTGAAATCCTGACAAAGGATTCTAAAATCTGCACTATAAAACCTAGACTTTCAAACCTGGCTCTTATTTCTTAGTAGTGAAGCTAGCAAATTGCTAGTGAGAGATTAGATTTTTAAAGGTGGCAATCATTACACTTCCATGCTTTCCCTCGCCTCTTTAAATTAGCACTTTTTTGACTGTAGAGGTAGAAATGAAGTCAAAGACTACAGGATTCAAAGTGTGGGGTTTTTGTTTGTTTAAGTTTGGCTTGTAAATAATGATGAAATAATGCATCCATATTTAAAAAGATGACAGATGAGATTATGAGACCTACAGAATTGTATTGAAAAAATTATAGACATATTTTTAATTATAATGTCAGGGATAGAGTTGCAACTGTCATAAATAAAAAAAGTGTCCTCTAGTTAAGAGTTCTTATGGTATTTCTTTCTTCTATAGGTATCTTTATGATTCCTTGTGGAATTTTGAAGATTGTATATCAGCACTGAACATCAACAAAATATATTGTTTATTTAAATTGGATTTGTTCTTACTTTAGTAATGCCTTCCATTTGTGTTGTTGGTTACAGACAATTGCTTCTTTCCTGTCAAAAGTAAAGGAGACCACTGTACCGATTCATATATAAGCTCCATATGAAGCAGTCTAAATTTTTTGGTGAATCTGAGGTCCTTATCGCACTCTTTGGGGTTTTTTTTGTTGTTGTTGTTTTAAGGTGTGTATGTATATATTTATATATGTATATTTACCTTGAGGTGAGTATTTTGGCCAAAAGACATGATGAAGAGTCAGCTCTTTTCTGTGCTTAAAATGAGTGTTGCTGATTTCAAAACACAATGGCAACTGTCTCTGCCATAAGATACAAAAACGTGGGGGGGCATAACAGGTATCTTTTAGACCCACAGCTTTAGAAAGAACATACTTCCTTCCTGCCTTTGCAGCTGCAAGTGGGCAGGAGAGCTCCGTGTTCTTTCTGTGGTTCCATGATGGCCACAATCTTCATGTTCTGCAGTTAGTGAGAAACATAAATTATCTTCCATGATGATGATATCGCTAATTAGCATACTGCAATATGTGGTGTGCAAGTGGTATTTCTGCCTTCTGTAGGACAGTTTTGAGAGGGTTCAAGAGGGGCATATATGTCCTCATCATTCCCCTGCTTCTAGGTCAGTTTGGGTTTACTTTTGAAGCTGGACATCCTGATGGAGAACTTACACCCATTGGGAAAGCTACAATAGCAGGTAGTGCTGACAGTCCCCAAAGCCTGCTCTATAACAGTTCCTCCCTTCAGCTGGTGTCCTCCTGAGACCTGTAGTCATCTTGGTTTTCCTGTTCTGCTCCAGTCCATGTTGGGAAGAGAAGTACAACTGACTGGGACAAAAAATGCCTGACTAGGCTCTTTCCATGTATTGCTAGAGCAGAGAATGCACGTAGATAGTGCTGTTTTACTTGGGAGAGGGAAAAAGGATATAAGAGCAGAGTTGCATGAAGCCACAGCGCTAGGTTGTGAGATTAGTATCAGCCTACTGGTTTTTTGTTTTTTTTTTTGTTGTTGTTGTTGTTGTTGTTGTGCTTTGCTTTTTTGGTTGTTTTTTCTTTGATGATGTGGTTTACCAGTAGCACATTACTAGCAGGAAGTTGGCAGTGATATCACTTATCAAGTTCTATGAACCTTTATCTGTTACTCCTGCAGGCACGAGGCCCTGGTAAATATTTGATGATTGCGCTTTGCTCTCTGTTGTATTCAGCAGAACGTTTCAAGGAAATAGAATCAAATCTCCATGAGTTTTCAGGGAAATATCATTTTGATGTTGAAATGTAGAAATCTTCTCTGACCTAAATTTTCAGAAGTGACTAATGCTTTGGGGAATTGCATTTTATAGTGCTTGAGCTGAGGTTATGTAAGGAGACCTCTTATGGAGAATGAGTGCTAACAATTGGGGAATTGACAAATCTTAAGTGATCTAACCTGGTTATCTGAATATTCATGCCTTAAAAATGTATGCAATACAGTTCCTTCTCTCTAATATTGATTAACATAAATACTTTTTTTCAGTATTGCAAAATCTACTCAATTATTGACTGTTGCACAAAGACGTGTTAACATGAATCACAGCACGATTATTTTTTTTTCTGTTCTGACTGAATTATTCCTCTTATCTTTCCTTTTCTCTTTCGTATTCATTTTATGAAAGCTACATTAAATTTTGTGGAAAACAAACATTAGGATATGGATAAAAATGTAAATCCACAAAAGTCAGGAAAATAAAAACTAAGGTCTTTGTGATCTCTGTCACTTCTCCTATCCTGTATAGATACACAGTATTTTGTTACTGAGGTTTGCAGTGCTAATTGTACGGCATAAGGGAGCTACTGCTGGAAAAAATACTACTGTCTTTTTGGTTTTGTGTGGGTTTTTTGTGTTTGTTTTTTTTTTAAAAAAAGGAATTATTCAAATGTTGTTTGTTTTTCTGGTTAATGTAAATTGTTTTCATTAAACTCCATTTGACCTTGGAAAGAAAATTTGAGTAAAGAGATACTTCTCTTGGAAGAGGGGTAGAGAGAGATGGATATAAGATTTCTGTATTGTCTGATGGAATAAAATTTGCAGGCTTGCCCTGACACTGACTAAGAGGCTTTGGGTGGTGGTCCAGCAGATGCAAAGCAGCTTTCCTAATTGTGCTTTTTGTGGCCAGTTTTTTATTCTGATGTTTAGAACTTCAAAGAAGTATGTACCACAAAAAACTCTATTTTGTTCAGATAAAACAGTAGGGAATCACACAATTTTAAAGATGGTCCAATGTCTTCATAACATTCCTGCATTAATTCATATATGCTATATAAAGTGTTTAAATCTGTGCTTAGAAAAAGTATATCAATTTCAAAATCAGGATAAAGAGAGATGTACAAATATTCTATGAACTCAACTCTCCGTGCCAAGGAAAAGAGTAGATGGCATTATTGCAAATTTAGTTTAGTTTAATAAGCTTTTAAATCTGAAAGGAATTCAGCTGTGAAATAGGTAGCCACAAAAGCAGCTGTTGGGATTTACCCCATAAGGTGATTTCTTGTTGTTGAATGCTACATTCAACAAGATACGTCTTGATTGCACAATCTCATCACTTTTTCTCTAAGCACATTTCTGTGAAGAGCTCAAAAAGATTTTTCCTCCTCTTGAATATTTTGCTCTTTCCCCATGAGAATTCATAGAATAGAATAGTTTGGGTTGGAATGGACCTTTAAAGGTCATCTAGTCCAGCCCCCCTGCAATGAGCAGGGACATCTTCAGCTAGATCAGGCTGCTCAGAACCCCATCCAACCTGACCTTGAGTGTTTCCAGGGATGGGGCATCTACTGCCTCTCTGGGCAACCTGTACAAGTGTTTCACTACCCTCATTGTAAAATATTTCTTCCTTTTATCTTGTCTTAATCTACCCTCTTTTAGTTTAAAACTGTTACCCCTTGCCTTATGACTATAGATCCTATTAAGGAGTCTGTCCCCATCTTTCTTGTAAGCTTTCAAAAACAAGAACAATAATTCTCTCTGTGAAGGGAGAAAGGGGTTGTTTTTGTTAATTCATTCAACACAGCAGCCTCATCAATCTCATAGGATTTAGTAGTCTTCTACATTAGGAGTTCACTTTCTAGTGCCACTGAAGTTACTATTTATTGTTGCTTAAGTTGGCGTGTGAAAGTTTCTTGTTACTCTTGTGCATTCTCTTGGGTATCTATCTATGCACCTTCAGCCACAGAGGTGCAGAGAAGGCGAAGAGTAATTTGGAGGACTAAAGCCAGCAACATCAGTGTAAATTCTATACACTCTTTTAGTTGTTCTATCCTATTGCGTGGAAAAAGCTCTTCATACTTTGAAAGCCTCTCTTTTGGCTGCTGAGTACCAAGTAAGAGCTGTAAGTGAGTTTGAACTGTAAAAGACATTGAGTGGAAACTAGCGCACCTACTAGTAAGAGATTCTGATGGTCTGAATGAATCTTTGCTCTAGGCTATCAGGGGATGCATCCTACAGGATTTAATTCAGTTAATTTTGTTCAAAGAAACTGTATGCAGATGTTACTGAAAATGTTCTAAAGTAATGTTATTAAGTTACCTTTAGTAATAAGATATTGGTAATCTATTTCAAGTATTACACAAAAAGCACCTATAAAAACCCTGGTTAAAAACACCTTTTCAGTTAAATCCTTGTTTTGAAGTGAGACTGAAACTCATTTATGTCCATGGAACCAACAGAAAAGAACAAAATATGAGAGAAGCTACACAGTTACATGAAAAATCTCTTGGGGGGGGGGGGGGAGATAACAAAATAAATTTGAGCTAATAGTAAAATTCTTCTTTCCTCTCCTCTCACTGAGCAGTTGTTTAGGTCTTTGGCTTATGAATTATATGTAAAGTGTTAGTACAGTTATATTATTCCTAATTAGCAAAACGCCATCATAAATGCTGACTGCATTTTCAACAATAAAATGCTACATCATACAACGGATTTATTATAAAATAACTGTAATACTTCTCACGTGCTTAATCTGAAAGTATTTGAGAATCTTCTTTCTTTCATGCGTGGCTTTCCTCATTCGTTCATAAATGCCTGTGTTTTATGTAGCTGTATAAAGGACTACACATGTGTGCGGCTATGGATAATTTTAAATTTCCTTTTAGAAAGGAAGAACACTGTATTGTTATGCTTTGATTTGTAGTTTCTCCATGGGAAAGACAGTCTGGGCTGCAGTAGCCTCCTTTATTATATCACTGATCCTTTGAAAGGGCTGTGTCATGCTGCATTGTGTCCATGTCTTAGTCCTCAAAGAGAATACCATTCTTTCACCATTCTGAATAATTGACCATAATTAACAGCAAAGCAGGAACAAGGTCAAAATACTACATGATTTTTTTCATTCATATCAATCCCCCTATTTATTATATGGTCAGAAAAAAAAACAACTATTTTTTTTAGAAAGTCTGCTTTTGTAATTTAGATCCAGCAGCAAAATACATTAAAATGCAACTATTAAAGCTGAATTTATGCACCTTTTTTGCACCTGAAAGAAAAAGTCTCTATTTCAGCACTCAAGGTAGACAGTATTTCTTTTGTAATCCCTTAGGAATTCTAACTAGGGTGTATTCATCCTATTCAGGGCTGTACGTTGTTGGGGTCTTTTTTAGCTCCTTATGAGCATGTTCCCGTCCGTGTTGGTGACATATATCAGCACCACAGAGTGCAATACAGAAATGAGAATAGAATTCAAGGCCAGCAAATACTTGCTAAAAGCACTGAAAGAGGTGTCTTTAGCAATAAACAAGAGGATAAGAGGGTAGACCACAACAGAATTTTGTCCATGTCCTCCAAACATGCACTCATGCTGTAAAGCTGCACAAATGGAAATAATAAAAGGAATTACTTTACCCCCAGGCTTGACTTCAATAACTGATAAAAAAGTAAGAGGAGGGAGGAACCTGGTGACCTGTGCACTGAGGATTGAGGAATTGGAGAAAAGGTTATGATTGATTTGACCCTGGATACATTAGGAAGTCAAGCTGAATGCAAGACCGTTACAACACGATGCTGTATGCTGCTTATCCCTGTAGATAAGAACCAACTGGTTGAAATTGTATTTGAAAGTAAAAACTAGATGTTTTATATTTAATGGGTGAAAGCACTCTGAAAATGTTAAATCAACTTAGTGCTATTTTAGTTGCCATGCTTCTACTTGAAGGACAAAAGTTTTGGCAAATGTATATAAACCAACAAGTGTCTTTCTATTTTGGAATAGTTAATAAAAATGGATCTTAATCTTTGCCCCTTCCCTCTTTACATTTCCTTTTGTTTTTTTGATAAACAAAGAGAAATCATTACCTGATATAAGAGAATTATTCCTCGCCTGAAAAACAATGGCCTAGGCATCATTTACATGCTCTACATCAGGTGTTTTTAACTACAAGTTTTGATAACTTGGAAACATAGGTTTTTGAATGCAACTATATCAGTGTTCTGGCTACTAAATCTCAGGCGGGAGTGCCCCTGGGACATATCACAAACTCTTGAATCAAACCAGAGAACACAATGAATTGCTCCTTAAGTAACTACAAATCATATGAGGAAAGGGAAATATTGTTGAAAGGCCTCAATTTGCAACAGGCATGCTAGAAATTGCATACAAACAACATTTTCTACAATTGGTAGAAAAGTTAACTTCTATAATTTTTAATGTAGTCAGGTTCTGTAAAATACCCTTTAGCAATGACAGTGTTTCAGAAAGGAGGGGAAAAATGTAAATGCAAAAATGCAAAAAGAACCCTCAAAGAAGGCATTGATTAACATTTACTTGGCGACAGAATTTCAATGCCAGTGAACCCAAAATTTAGTTCTAAATTAAAGCTTGTGGAAGAGGTCTAATTACAGTGGACCTAAAGAGTACCTTTTCGTGTACATGAATGTCACAGCACAGATTTGGCAATGAGATTTTTCATAAGAAATATTGATCTTTAAAGCTGGTAAGGGTGAAAATTGGCTCCCTATTTTCCCCTCTCCTTTCTATTCTCTCTTTCAGCTTGGTTATTTTAATGATTATATTTGTACTTTGTTTTCCCCTTATGGGAGACCTGACATGAGATTTCTGAAATACATCCTAATTCTGTTATCATTACATCAATACCAGAGTGAAACAGTATAGCATATGTTTTTGTGTATTTTATATACAGTGTGAATATATATAATAAAATAGTTATCACATAATTAACAAATAAGGTGAGTTTATCCAGTTTCATTTCTCTGAAGGAATACAGAGCGCTAAAAAGAGCTACTCAGATCAAACCAAGCTACCAGAAAATTGGAAGGATTTCAGTTCCAAAAATCAGAGGGCTGGGGGAAGTCATGTACTCATCACCTTTGCATATTTTCTGTCCTTGTATATTCATTTGACTAAATTACTGGAAAACCTAGGAATAGCTGAGGACAAGATTTTAGACAGGAAAATGTGGAAATGACCATAAGAATAACTAATTATGAGCCCTGTGGACTGGAGAACCGATGTGAACTGGTATGCCATTGTTTGAAGTGCTTTTAATTACTTCAGTAACCATTTTCATTACTATAGAAGAGTAATTGTTTATTACTTCTGCCCTCTGTTCGAAAGTGCTGCATCATTCTAGAACGCTCTGCTGAAGGGATACTTCCCCAGCATCCTAAATGTTGTGTTTTAATGAGCAGGTATGTACAACATGCTGTTATTTTTTCATGATAATTCCTCACACATTAATATTTCTGAGGTGTTTTCAAGAAGATGATTAAAACAGATTGTTCAAAAGCAACAGATCCAAGCTACCAGGGCAAGACAAACAAAATTTCAATGAAAAGCATGAAACCAGCTTCACGGTTGCTTTATTTTGCCTTAACAGCCAATATGCCCTCGGCTAGATAGGGTCTAACCATCTAGTACAAATTTTTATACTTCCTGCTCCAGTGGGTTTTGTTGAAGATACAGGCTTCTATTATATGAGTCAGCAGTGTTTATCAATTTTAATATCATGCCTCAGGAATATTGCCACTTACACTTTAATATGACTTGGCTTGTCAATTCAAATCTTGGTTTTTTGCAATTTTAAACTCTCATAATGTTATATAGTTTATAGGGCTCCATGATACTTCATAAAACTATGCCTGTTGGTTCTTAGATAAACAGTTTAGGAAGACGTGGCTTTTTGTTCTTGCAATGAGCTGTTTTATTTGGCAGGATTTATTTACTGTATCTAAAGGTTTAACACTGAGAAAATTCTAAATTCAAGTTTAGAAATCCTTATTTGAATCACAGTGGGCATCTCAATTGGAAAATGCTCCTGTAGAGTCCATTCTGAAAAGATTTAATTCTTGTTGCTTATATGGTCTACAATATTTTTTGTATAATCCTGTTTTAAAATCACACCTTTTCTAAGCCTATTCATGCGGGAAGCAGTCATGATCTGATATAAACATACCTTAATTCATTGTGCCAGCACTTCCTAATACCCATCACAAGAGCTGATTCCCAGTATGTGCACAGTCCCAAAATCATGACACCTTGATACAGCTTTTGGCATAGGATTTTGCAGGCAATGCAACATGAGAATTTGGGGGGTTTGCAGCGCCGTTCTCAGCTTTGCATGGCCTTAGCAACTTACTTGCCCCCTCTTTACTTTGAAGTTCAAGAGAAGACAATAAACCTTCTTCCTGCTTACCCTACTCCATGTAGATACCTTAAAGTAGTTATCAAGTGCCTGGCATGTTAGAAGCCTAAACCGAGTCGCTGGCGTAAATCTGTTTGTGAGCAGTGTGATGTTATGTGCTAACAGCAGCTTCCTGTGCAGGAAAGAATGTGTAATTCACTGTCTTGGCTTTTCAAAAATAGAGCTAGGTTGTATTATCTCTAACCACTTAGAACTTTAGTGGCAAAGCAGTTTTTAATTATTTATATAAAAGTACAATATATTTGATTTAAAATAAACAATATTCCTAACTCTGTGTCATCTTTTGTCCAAAAGTTGTATAACCATTTAAAAAAAAAAAAAAAGACACCTCTGTGAGATATGCAAAAGACAAATTCTTAACATGCATCAACTATTAATAAAACAAAGTTGTTTTTTCAATATTTGTTGTGTATTGAGCTACAAAGCTAGGAATACTTTATCAAAACTAAACTGCAAGAGAATTCCATTAGGTCAAATGTAATTACTGTAATCTAATAACTGGGTTGAGATGTTCTTGTTCTTGGAGCTGTTTGTTGAACGAAAGGTTTTTAATGATCACTCATAGTTGGAACTTTCACATTTATATAATGTATTATCTTCCAGTTTTATCCATATAAATTGTATAAGATATAGCAAAATCAAGTTCTATTAAAAGAGCAGAAAAAAAATCCCCCTCCCCTATAATCTCAGAAATATGCCCTAAAAGCAACAGGTACTTCCAGACAGTAACTGTGAAAAGGCATTTATGGTTTATTAACCTACCAGGTGAGCCTGTTCCCCCAGAGCCCCTGGGACGTCTGAAAGGGAGAGCAGGGGAAAGGAAAATTAAAACAAGAATAAGAAGAGGACGAGTAATTTGAGTTTTGAAACATTTATCTGCAGCAATGGATTTTAAAGAAGATAAGCTGCACAACGAATAGGAATAGTGTTACGTGTGGTACCGAAATACTATTTTTTGGTTGGCACTGGGACTTTTCCTTTGATGTTTGGAGATTCTTCAGTGTGAAATATGATTGCAACACTGCACAGTTCCTCTTGTGTTTCCTTAGGCAAACCTTGCTATCATTAACAAGGAAATTGCAGAGCAAACCTAGCTGTTTCCTTTGTAGAGGTTTGGCTCACGGATGTGACTGTGGAAATCAAAATCATGCTGAATGAACACTAAATCCCAAAAGTGTGCTGAATTGAGTACCCTGATGAATAGTAGCTTTCAACATGTTTGAGCCTTGATTATGGGGAGTGGTGAAGGTGTGGTAAATGTTTAGGTGTTTTTTCTTGTTCTCTTACCCAGCGTTTTATCAGACACATTTTTTGTTTCCCTGTTTTCTTGTCTGTAGCCCTCACTATTTCTACAAGTCTGCCAAGTTACTCAGTACACTTTTTTTCTTATCCCTCCAGTCACCAAGTTTCTTGTACCATTTCCAAAGTGATGCTCCAGGCTCATATATGGTACCCGGTGGTTTAAAGTCTTTCTCAGCTGTAAAAGAATAGCTTAGAGAGGCTGTTTCCCCTGAAGTATTAACCAGCAAGGGTAGGCTCAAAACATATGCTTTTGGAAAACAGTATTTCCAAAACATGTTGGTACTGTACTGACTGATAGAAAATTTATATGCCTCAGTTGTTGGGCAGTGCAGTCCACGTGCATATGCCAAAAGAATAAGGGAAAACAGTAGGAGCTCTAAGGATTTGATTTATAGTGTATACCACAGTTGTAAAATTGTATTCTTGTTTTATGTGTTTAGTTTTCTCTAAACTGAAGTTTATGGGGAAAAAAATATATGAATGCCTATATATCGCTTTCCTTTATTCCAAATTTATGGCCTTAAGAATTTTCAGTGAGAAGCTGTTTATCTCTGCTCTGTGCATTTTGACATACGGGACTCAGGTGGCTTAATTTATTTCATCTGGAATGCTTTTGAAAGAAACACCAATTGCAACTGTGAATATTCAGAAACATAGTGTGATTCACAATAAAAGTAGGACATATTCTTTACTGTGTGCTCTTTTGATCTTTCAGTATTTGTACTTTTTCATAAATAAAGCATTTAGATTTGTAAAATGCTTGTAAAATTTGTAGAAACTTAGTATAATTCTTTTTTAAAAAATTTAAAAAATCAAAGTGAGGAAAGGAAATTACTTTCTGTGGTTTTTTTATGTGTGTGTGTGTATATATATATGCATGGACACATCAATTTATTAAATATCGAGCTTTTGTATATGTAATGCTCTTACAGAGGATAACTTCAGTGGTTCCTGACAATGAAACCTTAGAGTTGTGCAGGTTTTATTCTGCAAACTTCTGTCCTTTGCCATTCCACAAGCTGCATTTTGGGTTCAACTAGCAGTGTTTGGAGTGTATTAATACTGCACAGAAGTTAGACAAAAGAAGGGAGCTGCAATACCTCTTAAGGGTTTCTGTACTTTATAATTTCTTATACCTGCTTTCAAATTACATGCAGAATTACTGTTCTGAGAGTAGAGCTGAGGCAATGAGCTGGCCTGTGGTTTTAAACTGGGTGGGTGATAGAGGTGACAGGCCTGAGCTATGGGAAAAGGAAATTTGTCATAGCTTCTTAGAGGTGGGTTTGAGGTCTTTTGTTTCTTTCTTTATTTATTTTTCCACGATGCTCAGCAACTTGATGATCTTAACTTTTCTTGGTGTCAGAGACAGCCCTTCTTCCTTTTTCATGATCTTCATTCCAGTCACACTGCAAGAAACCATTTAAGTGATCCTTGTGATATTTACAGTGAGGCTCAATATTGCCCTCCTTCGATACACATTAAGCATTGGTTCCCTAAATTGGTCTGTTCCCTCTGGGCAGAGCTGTTACATCTGTTACATCTGCCAAATTTAAAAGCGGGTAGCCGCAACAGGCTCAGAGCGCGTGCCGGGTGCGCGTGAAATACCTGCACTTCTGCTCACGCGTGCGCAGTGTGAG
>JAOQGH010000023.1:51264127-51329348 GCA_025769975.1 Gallinago jamesoni
TTTTTGTGGTTGGACTCGATGATCTCTGAGGTCCCTTCCAACCACCACAATTCTGTGATTCTGTGATTCTGTGATCTGGGCCCACGCAGAGCTGAACAGGCATTTGTATTAATGGAGCACTGTGCGGTCACTGCTGCCATGGCTATCTGCCGTTTCACAGATAACATCACAGGCTGATGTGATGTGTGTAAATAACTCCCTGCACTGAAAACAATATTGTACTGATCCAGCCTTCCAGCGCTTTCCTGATCCTGACTACTCTGCCATGTGGTTTTCCTCCTAGAGGTTGAACCTTCTTTATTATGCAGCTGCTTAAGTTGTGGTCAGGAGGAACAGCAACAGCAGAAAGCACGTCTCTGAGCTCCCTCACCAAGCAAATGTTTCCTGCTTTGGCTCTTGGGTAGGTTATGGCTGTTAGGTCACTTCTAGCTCCCCTGTACAGACCAAACACCTTGACTATGTGTTTGTCTGTGTCCTTATCTAGTGAGTCTTTAGGAGACTATGTCTTTTATTGTGATGGCCTTGACATATTTTCAGGTTTTACCACATTGTAAACCCAATGTTTTGTGATATTGCTTGTCCACTGTGTTTCTTTGTGATTTACTTATGGAGGTTCACACTGCCCGTTTTAATAGTCTAAGTATGTGTAAGTGGCTCCCGACCTTCCCTTCATGACTGTCTGTGCATCTATCACAATGAGGCGTAAATGAACTGTGACTGTCAGTGGCAACATGGGATTTTTTTTAGTAGCTACGTATAGCCCAGCTGATTGCTAATCAGACCCACAGCCTGTTTTACTCCTGTAGATGAGTGCAGTGGCTGACCCTAGCTATGAATCTTGATCAGAGTAAACACGCAGGGCTCATCTGTTATTGAGATAGGTGAGAGTGTGGCAACAGGCAATGATGAGAAAAGCAGGTCTGTGTGCTGCTAAGAAATGAGACAGTCAAATACTGTTTACAACTTCACAAGTTTTCAGACACGAAATACGGTACGAGGATTTACAAGGCTGGTGTACAGCAAGCGCCTGACATTATCTGGTAGCACTTGGAATGTGTTAGTACTGGGTAACTGTGCCTAAATTATTCAAATAAATCTTTTGGGCAATGCCTCTAATAAGAAGTCAAGAAAATTGAAACTGCTTTCAATAAAAGGCATTTACAAACTGCCTATAGGTGCACTCAGTCTGCAATTGTTAGTGTATGTCAAAAGAACATCTGTGTTAAAATTGGCTGCTTCATCAAGTGGAAGTAGCATCTGATGTCCAGTTAGACTTTGTTAATTTTGCTTGCTTGTTGCTTGTCTTTGCTTTGATTTCTCTTCCCACTCTTGGTGACATCATCTTGGGATTGAACAAATTCTCATGTTCTATCTAGCACATTGACATGATTTATCAAAAGCAAATAATTTCTCTCCACCCTTCTATCATGTTTATTTTATTAGTTTGCTCACCTGTTTATGGTGAAGATATGCTAAATGAAGGCACATGGGGACAAGTTGGACCATAAGTGACAGTCAACATCTGGGTTAAGTTGCTAATTGGTAAGCTCCAAAATATTGCAGGAAAAATTATATTGTAACTCTAGGATATTCATTTTCTCATCGTCAATCATCTCTCAGTTTTACAGCAAAGAATTTCTTATGATACTTAACTCTAAGGAATATTAAGATAATTGGAAAAGATACTGTTTTGTTCACTATTTGCACTGGACAGTATTTCCACAGGCCCCAGTGAGCTAAATTCTAACAGAAAGTTAGTCCCTGCAAGTATGTTTAAAAGAACATAGTGACATTTCAAAGTCAGGGGCTCAGAATTCAAAGTGCAGCTGCCCAGGCTGCTCATGCAGATTCCAGCCAGCTCCTCGGTGTGTGAGAATAACGGCATGCCATTCCCAGTTTTTCCTACTCCCTCATCTAGTACTCAAGATCTCCATGAGTGCTATGTAGAGAACTAATGCCATTGACTGTAGATCATCTGCCTTGTTTGTTATTTGGAATATTTAAAAATTTGACACCCCATATGCACAATTTTAGCACCTCCAATTGCACAACTTTCTCGGGTATGTGTGTGAGTATATACATATCTCCTTTTAGAAGCGTTCAAAGATAAGTTCATCAGAGTTTGTACACCCCTCAGATTCTGCCGTGACTGAACACTGTATAACTAACCATGTACAATTTAACAGTTCTGCCAGGGTGTTGTTGGGGTGCCGTAAATATAACTCAGACTGTTAACACACAATTTCACAAAGTCTGACTGTCCACTGAGCAGATGCTGCACAGAGACAAAAGTTTTGGCACCAACATTGCACAAGCAATGCTTTTACTGTTGTGAAATATATTTATGTGTGCAAGTTTTATCCGTTTGGTGGTGTTTTGGGTTTGGTTGGGTTTTTTTACATTTATATATGTTAATACACCTTTTAGTTGCCAAGATACCAGATGCAGAGTGGTTACAAAGTTATGTTCAGTAACTTACTGAAGGTCTGCCAGTGAAAAGGAGAATTTTTATTTTAAAGAGGGTATACACAGAACAAAAAGATTTCTCAAAAGTGGGCAGTGCTTGGCAGAGATTTTATGATTAACACTGAGAACGATGGTTCTGTAGCATGGTTTTATGAAACAGGCATTAAGAGTTTTATGTAGTGACCAACTTCATATTGAAAGGGATTCACCCAACAATGAAATGAATTCTGTTCACATTGTCACAGAATAAAGTACTGAGCAAAGCAGAAAAATGAGATATTTGATTTTTATTGGAAGTAATTTTTTTCATATTTGTATGGAGAAATCGCAGAAATATACCAGAACTAATATGCACAAGCCTATTTTATAAAATGGATTATTGTTTTATTAAAATGATACAGATACCCTCTCCTAGCTTTACAAAATATATTATAACGTAATAAGCAACCAGCATTGTTCTGGGAAACATCATCATAGTTTATACACTATATATGCTAGAAGTAATTCATTCTCAGTCACTGGGCCTCAGTCAATGATTTCAGTACCACAGTAGATTTAGCTCTCAAAATATGGTAAAATTGTATTTTATGAAGCATTTCTTTTCAGAATTTCTTGTTTGGCTTTTGGTTGATTTGGGGTTTTTTTGAGAACATAGTGTCCTTCCTTACCAATGAGATGGTATATGCACTAACTACATTATTTTAAATCTCTCCAACTTAACAAGGCATCAGAGGCTGAGCTGACATTATCTCCAGTGGCTGATTACATTTCCTGCTGGTGGATTACTGTCAGGAGTGAGGGAAGAAACTCTTGGTGGGACAGATAGAATCTACCAATCAGTTCTGCTTTAATTAATGTGGAATTTACAGCAGAAAATCCAGACAGTGAAGTGTTCAGTAATTCATTCCAGTAATTCATTCCAAGGCTTCTTTATCAATAATGCTTATCTTTGGAAAGGGCATAGTTAATTTCTTCAGTAGTCCGTAAATTATTACAGAACTTACAAATCTGTTATAAAATCAATACAACTAATTGTAAATTAATAGATTTCTAAGTGCGAAGGAGCATATAATAATGTAGATGAGTCCTTGAAGGAGCATACCAGTTCTGGTGTCAGGGGTGGGAGCTTCCCACTGTTTTATGTGACATCTGCAAGTGTAAACACATTTCTTTTCCTTTCCACAACTGATTTAGCCTGCTACCGTAGCAAGTAACATTTCCATTAGCTTCCTACCGTTAAATCGTGGAGTAACTATAATCACAAAAACATCCACCATGCAAGGAAACTAATAGAGCAGCAACTGTGGTCATAGCTTATCTCCATCTTACAGGCATTTTTTGTGACTTCACCACAGTTGGTGCAGAAACAAATCCCTTTAAACTGAATTTAATAAAGGAGAATAAAAATGGATGGTTACAAGAAGGAGCAAGGTTTTATACATACTCTTGAGTGCACTTGCTAGAAAGAAAAACATGGTGTTTTCCTTACTTGGAGCACTTGGCAGCAAGGCGTTGTCCTGTGTGTTGATCACTCGGATTTGAAACAGCAGCAGAGGAATAGTCTGATTTTAGGATACCTCAGATTTTATTTAAAATAAAATACATGTAGATGCTGACAGGTTTAGCTGTGTTACAGGCAGCAGAACAGGAACAATTTTAAGGCAAGAAAAATCTCCTGTTTATTGCTTGCACTATTTTGGATCTGGACTAAAACAAACTGTGTTTGCATATATGCAAAGCCATAACTTTCTGTGATTTAGCCTTCTTTTAAACTAGCCTTAAGTAAAAGATAGCTTTCATTGCATAGTTTACTAAGCTTTTGTTTTTCTAAAATTTCAGTTTGTTGAAGCATTTAGAGTTGAAGCTGAAGTGACTCTGAATCAAGGTTAATTTTTACACACAAGTTTTTCTGATCTGGGATTTTAAGGTGACCTTCTCTTCCTCTGGGACTGAAGTCAGGAAACTTGGCAGAAAACAATTTTCACCAAAGGCTTATCTTGCAGCACAGCTCCTCTCTTCTGAATACAGCTGGACCTCTTGGTATTAATGAATTTGATGGTAGCACCTTCAGTACCTATGCGCTGTGAGTTTGGTTTGTGGGTTTTTCTTTAATAATAGAATCATGATAATGATGTAGAGTCTCACAAAGAATAGCCTATATGTTAAATATATGCAGTGATAGGACAGTTTATGTAGGAGAAATATCGATGGTGTGTCATAGTTTGGAGGGAGGACAGTCTTATAAAGCTTCATAATGAACTGCTGCACCTAAAATGTTTAGAAATTAGATGCTTTTGCTTTTTTGCTTTTTTTAATTCTCTTATTAGCAGTAAGATAGTGATAAAAATAAGAGGTACCTTAGAAACAGTATCTGACCTGTGACCAGTGTCTCTAATCCTGGTTTGTTAAATGTATTGTGAATATTAATTTTCTTGTCCAAATATGAGGATTTGTTTAAGGCATATTTTGAGTCCTTCCCTTCAGGGTGTCTGGGTAAAAGGACACGGAAAAGCAATGTCTTAGCTCTAAGTAACATGCAAGCATTAAGTGGAAGGCTGGGGGAAAATGTATTTCTCAAAAGGTCTCGGTATAGTTAGAGGTGGTACAAGTTTTAGAAAAAATATGAATTAACAAAAAGTTTCACATAGATTAACAGAGGATATTTTTGGTGTTGTGTCATTCCCACCTTGTCATATCCCCTCCACCCCATCCTCTCCTCTCTCTCTTGGGATAAAGGAGGGGGATAACAGGTGAAATCTGCTGAAGGCTGACTATAACTAGAAAACATTTACAGTGTGCCAGCATTGATCTGTACTCTCATGCCCAACTGGGAGGTCCCAGTGGAGGAACAGTCTGCTGTGGAGCTGCTGAGCAAGTACCCCAGTCTGCCATGGGTCTGGTGAGGGGGAGCTCAGTCCCTCTGGATCAGAGGGTGGCACATCATCCGTTTTTCTCTGTAGTTTTATAATAAAAGGGGATCTGCGACAATGCTGCATGACAGCCTGATGCTAATAAGATAGGATGGCAGCTCTATCTCCAAAATAATAGGAACATTCTTGCTGTGTTTAAAAAGAAAAGGATGCACTTTAAATATGTTTTGGAAGAGCACAACTACATATAAACTATTTAAAATCTTCTGAGAATTAGAGGTTTATTATACAATCAACTATACTCTGTAGGAAATCCTTTGTTTCTCCTTAACAGGCTTCCAAAGTTCCTTATTTAAATGCACAATATCATCTTTTAAATGATTCATACACTTCTTATGATGGCAAATTGAGAAAAGGAGCAGTGCAGTTCAAAGGTGGTATCAATTGTAAATGAGAGGCTTTGTTCTTTCCCTTTTTCTCTCCTCCTGACTGCTCTTTTAAGTGTCCTTACATTAAGCATTTCATGTGGTTGAACAGTGCTGTGTTCTCAAACTACCCCTTCTTTGATAATGCATGCTAGTAATTAGAAAGATTTTAATTTCTCTATGCACATTTACAGTGGAGACAATATGTTCTATTTTTTAAGATCCCATGTTCCAGTAACTTTCAGACACTACCTCATTTCAGATTTCACTAAATTCGTATTTATTATCACAATTTTTGCTTACAAAGCTAATGAATTCTGGAGGACTTCTGATCTAGCACCACTCCACTTATTAAGAACTGTTTCATCTGCATAGGATTAAATACTGTGCCAATTGTATAGTTGTTGGTTTTATAATTATGAATTTAGTTTTCACTTGCTCTTGAGTAAGGCCACTGAAATTAATCAAGCCCACCAGAAGGGATGGAGCCACCTCAGCTCTGCCTTGTCTGAGTGACCCTTTGGCTGTAGTTCCATTCAGAGGACTAGTCCCAGCACAGCCCTGGGAGGGAATGGGCAGGTGAGTTGGGGGCTGGCCCCTGGTCAGGGAATTGTCTAGGTCAGTCCTTCCATCCATCTCTGCCAGAGGGGGTTTGTCTTGCCACCTCAGTTCTCCCTGTCACCCCAAATTATATATCCCCTTCCCAGTATTCTGAATTTCTGCACTGTTTTGGAAAAGAGGCATATTGATGATTATGTGTATTGATTAAATGTATGTGCTGGTTGTAGTACATTTGCAGACTACTATAGTTTCTCATTCTCTGCAAAACATATTTTTTTTTTTTGTGGGAGGGGGGAGAAGAAGGCAGAGTAAAACCTGAATGATGTAAAATTTATTTTCCTCCCCTAAATGTCAGATCTGTATCATAGATTTCATGATGTATTATTTTCATCTTCTGTCTTTTTTTCTTTTTTTTTTTTTTTTATTTTAGGTAAGTGGAAGCTTTTTCTTCACGGTTTGGTGACCAGTTTAATTGCTGTGGTAAGTGTTCTCCATCACATGATTATAAGGATAAGCTGTGTGTAAATTAACACCATAAGCTGGCTTCACTAGGGGCAACAGGTAGTTTATAGAAGGCTGCATATGCATATGTACGTGCTGCTCCTACACAAGTTGTTCATATTTTTGAGTACAGAAGATGGCCTGACCTCTACAGATCTGTTCACTTTTACAGCCTGCAGGTATTCTTGTTTATTTTTATTTGTGTGACCGTGGTTAAGCATTAGTTTGTTGTGTTGTGTTTGGTCTTACTATACAGAAGTTGGTAGCTGAAGTGGTTTACCTACATTTCTGTTTTGGCTGCTTGTACTCCAAATTCTACATGATTGGTTACAGTAATTGAATGTTGTTTTCCTCATCTCCTTTAGCAGTATTTCATTCAGCTTTGCAGTAGCACAGTTCTGATTGTTGGTGGCTTGGACTTATTGTTGTATGCATTTTTTTTTAAACTGCAAATTATAGATTGTGTGTGAAAGGAGAAAAAAATACTGAACACCTAGTCTTGAATTCTTTCAAAGTAAAAATGAATGCTCAAATTTGCTTTTGTGCACTAACTGTTCCTGATATACCATAACTGGGTGAAAGGGAAGGATGGACTGTTTTTTAGGTGGCTTTTAGGTGGTAAGGGGGGAATTTTCTATTTGGGGCATGGAAATTCCACAGTTTTTTTTCTAAGCAGGTGTATGATGAATCAGGCAGTGGGCTGCAGGAGAGAGAAACCTCATTTTATGTTTCTGGCATTGTTCTGGGATTGGCAATATGTGTGTAATCCTTCTGTTGAAAGGGCTGTGATATCACATTCTGTCATCATCATCTATTCAGTTGTGGCTTTGAAATGAAATTGTATGACCCTTGTTGATTTTTTGGTTTCTTCTGGAGTGATTTTGAGGTTGTATGATGTAAATCTTTATCATGTGTGGGTTTTGTTTATATGTTGGATTAAATAATGCATTATTTTAAGTATATCCAGTATGCTTAGCATTTGCCAGCAGCATTATTTATATTGATAGTCTTTTTGGATTCTAGTGTTAAATAGCTTTTTGCTGCATTAAAATGGCTTTTCTCAGTAGGCTTTTTTTTAAAATGCTATAACTTCTTTTGTGTACTATAAGGAAAAGTACAGTTCAGGTGTTAGGCAAAATGTGGTTAATCCAAATTTCTATTGTGATTATCTTTTGGTGCTTTCTTAAAAAGATAACAATGATACTTTTAAGTAATAGGTTATTAAATATGACAGTGACTGAGATATGATGTGTCCTACTTCAGAATGATCATATGAAGGCTTGGCACAGTCCTTCAACACTGGTGTGGCTATTTTCTGTGATCATTGTATAGTGTAGCCTGTACCTGTAGAACTTGGGAATTAGCTGGAGGATGCCCAGTTGTGCCTTTTTTTTTCCCCCCTTTTTTTTTTCTCCATTAAGGGAAACATTTCCCTGTACTATACCTAGATCAAAAATGGATATATATATATATATATGTAGGCTATAGACTACTGCAGCTGCAGAGCTAATATTAGGGTGAAGAAGCAGCTAGTACAGCAGACAAAAATCACAACAAATGTGTATGACTATGTACATATATAAATATATATGAACTTTTTATTTAAAGATGTCCAATAATGAAATGTCTTCTAGTGCTTAAAGTAACTTTTTTTAAATAAAAAACCCAAACAAACAAAAAACCTCAAACCTTTTGATAACATACAAGTCTTAAGTAGGTTGTATTCAAATGAATTTTTAATAGGATTCAGTGAGCTGATAAAGAATGTCTACTTCTTGTTTCAAAAATTTTGAATTTAGAATGGAAAAGTATTTACTTGTTTCAGATGCTCTTTCTCCTCACATACTTCTTTCACTGAACACTTGCTAAAACATTTAATATTTTTTTTGAGGTCTTACCAAAAAAAGGTTAAATCTCTTGTTGAAAGAGACAGGTAGAAAAATTCAAAATAACTTTAAAAAAAAATTCAGTTATCCCCTACGAACACAAATAATATTTTATTGCCTGGTGATGTAGAGTAGAAAACAACCCTAAGTAGAAAGTGTCCAAATGGAAGACCATTTCATGCCAAAGCTGAATAAACAAACTCATCCCTCTTGCTTTAGTTGACTGTTGGCTATGTGGTTAGAAAAACCAGAAACTGTCCTGCCAGTGAGACCCATAATAATGGGGGAAGGAAGCCATGTGCATGTGTAATGTTGTATACAAACTATCTGCTGATGACTTGCCAGTGACTTATGCATGCAGAAAACTGTGTACTTGAGAACACAGTTATATCAGTGTCAAGCTTTGTTACATACTATTTTTCAGCTTATAAATTTTATGTCCTTGTTGGGTAGAAACGCTTAAAAATGAATTCCTGGCAGACAAATAATCTTTTCTTGAAATGTACTGAAGACAGCAGATTTTACTTTAGATACTACAATGAGGTCCATGCCCCATGCTGTTTCCAACCCTGTTATATTTTTCTTTTCTATTAAAGAAGCAGGACTAGAAAGATCAGAAAAAAAGAAAAATGGGAAGGTGAAGAAGGTCAGGTTTTGTGCTTGCGTAGGTTTTTTCGTACTTGTGCTTTGAAGCCTTTTAAGAATGACAGAGGCACGCAAATCCAGCTGGTGTTTGAAGAGCCACCTCAAAGGAGGCTGGTTGGAGCAAATCACAGTAGTGTCAGGTCAAACCTGTGCTGTGGCTTTTCATGGCCATATACAGTCCAACACCTTGACATCTGCACCCCATTTCAAGCAATAACGGTACACTGATATGCCTGCCTTTTCTTTTGTGTTTGGCTTGAGGGTGCTGGTTCTTGACACCTAAAGCTGCTCACTATAAAAGCAGCAGTTAACGATTTGTCATAGATATTAATTTTTTTTATACTGCTTACCCCCAGTGATCCTCATTTGTTCTCAACATCATTATATATAAAGCTTTTTTAAATACTGTTAGATATTCTTGGATGGCATTGTACTTCAGCAATCCTCAAAATGTTAAGAACTGAACTTGGGATTAGAATCATAGAATGATCATGGAATGGTTCCAGTTGGAAAGTATTATAAAGATCATCAAGTTCAAACCCTCTTCCATGGCAGTTATTAATAACGATGGGGGTTATTATATATATTAATGCAGATAATTTTTTCCAATTCATTTTACAGCTCAGGTTGCTTTCAAAATTCTATAGAGAAACCTTAATAAAACAAAATAGTATTGTAGAAAGAAACTGGGAAAAGTCAGTGTTGAATCCTATATACAGAGCAAACATTTTAACTAGCCAGGCTTTGCAGGCTTTCTTGGTCATCATTTTTTTTAGGTTGTAAATGTTTCTAGTGTCACTCTTCAATATTCAATCACTTGCTACATTCTTACTGATCAAGTTTAGTTTTATTTTCAGAAATCAAGTAACTCTTTAAAAAAAAAAATTTAGCTTACAGTTTCTATTACGATGTTCCTTGTTTTCTTGCAGTAATAGCTAAGTCAAAGGTGACAGTGAAGACATTAAAACATCAAAAGAAATAGCTAGGCCTCTTGCTACTGGTCAAAGGAGACAGCAAATGTAAAATTACACTATCAAGAATGTGTAAATATTAAAAAAAAAAATGTTTCAAAATAGCTATTTAAAATAACAGTTCAAGCAATAAGTATTGGATTTGGTATCCATAACAAGTACTTTAGACCTGTGAAATTTGCAATGCATGGATGCAAGGGGAAAGAATTTCAAAACAGCTCTACGGGTTACTTCAGCTAAACATGATTTTTGAGGGGTGCCTGGAATGCACACATTTCTAGGTGGATGAAGGTTATCATAAAATTTCTCCATCTGGCTAATGGGATAACTGCCTTTTCAGAAAGAATCTTGCACTATTGACCCATTTGGGAAGTATTTGGGGTTCTTTGGTGGTGGTGTGTTGTGTTTTTGTGGGTTTCTTTTGTTGTTGTGTGAGTTTCTAGGGTTTGGTTGGTTATTGTGTTTGGTTTTTTTTACTTGCTACATTTCTCAAAGCATTTTTTTAAAAATTTTTTACACTGTATACTTATTTTAAAAAATGATTTTTTAAAAAAAATATTTGATACCAGAAAGTGCTTTTACCTCAAAGGTAAATGGAAGAAAAAACCAAAACCAACCAAACAAACAAACAAAAAAAAACCTAACAAGCCCACCCTATCTTGTCTTGGGAACAGATGTGAAGTTTGCAGTGACAGATTGCTTCTAATAAATTTACTTTCACTGCATCAATCTGCTAAGTAACATCTAACTTTGCTTTTCGTGATTATACTACTGAGATTTTCCTAAGCAGTCTTATTTCTACAGTGTATCTGCAGGAATAAGGGTATCTGTCAAAGACACTTCAGCCTGCACCCAAAAAAAAGTGTCTTTCATTGAACTAAAGCACTAAAATAATAATCTAAAAGTTTTGAAACTCTATACATGTGAATATATGTATACATGTTTGTGTGAACATGTTTGCAAAAAAACAGGGTTATAATACCAATCTAGCTAGATTATACTTTCCAATTTGTTGTGTTGATGGTCAGAACGACATTGCTTTTCTGATTGTGTACACAGACATTTTGTATTGCATTGTGGTCTCTTGCAGTCCATGACCTCGCCTTTACCTTACCACAGGTTTTTTTGGATTAGTCTGAATTGTGTTCCATGAAGCAAAAAGTGCATTAGTTGCATTAATTCAGAAGTCCAGTCTGGAGGGATTGTGGTCAGAAGCTTATCGTTGTACTTTTTAGTGTATTAAATGTAATTTAAAAAGCTTAATAATAAGCTTGGAGCTGCAGCTGGTTTTTGGTTGGGTTTTTTTGGTCTTGGTTTCTTAATTTTGAAAGTGAGGGATGGATTTGTATGGAAAAAATCAGTATAGTCCCAGAAGATGCACGCAATCCTCCATAGCAGGATCTGTTTCTTTATGCTGGAGTGAGTAGAACCAGGGGCAGGGGTAATAGTGAGCTTCTGTGGGGTGCGGTTTCCCATTGCTTGTTTTACTTGGCTTGCTTGGTGTCCCTTGTGCAAACCCCCTGTGTACTTAAGTTAGACGTGACACGTCGTCTTGTTAGATTGGAGCTCTCAGATCTGACCGAGATCCAGTGCCAAGCAAAGCAAGACATTGAAACAAAGCACCTGCTCGTTTACGTGCTACTGGGGCAGTTGGGTAGCATTAAACATTTTATGTAGCCCTGAAAATACCTTGATATTTTTGTGCTTTTTCTATCAGCTAGCGAGGACAAGCTGAAAGTCAAATTATGTGGTGTTGTCTATCAAAATCAGATGTTAAAAAAGAATTGTGGTATTGTGTATAGAGCAGAATAACTCTGGAGTATTAAATTGCTGGGAACACACAAAAATTAACAATCATATCATGGGTTGCCATCGATCCATGCACTTTACTACTGTGAAATTTTTTTTGAAACAAAGTGGAATTTATGAACTGCAGCAGAAATCCATATTATTTTCCTTCATTGATTTATGAAATATTTCAGTGAAACATTTGTTATTATGTGATTATTATTTGAATGACTGCTTTCCTAATTATATGAAATATCTGTTTTCCTCAGAGTTTGCTTGACAGGAAACAGTAAAATGCTATTTTATAGCTTGTTAGTAATAATGGCATTTATTTATTTGTAAATATCTTTTGCCAGCTGTGAGACTTTCTCTCTCATTCTTCTATATTCAGAACTTAACTTTTCCTCTATGGAAAAGAGATGGGAAGAGACACTTGTAAATATCTATAACGCTAGAATGGAGTGCCAGCAGAGGAGTTGACAACAAATCGTTTTAACCTTTACTTACAAATGTAATTAAGAACTGAAAAGATAACCTTAAAATAAAGTCATGGGGGAGAGTCTCATGCATGGTAAAATCTGCTCTTTCATTACTGCACACTTTCAGCGCTCATTTACATTGTTATTTCCCGAAGTCCCTGCAACTGTTAAATTATGCAAATCAAGTTACCATAATATTCAGTGCTGAAATGTTTTATTTAATAGCAGCCATTAATTTATTTCTCTAATCGAATCCACTAGGAAATCATTTTAAATGTATCATTTTGTTTTAAATAGGTCCCAGTTCAACATAACGAAAACCTGTTGGGCCTTATAATTGTGGGTTTTTTTCAATATGTGCATGACAATGCAGCAGTAATGTTCCCCCCCTTACCCTCCCATTTACCCAGTAATTTTTCATAATGGGAGAATCAAACAACATATTTAAATGTGACAAACCCATGTATTTTATAACTCAAAGAGTTACCAATAATGTTAATGCTTCTGCTCAAAGCAGAGGGTTGTAAGAAAGAGATGAGCTAAAGTGGACCCGAGAGAACTAGGGTAGCACCTCTGAGAGATGGTGGGCATGAGATGAGGGCAATGCTAATGAGATTACAGAGAAAAAAGAGGAGAAATTTTTGCATAGCTCCAGATCTCTGATTCACGGGGTATTTAGAACAGAGTAGAAGGACATCTTGAAGATTGCAAGTAGGTAAGTTGAATTGGTTTCCGGAATGCCCCAGGACAGTAATTCTTTTTTTCCTAAGCCTTAGCAAAGGGGAGGGAGAAGAATTTGATTCATCCTTCTCCCATGTATATTTCAAATGTGCTATTTGAAGGAGGGAAGTTTTGAGGCACATGATCCGCTTTACAGAGAGCACAAGAAGGAGCATGATTATGGAGTTAGAGCTGCTCTGGGCTTTCGGAGGTCTAAATGTTACTTAAAGCTTCTGTGATCTGAAAAATCTACTCAACTAACATGCACATAATTTCTTTTTGTCAGAGGAAGATGAAATCCTGAATTTTTAGGTATAAAATATAGAGTTTTGTATGCATGTATTTATAAGGAAAAAAAACACATGATACTGGGTAGATTTTCTTTCCACTAAATTCTAAACCTTCATGCTCCTCTCATCCAGATACTCCTGAGTAGCTGTGGCAGGAAATTAAATTTAGTGCAGGATTGGAGATTGCAATAGTCTGTTCTCCTGTATCTGACACATTTTACCTTGTTCCGTTGCAGGGAAGATCTGCCAAGTTGTTTGAATACGTGAGTGAAATATTTTTGCAGGGACAAATAAGGTTAACTTTGCACCATTTAAAAGCCACAGGGGATAGAATATCCCATTGTCATTGAGAACGTGCAAATGAGATTCTTGTCTAATTAAAAAATAGGACGTTTCTGGGTTAATTGCTGGAAATGACCAATTATCCAAACACCTCCAAAAGAAGAAACACCACTACCCCTCTGCTGTCTTTCTTCAAAGAAATTATTATCATCTTTAATCTGTAGTATGTTCACCAGAAGACTACATGATTATTCCTACACCATTCTTATTATTCAGCTTTGTGAATAACTGGTAAGTTGCCTTATTTGTGTTTTGAAATTAGATGGAGCAACACTTCTGATGACAGTGCATTGCCTCAAACCTGTCAGTGTCCATTGTAGGGACACGTTATATGTCCTTAAGCACATCAAGTGTTGTGAAAAAGTATGTGGCCATGTCCTCATGTTTTCCCACCTTCCTTCTATGCAATTTGATCCAGTTCAAAACAGGATCATTCCTTTCACATCCGTTCTTCCTTCTCATCTTCGCTTCTAGCAACGTTGCTGTAGGAAGCAGAGCAATTAAGAGTGGAAAATGTGACCATTGTTCGTATGGGCTGAAGGGCCAAACAAGGCAGCCCTGGTCTCATCACGCTTCCTCTCTCCTGCTGCCCAGCCCCTCTTCTGTGAAGATCTGGCAATGAGAAAGAACATTCCTGAGTTTAATCTTTAAAGCAATCTATAAATGCTTTTAGGTTTCTTCATATACTTATTTAATACAAGGTTTTCAAATAACCCCAACATAAAATAAAAAACTTGGTGGGGTGTATGTGTCTTTTTCTGTAGTTAATGGTGCTTACCTCAGGTCACTTTGACTCTTAATATGTAAAATATCAGGACTTAAAAGACATTAGAAGAATAAGAAGGTCTTTTGGAGGATACTACTTATTTCTTCAGTTTGAAAGCTAGGAAATTCTTAATACAGAATAAACACTTATTTCATGTTCAGGACAAGTATTTTTAATAATGACTTTCTGAATCAAGAACAAATTCAAAAAAGAATGATGCATAGAAAAAAGGTATTATCATTAGCCGAAATAACGTTATCTGCCTTTGACCAATCACCCCATATATAGGTGTTATATTGTGGTAGAACTAAATATTGCTTTATTTTAATTAAATGGAATAAACAAAGAAGAAAACCAAATTGGTGACTATCTCCCCTTTTCCCCTTCCTCTTGGCTTTGTTCTTGGCAGACTTCCCATCTGTGATTATATATTCCTGCATTCCCCAGATAAAAAGTTCTCTGCTGAATCTCAATGACAAGGAAAATCTCAGCAGGTTTATTCTTTAGCGATCTGACCTTTCCTGTGTAAACTTGTTTATTTACAAACAGTTCCACATCTTTGATTCAACGTGCAGTTTACTGAAAAGCAAGAAGCAAAACTTCTGAGTCTGCCTCTCTGTTTCTGTGGTCTGTAATTTTAGTTGCAGAATAATAATTTGGAAGATGAAGGGGAGTTGTTTTTTTTTTTTTTTCTTAGGAGCTTGAAATCTCAGGCTTGGAATTTTGGAGGCACTTTTTGCTATCTTGAAATGCTGTTTGCCTCACCTCTGTGTGGGCTATTAATCAAATGGAGGCAACCAGCTGCTAAGACTTAAACTCTTGTCACTTCTACATAGAGATAAAATGCAGTAGATAAAGTGCCAGCTCCTCAGTCCTTTTCCCTCAGGAAAAGGACTTTTTCCAGGTTTTTTACCATTTTTTGGTGGAATTTCTTGAAAGTGATCTAGGAATACTTTTACAAACTCACCAAACTACCTTTAGCACTTTGTGTGAGCACACAAGATTTTCTCTCAGTTTTGCTGGTCATAGAAAATATGTAGGTATTGGGGGGTTTCTGATCATAACAATATGGTAGAGACTGAACTGGTACATGCAGGTGTTTTTCAAATCTAATGAAATATTCCTTAGCCAAAGACAGTCCAAAGCTCAGAAAGTGCACCTCCTTTTTTTAGAATGTTGATTCTTCTTGTGTATCACAGCATGTCCTGTATAACAATCTTGACTTTTCTTTCCCTCCTCTTTTCAGGATTTGGTTTACTGATGAGCTGTGTTTTTTTAAGGTAATAAGACACTGACTTAGACTGTGTTTACAGAGAAATGTTTATGATTATTTTGTGTGGAAGCAGTAGTACATTATTTAAATGTTTCTGCTTATTTGAAAATATTGTTTTTCAAACTGTAAAAAGGATCGTTGTTAGTGATGTTTGGTGCCCTTTATTGACACCAGTTTCAACTTCAAAGCTGTTGGTACCTGTTAATAGTGTTTGGAGCTACCCACCTGAAATTTCAAGTGTTTCAGTACTTCTCCATTTCATCAAGTACATAAATATATTGCTATTATTGAAAGAAATCTACGTAACATAAATGTATACTATACTTCCTTCTCCACATAGAACTAAAATTGCAAATTTCTAAGATTTTTTTTTTTAAAGTAGGCTGAAATATTGTGTAACTTGGCAGGAAAATCAACGTGAAAAGAATGCTGGCTAAAAAGGACTAAGATGTCTTACTAACCTTATTCTGAGTGACTTGGTGATAATGCCAATGTTCTCTTTCAGACAGAAATTTTATCTGTATGGTATCTGTTTATCTTGGCCATATGACTTAGAATAAATCTTTCTTGAAACTATACTGCTCCTTCTGATGTCAGTGAAGTTAAAGATTCAGTCCAAAAAACGCTTCTTGTGAATGGATTTTCTGGATGAGTCTGAAGGCTGGCTGTTGAACTAGTATTACTGTTGGGAAAACTTGTATATCTGTAGGACTTGAATGTACAAGATAGTCAACTCTTTTTCCTGACAAATTAAATTGATTTGTTTTCAAGTTTTAATTATTAATAAGTATTAGATCTCTGTTTTTAATAGTGTGAAAGTGTGTAGTTAGGGAAATAATTTGAAATTAAATATGTCTTTGAAGGTTAATGAGCAATGCATTCTAAAAGTAATCTGAAGACCATTAAGAATATATTGTAAGTATCTTGTAACTCCTGTTTACATTTGGAGTTGTGTAGTAGTTGTGTAAAAGCTGTCTATCCTTTCAGCCTGTCTTACACCTAGCCATTCAAGGAAGGTAGGTGCTTTTTTGCTGAGATTCTTCCAATTCTGTGCTTTAAGTATCGTAAATCCCTCAAACTTCTATAATTCCATTCTAGTAAACTTTTTTTGAAAAAAAAAAAAGAAAAGTCAAACATAGAAACAGCACAGTTTTCTGGCAATGCATATAGCACATAATACGCTCAAAACCATAGTTTCTTTTTGGAGTCAAAGATGTTGGCCTTCAGTCAACTACATGATTACTGCTAATAGATGCCACCAGAAAACTGATAACAGAACTCACCTCCATTAAATGTATTTGCTCAGCAGATGTGTATCACTGAAAATGAAGTTATATTCATACTTCACTCCAAAATCTAGCAAAATGATCTTTAGTATGCTTTAGTCCTGAAAATTGAAGGACTTAATCATCCCTGTCAGACATTTATTTACATTTCTCACAGGGAAATGCATTGCACATTTAGAAAGCCACTAGAACATATTCCAAAAAAACAAACATTATTGGTTAGAAAAAGATTCATCTATCATCAACGTGGATGACATCTTGTTTAAGTGTGATGAATGCATATTTGTATAAGAAGTGAGACATCCTGATGCATTTGCACATACATCTTTGCAATTACTGTTGTGTTCTCTTTATAGAAGCAGGTTTGTTGCAATTAAATATCTTATTTTTGCTAAACTGTGCTTTAGAACACCAAGGGTACCTGATGCTCTAGTAATCCCCAAGACAACCTGAGAGTCTGTTACACAGTGCAGAATTGTCCCTGGAAACAGTAGTAGATCCTAAAAACCACATGAATGATTTCTTAGATTGGACTGGATACCATGGTAGCAGGTACCCATTTTTCTCATACTTTGCCATGTGGGTGTCCCTCCAGCACCTTGTTGGACGCTGTAGTTGGTGAAGTGGAACAGCTTTGGCATTACTTTGCTTCCTGTGTGGCCATGGTGGCAGCTTGGGTATTAAATGTCTACACATACATATATATATGTGCCTTATGGAGACACTTGTTTAATAGTGCAACATTAGCTTTCCCATGAACTATTCATCATCTTCTCTAAAGGAAAGTAGTAGGTCATGTAGCAGAGGGTCTAGGTTGTTCTCACCCTTGCTCCCTTTGGGGTAAGGGAAGTTAAGAGGGGTAGAGCTTGAAATGGCAAAGTTTGTGCTACCAAACATAAATGAAGTGTAAATATCAGACTGTTTTCCCCTTTAAAATCTTGTTGAATTATGTTTTATTAAATATCTCTCAATTGTCTTGCTAAAAAAGGAAAGAAATATTAATAATTTTAAAAAGTAGGCAACTTATTCTCAGATCTTTATTTTGTTTTTAATACCTTGGGCTGGGCTCTTAAAATATGATATTTCCTTGATTATTTATTTATAAAAGTATGATATTTGTATGCTAAATTAAGTTTAATGAATTCATTTGGTTGTTAAAAACAATAAAGCAGTGAATGTCTCTAAAGTACGGACCTCCACCTTTGAAGCACTGTCTCTGATAAACCGGCTTGCGTTCATATTTATAATTACATCATGTAACTTTAGATAAAGTGAACCTCTCAGGAATGATGTAATAATCTAGAACAGAGTAATCTGTTTTGGAGCTGATATCATGTTGCAAGTTGACATATTATGGAAATGAAGGAAATTGTTGTAAAAGGTGTAAAAACAATTTGTTGAGAGCAGCAACATGTTTTCAGTGCTCTCGGATGTATTGTTTGATCATGGGAAGAGAAAGAAATATTTGTGGAAGATCAAACAAGAACATGTACGTGGTAGATTTTATGGTTCACATAAAGTCTGAGCCTTGTTTTTCTAAAACTCATCTGACACCTGTAGCTTTGGGGAGGGTTCTCAGTGTAAGAGAATTTTGTTCCTGTATAACAGCGAGTGAAGTGACTGTACACAGCCAGTTGTTATCATTTCATCTATAGGGAATCTGTTGTCTGATATCGGAACTGGAATGTTTTAGAGGATGGTTAAATCTATACTTAGTAAGTAGTAATCAAGTTTATAAAATACACTAGAATCTGGTCTTACGAGTTATTCCCATTACACTTCAATACCATTTGGAATATTAAATTTGAAGAGTGTTAGTCAGTTTCACCTGTGGCCAGATAACTGTCTAGTCTGCATACAGCAGATCCAGACACGGTGCTTCTTGCACACACTCAAGATGAGTTTCTGTAAGTGTATGTGCATGTGTATAAATGTTTTGTAGCTTAACACGCACCAAGTGAAATCTAACAAAAAACCAAAAAAGAACAAACTCCCCTGTGGTTTGTGTCAGTTGCTGTACACACCAAGTAGAATAGAAATTCCATCACTTAACCATAAAAGAATAACATTATAATCTTTCAGCATTCCAGTATGTCTTCTCCTCAGTGGAAAAAAATAAGTTTGAGTTAAATAAAAGCAAATAATAGTGAAGTCAAGGATGCCTTTCTGTTCCAGTTGGGATTTTAAGTTGCAGGCTCCTGATTTGTGGCATTCAGATCCAGTAAGGGGGAATTCCTTTGGAAAGGGCAGAGGAAATACTCCGCCACATACTACAGAGCTGCCCTTTGGTCACCCTACCACTTATCCTGGCTTTGCATATGCCTTCCTCAAAGCATGGAAATCATGACAGATCCTCAGATCCTCCAATTCTCTGCTCTGTCTTAACCCTGCAACCACTTGCACACCTACCTGAATCTAGAGAGAAGCCTTGTGCCAAATACTTGGTGTGAATGTAGTACGCGGCTTCTTCAGTTCAAGCTGTCCAGCCTTCCTCTGAAGTGCTGATAAAAGATGCTTTTGCAGCTGGAAGATAGGGATGTATTTTCCTTTTTGCTGCTACGTGCTTTTTCGGTTTTCCTCAGCAACCACTCTTTGCACTCTATAGTTAAAATGAGTTGCCGGTTCAGCCACATGACCACCATATTTTTTTATACTCTTGTTGGAACTCTGGCTTCTTCCAATGTCATTAAAATTCATAATTTTTATCATTATATGTGGCAACCTGTTTCCTTATTAATGGGAGTAAACCGGCAGATATCAACTCTGACTTTATTTCAAATGGCTTGCAACTGACCCAAGTACAGGATTAAAGTAAACTGAACTCTCAACATCTGTATTTCAAACCATTTTTCATTTCTTTCTGTCTTGCATTGCACAGGCCCGCTCTTTCAAAATTACTATTGTTCTGTGTTTTAAATATCTGATCAGATCCCACCAAAATGATGGCTGACTCCACTACAGATGCAGTCTGTGTTCTTCCCGGAGAGCAGAAACCAGGGATGGTTCTTCCAAAGCTTTCTAAAATATAGGAGAAGCCGATAAAGGTCTGGAAAAAGTGTGGCAGAACTGGGTTCATAAGTCTGAGGAAATAGCGTAGTCCAGTACCTGTTATAATAATTATATTTTCTTAAATTGCATGTTACGGGGAACTTGATTCCTTGTTGCAAATCCTGTATCAGTTTGGGCCACTGCACGTAGCTGCTTTTACATTTTAAACTTCTGTGGCATGTCTTAAACTGTATATAAAATATGATACAGAGGTTGTATCAATGGCATTTCTAAACATGGGATTTCTGGTTTTCTTTCCCTGCTTTGATGTCAGGGTTTTGACAACTGCCCTTTACTTGTGTGCCTACCTGGTGCAGTTTGGGGCACGGCTTATGTGCCATATTCTGTCTTTAAAGCTGTATTATTTTTCTTTTGACATTTTTTTTTCTTTTTTTTCTTTTTTTCCCTTCAAAGGATTTTGTTTTCTTGCTGGTTTTCTTTTATACAGTTTTCTTCTACATGAGCCAACCCAGGTTTGGTAATTAGGATTTTTTTGTTGTTGTTGCTTTAGTTTTGCATAGACAGGCTACACTTTACTGATGTTACTCTCTAGCCTGGCATGACATTGTGTAATCATTTGTAATCAAAATTGTTTCAGATGATTTAGCAAGCAACATTGAATGCAACTGCTAAGTATTGGAAGTCAAGCCTGATTTAGAACCTGCTCTTCGGTCTTAAAGCCTAAAACTAATGGTGCTAAGATGGTAGTGTGGAGACAACTATGTTATTTGAGACTGGCATGACAGAAGACTAAATTATATTATCACTGTACTGTAGTTTTCACATGTAACAAATGCTGTTACCCATAAGCAGAGCACAGAGGAAAATAAAATCAGCTGAATTCACAGATGCATCTGAAGAGGATGGGCATGGTATTTGTACAGTTCTGGTCCTAGTGGTTTCCTTGTTCTGAAACAGTGCACTTCTGCTAAGGATTTTTAGATCAAAAGGGTTGTTTTGCTTCAGATTAAAGTCGAGTCAGGCGACTTAGATTTTCTGATTTTTATTCTACCTTTTTCCATAGCAATAAAATAAAAATATTAGCTAAGCCTTTAAACACATAATAGAATGCTATGGTGAATAATATGCTGATCAAGGTATGCAGGTGTAACTTGTCTGCTTTTTTTGTATCATGTTAAAAAATATTGTCTTAAAATTTTAATGGAAATATATATTTGAAATTCATTCCAAAGGACCTGTATACAAATATTAGGATATAAAGAGAAAAGTTCTGATTCCAGTTTTTTAACAAACTTTTCTTTTTAAGATATAAGCAAGGTACTTCTATAAATCTTAGTGTTGTCTTAGTGTTGCTATACGTATTAAAAAAAAGAAAACATAATTAGGAAAATAATTAGGAAATACTGTTTGGACATGTCTATGAAAAGCTGTTAATGGATATTAAAAAAGGATGTTGATGATGGCATCACAATTAAAGAGGAAGAGATCAGTGACCTGCTATGCCTCTTGGATGCACACAATATTCTTGCAGTCTGTGACTGAAGAAGTTAAATAACATTTTTACTTCTGTAGGTAGCTATAAGCCTTATTCTTTAGCTTTCTCTGTATTTAATTTACAGAATTTTAAACATAGCACTGACTTCAGTGGTGCTGGCATTGATTTGCAACAATTTCAGACAAATATAGCTTAAATGGGTTTCTAACACAGGCTAACGTTGTTCTATTGATGTATTAATTAAGCTCTTAATTAGGTGCTGGTAGACTATGATAATATTATGTGATGTGGCAGCATACCCAAACTGTTCCTGGAAAGTTATGTGTTTAAAAAAGGGGTGTGAAGTATTGCGGGTGGGATGTTCATTTCAGTAACACAGCTGTTAAAAAGCAAATGTATTTTGTTTTGCCCTGAATAGATACAGCTTCAGATTTATTCTTTTACTGGGCTTAACGTTTTGTCTAGTAATGTAATCCTGAAATGTTTTCTCTCAATATATTTTTGTTTATATTTAGTTATTGGCTTTTTATTCCCTAGCAGTGTGTGTTTGAAATTTAATGGATTTTAATTTACTTCTTTTTTTAAAAGATTTCAGAAACTGGAGGTCAGCACTGCTTTGTGTAGAATTGTGCAGGTACCACATTCAGCACCTTCCTGGTGAATGGCATGGAAGACAGAGTCTTCCCCAGGAGCATTTCATTTGGCTCTGAAGACAGTGTCTTTTCAATTGAAGGAAGCTTATTATTGAAAAAACAAAAGGCATTCAGCCTTTTGATGATAAATTGTTTCACTGCAGTCAGACAACACTTCTTCCGAAGACAGAAGCATTGATAAAATATTTATACTGAAAGGTGTAGCAGACAAAGGGATTGTGAGGTTCTAGTTGTGAAGTTGCCAAGACAACTTTTTATTTCTTTTTTTTAACTTGAGTGATCTGCAGGTGAAGAATAGGGATTGTATGGAATACATTAGTAAATTAAGCCAGAGTCAGAAGCCACTGATGCTGTTATTTCACTTATGGTGGCAAACACAGAAGTTGCAGTGTCAAAGAGCTGAGTGATGTAACCTGTTTCACTGAATTTCCCTGAATTATTAGAATTGTAAGGGACCATAGAGGTCATCTAGTCCAACTGCCCAGCTGAAGCAGGATTGCCTAGAGCATGTTAGAGCATGTTACTCAGGACTGCATCCAGGCGGGTCTTGAAAACCTCCAAAGAAGGGGACTCCACAACCTCCCCGTGCAGCCTGTTCCAGGGCTCTGTCACCCTCACCATGAAGTAGTTTTTCCTCATATTTGAGTGGAACCTCCTACTTTCCAACATATGCCCGTTACCCCTCATCCTCTCACTGGCAACCACTGAAAAGAGCCTGGCTACTTCCTCCTCCTCCCTTTAGATAGTTATAGGCATTAACAAGGTTTCCCCTCAGTCTTCTCTTCTCCAGACTAAAGAGTCCCTGGGGAATAGTACAACAGTTACTGGTGAATAAAGTTAGAGATGTTGGGGTAGTAAGAAACAATGATGTTTTAAATGCTGTTATTGTTACCTTAGTCCTTAACTGCACTTATTATTCAATTATTTTCTTTTCAATCTTTCTGATGTTCTTTCTGTCTGCATAGTGTAGTGGTGGGTGCCTTGCTATGGAAAGACACAGCTGCCCTCTGAAGCTATTCACAGACACTGCAGTATTGGCAGCTGCTCTGTACTAACATTTCTACAACTCAGACACCCTAACAGGTGGTACAAAGATTAGCTGTCCCAGGAGAAGAAAAGAAAAAGCTATTATAATAAGATAATAGTATATCTGTATAGGATCTTTGATTCTCTAATTACCTATTAGTGCTGTGAACAACAATTATTTGACCCACCCTCAGTTTACAATTTGACAATACTGCTATATAAGGCTGGAGTTCATAACAATAGATAACTTCAGGCTTCAAAGCTCCCAGTATAGATGTGTCCAGAAGTCCATTCTGCACTCTGAAATCTCTTTGGTTTTCAATTACTACACACAAAGGTCGTGATTTCCAGCCCTATTGTTCTGCTCTCCGCTAGTTTTTCCAACCTGATTTATTATGGTAGAGTGTGCAATAAGAGCCAGTAAGTTAAAGTGTGTATGTTTTGGTGGGGGATGGGGTGGGAGGGAAGGCTACAAATCCTTTTAGTAAAACAGAATGCTCTCTTGGTGGCTGCTTTGGGGTTTATTTTAAGGCAGTTCAACTGCCTTCAAATGAGTCCTGCAGGTGCTTTGACAAATGGGTTGAGAGATTGCCTAATCAGTTCCTCTCCTTGTAAGTACTTCTGTGTCCTATGTAGGTGATTTGTAACTTCCTATGCAAAGATGTCTTTGTAAATCACATCAGAGCCCCCTGTGCCTTCCAAAGCCACATTGTGGCTTGGAAGGGGAAAGGAATGAAAGCTGAAGAAAGATGCTGACAGAAAAAGTATTAATAGGATTTCAACACCTTCATTTTCTAAATGTGCATTGAGGAAAGATAAGTCTTTTCCCCTTGCTAGTTCTTCCTGCTTATGGCAGTCTGTGGTGCTTGCACCCGGACTTATAAGACCGGTTCACTCTTCTGCCAAGTACCATGGTCCTAATTTGAATCTCCTCCTCATAAGTCTTATTTCTGTTGTGGCTTCTCCCTGCACTACTTTTCCTCAAGCAAATACTTCAGACTCTTGAGTTTGGCTCGTCCCAACACCACCTCTGCCTTGAAAGAAGTTTAGACTTGACATGGAGACTTGAATAATTCACAGCTCTTGTTGACACAGTAATGTATTTGGTCTCTCCAAATATTTAGAGAAAATATGAAAGTTGCAGGTGTCTATGAATGAAGAAAGTGGGAAAATCAAGTTTAAAAAACAAAACCCAAAAACAATTCCACATGTAATAATCAATTTCATTTTTAACTTGAATATACTTTAAAAGCATTAGTTAGTCTTGTATGCAGCTTTGAGACAGGCAAGGGCAATGTTCATACAGATGAAAGCATAAAGTTAAACGTCATTTCCAAGGCTCACTTTCAGGAGCTGGAAATTCCAAAATCCTCTGTTTTCAATCCCCTCCCAGATTATAAAGAGTTTTTGAATTTTCTGCAAGATCTTGCTGGTTAAAATTCATGGCAGCTCCCACGGGTGAAGGACATCATGGTGGTACCTAAACTAAGATGACTTCTTAATTATTTATTTTTTTATTCTTCCAGTCAAATGCAAGATACCAGGCTCCATACTGGGGTAACTGGGAGAACCTAATTTGCTGTGATTTAGTAACGCCTGATTGATTATTCTTCTTTGTGGGAACATGTTAGGGACCTGACGGGTTACATTTGTTTGTACTGAGGAAAAACTCTTTTATAGAGCAGGTGTTTGGTTTTAATAAATTATGGAAATATTTTGTTCTCTATGTAAATATTCCCGTGCATATATATTTGTATCTCTGTATTAAGGCTGGGAATAGTACTGCCATAACTCACTATGTGAACTACTTCGTAGGTATCCTTACAATTTCTTCTGAAGTGTTTATTATCAACATTTTAAGATTGATTTATTAAATTATCTCCAAAATGAATAGCAATTGAATGTCAAAGACACTGACTTTTTTTTTTTTTTTCTAGCAGAAAAAAGATTTGGAAAGTAGGATGTCAAGTTCTAAACATCTCTTACAAATTGTTTTGGTACTTTGTTTTCTGATTTCATGTAATGTACTCTGTGCTACCTGATAGCAATGCTTGATTCTGAAGTCAAACTGAAGAGAGAGATTCTTTCTGAGATAAAGAGTGTATAATAAAGTTCACTAAAATCTTTGTTTTGTAATTGAGCAGGTTTTGGTGTCCTTTTTCTTATTTATGCAAATAGATGCTGTGTCAGGGAAAAGGGCATTTGGTTTCTGCTTCCTTCCTAGAGGGCTAGCTGTATTCTGGCTGGCTCTTAGTAATTTCTGATTTAGTTTTGGATCTGTATCTTTTTATCACCTATTCGTTTCAGAAAAATTAGGCGGTTTGAGCAATTATTTTTTTTTCCTGTACTTTGTCTTCCCTATTGGTAAAACAAAATAAACTTTAATCCTGCTTGGAAAGTATAGGTCTTTCTTAATCAGCTGTATTTTCCCCTGTGTCCTCCAGCTGGGGAAGAAGTTTTCCGGTAGAACTGTCATTTTTCCTATTTGTTTTATACTTCAAGTCTTAGGCTGTCGCTAAAATATGCTAGCATGCTAAGGCTCCTTGTCTTCAAAAATGTCAATGTCTTCTCTTAAAATTCCTGATGAAGAGAAATTAAGAAATATTGGTAAGTTTTTAGAAATGCAGTTTTACCTGCTGGGAAAGCTGCAGTGCTTCAGATGATGTAAGCGATGGATGCAATCCCAGGCAACCTACAGGTTAATGACCTTTTATGTGCTTCCATGGTCAATCAAGTCTTAATAACTGACTCTATACAGAGACACCTTGTAGTCCATTGTAGTTAGTAGTAACTGGGGGCCGTCATAGTTTGGGTATTTGGAGGCTTGTATTGAAACAAGGAGGCTCTTCCAGGCTAAACTTGGGATGACAGATACCTGTATCTCCATAGATTTGTTTATTGGCAAAGGCACAGTTCAGCCAGGATTGATGTAAATTGTCTTTGTGTTAAGATCATAAATAAGGGCATACTTCATTTTTTTGGCCAAGCCATATATTTTATTAATTTTTTAGTTTGTTTTATTTTTTTAAAAAAAATCAGGAATACAAGAGGAGAACTGATGCAGATATGAGTTCCAGAAAAATACTTCAAAATTAGATATAAGCATCTGAGTTGATCAGCATTCATTAATGTAAGACAAAAGGGCCTTTCAGATTGTAATTCCAAATTATTGACCAGTTTTTATATTTAACTTGCTGACTGTCAGAAAAATCTCTAATATATTTTAAGTTTAGAGGGACATTTTGATGTCACTGCACACCAAATAAGAGAACTAATGCTAATATAAGACCTCTACTTTCTTCTTTGTACAAATAGATGTACATACTTCAAATGTTCTTTCTTTTTTCTCTTACGCAGTGTTTGCCAAGGAATGGACTAAGTCCTGTTTTTTGGTGATGATAACCACACAGTAGGATACCTGGGCTCTCGGGGCTACCTTAGATTACTTTCTTTTTTTTCTTTCTCTTGTGTGTGGCTGAACTAACAAGATAGTCTGTCTTTGTACAAGAGAAGAAAAAAATGTTCACTATTTCAATTTATCAATGTGTTTGTTTCTACAATCTTGGGAGGTGATAGAATTTAATAAGAGTAGTGGGTCTTTTCTGAAGCATTTGCTAAAGGAATAAAGACAAGAAAAATATTGGGTCATAATTCTGAAAAGACATGGTGGAGTGCTGCTTACCTTCTTGATCCTTCTTCAGCACTCTAACAGTGAAAATCTGAAAGCACAAAACCAGCCATGTCACCATTTAAATCAGTGTATAATTTCATGGAGAAATTTCTAGATAATTTAAACAGTCTAAGCTTGTGTTACAAATATTAACTAAAATTATTTCCCATTAGAGGAAATTATTTTCCAGTGTGTACTTCACTACCATTTTACTTCATTTTTTTTTATTATCTTTTTGTTATTTGACTCTTTGCTGTAGGCATTGTCTCTTCCTATGCAGAAGAGAAAATTGTCTGTTAAATCATTACTGAAGGTGTTTAGGAATAACAGAATAAAATGCTTTTGAGTTTATTTAAAAAAACAAAACAAAACCCGAAACGATCAAACAAACCAAACAAACTCATGTTGACATTTTTCTTGAAAAATCTATACATACTAAGTGTACATACTAAGTTTTGAATTATACTTAACTAATGAGTTAAACAAGTTTTTGCTTCCAGTCTGCATTTTCAGTGTCCACTTTTTTACTGTGCGGGTGTTTCAATGAGCCAGGCAGATTTATAGAAAGGTGGGGATTGATAAGGTGATGAATAGGAGTTTTGAGATGCTTTAGAACTAGGTCAGAAACATCTCAGCCATGTAAACGGTGAACAATCTGTTTCGGTTCCAATTTATTTAAAAGCTCTGAAGGAGTAGCTTTGTCCAAAGCTGGACATTTAGCTGGACATCTGAAGATTCAGATGGTATTGGGTGCTTTCTGCTTGCTTACAGTATTTGGCATTCAGGCACACGTCATGCTGGATTTGTGCTTCTGTCTTACTAGAGCATAACTCCTGCGTGCACTCTGGTTATGTGGAAGGATGCACAAGCATATCTTCAGGCTTGATCTACTTCAAACTGGCACTAAATAGTGTGATGTTCATGAGTTCATGGTATGAGAAGCCCAAGTAAATAAACAGAACACCAACACAGAAAGCTTCTTTTGTTGGAACCTATAACACAGAGCAAAGCTACCTTGGTCAGTAGAAGTAAAAATAGCAATATAGATGGCAGCCACACAGTGTGAGCTGCCTATAGAAGAGAACTGAAAGCTGTGTTTGTACTGGATGTTTTCTGGATTCTGCCTGAGCCTTTACAAATAGATCACAGCTGGAGCACTTAGAGAACTTCACATCATTGGGGCATGCTCAACAAGGCTTGTAGTATAGATCTGTTTTTCCTTTTGCTGTCTCAAAAGGAATTGGAGTGCAGGTCAAAAAGAGCATCTGTCTGAAAATACCCCATTCGAGGTAGCAGGACAATTAAAACAGGAAGAAAAGCGTGAGGATAATAGCAGAACTTAAACAGTCACCAAAGCATGGTGACCTTTGTAGCTGAGCCTGACCTCTACCTTTTAACTCCCCGTGTCCTGCTTGTATTTTGGGAACATGTTAACCGAGAAAAGAAGAAAAAGCAGACTTTAATCTAAGAATAGTATAATACCTCAGCAAAATGGGGTATGGGTATTGCAATCTGAATGCTATTTGAACATTGTTTTAAAATGCTAATTTTCCATTTTTAAATCTTTTTTTTTTTTCCGAACTGAGCACAGATACACCCGTGAAAAATGACACCTGGCATGCGGTGATTTGAAAATCACTGTCTGCCCCTTGATGTCTTCATCTGACAACATCTATATGTTGCCAGGTTGCCATGACAACTAAGTACAGTTGTAATTGCAACCCTGGAAAGGTAATTCTTTCACTCAAAATGTGGCATACATTTAGCCTGTCTGAAGTTTCAACAAACCATCTTTTAATGACAAGTATTTTGAAAGGCCTGAATGAGGTACTTTCTTTGATGTCATTTTTTTTTATTATCTCATGTAGCTTAACTAGATAGGTATGTTGGCTTTCATTTAGTGGAGTCTGTATTTTTTAACCTTTTTATGCTTTATTTAAGTTCCAAATATATGGTATCATCTGTGAATCTGAAATTAACATATGAAAGCAAAATACCACATAAAGTGTTCATTTACTTGTATTGGCAGTTCTGGAAGCAGAAGATCTTGATTCTTTCCTCATACTTACCATCCTTTGGGTTAAATCTGAGAATTGGCAACATGTGGCTGCATTTTTCCCTGTTGACAGCCTGACCCGTATTTTCTGTCTACGATTATGTACAGTCTCTCACCATCTGTTTCCATTGCACAGAGAAAGTAATATGTTGGTCAACTACAACATTTTGTAGTAGTGAAAAAAGACACCTTCCTTGGGTGTTTTGGTTGTCATTTAGGGCTAGAATACCACAGAATACTTGGAGATCATCTACACCAACAGCCCTGAAAAACAGGTTCACCCTAGAGCAGGTTGGACAGGAACACATCCAGGAGAGTTTTGAATATCTCCAGAGAAGGAGACAATACAGGATCTCTGGGCAGGTTGTTCTAGTGCTCTGGAACCCTCCAAGTAAAAAAATTTTTCCTCATGTTGAGGTAGAATTTCCTGTGTTCCGGTTTGTGCTGAATATCAGGTTGATTTTGACACAAAAGCTTTGACTTCTTTTTCAACTGACCGTTGAAGTTTACACTGAGACTTTAAATGCATCAAGGTCATTCATACTCCTGATGCAAGAAGACCTTCTATTATGAAAATAAAATGTAAGTCTGGACATCTATGATCATTTCAGAAAGACAGGTCCTCTGAAACAGTTGTGGCATTATGCCACCTGATTTTGGGGTTATTTTTTTTAATCAGTCGCTTTACACTTGAAATTATTCAAAACATTTCTATGTGGCTTTTTTTTATTCCCCCCTCATGAACCAGAAGACAAAACCATGGTGTCACTCAGCAAAATAGTATATTTTGAAACAAGTCACAGATGTGTCCCTAGAGACGTCCTAAAGCTCATTATGACCCTCATACTGAGTCAGGCTTTCAATATTCTAACACACAACGCAGTGGTAGAAATTGCCGAGAGAGAATCATGGTTATTTAATTTTAAATAATCCTTTTATCTGAGGCCTGTGCTTTGCATAGATGTGCTGTATCATTTGAGCATTTTGTGTGATGTGGTAAACAGTGTTCTAATTGGTTTTGCAGATCAGTAGTTTAAAAAGCCAGGCGTACCTCCTACCGCCTGTGATCAAAAGACGTTGAGCAGTAAGTGGATAACCATACCAACTGGTAAGGCAAGTGCAGTAGGAAAGGGATCACAGCCATACTTAGTCTCTCTCTGTGTATCTTACTCTGAATACTAATATAGAGAGGTATTCTAGTGCCTCTGGATAAACATACTAGGGTGTGCTGGCATAATTCAGCTCAGAGTTTACTGCTTTAGCATAAATGAAATATATATGAAACTATTTCAAAAGGTAATTTTCTGCAATGTAAATGTAGATAATAAGCCCTCAAATATTCCTATAAACTTTAAATACTCATTTTAGCACCCAGGAAGATCAACTAGGGCCTTACATCTTGGTTTTTGGTTTATGCTAGATTAGTTACTTGACCTTTTCTGAAAACATTGACATCTAAAAGCTGGTCCAGTATGCTTGCAGGAAAATGGGGTTTATGTGTTTTGAAAGCTAGCTATGACCTTAACTTTGAGTTCTCATCCCAATTGCTGCTGTTTTCTGGCAAAGGCACTGTGTTGTGCCAGCAAAGTTTAGGAGTTATCACAATCCTCTAGCAACTCTGCATTGTTGGAGTTTACCTACTGGACTGTTGTGCCCTGAATCTTCTCCTGCATTGAAGCCACAGGATTCTTTCTTAATTTATTTTTCTTCTTTTTTTTTTTTTTTCCTTCTTACCATCATTTCATGAGAACTGCGCTTACAGACTGACCTGGAAATCACTTACATGCTGTATTACTCTGCCTACTGAATGCTCCGTATTTACAATATAGCTTTTCAGGGGTGCACAATAGGCTGTAACATACAGATTTGCTCATGCTACATAGGATTAGATGCAACTTTTTCTTAACTTGCACAAGAAATGCAAAAAAAGGAGTCCATTTAAGTGTATATTCTCAGTTGCCTCAAGGTCCTTCAGAACCCTTCTCCTTCTGTTTTAAACCCACTTGCTTTCACTCTTTGTCTGACCTTGTACTTAAACAGGACTCTACTTGCTAAGAAAGCAGGCTTTTCACTCTGTGTATTGTACCAATGCTCTTTAGGGGCTCAGTGCCTTTATTGTATATCAGTGACCTCTTCAGCCCCTCTTTGCACAGAGCCTCTGACAAACTGGTGGACCATCTCAGCAGCTTGCTGGGCCTGCCCGCCCTTGGGTTAGGGCAGCAATGTTAGAGTTAACACTTCACCTGATCCTGCTTCCCACAGAGGCATGCTGCAGTCCCCTTTCCCACAGACAAACGTTCCTTCTTAAACCGATTACATGTCAACATTATAATGGTGCCAAGAATTCATAAATTATATACAGGCTTCCTGTATCATCATCTTTTTCCTTTGTCAAGGAAACCTCATTAGGGTAGAGGTGAGCTAGTCTCTTGGGTGCCTTTCTGATGTTTTGGCATCTCAGTCGCAACACACCTGCTTATAATCCTTATTAATTGAGACTTCCAGCATTCACTCCGTGTATGGCCCCCTATCATGAAATTGTTTTAGGTCAGTTTTCATTTCCCTGAGTAAATCTCCTTTCTTGTTACATGTGGGAAAGCTGTACAGAAAGAAGCATTCATAGCTCCCACTTCTCCTGAAGTACGTTCATCCATGAAATCTGTTTTTCACACATGAATATTAAAGAAAAGGATTTACATGAGGTAGATGTGAATTAACCTGTAATGGGTTTGTGAGTCTCTGCATCTGTGTGAGCCACTTATATGAAGTTTTACTGTTGGTGTAGAGCCTTCTTGGGGAAGTTTGGAGTCCAGAGAAAGTTTGGCTGATCGTCAGGTGGGACTTCTTCAAAGAAGAGAAAAGACTACATTTTTTTTGGTTGCCCATTCAGTCTACAGGAAGTTGCTAGTTGTTTCTCACACAGAAATGCGATAAAGATACTGTCTTGCATACTCTGTAAGTGTTCTGATCTTGAATATGCATACTGTGTTTAATGCAGTCCTCCCAGCCTTTGGTTATAAAAGTGGAAATGTGGGCTATTTCAAAGTGTACAGTCCCTGTTTATGAATCTTAAGAACTCATTCTGGCAATGAAACACATGTTCGAAGGAATAACAGTATTTAAATCAGAGGGTCACACAGCATTTTCTTAAAATCATAATTCAA
Organism: Gallinago jamesoni; assembly: GCA_025769975.1. NCBI lineage: Eukaryota > Metazoa > Chordata > Aves > Charadriiformes > Scolopacidae > Gallinago > Gallinago jamesoni. The sequence continues at coordinate 51,296,470 of JAOQGH010000023.1, forward strand.
TAAGGAAATTGATGCTAATTAGTGTTTAAATCTCTCATCTTGTCAGCTCTATATGTGGTGGTGCCTTGTTTGAAGTGAAATGTTTTTTGACATAGCTTTCCTAATGAAAAATTGTTTTCCTTAGTTCTTTGATGTTGTTGTTAAAGAGAAAGACATTTAAAAAAAGTTTCTCTTTAGCAATAGTAGTAAAGGAGGGAAATTGATTTGATATTCATATTAAATTCTCTGGGGCTTTGCATATAAAGCATCAATAGCTCTGACCTATCTTTTATCAAGAATAGAGAAAAATGAATTATTTTTTGTATTATAGTAACACCTAGAGGCTCCTTTTAAAATCAGCTTTATTGTATTTGACATAATACATGATAATTAACAGCCGTCTTCCAAAAATTCACAAACAGGCCAGGCAAAGACTAAGTAAAACCATTCTTGTGGTAAGCTGAAAGGAGGTACCCAAGGTCATTGATAGATCTGAAGCAGAGCTGTGGGAAAAATGCAAGATTACAGAGGGTAGGACCCATCACAGCACACTGTCTCCCCCAGTGTGCTCTCATGCCAGCAGAGCATCATTTTGGGACTGGGGTACACATCTCATGAACTCTACTGGACTCCTTAGATTACACTGTGCCCTATTCAGATAGCTTTGTGGAAATGAATGGGGCAATGGCAACATCAGCTTGAAGTGAGCTGAAGGAGGAGAAAATGGTGACAGTAAAAGCTTGATACTGTACTCAATAGCACTACTTCTGCAGTATGTACTCTTAATGCAGCGTAGTATAAAAACACATGAGCTTCCTTTAAATTCTGTGATAGTACAGCGCATTGTAATCTGCTCTTCGTCTTGCACCTGGCAGTTGCATAAACCAAAATATTCCAGGTGTACGTGAAACAGAAAGAGTAAAGTATGTGCTATGAAATAATAATGTGAGGGCATGTTTGTTGCAAAATGTGTACATGTTGACATTGTATGAGTTATAAATAAACCAAGATTATATAATATCATACACAAAAGTAATGTTCAAGTAGCCTCATTAAGGTCATAAAACTTAGCTTTCAGGAGTTATGAGTTGTTATGAAGGTTTTCTTCATGGTCTCCCTTTAATCTTCTCGTGACTTTATATTGTAATTACATTGCATACACCCTGTTTTCTCACTTCCAAGTCCTTAATACATTCAGGAAGGACTGTTCCTTTTTTCTTCTCCTCTCCTGTTCTTTCTTTGTGTACAGTTCCTGTACCTGCTTTACGCACACTATTTAAATCCTGTTCAAACAGAACAGTTTATATCCTTGAGTTATCTAAGGTGTTTTGTCACTATTCTGTCCAAACATTTAAATGTTCATAAACCTATCAACAGCACTGTTATGAAATGTTTTTGGTATAATTGTCCTCATTTAAAGATTATTTTTTTGAGTTCTGTCACAGAAAGCATCAAAAAATACTGGTTTATGGGTAGTAGGAAGTCTAGAACTGAGGCTAATAAATTATGGTAAAAAATAGCAATTAAATTTGTTTGCCCAATCCAGGATGTCTGGGATCATGCTTCTTAGGGTACTGTTTGGTTCAGAATACAGCTCCTGCTTGGATGCACAGCTAAGAAGTTTGGATCTACATCACTTCTACAAATAAGAACCAGACTCTTCAGCTGAGAACTTGGACAACATGAAACGCAAATATTTAACTATCTATGAAAGTTAAGATTATGATTTGTTCAGTATTCTGACTTCTCACACAGTGAATAATGCAGTATTGTATTCACCATGGCAACATCCTTAAGGCATTATTTTAATATTTTTTTCCTGCAATATCTACCCAGCTTTTGCAGTGGGGGGGAACCCTAAGCCTGAAACAAAGGATACAAGAGTTTTGTGGGTGTTAGTAATCCCCATGCATCTTCAAAGGGAGGTACATGATGTCCAATCCCATTTCACACAGAGAGTAAAGAAAAACAGAATCTGCTCAATTTTAAAGATACATAATGCAGTTCACAGTCATTGTGACATATCTTGTTTCTTTTCTGCCTTATGTCATTGTCAGGAATGGAAGCTGTAGGACTAATCACAAATGATGACTGAGTTAACAGAACACCCAACTGTAATGGGAAGTTATTTTTGTTTAGGTCAGAGGGAAGATAGTGAAGGATTGGTGGGCATGGGTCTTGGTTGGACTTTTTTAGGGTTTGGTGTTTTGTGGTGTTTTGGTTTGATTTGTTTTTTCCTTCTTGAAGCACAGTATAGAAGACAGTTGCTCAGTCATACAATCACAGGTCTTATTTAAATAGCCTGTATCCTAATTTAATTTGTCTATATTAGCCTGTTGTCTTGCATTTTAAGAAGAAATCAAATTTTGATAGTGCATAATGAAAGTCTTAAAGCTTTTTGTCTGAAACTAAATATAACAAAAACACTTTAAAAGTTCTGTAAACCCTGGGTTTCTTTTCTTTTCTTTTTTTTAACATTCTTTTTCAAATCACCCTGCTGACTCTTGAGTAGGTATAAAAAAAAATGTAAACTAAGCCCTGATTACCAGATCTGAAAAATAGAAATCAACACTAAAATAGTTTGTTCTCTGTACATGGCACAGAATCAGCTAGAATGTGGGAAACATATGAAGACTACTTCAAATGCTGTGTTTGTGTTAAGGGATTTCATTTCCAGTTGTTTTAAATAACAAGAAATTACACAGAACTTCAAATTTCTAGATGAATTGATTTATTCTGTCTATATTATTAATGATGAATTGCAGTTGCAATGTTTGTTTGTATTAATGATGCATCTTCAGTCAATAAACAGCTTCCAGCAAATATTTGGAAACAGCAATCAGATCTGTTTGTATTTTCCATGGATTAATTTGTATTGCATGATACCTGATTTTCTGCTCAGAAATTTCCTCTCAAAATTGCAATTATTATGACGTGAACTTGTGTGGAATATCTTTTATTAAGAAACCTCATAATTATTCATTTCCGAATGATATTAAATATTTTTCTTTATCAGCACTACTATTTGTCAACTTGACAATTTGGAAATTTTCAGTCCTCCCTCACATTCTAAGGCAGCCCTAAATGTAGGATGATAGTGCTGGAGAGCAACAAGGGTAGAGAAACCATCTCATGGAACAGTTTGAAAATCAATAATATTCATTAAAAATAAATTCTAGTGTATATATATATATTGCTGCTCCCAAATATTTCTCTCCTTGCATTAAGTTATGTTCCATTTGGGTGTTTCTTCCTCCTTTGCTTCATGTTTGCGCTGTAAAATATGTTAAAGCATTCAGGTAATTTTAATGGTCTTTTTAAGTACTCCTAATACTGTTGGTTAGCTGATCTGCAGTGGAGCTCTATTAGTCAAATGAGGCATTTCCCACATTCTAGCAATAAGTGTAACATTTAGAGATATAAATTGCACCTTTCATATTGTGTAGGTGTTACACTGTTATTTCAGTGTATGAGGAGCCTGGAAAATGCACGAGCCTCCTTTCTATAGGAAGAAATGATTTTTCTCATCTCCAGGGCACAGCTCTGCCAGCAGAGCGCTGGTGGCAGTGTGGCTGGTTTCTCCTCTCACATCGTGTATTTGTGTCTTTCAGTTTGTGATTTCCACTGAGGTCAAGGGAGAGTTTTGACAAGGCTGTGCCTTTCTGTAACCAGAGCTAAAGGCTGGCTGCCCAGGTGTAAATTAACTCCTTTTATTATTAATATGATAATTAACAGACCCTTTAATATAGCACTTGCCTTTAGAGTTTCCCTAAAGTAACTAAGGACAGAAGATCACTGATTGTAATTACCATCAGTGTCCTGGCCACCTAAGGAGCCGCACAAACACCCAGTGTCTTTGGGAAATACTATAGTTGTTCAACTCCCTGCTCTGCCCAATTTGAAAAGGTCATTTTGTCAGACTGAACACATCACTGTTAGTTGTGACCATTTAGATGGCAAGGAAATTTCCCCTTGTCATAGGGTAATACGTTAAATAGAAAATGTTAGTAATGTCAACCTTATAAGAAAAGGGGTTCTGTCTAATTTTTTTTTTTCTATTATATAGTAAAAGACCTTTGCCTTAATGGTCAGGTGCTCCTTGGTAGCATTTTGATAAGTAAACTTTTGGTTACTGCAAGATCAGTTTATCTTAGTAGTGTCAAAAATATGGCTAACTATCCATCTCGGACTTTTCCTTGCATCTGTCATATTGCCACCAAGTACTGCCCATTTCTGAATTAGTGAGAAAATGGTGGATCTTGCCAGAGCCAGAGCAGCCAGGAGGGACATTCTAACAGTTCTAGGGCTACAGCAGAGAAATGCTTGTTGTCAGATTTATCTTCTGCTGCATATAGTTATGCTGAAGGTCTGTGTGTATTGGCTTGCTGTACCCATCTAACACCTGTATGTAAGTTTATTTTGTGTCTAGAAGTAATTCCTTAGTACTTCATTTGCCTACAACTGTAAAAACTTTAAGAACTTTTCTTTTTGATAATGTTGGCAACATGGATTCAGGGCTGTTGATCTCTGATTAATCATGAGCATAAGAAATTTTTTGCCAGAATTCCATGTGAATTGCATGTGGAGGATAAATCTGTGTTCTAAACACAGCCCTCAAAGGCCCTAAATTCAAAGGTACCCATGCTGTGCATAGGTAATTCAGACTAGTATCCTGTGTGGAATACGTCTATTACCTTTTAAGCTAAAAGATCGTGTAGACTTAAAGCTAATATTGTTAGTGACTGTGCAGGTAAGAAATAATTTAGCCTTTGTATTACATCAGTATGCTTTGTTATGAAGACATGGAATAGCCATAATATTTCTATTCATGAGCAAAACAAGTAAATGCTATGACTCTTTTAATCAGTTCATTGTGGATTTAGATTCTATAAATAATTTCAGGAAGCTCTTTTCTCATGTTTTCCATATAATTCTAGTACTGATAATGCGACCCTAGTTCACCTTTTTTCTTGAAAATGAGGCTAACAAAACATATCTAGATATTTAAATGGATAGATCTAGATATTAAAAAATATATTAATACATATTCAGTATATCTAAATGTAGAGGTATTTTTAAAAAAATACTATTAATATGACTGACTATCTGTAGAAATGGTATTATGCTTCAGTGTTTCTGAACTTTAGCTTACTGGGAAAAATGTTTTGCATTCTGAAACTCAGAACACTTGCTCATATCGTTTAATGCTATTGCTATTGAATTACATCAAGAAAAAATAAAACTAAATTTATCTGAAGCTAGTATATAGAATTAAGAAATAATCACAAGATAATGCTGTAATGTTTTATCATTTTATGGGGTTTTGGCCATATAGCAGTCATCAGTTTGAACCACTCCAGCCCAAGATTGGAAAGAATTTTATACCTGTCAAGCTATTCAGTAATGAACTCGAGGACTGGCCAACTCACTTCAGTCCCCAACATTTCACTGATAGTCTTAATACATTATGTCTTGAATTACATTTTTAACAGCTGGAGGGGTATTCTTCTGAGTTGAAATATGGTACCTTTGCTGCACTGTGTTTCATACTGACCCTGTCTCTCTTGGGCAGAATGGTAAGGTGTGGTCAGTCATGGAAGGTTGGTGCTGGGCTTCTGGGCAGCTGGTAATGTATACCGATGGTAATCTCATTAAAATAAATTCTTTTTTTTTTTTCCCCTTTGAAAAATGGCCATTGTGCCTTTTTCCCACTTTATGGCCAGTGCTGATTACATTTATAATTAGTAAACCTGCTAAGTAGCAAGATTACTTCAATCACTCTTCAACTTGAAAACTGAATGATCCCACGAAAATGTTGTATCTGAGTATTCAGTTGAAAGAAAGAGGTCTCGATACAGGGTTTAAATTTCAGACTTTCTGAAAAATTATTTTAAAAAGTGTTTATTTATTAAAATGGTGTTTATTTTCTTCTGGGGATGGTTTTTTTGATGGTTTGGCATCTTTTCAGACCGTTTTTATGGCGACTATTTGGAGTTCAATCTGCCAGATAAACAAGCACAGGAGTTTAAAGGAAACGCCTTTACTTGTCTTTCCGGACTAAAGATGATTTCTCTCTTTAACCCTCTCAGACTAAAGGAGCTAAACATATGGCACTTCCCTGGCACTCCAGGGAAGAGAAAAGCTACACCTCTCTGTTTTTTGTTGGTTGTTTTTTTTTTGTCAAGGAAACACTCCTCTGTGGGCCAGAGGGAAGGAAGCTCAGGTGGAGGGAGAGAGCACTTGGCAGGAGGCAAGCAAATGCAGAGTTCTGCAGTTTTCTCCTTTGCAGCCACTTTGGCTTTGATTTGGAAGAATAGATCTGAAGGTGCCTTTACCTATGCAGTTAGGGGGTGTGACTCAGAAGCAGCAGCAGCAGCACAGATTCATATTCTTTGGGTACATTGATGAGGGAGATCCAAAGGCCCTTAAGTTTCAGTTAAAATTCCTGGAAGAGAGAAGAGTCTGGATCTCATGTCTGTGAAAGCAGTTAGGGTAGCTCATGAATAATTTTGCATCAAATGATTTTTGGGAAAGTGCAGTCCTCAGGCCCAAAGACTTTAAATCTTGATTAGATTCAGGCCTCATGGGTTGGGCTCGAAATAAATTTATTATTCAGTGCTAGAAATTAAAAGAATTCTTGGAAAATGAAAGCATTTGTTGAATAATCCCTTTAATTATATTTCTAGTCTGCTTTTTTAAAAAAAATTCATTCAGCGTAGTCTCCACTGCTGTCTCCAAAATAAAACATGATTTAGGTAATTGGCTGCTGAAAGTGAGCAGGCTCTTGTGTAGTTGCAGCACGGCTCTTCCAGAGATAAGAGGGTAGCGGGGTGTATCCTTTATGCAGAGCTATCAGGATGTGCCTATTGCTGCTGACAAGAATTGCTGCACTTTCCATTATACTTGTTTTCCTTCTGTCCAGATTCCAGACAAATACTGAATATTTGTATGTGTTTTCATGCACAGCTCTATCAGCATATTTTGCCACTATGCAAGCTCTTTCTATTTATTTCCAGTAGCCACTAAACATCAAACGGCACAATGGGGGTTTTTGCAATGAAAGTTAGATGACAGTGATTTGTCTGAAGCCACCAAATCAGTTTTCAGTGTTGGCCAGAAATGGATTTTAAACACGTTCAGGGTGATAGACTGGCAGAGAAAGTTGTACACATGAGTCATAGGTGATATTAAAGCAATAACTTGGTAACACTATTCTTTTTATTGGACTGCATATCGATTTGCAATAGAAACTATGATTAAAAATAATTCAAGAAGTTTTTCACTAAACAGAATTAAAAGGCTAAGAATTTCTAATCAAATTTACTTGCATGGTTTTAAATACTTTAGAATAACTTCACAATAACTTATTTAAGAAAAGATAGGTCCTTTGTGAAAAATGTTATTAGTGGATTCCTTGAAGCAAGTGCTGGAAAATGGCTTTTCCATTACTTCAGAGGCAGCATTAAAGTACCATGAAATTCAGAGCTTCTGGTTTTATCACAGACAGTTTTATACCAGTATTTAAGCATTTCCCTTATAGACCTTATATCTAACAGCCAGCATTTTAAGAGAACTTATATACCTGGAGATGGATTATGACGTGATCATTAAATAGGAAGTTATAAATCCATCAGACTTTCTAAGTGTTGCAGATACTCGTATATCATTAACTGATACTACAAAACATATTTGGATTTAATTAAAATTCTAGCCTATACACAGAACTAGCTTTCATAAAAAAAAAATTAAATGTAGCTGACCTGAGGCTAGCTCTTGGATCCTTTTATTTATTCTTTTTTTTTTCCACTTAGATGGGCCTTTACAAGTTAAATGAAATTATTAGTTTGTCTCATATAAAACTAATAAAGTTCCAGAGATCATTGAAATGACCAATTGTCCTTCGTCACAATAGGGAATTTTCTTTCCTGTTTCAAAGTCACCTGCGGTCTATAGAAGAAAAGATTTGCATTTTATTCCTCCCTGGAGACAAGTTATAAGAAAGAAGAATTAGTAGGTAAAACGGAGCAAGCCTGAAATAAAGCACTTGTGCTGACTGCCCGCCCTACCATCAGTCTCCCCTTGCCAGCAAATTCATTGAAGCAATATTTTTTTCAGACCTGCAGATTATTTAAGGTAGCTGTGGCTGATGACTCCAAGAACACAGCTGCTAACACCTGGGTTATAAATAGTGGTAACTGCAGAGGAAGAGCAGATACATACCTGTCTTCGAGCCAAAACATTTTGCCGAAGGAGCATTTTTAGAAAAAAACAGACTGGGACAATGGGAACACTTTCAGAGAAATATGCTTAAATGTTGCTGTACCAGAGCAGGGCAAGAGAGGTTGCAAAATAAGAGCAAATGCTTTGCTCTGTACACAGAGCTATGCCTTACAGGAATCCAGAACGAAGTAGGAGCTGGAGAGCTCAAGAGGTTAGAGGAGCAACCACTCTTCTTGCTGTGGCACTTTTCTCTTGCATAAGGATAAAGGAACATGATATTACAAGATATTTCAGTACAATATCAGTACAAGATGTTTCTAGTACATGAGGGAGATGTATTTTTTTTTCTTCAATTCTCAAAGTCAGAGGACTGCTCTTTGAATATTACTGGTCAGTGTTAACATCACAGAAAAATACTGTATAACCATAAAGTTTGTTGTCTTATCTCACTGTGATGAAGGACAAGGCATGGTGGGAACTGGTCACTGCTTGGTTGGGAAATCTATCAAGAGCTTGAGACAACCCGTAGGAGTGGTTGGTGAAGGCAAAGGGGGATAAGTGACTGAGTTAAGAAAACATTACATCAAGCTTCTTCTCTTGGAAAAGTTGTAAATCTGAGGCTTGATCACTTAAAGTTTTGACGTTCTATTTTACCTTTCATAAGTTGCTTTCAGAAGTGACAACTACTGATGTCCAGACCAAATTTGACTTTATGTAATTGTTCTCTGACTTGTAAAACAGTGTAATCACATCTTCTCCCTAAATATGGTCCGGGGTTTATTGCATTTTATAAAATAATTTTTCCTTTTTCTCTAGAACATACGTATTAAAGGGGAAATAGGTAAATTGCTTCTGACAGAGTAATTTTAGGCAAACTAGCAAGGAAACAAGGTTGCCTAATGCTTTCCATTATTAAAGGCTGCTTCCTGTAGCTTACAGTTTTACCAGACTTAAATTTCTGGTTTGGAGTTTTCCGTGCTTGATCTCTGTCTTAGGACACTTTTCTCACCACATTAAAACTGAAACTTGAGACTGCAAGTATAAACTTTTTGCACTGAACAAGGCTTACAAATATTCCATACACCTTTAATTATAAGACCAGATCATTTGAAATAGAATTGGTTTGAATTGGTGAGATTACCATTAAAATTTTGTGAACTCTTGTATATTTTTAACAAGGTAAAGAATTTCAATAAAATTAATGTGCCACTCTTGTGTTTGGAGAATGCAAGAAGTAACTGAGAAGTCACAAGTTACCAAATAATGTATTATATATAATGTTCTTTCCAGAAACTTAAAATTAGTTCTTAGTATGATGAAGTCATAAGTTGAAAGGAATTAATCTGTTCAGTCACCCACAAGCTGGGGGAGCTACCCGGAGAAAGAGCAGTGGCCTTTATTTCATGAGATTCTTTCATTTGATCAGATCATTGTAGTTAGGAGACAAGTTATCTAGATTTAATAAATTTTCATTTGCTATGAGATCATATGAAATGTCACTTGGAAAGAAATTTCCAATTGGTTTAAATTTAAATAGCCTTTCATAGATTAAAAACTGACAGGCAGTAATCCAAAACTAATGAATGATCAATACCAGGGCACTGACTATAGAAAGGAGGATCTGTTGAGGGTGTCACTGGTTGTTGATAGCCCTGCTTATGCTGAGTGAAGAGTTTCAATAGTAATTTCTTGGGAAAAACGCCACATATTTAAAAAATACATTGGTTTTGCTAATCTGGAAAAGAAAATAAAAATGGAACAGAGAGCAACAATTAATATAGACAGGCAATAACAAATTTAGATTTATTATACGGCATAGGCTAAAAGAAACAGATGCAGCTTTAGTTTTAAAAAAAATCTTGTCATGGTGGGGCTCTTTTTGTAGTTAAGGATACAGCTTAGCGCTATCAGGCTCTGGTGCAACGACATTAAAGCTGGACAGTGTGGTATTAGAAAGATGTGTGCTGAAAGAAGGAATCATGAACCTACAATAGTAAATCATTATTTAAAGCCTGATCTCTGGCTTGCAGAGTAAAGAGATCCAGAGTGACTCAAGTCCACAGCGTTCACGTTAATCCCCTCTAGACTGACTTGGTGTTCCCACCATATACACATTGGTCTCCCTTGGTCTACATGGAGCACCCCCGTCACTCCCTGACGTACTTTTATGAGCATTGGGTGTGGGACAGAAGGGGAGAAGTTCAGTCTGTAACCTTAAATAGCAGGAAGGCTAAGTCACAGACCACCAGAGTGGTGGTTTATGGCATAATGTCAAGGGCATGGCAGACAGCAGTAGTCAACTTCTCCAACAGGAGAGCTGGTCCTGGCAGAAGGTGACATTAAGTGGTGCTGCATCATTCATACTGCCCCTTGGAAGGAGAAGCTGAAGTTAGTCACCACAACTTCACCTCAGTTGTGTTTGAGCGTTCTCTCTTCCTTCAAAGGAAGACACAGAAAGTCAGTGGGACTTGACCCATGATCAAACTAGAAATCTATGTTATTTGGTGGCACACATCTATCTTCACAATTGTTTGTGTTGGCTGGAATGACTTTATTTGAGTCTGATTGTTCTCTGTAGAGATACGTAAGAAATGGCCTACAAGGACAGATTAATAAATATGCGCTATTAAGATAGCAAATCGTGATAGCTTTTGCTGAACTAGTTCCAAAAACCTTTTAAGCTGTTGATTCATCAGTTTGTTTTACTTTATTTACATATATCCAATGCCTTCCACACCTTTGAGACTAATAGAGTATGCTATATGCCTTTAATAAGCCGAGTGACTGTACTGGTAAAAAATTCCAGCAGTCTGATTATTGTTCTTCTCAAGCTAACGCAGTTGATGACTGTTAACCTGAGAATTATTAGGTATGGAATCAATGATGAGTGCCATCTGTAACAATAAAATTGTAACGTAAAATGGCAGAAAGCATTGCTATCTGATACTGGGTATTAATAAAAAGGTTTGCATTAGGAATACCATAATTGACAGAATCAAGGTAGTAATGAGATTTCACATCTAGTTCTATTAATTTAAAACACCTAGAGTTTGGTTTAGAATATAAAAGAGAGATTGAAATTTCAGCAAAGTAAAACTTATGAATATTCTTATAAAGCAAAGAAAGCTTTTCTAGGTTGGTTTTTGTGTTCATTTTTGTGGGGTTTTTTCTTTTAATTTTTAATATTTGATAATTTTTTTTTTAATCTCACCATATTTCTCTCTTCTTTTTTTTTTCAAGAGCAGAGCTGTTGCTGAAATTAGAATCTATTATGGGATAAGTAATAAAATCTTTGGATTTTCTATGGGTTTAGGATTGAATAAGGGTAGAAAGAAAAGTATATTAAAATCTTTGTTCAAAATTGCTATATATACTTGAAAAATATTTCAAGTGTATGGATTTACCTGACCATTTCATTTATTTTCTTTTTTAATATGAATAGGCACTTCAAATAATACAAAATATACGTCATTAAGGTCTAGCGTGTTTATTATGGAAAATAATCCACAATTTGATGCCAATATATGTGATGTTACTACTGTATATTGAGGCAGATGTTCCAAGGTGAGAGCTACTGTTGTGTGTTGTTTTCTGTGATGTTTTCCTTTAAGATGCTACTGGGTCTACATGTGGTTACCAGTGTGTCTCTTGCTGCCACATGAAAGATATAAGTTGCCTGTGAATATGTTCATGTCAGTCACTTTGTATGAAAACAGAAATTCCATCTGAGCAATGACCTGCAGAGAAGAGGGCAAAAGAATGAGCAGTAGGATCTATGCCAGTAGTATGTCTTATATCTTGAGGAGAATGACTTTCTAAGATTAATTCATTTTAAGTGAGAGCAATCATCTTGTTTTATGGCCGAGTAGTAATCTCAAGGTCTGTACATTAAGTTTTGTCATTATGAAAGGAGGATTCTGAAGTTATATAAAAAAACATGACCTGTTAGAACAATCCAATGTGCAGAGTCTATTTGCAAAGATTGTGTTATAAATCATGATTCATTGTGGGATTGTGATCAGCATGTAGTAGGGAAAAAAAATCATCTTTTTCAATGGCATGTTCTTTTTATGGCCTTCTTTTTATACAGTTAAATTGCTTTACTGCTTTTTTTCTTTATCTGAGTTCAAATAGTTTTTTACATCTTTGCTTGCATTATTTTCACAGTATCTATTTTTTAGCACTGAAACATTTAAAAGAAAAAAAAAGAAAACTTTTTTTTTCTTTCTTTTATTCTTTAAAGAATCTTATATTTGCATTCATGCCTAAATGTTTCAAGCACAAGGTTAGGTATGTAACAGTGAAGTATTACCTTGCTCATTTTTGACCCTGATTGTGGCCGATGCCCATTGCCAGAGGAAAGACTCGCATAAAGCATCCCTAAATCTTCAGTACCACAGGCCTGGGTGTAAGTTATAGCCCAGTGGGGAGCAAAGCAGAGCTGCTGAGCATGGATGAGGAATGAGGTAGACACCCTTCCTCACTGCTCCTGTTCTGCTCGCCAGCGTGCCTGAGCTGGCACAGAGGTGGGAACGGTCTGGACAACCATAAAGCTGTCACTGATTATGTCCCTTACCTTTGAGTTACTGCCTGATACAACTGCTACTCTGTGTTTCTCCCTTGGGTTTTGTATCAAAGGTAGAATTTAGTCCCTCATAAGCAAGAGATATAGGTGCTTGCGGTCTTTGTGAAAACTTCATTTTCACTGACTCTCATATGATTTAAAAGTACAGTCCTGGTCTAAAACGTGATGACATTACAGACTTGTAACTGTCCTTTATGTGACATGAGCTCAGTTTATACACTGATTTTTTTCATTCTTCTGTGCTTGAAGTACTTGAATTTTTCCCTGCCAGCAAGTGCAGATAGCTTACAGACTCTCTGTATTGAAATACCCCGTGTATTTAAGAGCATTGCCAGTTACCAAACTTCAACAGTGTAAGGAACAACAGATGGGAGAGCATAATAACTTTACTATCTCGGTAGAAAGCCAAAAAGCATCAAACTGTCTGAGCTGTGGGCCCAAGAGCACATAGAATGATACAATTATTTTTTTTGCTTGAGAAATTGGAATCTAAGTTATCATTTGGCCCACAAATATGAAAGGTACGGTTGGACATATACAGTCTTTAATATAAAAATGCATTGGCAGTAGATTTCTTATTTACATTCAGAGGATCACTCATGGATCTATAGCAATAATAATTTAAAAATAAGTAGTTATAATACTTTATGAATCTCTGATATAGAGTACTCTATTATTGAACTAAGTGAGACTGTTATAAATCTTTCACTTGTTTTGTGTGCAGAATCTTGAACTCTTCTACTGCAGAATGTTAAAACAAATGTCATTTCTTCTGCATGCTGTGATTAACGATGTGCAGGCCTATGAAACTTTGAGCTGGGCTTTCCTAAACGTATCAGTGCATGATTTTTTTTTTCTTTTTATTCCAATGACATGACCTCTGAATCAATTCAGGCAAGGCTTGCCTTACAATTCATCTTTGAGAGCAAGCCAACATGGGATGTGTAAATTATGCAGAGAGCAAATCCCAACTGTGTGCCGTTTACTTGCACAACAAGCTCAACTTTAATTAAGCCAGGGCCTAAGATCCTTTGCCAGGTTGCTTTCAATACTGATTTTACAGTTCGTAGAGCAACATCCTCACCTATGTGAAAGCCTTTTTAACCCTTCAACAACCTGTCTGTGGTAGAATGTACGTGATAAGGGGCCCTCATAACTTAGTAGTTGACAGAAACGCTCTATGATAAATGTAATCATTTTAGCAGACTGCAGACTTGAATTTAAAAATGCCTTTTTTTTTTTTTTTCCTTCTTCAGTGCAACAGGCACAGAGATTGACATGACCTACCACTATAGGGTCAGTATTAAATCTATGAGATTATCTCCTGCTAACATCAAACTGAAAGGATTAGAAAGAGGTGACCTAAAGGGCACACCCAGGATTTGGAAGTGAGATAAATTCTCATAACTCAAGAGCACTGAACCTCCCACGTGAACTGTGAAGGTATTTCCCCAGTGAGTGGAATCCATTCTAGGGATGCTCGTTACTGTGTGAATTCTGTGCTCCATGAGGGAATAAAATATTAATCCATTTTGGTTATATTCTACAGAGCTATATATTTCAGTCCTATTACAGCTGCCAGCTAGCATCTGTGACTGTTTCACTTCAGAAGGAATGTAGTTGCTGCAATTTCTATTCTAGTGTGTTTAATGTTATTTCTAAAACTTACAGGGTTTGATTTCCGGTCCTAAAATTCAGTGTTGCACCATCTAAAAATCTCACTTTAACAAACAAGAAATTGACAAAAATTTATCACCTTACCAAAATTAGTGATAATTAGGTGTATATGGTTAAACTTGTCATGTACTTGTCAAGTGTCATGACCACTTGTCATAGTGGTTTGGACTTAATTCTGAGTACTGAAAGAGACCAGCTTCATCAGATTAAAATAAATTATCAAGAACATCAAAAAGAAAGATATTTTAAAGAAGAAACATAAATAAAGATTGGAAAGATTTTTTGATAATTATTTTTTTGCCATGTTTTTTAAAACATCTGTTCTAGTTCTGATAAATGTAGTGCCCTAAAGCAGGAGCAAAAAGGTTGCATAAAAACTAGTGGTTAGTTGGGGGGAGGGGGGAAGAGGGGACTGTGTTGTGTGTTGTGCTTTTTTTGCTGTTTTCAAGGGGCTTTAACAGCTTTAACAGATCTCTGTAGTGTGCAAGAGGTTCTTCTGACAGTCTCGAATGAGCTTCAGCAGGTTCTCTTTGCTTACTCAGTTCATTTTTTAGTTTCAATTAGACTTCTGAGGATGGTAATTTGGACTTTTAGCTAAGATTAAAGTGAAATTTTGGCTGTTGACAGTCTGTTCTAAAGACGCTACTATATGTCAAATACAGGCAAATATGACTATCATTGGATTCTGAATCCCTTTATTTATTAGCAATTTCAAAAATAGATTAAGCTCCATTATGCCTCAGTCCTCTTGAATGAAGCTGTCTGGGACTTGATGGTGAAGGTTAAAATTGCAAATTGCTGTAAGTCCTGCTCATTGAGCTGAAAGCTGTTACCAGGTAAACTGATCATATACAGATCTAATGTGTGCCGTGATATATTTTTATGTGAGATTTCCTTTTAGTGCAATCTCTGGAAATATAAGTAGTAACAGTAAAATGTAACCTCTGTGTGTAAATTTTAATGCCTAGTTCAGATGATATCTTCAACATTATTGTATGATCCAGCATTGTTTCTTTTCTGGGCTTTTTAATTCCCATAACACACTCAGTGGATTCTTTAAGACATGTTTCTGTTGGTATTTTAAAAACTATGTATAGCACTGAAAATTAATAGATTTTCTACTAGTTCCTTTTAATTTTCAACTCGTGGCCGTAGAGTAATTCAGCAGATGCTAGATCCCCACTAGAAACCCTCAGATTTAGTTCTTTACTTTTTTTCTTCATAAGCTTGCCATTGGTGAACATGTAAATGTTAGGCCTGGAAATACTGTAAAGATTCTATTTTTAGTTATCAGATATGCAGACACAGTCTCCACAGAGACTACATTCATTTCTGTTTCTTTCTGAAGGTCTGCACACATCTCCATATCTTATCCCAATTCTAGAATATTTTTTTCCAGGCTTTTCAGTAGCTTATTTATATTTTTCTCATCATTACTTGATTCAGTCCTGAAATTTTCTATAGTCTCATCATTGTATCTTACTCACTAGTTTAAGCTAAGTCAAAAAACCTGACATGTTTTCCTTTTTCAACCTTGTATAATTCTTGCTCCCCCTACCTAAACTTCATGCAGTATTCTTCAGTGTACACACTGCAACTTATGGCCCAGCACACCTTGACTCAGTTCATAGCAATTCCACAGGACTGTCAGTCCTGTGATATTTCAGAAAATTACTGATTTTTCATTCTTTCTGAATACAGTTGCGCGATTCTGGATTGAAGCTTTGCACAAGTTTGTTTTGTTTTGTTTTGTTTTTTTTGGTGGAGCCTACAGATGAGTCCTACCTCTTTTCCACTTCTGAGCACTATGGTTTTCTTGATGTTGCCTTTTCACTCCCAACAGTCCTCCGTTTGGTTCTTTTGGGGGAAGCATCTTCTCTTCTGATATCCCTTCTTTTTGAGGTACTCAGTGATTGTAAGGTAGCGTTTGAGTGAAGACTTCTTGTAGATTATAAAAGTGTTAATAGAATTCAAACTTACTGTCTAGAGACATGTCACATGTTGGAGAGCCCACAGGTGCCTGACTGTAGGTAAGAGATAATTCCCATAGCCTTGTATGTCTAGGTGACTAGAAGGGCAAGCTGGTTAAAAGGAACAGACAAAAGCTTAAGTTAATAATAGCAAATATAAATTAAACAAATACGCATTATGGAAAATTTACCAAGCTTTTTAAAAGAAGCATGTGCCAAAGGTGACTTTCCAGCATTGCTAACATTTGAAATCATCCCTTGCAGTTCTTCAAACACCAAAGTGCATGTTGGGTGGTATGTAGTCTACAATAACATCAGCCCCTCAAAAGAATAAAATTTAGGTGAGGAATGTATGTAATACTAACCTTGCTGTTATTTAAGATTTCTATAGGGAGATTCACTAGTTTCAGAAGAGCAAACATCTCTACACTTCAGAGTGCTGCTCCTAGGATACTGAATTTCAAAGCAAACCTTCAGAGGTATTTGCTGAGCAGAACTCAGCTATGGCCTTGTTAATCGCACTCCACTTCAAAGATGGAACAAGAATAATACTGAAAAGCTCAAAAAAGCAGAAGATGATTACTTTGGTTAGGGGCCTGGCAAGTATAACACTGAAAGAGAGGCTGAAAGAGGTGGGGTTTACAGCCTGAAGAGAAAAATAGTCAGGGATATAATTGCAATTTTCAGTCAGCGTGTGTGGGAGGAGGGTTTTAGAGAAAGAAGTCGGCTTCATCTTGGAGGTGCACAGAATAAAGGACAAGTGGCCGTGGACACTTGGTTGGACATATGGGGGAAAAAATCTTCCCAGTTCAGCACTGGAACAGAAGCCCAGGGGGGCTGTCGTATCTCCAGCCCCGAAGATTTTCAAAACTTGGCTGGACAAATCCCTTTGCAACTTGATCTAGCTTTGAAATTGCATCTAAACTTGAAGGTCATCCATACTTTGGGCAGACAGTTAGACTAGGTCATCTTCAGAAGTTGCTCCCAGACTAATTTATTTGCTGATTTTATGATTCAGTATTAAATGTTCTATGTGGAATTTGAAATCACATGGTTAAAAGTTCAAAATTAATATTAATAAATTATTAGATTTAAAATTATGAACCAGTGTGTGTAAACAGAGGATGATTCCCAAGAGTGTGTTTTCTAGTTGAGTCTTGTAGGAATTTATTCTTGTTCCATTGCTAATTAATATCTTTTACTTTTCACCCCACTTTATCCCCCAGAATTGAAAATATTCAATGGCTAGTGAGGAAAAAAGACAAAAGCTTTTTCTTAAAGTGTTTTTTTTTTTTTTCCTTAGTAAACAAATGCATATAAATTGAAACAGTATTAAAATGGAAAAAAGTTCCTACTCTCAGAAATAAGTTGTTACCAAGAGGAAAACTGACTGTGGGTCTTTGAAGGAAGAATATGTCAATTCATGTAGTGTGAGGTAAAACTCACACCTTGTTTCTCATGAAATACCTTGTATAAACTGAGAATACAATATAGAGAATAGGAATGAAAAGATGTACAAAATCTTCTCTGTATATTTGAATTGCTGAAAGGAAACTCTAGTTTAAAGTAAACTTACTTGTGTTTCAAAAACTATAATTAAGTAACCTTTTTTATTCTTACTTTATTTTTTTGTCCTCATTACTGTTTAAATTTTCCCTGAGGCATTGGCCCATTCAGGGAACTACTGGAAAGAGTCCAGTGAAGGGCAACGGAGATGATTCTTCATAAGGGAGATGCTCCAATCCTTGAAAGGGTGAGAGAGCTGGGACTCTAGCCTGGAGAAGAGAAGGCTGAGAGGAGACCTTATCAATACTTAGAAGTATCTTAAGGGTGGGTTGAAGGAGGAGGGAGCCAGACTCTTTTTCAGTGGTTGCCAGGGAGAAGATGAGGGGCAATGGGCACAAGTTGGAACGTAGGAGGTTCCACTCAAATATGAGAAAAAACTTCTTCACGGTGAGAGTGACAGAGCCCTGGAACAGGCTGCCCAGGGAGGTTGTGGAGTCCTCTTCTCTGGAGATTTTCAAGACCCACCTGGATGCAGTCCTGAGTAACGTGGTCTAACATGCTCTAGGCAACCCTGCTTCAGCAGGGCAGTTGGACTAGATGATCTCTATGGTCCCTTCCAACTCTAAAATATTCAGTAAAATTCAGTGAAATTCAGTGAAATTCTTGCATCCAAAATTGTAACCTGTCTCTTTTCCTCACTCCCGAGCCCTAGATCAGTGAAGGCTGGGACTGAAAGTGAGCTTTGACGCTGGATGGTGTTCCTTTCCTACTGTGGATGAGAATAAACACGTTGGTGTCATGACAAAGTATTCACAGCCTTTAATTCAGTTCTGTTAGTTATAGTTTAGTTATTGCACATAACAATGGAGTATATTGCCCTTAAAGGCAAGCTATGTTTAGAGAAGTTGTTCTATTCAATTTGTAACTTCATTATCAAACAAAACAGTAGGAATAGCGGGCTTATTTTAAAAGAAAAAAGAAAAAAATGTCCTGGGTCATTTGTGAACAAAGGGAGGGAAAACCACAGACTGAAAAAGCAGTGCAACTCCAGTGGGCTTGTCTGTAGTATTTTGCTTAAAAGACTCCTTCCCTCCTCCTGTCCATGACTTGTGACTACATCCTCTGTTTTTCCCTGCACTTCTTAAATATTTTTTCATTTAAATTCAACCAGCAAGATTTGCATTTTAAGCTGTCAAACATTTATTTTAAAACTAGGATCAAGTTGTCAGTTCTAATACTACTTTTTTCATTTATTTAACTTGTTATAAAAAGGTAAAGGGGAGATGAAGGGAGGGGAAGTGATCACCCTACCAATTTTAATGACTGGCAGAAAGGTCCTTAACATTAAGGGAGCATTTTTATACTTTGCTATTATAATCTATAAAAGGAAAGTGAATTGGTTCAGTAATGTTTACTTCAGCAAGTCCTTGGATGAGCTGGGATAGACATGGGACAGACAAAATGCTGGCATAGTTTTGGGTCCTTTTTGCTGAATTAGTATGACAGGGAACAGGTAGAGAGTTATCCAATACTCAGGTAATGTTAGCCATTTCTTACCTCATGCTTATATGCAGAATGGATTTGAATACCCCCTAAAGAGAGTTTTGGACATCTTTAGTGCATTGGATTAAACCCAGTTTAATTCCCAGGTCTCACAGGTGTTACCAGGAAAAGGACCGGAGGAGGGGACGGTAATTAAAAATAAAACCACACCATTTGTAGGATTCTGCTTATATCAGCAAAAGAAACCTCCAAGAAACTGAGGTATGCCCAAGAAAGGATGCCAAACTTGTGCTATAAGAAAAAAAAAAAAAATAGTGGCATCATGTATCAGGAATTTGTATTTGGTTTGTATTTATTTGGTTTCATTTTTCATCATGTATCACCCCTAACCTGTAGAGTAAAAGGTATTTCACATTAACATAAATATTAACCACATGCCATTTCTGCTACATAAAGAACTTTCAGCTAATCATTTTTCCATGCATTTAAATAGGAATATTAGAATGAGGGTAATTACTTCAGTTTTCCATGAGTGATCCATCAAGACATTGACTTTCACAGTATATTGTTGCGCAGATTAGTAAGCATAGAATTAAATTAGAAACTAGCACTGGAATATTTTAAGTGTTTTGACAAGTTTGGTATTTTTTTCATTTTTTTAACTAAGTTAGGATTTTATTTATAAATGCATTCCATTCTTAAGAAGATTGGATGGTAAGGGAAAGTTTTAGTTTTAAGATATTACCATTTTCCTTCGTATGAAGAAATAACCCAGTGGGAGCGAAATAGAGAGTGCAAGCAAATAAGTTAGGGAAGTTGCTTTAAACTTAAAAGTTCCAAATTATTGCTGCTGCTGCTGTTATTTTATTTGACATTAAAGATATCATGATTAGCACTGGGGAAGGGCAGTACAGCATCATTGAAGCAAATGCAATTGTAACAAACAAATATGACTTCAATAAAATTATCTGTGGGAATTTCACATTTGGCTATTGTCAAAAAAAAAGCTTTTATTTTCTTTTCCAGTTTTTGGCTATTGTACCCAGATAAATTTTATTTTACAAGTAAGTGGAATAGTCTTGTAAAGACAAAATCTCATGCTGAAAAATTTGTGGTTTTATATTTCAAAAGGCTGAGAGGCTGTCTCAAAACATGTCTCACTAAGTTAGACTTGTGAGGACCTGCCAAGAATTATGCACCGTCATGTTCTATCCACCTTGATAAGCACAAGAATGTACAATTCATTCCCTCTCGAGGTGCAGAAGCAATGCTTTTTTTTCAGTGTTCTTCTCTGCTTGTCTTTATGCTTGAAAGCTGATCATCAGCTAAGTCAGTGATGGGACAGGGATTGCATTGCCAGAATGGAGTATCAGAGGGACCGCTTATTGCATGGTCGTGGATCTGATATTAATAGGATGCTTTGTCAATGGTTGGAAAAATCCTAAGTAGGCATTGACTTCTCTTGCCAATATCAAGATTTATTGGCATGAGAGATATTGACTTTAGCAAATTCATGACATTATTATATCTCAAAGATTAATAAATCTTGTTACCAGCCAAAACCATAAGTCAATATAATTATACTTGATGATGCATGTTTTCGCTAAAGATCTCGGTTTTGTATTATACTTTCATGAAATCTCAAAATATTGAGGGAAAAAAAAAAAAACAACTAAGGGATAAGTCAGTATAAATAGCCACATTCACATTATCATATGTGTCAGTCTCTGGGACTTCATAAAAGGCACTTGCCTGTCTCTCTGCTATTGCATATGCTTTTTGAAATGGGTTCTTTTCTCTTGAAAAGTTGGACTCCTTTTCAGCAATAGGATTCAGTTTTTATTATTGAAAAATAATCAGATGACACGTACATACGTCTATGGGAACTTCTGAATTGCCAGTCTTATTTCCTAATTGTATTCTAAAATATGTAGGTTCAATGGGCTGCATAGGATTGTGGTCTGTTGAAGAGACCATCTTTTTACAAAGCCCGAAGGAAAGCAGTGCTCTAGTGTGCAATTTAGGTTAAAAAAAAAAAATCAAAAGGATGCTTCTTAATAACCTGATTTATTTTGAGCCTATTTATTGTTTCATGGAAAAAGTAATTTTTATTTTAAAAAGACCTTCTGCTATTGATTATACCCAGGGTTTATTTTCATTGGGTTTTTGTCTTGGATTGCATTCTTCAAAGCAGGAGGAAGGCAGGGGAGGCCAAGGAATGCTGCTTAGCTGTCCCTCACAGGGGTGGCAGAGGACCCAGCTGAGATCTGGCACATGGATGCTCACTGTGCAGGGGGTGGACAGGAAAAACTACTCGAGATTCACAATTTCTGCTGCGAATAGTTCAATATAGATACAGCATTGTTTTGGGGGCTGCATTTGTGGTTGTACAGTAATTTCTGGTTCTCTGAAGCATACAGTTTGTAATTAATGGTGCGGAAGCAGGGAACAATGTGCAGTGTGCCTAGGTGGACAAGAAGACCAACGATATCTTGGTCTGTATCAGGAACAGTGTGGCGAGTAGGACTCGAGGTCCTGTACTTGGCACTGGTGAGGCCCCACCTTGAGTACTGTGTCCAGTTTTGGGTCCCTTACCACAAAAAAGACATTGAGGTGCTGGAGTGGGTCCAGAGAAGGGCAATGAAGCTTGCGAGGGGTCTGGAGCACAAGTCTTATGAGGAGAGGCTGAGGGAGCTGCGGTTGTTCAGCCTGGAGAAAAGGAGGCTGAGGGGAGACCGGATTGCTCTCTACAACTACCTGAAAGGAGGGTGTAGAGAAGCGGGGGTCGGTCTCTTCTCCCAGGTCACAGGTGACAGGACTAGAGGAAAAAGCCTCAAGTTGCACCAGTTCAGGTTGGATATCAGGAGAAAATTGTACAATGAAAGGGTTATCAAGCATTGGAATGAGCTGCCCAGGGAAGTGCTGGAGGCACCATCCCTGGAGGTATTCAAAAGATGGGTTGACATGGTGCTGGAGGACATGGTTTAGTGATGTTTTTTGTCAGAGTTAGGTTGATGTTTGGACTAGATGATCTTGAAGGTCCTTTCCAACCTAGATGATTCTATGATTCTAACAGTTATGCAAATCCATTTGCACTGGACTAGTTTTGACTTATTTCTGGATTTATAACCAACTTTACAAATCTGGAGAAGCTTCTGTCTGAAAATATATAAACACTTTTCTTTTTCTTTAATTTCCCCAACTATTGCATGATTTCATATAGTTCTTTTAAATAATCCTATTGCTGAGGTCTTCTTGAGCTTTCTCTCTTGACCATGGCATTTTCTTTACCTGATGACATTATCAACCTTAATAGGTTTTCTTTCCAATTTACATAGTAAATGGCAATCATCTTATTGTGGAAGTTTTGGGTTAATCTGCAGACTTGGAAAAATATATAACATCAAACGTATAAGCTAGTAAATTTCTGAAGAAAAATAGGAAGGGTCACAAAACGTAGACTTAAATTACATGTTTGTGTTTTTTTCGAAGAAGATATAAAAAAAAATACCTATGTGAAGACCTGCAATCACACAGCAGTGGAAGTAATAGCTCTGCACAGGAGTTGAATACAATTTTGTGACAAAGCAGTTACTGAAAATGCATTTTAACAAAATGGAGATACTGATGGGATTGAGGAAGAGGATAAGTTTGTCCTTTCTTCTCAACTGCTTTAACTTCAAATTTGTCACTACTTTGACGTGAGAGGGCTGTAAGAAAATATCAGAAAGTCACCTTTTTTTTTCTGAGAAGTCTAAGCCATTTATCAAAGCAGGAGGACAGCATTAAGAATAGGTGCTTTGCCACATCTGATATGGTTAGGGTGGCAAAGCAGTTTCCATATAATGTGAAGGGATGTAAAGTATTAATGGCTCCATAAAATCAGGTAGCAAAATCCCTTCCTGTAATCTTCCTTCTGCTCCAACAAATTAGTTGGAAGATTGCTTTACTTAAGAGCAAATAAGAATTGTCAAGCGCTTCTCAAAAGTACAGATTAGATCAGGGAGATTTATCATGTTACAGGATCATATCAGTTAGTACTTTAATATATTTTTTTTCCCCACACGTGATGTAGTTTATATGTTATTCAAAGTTGAGATAGTTGGTCTTTTATGATTTGAAGCAATTCAGAGATTAGTGTTGCAGCATAAAAGAATAACAAGTAGCTAAAAGTAAAAAAAGCCGCATACGAATGCTTATAGCATTGCAACAACTTTTAAAATCCTGTATGTCCTCTGTTCCTCATGAGGTTTCAAGGTGACATCCCTCCTGGAACAGAGCTCTTCTGCTAATAGAGACAGTTCTAGCACTGCAGGAAGAAAACAGATGCCACTTCATCTGCAGACTCAAATAGCATGCTTTGTCATGTGAATTAGTATATGTTCTCCAAACCAAGTTTTGTGGGGTATACCCTTTTTTTTAAGTATTCAAAATATTGTACTTCATATTTTAAAAAGTTTTACAAATATAGCTTCCCCGTTATATTCATAACAGCACAGAACATAGTGCAGGCGATTGTGTCTAGAAGACATAACAGAACCTATGATAAATGAGTAAAGTCTAACTTTAACACTTATTTCAATAATCCTCTTCCCTTTCCCTTCTAAGCTGATGCATGCTCATCTGGTTTTTTACCTGGTGATTCTCTATAGCCTCCTATCTACAGTCCTTTGGTAAAAATTGTGTCTAGAAGCCTGCACACTGATCTGGGGGGAAAACTGTGACTCACTGAGGTGCAAATGACATGTAAGAATTTCAGCTCTTTACAAAGTGGGTAGGTCCACCCTCTGTCCTAGTATAACTTTAATGCCAAACCTCTAGACTGCTAAAATCCATAGCTAGGCACCGTGTCTATAAGGAAATAACTTTTCATATTTCACACACATTTTTTTTTATAATAAACTTCACCAAGCCTTTAATTTTCCATTTTGAGTTGGTTATAACAAGGATAGTGGGATGGCTGAGACACTGTTGTAATATTACATTATCTTAATTTTACTGACATATGTTGCCTCTTCCAAGGTTAAACACAAGATTTTTCAGGAAGTTTAGAAAGGCGAAAGCAAATATGTCACCTGCCGTTCTTTAAAGGCCTTACGGGAGTCTGGGAGCAACCAGTCTGTACTGCAAATACCAAACCATGTGCTTTGAATTTCCTGATCAATTAGCAACTTGTCATCTTGCTTATGCTGTATGGACAGACCTGAAATGCGAAACTCTCTACAATTTCCCTTACCTACTCATCAAATAATTTTGTTTATGAGCAATGTAAGGTAATGGTATGTTGTACTGTGTGCAGAACTGAGCTATAAACCTTTGCTGTCTGCTATGGCAGGGGTTCAATTTGTAATCTTTGATTTAAGCCATTGCTCATTCTTTTTATATTCTTCCCTCTCGGTTGGCTGGGTCCCAACACAGTTTGTTCTTTAAGCAAGCACTGGGAGCAATAACCATTAACCTTTTTAAAGTGTCTTTTTAGCATGTCATGAGTTTAGATGTCTTGCTTCTTTTCACCATTAACCTTTCTGATGGGACAGTGCGCTGTGTTTTGCTTACTTCAGCATGTCACACTCATTTTCACCCCTTGCCCATTTGCAGGCGCTATACTTCATTGCAAGAAGGATGGGGGAATGTGGTGGGGAAAGGACAAAGGCAGCATGTATCATACCTTTTCCCTAGGCACATGAGCAGCTGGCGTGACCCTAGCTATGAAATATAGTCCATTAAAGGAGTATCCTTGTTCAGGTGCCGAAGCAGTGCTTCTAACAGCATCACTGGCACTTGCTACAAGGCTTTAATTGTCAACTGTGATAAGGCACTGCAACCAAAGCCCTCAAAACAAAAGCTGTTCATCTAAGGCCAACATCAGTGAAAGGCTCAGTTATTCTTGCTTTACTGAGCATGAAATTGAATTGAAAGGCAATATTAAATGGGTTATTAAACTTAAGACATGGTATCTTGTGATCTTCTCTTGGAATTGCCCTTACCACATGCATATATAATGTGTGGAATATTCTCTATAGGGCTATTCATTTGTATGGCCTTTAAGTTCCAAGAAATGTTAGCATTGCAATTATTCAATCATCATTTTATGATAAATTAAAAATATAGTTCCTTTGAAAATTAAATGTCAGTTCTCTAGTTATTTTCATCCTCTCTATATGCAGGCAGGTATCTATCACAAAGAATGATTAAGGAGTGGAAAGAATATACTTATTTCTAGCACAATTTCCCTTCCTCTCAAAAATTCTTAAAGTGAAAAGGTTGTATTTTTGAGAGACTAATGTTTATGTTGAAGAGAAACAAATTTTTGGTTTATTTTACGTAGCATAATGACTTCCCTCATCCTATTGAAATGGTTCTAGGACAATTGATGTGTGTTTCCTGAAAACAATCCAAGCATTTAAAATTGAATGCCATCATGTAGTAGCATTTTGATCAGAACCGTCTCTCAGGTGAGCAGTGAACAGTTGTTTCCATGGACTTTAGCTGGCTTGAGGGCAGGCCCAAGGGAATTGCATGAAAGCACGTTTCTAGTGCTGAATACAGTGTTTGTTCAGCTTTCCTAGAAACCAGAAAGGACTGGAATATTAAACAAAAGGAATTGATGTAAAGGGCATTTGCTAATTAAACCCAACAGCTAGTGAAGATGGCTGGTAATATAGCATTTCCACTGTTTGCTCAAAAACTACAACCAAACTAGACTAGAAAGCTCCCTTGTAACTCTTCATCATTTGTCCAGCAACTAACTCTTCATAATTTGCCTGCCTGGCAAAAGAAGTATTTTCTAGATATTAACTATCTCTGTAACTAATTGAAAGACTTACCAAGACTAGCTAATTATCGTCAGGCAGGACCATTCAGTAGCATGAAATAGAAGTTGGAGAAACTGATGCTGTGCCTAACAGGCAATTTTGTTAACTGAAGCCTAGCTGGTATGCAGTTTGTGTTTAAGAATATATCTTAGAGTTCTTGCTAAAGAATTGCAAAATTCAGAAGGAAAGAATTCCTTGTGAAATGAATGAAATATTAAATGATAATTCCCAAAAGATATTACTAAAAAGTAATCACTTCCACTAGATGTCTGTCTTATTTTGGCAGTTTGTAATGAAAACAGCAATTTGACTTGGGAAAGGCTGAGAATCATGGTATAAAAGGGTGACCCATATTAGAATTTCTAGTGCTTCAAGCTATAAAACTATCTCTAAAACAATAGTAAAGAAATTTGCCTTTAATGATTCGGAAAAGATTTTTAATTATCTCTTTAATAATTCACCTAACTCTTGAAGATCTGTAAAACAGCAAAAGAAAATGAAGTGGTGATCCAGTCAAAACATTCACAAATAGCTCTAGAGCAAGAAAAAAAATTGAGTAGAATTAAGGATGCCACTGGGGAGGATTTCGGTTTCATCTAATGACTTGGTTTGGTTTATGGCTGCTAACAGACAAGTCAACTGCCACCGCTTCATTGTAAAACTTTACAAAAATAATTTTCCAAATTACTAGAAGCACAAAGAATGCTTAAAGGCAACTTCCACCTGAAAATAGATTTCTGTATCAGAAGAAAAGTAAGGCTAAAATTAAATGCTTCACCAGAAGAGGTTTGAGTTCTTTGGACCAATACAGGTGCTGGAGTGTTACTCTAAAGATGCTCTGATGTTAGGGTTCCATCTTATTCAGAACTAAAACTATTATTTTCAGATAGTCAGGGTCCTACCAAATTTTGGTGTGTTTTATGCCTGGGATTTTGTCTTATACCAATGGTCTTTCACAAGAACTATAGAATATGACTTGGATTGTGGGGCCATCTCAACCTTTAACTAAATCCTGGATGCACTTTTCATAAATCACTCTTTGGTCATAGTATTTTGTGGCTCTACATGGGAAAAACAAGGATTCATACCACTGATTTTGTGTATTTTCTTCTTTTTATTTACAGTAATGAAATGCCAAGTTGTATTTTTTTCCTGCCAGGCATTTCCTCCCCCTGCCATTAAATCTTCCATTGTTCTTCAGCACAACCACTAGAGTCCAGGGAAATGTATCAAAGTCATTTTTATTTCAAATACTATAACAATACTGATTTTATTTTCTGTGTTAAGGAAATTAGTAAATCCATCCTTCCCACATGGCTCAATCAATTTCTTTTTGAAAGGGAAAACCTGTGCTGCTTCTACCTTCAGACAATATGTCAGTATTTCTACTATGATATGTAGGCAATGGATTTAGAGGGATTTATTTTTTTCCCCCATAAACCAACTAGGCTCTTTGCTCTGAATTTCACGTTTGAGGTATGCATGCTTCAGTTAATCCTTCAAGAACTGGCTTTAGCACTGCAGTTTGGGCTTCTGCCTACCTGAGGTTGGTTGTTCTCACTTTGTGAGTGCTTTGTCATTTTGTGCAATAATCTTTTGCAGTCCTATTAAGACATAAGATCTCAGAGGTTCGTTCTAAGACTGTCAGGACACAAAAAACCTAAATAAACAAAAATCCAAACAAACACACAAAATCAAAACCCCACTAGAAAAAAAAAAAAGCCATAAGCTACAAAGACTGACTTTTTATAAGATAAGATGTTCTTTCCTGAAAAATCCTCAGGCCAATTCTTCTTGATGTGAGTTGCAGCTCTCTGACACTGGCAAGGGCAGGGCCACAAGGAGGTGAAAGCACTGTCTTCATCACATGCAGAAACTTTATGGTGACATCTTAGAACTGAATACAGGCTTTTATTTTATTTTTAGCTCCTACATCTTATACTTTATTTATCCGGTTTTCCTTTTATATTTTACAAACCATATCTATCAATCACACACAAAAAATGAATAATTTGTACTTATACTAAATGCACACTGTTTTAAGAGAACTTCAGTCTGGCATTTGAAAATCTCCACTGGGGACAGAAGTAAAAATACAAGTTCATGTTGGTTTTCAGGTCTACGACAGTATTCCAAAGAGTATGGGAGAGCATGGAAGAGAATATAAAACAGCATATGACTGTCAATCTCTTCTACCCCTCACTGGGTTCCCTTGGTAGAACAATGGTGTCTGTAACCTGTTAACATATTCAGAGGCAGTTTAAGCTCAGCAGTTTTAAAAAGATTGGAAATATTTGTTGTTGGTTTCCTCCCTCCCCCCCCCCCTTTTTTTAAAGGTACTTCTAAATCTCACTAGTGTCTGCTCTTACATGCAACAGGGATTCTTTTTAACATTGAGGTGAGGCCTCAGGCTCTAATCCATGTCTCCAGGCGACCTGCATTTAAGGCTTGTCAGAATAATTATATCTTGCTGTGGATGGGCATAAGCATTCTTCATCTTCTTTAAGATTCTTGCCCGTAAACTACCTGACCTGAGCTGCTACCCTTCACAATGGAGGAGGGGAGAGTAAAGTAAAATTAGCTATGCATGTCCTGCTGTCAGCCTGAGATCTCCATCATTGACTCGTGTCAACCTCCTTGTCAGGAAAACAAGCCATTCTGCCTGTGCTTTGCTCTATGAAAACAATGTGTGCTCATTAAAAAAAAAAAAAAAAGGAAGAAACATAACAAATCCTTCCATGATAAAGTTGTCCCAGAATCCAAACCCTACATGTTTATTGAGATATGTGTCCCTGTAGCCGTGACCACCATTGCCTTGAACTGCAAAGAACAGACAAGGAGTGATTGAGTGTGGATTTTTCCTCTTTATGTATTATACTTGAGTTTAGCCTTGGTCTGGCTCCTAAATAGAATAATCAATGCCATTATCTCTTCCTCCCTTATCTAAATCACATCAGGAGATCAATAGCTACAACAAAGACAGCCAGTGCTTTCTTTCCACTGGGACTCATTACTTTGCTGCCCAAGATGGGCTTATAGATATTCTCAGGAAGGTTATCTGGTGTTCCCTGGTAGTTAACAACAGCTGTCAGTTATTAATGGTGCTCTGCAGCCTCACCTTTACAGTTTACAGTAAACAGGACATGTTTATAACAAAATGAATCTCTACCGCCTTTTTTCCTCATCCTCGCAATTCTTGTTCATTCTGTAGTTTCCTCTCTCCCCTCCTGTCTGCTGCTGCCATCTGAGGCAGCATGTCTGAGCATATCAAACGTTGGAGGCCTTCTCATTGAGATTCCTTGCAAGTACAGGTTTGCTTTTATACAGGCTAACATCTGCTACAGTATTACAAAGACTAATTAAAATAAATTCAAATCCTAAATTAGTCTTTTCAGTAACACTTGTTACAAAAGACACTGGGTGCATAATATGGTTAAGCTGAAGCAAAAGTTGTATTTTGATTGGGTTTGCTCTCCAGTCAGGAGCAATCTCCCCAAAGAACTTTACATTTGCAATGCCGTACTTTCCACTAGACTAATAACAAAGTATTCCACGACTGTCTCCTCATGTTTATTTATACATATCAACTAAATGTAAAAACAATGCTTAAAAAAAAAGAAAGAAAAATACACTTCTCCTGTCAGCTTGGACTACACTGCCTGTTTTTCTTGTCAAAAACAGACAGCCAGTTTGCAAATCCTAGGTGAATGGTATGACAGACAACTCACCCATCAGGTCATCAAATCCTCAAAGGGGTAGTTAGCCAGTAATTTAATGGCTTCACTTTCTGCAGAGGCACAGCCTCAGATTAAGTGCAGTTCCCACCCCACACCATAATCCTGCCTTGGGGGGCTGGGCAGGGAGCTTGAGTAACCCCAAATTTCTGTGATGAGTAAAGAGAAGTAAGGCAACGGTACCTAAAGTACATTTGGTATATGTCAAAAGCATTGACAGCAGTTAGAAATACATGGATGACCAGGATTGTATTTATTTCTTATTACATGCTTCAGAGAAGCAGAACAGGGTGCCCAAGCAACAACATTGTCACTTTTCTGGCCTGCAAGGCTGTAAATGGATGAAAATGAGGGGAGAGCAGTTTTGAAGCCGTGCCCTCCAGACGTACTAAGCTAGGGAGCCAAAACATAAAGGAGTCACGCTGCATCTTTTTTTTTTTCCTGATAAAACGTCAGGATTTGCTTGTTGAATCTTACGGACCTGACCTTATGCCAAGTGACAATAATAGGAGTTTAGTGGTTGGATTTGGGTAGGAACACGAGTTACCTTTCTTTGCATGAAAACTAAGGGGTTTCTGACACACGGAAGATAAAAGAACATGTGATGTGTCAGGCCTTCAGACCATCAGTTAATACCGCCGTGATGTGAAATAAGTAGCCGTAAAAAGACTAATCTTAATAAGGAACTGAATTGCTCATATTTCCGTCATTTGTGACACTTATTAGGAGAGGTTATTGCAGTGGGGAAGGGGAGGTGTGTGTGTGGCTCTATGTTAATAATACCTTTTGGACTTTTGGTTGACTACTACTATCTGCAATCACTCCTTATTTTCCATAAAATAAACTAACAGGGATCAGAAAATATTTACTTTTGTTTCAATTGTCTCTTAGGGTACCTAAGAAAATATTGAGGAATGTGGAGTATGGGACTATTGCTTTCCTTTGCCTGCACAGCATTTCAAGACATCTTGGCCTCAATCGTTCCTGCTTTTATTTTTTTATGCCTTTTAGGTGTGGTTTTGCTTATCTTTTTCTTTAAAGATTTTGAGGCCTTTTTTAATTATTAGCTTGGCATCTGTCCTGCTACTCAAAGACACTGCATCTTCCAGTAGATGGGAAATAAGTTAGTTGTAAAGAGCCTGCATTTGTTTGCATATGAGAGAGAGAGCGCCCTTATATATACTGTTTGCTTTTATAGTTTTTATTCAGGGCTAAAATATAACTCGAGGATAGATTTTTCCAGTAACTCTCCCTTGGCTACTTCATTTTTCTTACACGAAACAGCAAAGTAGTGCAGGAGTTAATAAAAAACAGGTCTGTAAAAAAGGCATAATACATTACAGACAACTCAGCACCAATATTTATGTTTTCTTTTACTCTGTCAGTCCCCAGATTGAGTATTTCCAAGAACACCACAGGGAAACTTGCAGGGAAATCAAAATGGGCTATGGTTGGGCATAATCAAAACAAACAAAAACTCTCCAGAAAATACCTCTTAAAGTAACCAAGCTTCAGAGTAAGATAATCTCAGCAAAACACTTATAAGGAGCATAATGAATGAAAGAGATGAGCAGCAGAAGCAACTGAAGCTGTCTTAAATTAGAAAAACACGAAATGGTGTTGTCTGTGTCTGGATTTCTTGAGATGTCTGTGTAAAGTTCCTTTTTCTGATATTTTCTTTTTATGGCATAAATAAAATGACTTGTGTCTACTTTGCTGCCTAAAATAAGTCTAGGAGAAAACATGAACTGGTAGTTAAGTTCTGGATCATTGTTACTGGGGTAATCCTGTATTTTTATCTCACATGATGATGAAAGACTTATATCTGTTAGAGTATACCCTTCTTTTCTTTATCCAGCAATGTTTTTGTGCTTTTCTCTACTGTTTTAGGGGCTTTCTATGTGCTACTAGACATCCACCATTGTCTCTGCATTACTATTGATGTCATAACTGTTCAAGGCCAAGAACAGATTAAAGCAAACCTTTTATGCCTTTAAATCAAAGCGTGATCATTAACTAACGTGAAAGTATATCTCTGCCATGGAAAACTGGGAAGCTACGTTAATGTACACCTTCACCTTTGCCATGCTGAAAAACACGTGGTGCTGGAATATGGATTAAGTCCCACAGGAGCTCCTAAAATAGTGAAAGTTTAGTTATACAGTTCACAGCATAATGTTTGGCTACACTTTAGCAAAAAAAAAAATGAGAAGGGAGGAGTGAGGCAGCAAGACAGGCACACGACGCTGGGGTGCTGATGCTGATGAGACGTTTCACTAAGATGATTAATGCCCATTTACAAAATTGGGCTATTTACAAAATTGAGCATGTAACTTAAAGACTGCCTGGGTTAAAAGCAAGTGTCTCTGCCTGCTGATACCACTTTTATCCCGCGCTGTTCCCCCTGTCCCATTGTGCCATAATTACAGCTGAGCCTTGTGCAGTGGCCTGTCTCAGGTGGCATTAGTCCAGGTCCTGCTCGCCGCAACTGCTCCTGTCTCTCCCGGTGTGTTGTGCCAGCCTGCGGGAGAAGGGAACAAGGGAACACTTAATGGAAGGCGAGAGGTTTCCATTTATGGCTGTTACTCCACTCTGAAGAGCCATTACAAGGGTGTTTCAGAGCACAACAGGAAAAAACTACCATAACTAGGAGTAATGGGATAAGATTGAGGAAAGGCAAATGGAGGCCATTTCCTGACAGTGAGATCTATTAGACTGTGGAATAGATAAGTCTCCCAAGGGAAGTGGTAGAAGTCCAAGCACTTGAGTCATTTAAAACTACAGTGGACAAAGAGCTCAGGAGTATGTAATAGAGAATCACAGAATCACAGAATCACAGAATTGTGGTGGTTGGAAGGGACCTCAGAGATCATCGAGTCCAACCACAAAA
>JAOQGH010000023.1:51329448-51345037 GCA_025769975.1 Gallinago jamesoni
CTGAGCAGGTAATTTATCTGCTCACAACGCACACAGGGGGTGTCCCCGGGTCCCTGTGGTACCTCAGCCAGGCTCAGAATAATCTACCAGTGGCCACAGAATGAAAGACTGACATAATATATCCTTTTACCTCCAGTTTCTGGAATGCACACAGACCTGTTGAAGCTTTCCAGCTTGTAGTTTCCTGCTAAGCATTTTTTAGAAAGTCCGGTTTCTAGAGGAATAGTAGCTGCAGGTGTCTCTTAAAGGCACACCTTCTATAATGCTGTTCCACAACCTTTTCTGTAGATGTTTCCTTTGCAGGTGACAAGCTTCAAGCTTTTGCGGTTGCATGAAGTCCAGCTCAGGGGACAGCTTCCCTTTCAGAGACACCATTTTCCCTCCACCCTTGTTATTCATTACACCCTGTACCCAAATATGGATAGCAATATTAGTTTCAATGTCCTGGATGCCTTGTACCTTGTTAAGCCATTTATGTAAGTAACCTAAAACATAAGGTTTAATCTCAGTGTTAGCCATCTCCTTCACCTTACTACCATATGCTACCATGATGGAGTGGGCCTTGCAAGAAGAGAAGTCCGTGGTCCTACAGTTAAACTCAGGAAAGGCACCTTATATGTGAGGGATAGTAAGAATGTGAAGCACAAAGAAAGTATATGTGAGAAGCGCAGCAGAGTCTAGAATTACTAAAAGAAGCAGGGATAAGGAATGACGTGGTGCCAGAGGAGAGCAGTCAAGGTAGGAGCAGCAGAGTTCTTAAGTGTACTTCAGCATGAACACGATGCAGAGGGATAGTGATATGAGTAACGCAGTACCCCCGGGCAATAGACCTAAGACACCAAGTTTTTCATAATTTGAAGGCAAAATAAAAGGTGTTGAACAGGAGTCACCAGAGAGGGCAGAGAGACATGTTAAATACTTCTGGTTTTGGAAATTCCACTGCCTCCAGGAGGCAGGATTGATCTTATGATTTGTTGACTTAAAAGTTGCATCTAACCTGTAGCTTTTCCTCCTTTCACTGTTGCATACGTAACGTAACCTTTGATTAAACCACAGATCGCAGAATTCATGAGCGGGTTGTGCAATGTGTCTGTGACTCACTCCTCCTCTCAGGCTATACCCCTTAGTGAGTATTGGCAGAACAATACTACCAGCATAAGAATTGGCTTGATGTAATCTGTAATGTTGTTTGTGCTAGAAAATGGAGAATAGAATAGTTATGGAAATGGCTTACGTTCAAGAAGCCCTAAGGGGTGGGCTAATATACTAAGAAATCTTTAGCATCCTGTAATGATTTGCTGCCTTCAAGAAGCTGGTTTCTTTTTTTCTGTGACTTGTATGTCTTTCATTGTTGCAAGATTCATTTTAACAAATCTGGTCTGAACACTGTATTGTTTGCTTCATATTTTTACCTCCTTTCCCTGTTTCTTTTTTTTAAACTTTTATATGAATCGTATTTGCTGCTTATGTCTAAGCCCACATGCTTTGCTATTTTAAGATTCTCTGATTAAAAGCCTTAGCCAAGAACTTAAAAAAACATATTAACCGACTGTGGACTTAATATCGTATTAAGTCTTTTTTATGTTGGGCTGTGAAAGGCATGGATCTTTTTCTTGTGCCTGGATGGTGATCACTTTATTAGTTTTTTTATTATTTTTTTTTAACTAGCTATGATGTCTAGTTCCAAAATTTTGACATCTAACCAAGATGTTCATTTGGTCAGTACTTATATCTTTCCATTTCACTGATACACATGCTCAAGATATTGAAGACAATGTACTTTAGTACAACTTGAGATCTCAAAAGAAATGACAAAGTTGCTTATTGGTCTTTTTCTAGTTCAAAACCTCTGTTTCACTCGATGTGTTATCTCCTATTAACAGAAGCAGCTTAAGACAATTCTATGTGTTTTCTGTTGTCTATACTAAGCAGGCAGATCTTCTATTTCTTGCTATTCTGTTTTTGCAGAGAAAATTCATCAACTTTCTGTCTTCAGAAATAATAATAAAAGTAAAGAATCAAAGTGGTACCAGAATAGCTGTTACTTCATTTGTATTTCATATTTATAATGCTCTTCTATGTTTAAAATAATGACAGAATGCTGAGGAGCAAAATTGCAGTGACTATACGAATATTTATTCACTAAACAAACACCTTTGTTGTATCGTTTAGTTGAAAGATAGCTCTATTAAAAAGCATGTCTTATACACACTCTGTATCCTACCATGTATACAATATACAGTCCAGTAGAAAGCTATGCTGAAACATGTAAACAGATGAACACAGCAGATATAACCATAGTACATCAATATATATATTTCCATACTATTTCTTGTAAAGCGTTTTCCAAGATGGAGAAATAAGGGAATGTGGATGGAATAATGATTCCACTGGTAATAGTGGCATCTGATCTACAGAGATGGCTAGTAGATTTAACTCGCTGTCAGCTCCTGCCTTCTAGGCAGCAATCTTTCATGCAGGATTTACCATAAAGATCAGAAAAGCAGCTGGCAACTAGAAACTTGTTATATAAAAGACCTTTAAATGTCTTCTGCTATCTAGCTGTGATGTGGTGTGATTTACTTAAAAATGTAGCTAACGAATGCACAAAATTATTCAAGGCCCAGATCTCCAATTAGCTGGTAAAATCCAGTTATGGCTTTAATTGTTTTAAGGTTTCTGTGTGGATAAGAGTCTGTGAAGAGCTGAAAACAGGGGGGATAGGGACATCTGTGTTCTGGAAATTCAGTTTCCGAACTGTGGCAGGAATGTTCTGCTGGATGCATTTGCACTGCCATTAGTGAGTGGGAAGCCACAGAGTAAATGTTAAAGAAGAGTAAGATATGGCAAACTGCAGGAAAAATATAGGGGAAAATAGGCTGAAGGACATGTTGGACATTTAAAGCAGGGAAATAACTGAGATTATCATCTTCCCTGTCACTCAGAGCATCAGTGCAAGGTGTACAGTCCGTACAAATCCATGCTCACTCTACACTGCTGGTGGGAACGATGTATCTGCACTGCAGTTGCTACTGAGAGAATTGGATTGGGACAATTTCTGAAGGTGAATTTTCAAGGTGCCTTTCCCAAAGCAGAAAGCTGTGAGAAAATGTGGTTGCCATGAGGAGGATTTTTATTTCTTTCTTTTGTAAGGTGCAAACTTGATCAGTCACCCATATTCACTCTTTCCGCCCACCCTCCCCCATGATTCCTGGATTTCTCTCTGTATTACCAAGTACCTAATTCTGCTTTCATATCTGTTTCAGCTATCTATCTCTCTGTTATAGCTACTACAGCTATATTTCAACAAGCTACCCTGCTGAAATATCCTGTCTGAAAACTCAGACCGACAGCTTAGAGAGTCAGTTTGGACGAATGGATAGATAAATGGTTATCCAGAATAGTTCTTAGAGCTGTCTATTTTAGCAAACTATTTAAGCTGTCAGCCTCTGTGTATTTATAGCCTACTTATCACACTAGTATCTGAACACCTATCAATTTAGTGTTAGAAATCCAGTCCAAGTCTCAATCCAATTGTGGAGGCTCACTGGCTGTTCCCCATTTGCCTTAGAAGAGTAGAATAAAAGACATGATATCCAGCCATGCTTTGCTTTTTTCTTTCCTAGTCTATTATCTGAAAGCTTGATCCAGAGCTTCCTAAACTGTCAAGAGAGGCTCTTTTTGGTGATTCCTTATTAAATGTTGTTTGTACTTGTTCAGAGTACAAAATGAACAAGTACAAACTCTTCTCTGGAAAAGGTTTACCTCTTTATGAAAAGGAATAGTTTCATTAAAAAGTTTTGCAAAACTTCCAGGTTGAGACTTTTCTTTCAGTTTTTCCCAAACTTTTCCTTAATTTTTAATATTTTTACCCTTTTCCATTTTTTTCTCTTATCCATGAAGTTGGCTTTGTTTCTTATATTACTAGTTGAGCAATCAGAAAAAAAGAGAAAGATTTATTCCTTTCTACCCTCACCCTGGTAAAAACAATGGATACTGCTTTGTTGAAAGTATCACCAAGTGGTACAGATGAATCTGGCAGCCAGAAATGCTAAGCTTTGAATGTGAAACAGTTCAGTTCTCCAGCATGCCGAGCTGAGAGTCATCTAAAGAGAGGGAAAAGGGGATTTTGAACAAAATGACAAAATGAAAAGTTTCACATCTGATAACTTTCTCTTTTTTTCTTCTTTTTTGTTCTTAAGGAAAATAAAAGATTTAAGAAAAAGAAAAGAAACTAATGGTTCTTAGTGTTATGCTCCCAAGTGTGAGAAGGACATCATGAGCACGTGGAGGACTGCTCTTAGGGTTTATGCTGATCAGAAAACTGCATCCCACACATATCAAAGCAGATGCCTACATCTTGTCTTTATAAGTGGTCAGCGTTATAGACTGAATAAAAGAAAAAATTGGTTTTGTGACTCCTTAGATTAAAAGACAGAATAGTCAGAATATTACAAAATACAGTATGATGGGGCAATACAGTTCTTTGTGCAGCCTGTGGCTGTTGCATACTGCCTGTTAATGCAGTCGGATGTCATTAGTAGAAGTCAGTCCACTTGTACTCATGGTAAAATCCTCACAAAAGCCCTTCTGCAGCACTGGAGGGTTTATGTTTTACCCCAGATGCTCTGAGAAAGCACAGGTAGCAGGAACCAGGTTGGCACAGTCACGAGTAACCCATGTGCATATAGATGTAAGTTCACACCTGCGTTATTACTTGGGTCACTCAATTTTTTGGTCATACCTCCTATAAATGAGCAAAGAGGAAGACTGAATGTGTGCAGCCAGGAGTGTGCACACTTGTTCAAGAAAGAGCACTTGTGTCTCTTTGGGGGGGAGCTTCCTTACATGATGGTCTCAAGGGGCAGAAGATTTAATCATTATTTTCTAATTTTGTCCTTGCTCAGCTGTAGTTGTGAGGCATTTGAGGCGGCAATCAGTCTGTAATATATAAGAATCTATCCCTTGGCCAAAGGGAAGTGGCATTTGTGGCCCAGTTCAGAGTTTGCAATTTCTTAGCCATTGTTGCCAAATCACACATGGCCCATTTATTTTGTGTCAATGTATTGGTCCCTTTTCCCCTAAGGGAGATCAAAAAGGAAAAGCTTGGATTGCACTGTTTCCTTTTCACTGAATTTGAATTTCTGGTGCATACAGGTGATTAGTTCCCTGATTAATTCCATATGGAACTGAACTGGAAGAGTATTGATGTTTTTGGCTCTTCAGTTAGATGGGAGAGATCACAGGGCAGTTTACTAGATGTTTTCATGGACTCTCAGCAGGCTGCTTTTTGATGCAGTCAGGAACATGCATATTTTTCTCCTTTCTCTTCTGTTAATGTTATTAATTTCTTTCATATAAGAAAAAGAAAAATGAGATGTGTTTGAAATACTAAGGGCAGACTGGGGCTTTGGGGGGAACATTTCAGTGGTTGGAGAAAAATCCATGTTAGAATTGGGAAGACATAGCTGAGTGTTTGCTGGGTATCTGCTCTCCTGAAAGAGCTGAGGGAGAGAGCAACCAGAAGACGAGGAAACAACAAAGGAATAAGCTTGCAAGAGGGTTAGTGAAAACATTGGAGGACACTGCAGGATGGGTCTTTTTACTGGCTCCAGTTGGGATGGAGTTAATTTTTCTTCAGAGCAGCCCGTATGGTGCTGTGCTTCAGATCTGTGGCCAAAACGGTGTGGATAAGACACCGATGTGTTGGCTTCTGCTGAAGAGAGCTTGCACAGTTTCAGGGCCTTCTCTGTTTCTCACTCTGCCACCCCAGCAAGTAGTCTGGGGGTGGGCAAGAGGCCGGGAGGGGAAGCAGCTCACCGAACTAAGCAAAGAGATATTGCAGCCCGAATAACATCATGCACAGCAATAATATGGGGGTGGGTAGTTTTTCCGAAGTAGACATTGCTCAGAGGCTAGCTGGGCATCGGTCTGCTGGAGGCAGGAATAGTATTATTATTTTCTTTACTTATTAGACTGTCTTTGTCTCGACCAGCAAGCGTGATAGCAAGTTTTTCTTGCTTTTGCCCTTCCAATTCTCTTCCTGATCGCACTGTGGGCGCATGAGAGAGTGGACTGGGTAGGTAGGGGCTCAGCTGCCAGACAGAGTCAACCAGCCACAGTCGGTGATGATCTGACTTTGGAAACAATGAAAAAGGCCAAGTGAAGATAAGAACTTGGTATCAGCTCCTCCCTGCTATGCAGCTGTATTTACAACTAACATACTTGTTGTATTCATAGGTTGTTTGCAATAAAAATGTAATGGGGAGAAAAGGACATGCATATAAATTTAAATCTCTAGAGGTGTTAGTGACAACTTGGTCTCAAAGGAAAGAGCTGATCAATGTATAGGGAAGATGAAGGGGTTGTGATCATGATCAGACAACAAGGTTAGCAATATCAGCCAGTTCTCCTAAAATAGATGGAAGAGTTGCAATTTCATGTCTTCTGCTACAACCTGGCCTTGTTTGCTGGTTTCAAATATAAAATAGCAATAAAGCATCCATCTACCTGACATTCTTTTATGTTCTCTTTCAATCACAAGCCGCAAAATGTTTCTTTTCAGGTTTATTCTGGTTTGGCAGCCCTGTTATTGCCTATCACTTTAAGGAGTTGAAAGACTGAGGATTGATTTCATTTTCTTTTAGCTCTCAAGCTTTTTAATGTGGAATCTGTTTCTCACTTGGTTTGCATTTCATCTAGGATAATGCTGGCTATCAGTGCTTGAATAATAATTGAACTGAAGCAAGCTGTTCAGCCTTAAGGACTCAAGCTGGGAAAGTTGTGTATGTCATGTGTGGATATTTCAAAAGAATTTAATGTTCCAAAATTAAGTTGCAAGTAGATACAGAGGTAGGGAAAATCTGTGCAGCTCTGGCTACGCAGCTACACCACTGCCTTCAGTACTTCCTCACTGTACCTGAGCTAGTCCTTTATGCTCTTAAAAAATTTTCATCATTTGTGGTATGCAGTAAAGCATTACAGCACTGGGAGGTGGAAAGTGGCATACTGGTAATTTTGAAACATGGGTGAGCCTCATGGAATTGTTTCTCCTGCCCCTTCATATGCTTAGTTTCTGTTGAATGGGCCTTTAATAGTTATCCTACTTGAAATTGCACTTTTATTTAGATACCATTAGTGCTGCTAAAACATAGATCCTGGTTTTAGTTATTGTAATTATGTTGTAACACCTTTAGTTTACAGTAACATTGTACCATTATTGCTTCACCATCTGTAATCTCTGCTAATAAGTATTTGAAATTGTGGCTCAACTGGCAGGAAAAGCAAGCTTATTTTACGCTATCGGTCTGTAAATGCATTGTTAATTACGCAGTTTTTAGATTGCTTATATTGAATGCCACTGTTTGACACATCCTACTTGAATTTGGCAGATATCAGAAGTTGGAGATAAGTGGGTTGGGGTTGCAAGTTGGGCTCACCTGCAGTATGAGATGGTGAGCACCAAGTACTTGAAAAACTCCTTGTCACAGGCTTGGGCCATGACTTGGGGCAGGATTTTAGGAGATTGAGGAGCAGAAAATTGTTCAGTTCATCAAACTTAACAGATGCCTACAGAATGTTGTGTTTGGTTGTTGGTTTTTTTTTCTTAGATTGCTGTTTGAATCATTCTAATCTTCTTTATAGTATTCTATTTTTTATAGTCTCCTTTTTTTCAGGTTGGGGGAAAAATTCCATTAATGGTCCAAATAGTAATTGCATCTTGTAAGTCACAATCTGATGGCTTGAAAACATGGGTTAATTAAAACTTCACAAACTGTTTTAATCTTTGAAAAACCTTCTCCTACTCT
Organism: Gallinago jamesoni; assembly: GCA_025769975.1. Taxonomy (NCBI): domain Eukaryota; kingdom Metazoa; phylum Chordata; class Aves; order Charadriiformes; family Scolopacidae; genus Gallinago; species Gallinago jamesoni. The sequence continues at coordinate 51,337,257 of JAOQGH010000023.1, forward strand.
ACTTGATCCAGACATAGCACTGAGATTTCACCATTATATAAGAACTTTTACGTGTTTTAGTAGCTATTCACATGCAGTTACTGTTCTGCCACATTTAGACAATGTGATTTCTCTGTGCTCTGGAGATGAGAGACAAGGAAGGATGTATTAAATATTAAGAAAAGAGCTTTCTAGAAGAAATTCTGCCATTTGCATAAAAAATGCTGCAAGACACAAAAGTGTAAGTTAATCACAGAGGTTAAACTACAAAAGAAAAAGTCATGCTTAGAGAGAGAGAGGGGGATTGCTGTTGTAGCTATCTATGAATTTATGATACTGCCGATGGATATCTTTTAAATTTCAGAATTAATGAGCACCCTGAGGATAATGAATGATAGTTGGTTAAAAAGGAATAGAAGAGTGAAGGGGCAGTACTGAATAAAGTTTGGGTTCTGCTCTGCAGGGGTAGGGTGTGCTAAAATCCTTTTGCGGATAAACTTATGCTGGGAAAAAAAATCATGCTTCAGCCAAATAAGAAATTGCACAAACAAGTTACAGCATAGCCCCTGCAGCTTAGCTCCCTTATAATGTAAAACAAGAGACAGCTAAGTGCGATAACTTAAAACAACACCCTAGCTTTTTCTTTACCTTTGAAACTTCAAGGAGAAATGCTGAGCTTTCAAATGTCAGATGGTATCCAGCCTGTTAGTGACTTCCTTTTTCAGAACAGAGGAAAGGAATTGGGCTGCCTTGGGACTGTATATTGCTGTGTTCATAAAGTTAGGAGAGGATTGTACACATTTGAACCATCCCTCCCTGAGCAGGTGCCTGTAGAATCCCATGGCATGTACATTTGCAGTCTTTCTGAACTGTTAACATGTTGCAATTGTCTGAAGTACTTGCTTAGTATATTCTTTCTTAGGTTTAAAGTGTTTCTTATCAGTTTTGATGAGCACTCCCCATCAGGGATGAGGTATGATACTTCTGTTGCACTGCTCAAGCTGAGCCACGTGATCTTAATGGGTCAGATGGGCTTCAGACTGGCACCTCTTTTTTTTTTTGAGTCCTGCTATAGGGTAAGATCATTCACATACACACAGAGCGAACCTCAAGAGGTATTCAGCTTATCAAAAGGCTGCAGGCACTTTCATGGGCATCTCCTGGAAGTATATGGTCAGTGTCATGGTGGGGCTATGGATTCAACTTCCCTCTCTTGTGGGTACACACTTTATTACCACCTGTGTGCAGATCTTCATGTTGCACCTGTTTTCTCTCCCAGCTGTGGCAAACCAATGGCCATAAGTTTGTCAGCTGCCCAACAGTAAGCAGTTCTTTAGGTTGTGAATCTGCCACTTGCGTTATGGAGGGAAGGGAGCAGTGTACTTTACAGGTTTGTCTTAGTCTCATAACACAGTGTTTTTTCACCGCACCGGACTCCTTCATCTTTGCTCAGTTTGTAACATATTTAGGCAGTTGCCTCCATGGCATTTAATTTTGAAATTTGATGAGTTTTTTCCTTGCCTCTAGAAAAAACTTTTATGCTTTAAACATCAATTCAGGCATTTGAAAAGCTCTACATGGCTGAAAAACTGCTTTTAATCTCACTTATTCCCCTCTTTTGTCAGTCCTTGTCATGAAGAGCCCTCTTTGATAGGAGTATTTTGTCCTTATCAGGGCAGAAAGAGTGCCTTGCTCTTTAATATACAGCCCTGAGACTTCCCTGTATGAGAGTGTTAGATAAGGTCAGACAAGTAATTTCACCTGCCCTCGTACTTTTTCTGATCAGGTTTTTCCTTTCCTAAACAAACTTTTTGATAGGTGAGCAAACCAAGGAATGTATGACTGCAGCAAGTAGGATAAAATCTTCCCTCCCCTTGCAGAGGTGGCATTCAAATGGTGAAGAGAAGGAGTTTAAGCTGTCCTCCTCTGGTTAGGGGGATCTATCTGGGGGGATGTTATCTGTTTCACGTGCAAGTCTTTCCAAAATCATACATAATATACCCTCTGCCTTTCTCTTTAATTCCATTACATGCATTCTTCATTTTAAGAAATCATGCCCTTTGCTGTATTTCTAGACTCTCCAGCTGCTTCTCCTTCTGCTAGACATGGTGCCTCTGTATATCAGTGACAGTGATGTGAAGATCATAATTGGGTTTGATCTGAGTGCAAAAATAGCAATATAAAATGTGAGAGCAATTATTTTATTTTCCTGGGCTTTGAAACTGTTATCTTAAAGGATAAAGCAGAATAGAGGAACATGAAAACATTTCTAATCTCTTGCCATTCTCATCCCTTTTTCTGACCTGTCACAGTTCCTACTTGATAAACAGGTCAATGCTAGTGTTAGGATTGTAGTGTTAGCACTGGACTGCCCCCGTACTAACACAAAGGTAGCTACCATTGTGGGGCCAGCAGGTGGAGGGAGGTGATTCTACCCCTCTGCTCTGGTGAGACCCTACCTGAAGTACTGTCTCCAGCTCTGGAGCCATCAGCACAGGAAAGACATGGACCTGTTGGAGCAGGTCCAGGGGGCCTCTTTATCAGGAAGTGTAGTGATAGGACAAGGAGTAACAGTTTTAAGCTGGAAGAGGCTAGATTTAGATTAGATATTAGAAAGCAATTTTTTTTTACAATGAGGGTGATGAAAACACTGCACAGGTTGCCCAGAAAGGTTGCCCCGTCCTTGGAAACATTCAAGGTCAGGTTGGATGGGGCTCTGAGAAACCTGATCTAGCTGAAGATGTCCCTGCTTGTTGCAGGGGAGGCTGGAATAGATGACCTTTAAATGTCCCTTCCAACCCAAACCATTCTATGATTCTCTAAAGCCTTATGTTAAACTTACTACCTTTATTAAACACGAGGATTTTTTTCCTGAAGCCTGTTCCTTCACCCATTCCTTGCATGGATCTCTTTAAAATAAGCCCTAGTTCTGCAGTCTCCCGAGCCCTTACCAGGGCTGTGGATGGCAGTTATGCTGTGTGATTTTTTTTATTTCATTTTTTTTTAAATAAAGGTGGTTCAGTGCCTGCAGTACTTCATGCTCAGAATTGAGAAAATGGCGATGTGCTCCCAGAAAGCATCAGAATATTTAATCCCCAGGGCTAGGAGGTGCAGTATTTATATTCATATTTATTTCCCAAGTGATTTTAATGTTTTGGGTTCCTTTTACAAAATAGGGATGCTGTCGCTTTTTTTTTTTTGATGACAAGGAGAGTACGGACAACACAATAATAACTTCCATTTTCATTAGCTACATCTCTGCCTGTCCTGACATTTTCTGATTAATACCCCCTAGAATTTCAGCAGCAGCAACAACAGCAAAAAATACTGACTGCACTTGAGGTTTATTAGCAGGTTGAGAGACAGGGAACAAAAAAGAATATTCCAAAAGTATATTGACTGTGGCAGAAATTTGGGTCTGCTTCCAAGTGATTAATATAACAAAAAATACACCTGAGAAATAAATGAGTAGGATATTATTTATATTCTCAGAGATAGTCTCCCTTAAGCATATAGTATTTATATTTCCTCTCTGTTTTTAAAAATACTTTTCTATGGAGCTAGTTTGTGTGTTCTCCACACAAAACATAACACTTATGAGAATGAGAGCCACCGTATTTTTAAAGCTTCGTCTGCTCTGTGTGTAAATGGAACAGACCAGCTACAACTGGTGCCATTTGTTTTAATCATCCCGTTGAATGGAACCGTTTTATGGAGAGTTGGCTGACACAGTGTTTTCAAATAATGGCAATAGCCAAGAGGGCGGCTACGGCTACGACTTTCTCAGCAGTGCTGTTGTTCTTTGGTCTGAGTCCTCAAAATAAGTATGAGCGATTCTTGCAAAAAACTTAGTGGGTAGACAAAAAAAGTATTTCCAAATTTGGTCCACACAATGATATAGCTGTCCCAGTGTCTCTGTCTCCAGCAGTGGAGAGTATTAGATCTTGGGGAAAAGTGCTAAAACTCCCACAGTGGACAATTATGGAATAAGCTGCTCTAAGTGAAAGTTCCTTCCAAACCCCAGGATGCCTTGAAGTATTTCTGTTCCGTCTAACGTAATAGTAGATCTTCATATTAGTCCTATAAATGCCAAATCCCGTTATTAATCCTTCTGGAAGATTAGTTCTTTTAAAAGTCAATTCTGCACAGTGGCTGTTCAAGAGAAATAGAACTTCATCTTCAAATAAAAAGAGATTCTTTCTGTTTTCAAAGCAGGACAAGATCTAACCGATAATTTATAAACATATTTCTCTTCATGGCTAGCCTGATAAATTCCAGTTGAAAGACACGAATTATTATTCATCCTGGTTGTAGGCAAGTGAATAAATGATGTTGCTGCTAGAATATTCTTGAGATTTCTTTCTAATGCTCTTATTTTTTATTTACTTATTTCAGTTGTTCCTATAATTCTTTGTATAACACTCATTCCGTAATCCTTTGAAACGTACTTCAGCTGGTCTTCAGAGCATCCTACACCTTTTTCTTTTTTTTCATGCAGGTTCGTGATCTAAGTTTTCAACATTTAATTCACTACTAATCTTTGTAAGAAATAGGATAATAAATTCAGGCATTAAAGATAAATATTAGGTAAATTATAAGGCTAATGTGTTCCCAACTTAGTCATTTTCTGATACGCATTGACATTTCTGGAAGACATTTAATTATTGATGTACAATATATCAGGAATGATTAATCAAAAGGGTATCGTAAGTTCAAATGGATATAAATTATGTGTTTTATAATGCTGACATTATTTAATTTACTAGGATTTCAGTTTAGCAGTCATCTTGGATTAGACAATGTAGGGGCACACTGTGGGAATATTAATTTTTTCTGACTTCCCACACACTTTGAACTGGCAGGAACTAGGCATAGTTTCCAAGGCTAAATCCTATGTAGAATTTCAATATGAATGCATGCCTGAAAGACTGTTTAGCTTGTATAATGGTGTCAAACACAAGCAATCTTTAAAAAAAAAAATTACATTGGCTTGACTTTTCCAGGACTGGAGTAGGGGTGATGTTTAACCTTTTAATGATCTTACCAGCGAGACCTATGTTGTACCATAAGGTGGTTAAAAATACCATCATCCATTTTTATCTAAGATTTGATATTCTGAGGTTATACTGAATAGTGTAGAGGCTGTAGATTTGATTTTTCTTTCTAATACAAATTTTACTCTGATGTGGTAATGCAGATATTGCTTTCTCATGAATATGTAACAGCATAAGGAAAAAACTGGACAGTATCTGTTCTATATTAAGAAATCTATTTTCTCTTCATTATAAAACACAAATATGTTCCTAACAGAACTGTCCATACTGTAAGTATGTTTAAATCAGCTGTTACACACTGGTCTTAGGCAAAAAAGCAGTTCATTTATATTCAGCTTCTGAACATGCTGTCTATTGTGCAGGTTGGATGCTATCTGACAGATTCATCACTAGGAGGATTGGGTCTGTGCTGATGATTCTTCAGCCCTCCTGAAGGCTGTATAAAGTTTCTGGCCTTTCAACTTTTGAAATGAGTTTCCTTTTCAAAGTCAAACTCCTCTCTAAAATGCCTTTTCCAGCTTGAACAATCAGTTTAAGAAAAATCTCATATCTAAAGCTTTTTAAAGCAAATAAATAAATGAATAAATAAAACCAAATAGTAACCTTTTGGTGGCCTTCAGGCAAAATTGTCTTTTCAGTGAAAATCTGGATGCAGTTTTAACTAGAGAATCTGTATTGGGAAACATGGGCAGTTAAGAATGTTTTGGCAGTTTAGTATTATCTCTCAATCTGACTTGCTCAATCATTCAAAGCAGATAGCAAGTCCATTATTAGGACCTTTGGTTATCAGGTCGCTTAAGTGTATTGAGGTAATATTGCTCTTCCTACAGCAACCATGGCAACTGAGGAATATTTAGAGGTTCCGTTCAGCAGCATGCATCAGTGATATGTAGGAAAAAGACAATAGCTGTCAGACAGTAACCTCTCTGCTCTGAGTTACCTTGGAGAGCAAACTAATGGAAGAAGAAAAAGAAACGCCCCACCACTGTTACAGGTGAGAGCAGTCCTGGGTTTGCCTGCATCTTGTGCATGGAAGTATATGGGAATTCTTAGGCCTTTTGCTTTCCCAACATACCATCCACCCATTACTGGAAGTCAGGCAGGCAATGTATTACTTCTTTGCTTTTCTGTGAAGAAAGGTGAAAACATCAACTGTACGGCTAATACTTTATTACAAAATGAAATAAAAAGATCATCTTCTCAGTATGGTAGACTTCAGCCCTTATGATGATGCAGTTGAAAATTCAAGCAAATTCATTTGTATTACTACAGTATCTACACAAACACTGCAAGAGTATCTTTTGTTCAGTTTGGAAGAACTGAGATTGAGCTTTTATTCAGGATCTTAGCTTGATGTTGGATAAACAATGATTTTGTTAACAGCAAAGCAATAACGTAAGCTAACACAATGCAGCTTGAAGTAAATGAACAAAGAATAGAGAAACATCATTCACTCATGTCCATCGTGTGGGTATGAAAGGGACAATCCCAAGAAATCATTGAAGACAAAGGGTGAGGTGGTACATGTTGGCAGTATTTTGTGCTTAGTGTCACCCCAAAACAAGTTCTGATCCTTTAGGTAAAAAAATTCAACTGTCATGATTAACTTATAGCAAGGAAAGATTGAAAACAACAAGCAATACTCAGCGGAATGCATCTTGAGGGCTGAATATATGTTTGTATAGAGGCATTTTAAAATTGCATATTTTAATGCATGAAATGCTAAGATTGGTTTGTAACTTCAGAAGAAACTGAAAATGTCACAAGATATTTATGTATTTTATAGAGTACATCTTTTCTTCTTTCCTCTTCATTAATCATAAGAACTTAGAAGCTTAACAAAAAAACTTTCTTGGCTAATGAAATTGTTGTTCTGTGGGAAGTGAACCTTGGAAGTCTAGAGCAAAACCCACAAGCTATACGGCGTATTTGGTCAAAGAGTTAACGTTAGTTTTTTTTAGACTACAGCATAAATTTGGAATGGGGAATGAATTTGAAATTAATTTACAGAAAAGGGGGAGAAGAGCGTGTTTTGCATTTGAGAGATATTGCTGTATTCGAGGATGGTCAAATTTACCAGTAGGGGTTTTTCTACTTTCTTTCCGCTTACAGACCATGAAATGTAGCTTAATACTGTTGATCTATTGCACCAGCTTTATAGAGGCTAACTGCACGGTTAGGTGTAGGGGGCAGTGTGCCTATCCGGAAGCAATCTAGTAAGGACTCATTCCGCTGCTGCTGAGTTAAAATCAATATGTTTAGGGAGAGAAACATAGTAGTAGAGAAAAGGCCTCTTCTGCAAGGGTTAGAGGCTTTTCAATAGCCAGTTGTCAGCCAAGTGAGTGCTTTGTTGGTTGTCCCTCTGCGGGAGCCTGTGTGCAAAGTGGAAATTCAAGGTTGAAATGGGATCTCTGCAATCATTTATGTGAAAGTTGTACAATGATACCCCTAGATGAAAGAATGCATAAAAATTCATAAGATACATGAGGAGCAAATTTCATTAATATTTATCAGCCTTCTCCTTTGTGGAATATATAGATGTTAGCTCATTGTTGCATTTAAATGCAGTATACTCAAGACAGGAAAGAAGTAATGGGCAGTAAATTTCAGCAACCTAATACTTCAGAGTATATCTGTACATGGCCATGGATCCAGAATGATAGCATCCCTGCTTTTTCACTGAATTTCACTGAATTTTTTTTTGGAGTTGGAAGGGACCATAGAGATCATCTAGTCCAACTCCCCTGC
>JAOQGH010000023.1:51345137-51426316 GCA_025769975.1 Gallinago jamesoni
TCGCCTAGCAGGGACCTGTTTCCATCCCCCCTCCTCTCTGAGAACCCCTTCTACTGCTGGGTGAAAAGTGGGGGGAGCATTTTCAGCTACTCTTTTCCTCATGTGAGTTTGTAAAAATTAATTGCCTTTATTAACATCCCAAATTAAGGACTGCATTAAGGCAATTTGGTTTTCAAACAGTTATCAGACTGTTCCAATTGCCTACCATCACAACCCCAGCAATACTGGAAAATTAAATTATGATGGAAAAACACCATCATTTCTGCTAATGTAGATGGCTTTCAATCTCTTGCACTCCTTCTGAGAGAGGACGAAAGTACAACCTGTAGCTCATCCATCCTGTAATGCTGCTCCAGAAGTGTAGCTGAAGTGGAGAGAGTGGAGAGAGTTACAAATGTGCTAAAGCCTATCAAATTCTGCTGGGGATATTCTTGTTCTCATGCTAGGGGATAATTACTTGGAACCAAGGTGCTTGGCAGATGTACTTTGTGCCATACCAGAAAATCAGGCTGAGCAGCACACTGTAATAAGCAGTATTGTATAACATGTTGTTCCAATTAGCTCATGCCAGGACCTATTAACAGCACTTTCTCCCATTTTTATTCCCAGCCAAACACAACAGTAATACCATTGGGAAACACAAGAAAACAATTACAATCAATCCATCAGTTGTAACTAAATGGCAATATATAATCAGTTACTGAGGGGTCCTGCACTGTTTTGTGTTGACTGACAGGGCTACCCTGAAGTAAAACCAGAGTGAGAGCAGTCTTAGCTGCGGTAATTCTGCTTGTTTCCTCAAACTCAGTGCTTTCACCTGCCGTGGTTCTCACCTGAGACTTCCTGAGGCAAAACAGCATCTCGCCCTTCTGGGATGTGCGAAAGATATCACCACCTACTTCTGTATAACAAGTGCCTGTCTTGGTTGGCAACTTCATGTTGGCAACTGATGCCACTACTTCTTGTGATCTTCTGCTATCAGCGGTCATAGTTTCCAGTTGTAGGTGCTTTGTGTTTTCATGGCATCCTCCAGCACATACATGGTATTGGATTTTGCCTTCTCTCTCTCCTTAGCTACTGCACGTCTTGGCTGGGTCTGCTGTTGGTTTCCAGCAGTGCCTGTCTTCTCCTTGCAGTTTTCGGTTGAGCAAAATGCAATAGCTATGGAGAGAATTTTTCCTCAGCCCATCTTTTAGATCAGAGGTTTATGCAGATCCAAGATATAGCAAAGTGCCAGAAACACCTCTGTGAATTTCTGCTAAGTGGACCCTCCAGTTTCGCACTGCATTACTGTGAGAGTCAACTGCCAGCTGTAAGATAGCAGCTAGACCCATGCACATTCTCTGGGCTATTCAACAGACTTCAGAGAATTACAGCATTAATCGCTGTGTCAAAAGTGGGAAAAAAATTAAATAAACCAATCAAAATTGATGCAGTACTTTCCGTGGTGGAAGCTGGCTCTAATGGACTGTCAGAGGCACACTCTGGTGTGGAACTGTGTGTGGCAGACCTGGGAGATGCTCGCCACTCAACGGGCTATTACACAAATGCTACTACAGGAGCAGTTTCATACAGCCCTGGGGAGAAAAAAAATAAAAGAAAAAAAGAAAAGAAAAAAAAAAACCACAAATCAATGGTCTGGAAAAACAGAGTTGAAGAAATGATGATAAGACTGTAAGAGTCCTGAGAGAATTGAGGGCTCTGACCCTGAGAGGATTTTAACTAAATGGCTACTTAGTTGATTGGATTTACTTGGGGACAGAGGGGTGGAGGGGCAGGGAGGAAAAAGCTTAAATGAAGCTGGATGAAGAAAAGATTCTCTAATAGTTCAGACTGAGCAATAGTAAAAGCTTTATTATAGTCTTGTTAAAATTCCCCCAGCTGAACAGTTATTCAGTTATCGTGTTAAGATCCCACTATAACATGTTCCTAAGGGTTTTTTTCAGTCTCAGAGGTTGTATCTGTGACACAGTAGAAAAAAGTCAGTAGTTCTCCAACTTTTTTGCCAAAGGGCAACTGTGAACTCCTTCCTTGTGAGACATCAGCAGAGCTGCACGGAGCTCATCAGCCCAATGTGAGCCACATACAGACCATTTAGATCAGACTTCTCCACCTGCCTTTTCATCTAGGCTACAGAGTGTGTCTTTAAATTCTTGTTCTTGTCTATGTACAGCCAATTTGCTTCTTTTCTTCTATTAAAATGTCATTCCTTGATTTTTCTTTCACTGAATGACATGTGTCTGTGAGTCCTCCCAGCAGGTTTTGCATCTTGTTTTTTTAAATCCACTATTAAGAACTACTACTTTGTATTATTCCAAATATATTCCACTGCTCCAAACATCTGAGTTTCTCTCCTCCTCTCGTTTTCTGAACACTTTGGCTGTAGCTCAAGATCATTCTCATCTTACTGTTAGGGCACTTCAGGTTAAGTGGCGGATCTCCAGCTTCAATGACCTTTTGCATTCTGCAGCCAGGAAAATATGTGGTAGAATCCCAAGAGGTATGTGATTGACTGCAAGGGCACCAAGGCATCGTTAAAGGAGTACTTATTGCCATACTCCGTGCAATGCACACAGGCACATTCGTGAAACTGTCATACTAGGTCTAGATAGATAGTTCTATAAATGTGAAGAAAAAATGTAGCGCAAAGGACGGTGTCAAAAGAAAATGTGTCACCAGATGGCAAGCTGCTGCTATTAGTACTCCTGGTTTATTTGTTTCCATAGCAAAAAGAGTCTAGGAAAAAAGAAAATATCCTCGGTCAACTAACAGAGCCCACCCACAGCAAGGCCTTGGGGGGGGAGAGGGAGGATGGGAATCTTTGTCACGGACTTGCAAGAAAGACCGTTTCTGTCATGGAATTTCTAATATCACAGAGGATCAAATTCTTCTTCATGGAAGAGGCTGTTAGGTCAGACCAGGTCCCTAGCTTGGTGTTGCTGGAGTGGTGTTAGAACACACGTCTGTTCGGGACTTTCTCTTCCTGAGAACTGATTCCTGTGGCCAAGCCGTCTGAGGGTTACTAGGGACCCCTCCAGACCAACAAAATGAGTCTTCCTTCAGAGCATCATGTGAATTCTTCTGGGCAACTTTTTACCTCTTTAGAGTGTTGTAATGGCTGAACTTATCATGCAGTATCAGCAGAGGGTCTCTTTTCATCCCCAACTTTTTGTTAAGAAGGAAGACTTAAGTAAGCATAGATGATTTAGAAACCAAAGAATCATGATCAAAGTTCATGAACGTAATGGTTTTCCTTGTAGTTTACTTTTCCTTGGGAGTCTAGCTTGTTTAGAAAGACAGGCCTCTGCTTTTGCTTCAAGCTCAGATAGTAACTTCATTTAAAGCAAGTGAAACAGGATCCAAATGTAGAACATCCCTGATTCATTAATTATCCTGTTGTTGTAAAGTGTGGTACTCAGCACTGCAGAGCAATTCTCAGCAGACCCCATTCAGGGTTCTGTTCTACCTCTGCCCATGGACACCAGTTGTCAAGGGCAATGCCATCATGCTACTTAAGACGAGCCCTAAGCTTTGTAAATGTTGTAATATTGTAAATATTTACAAACACTATTGCTTTGTCAATATGGAAATTAAAAATCACTTCATATAGAATTTTCACTTTAAAAAAATTAAGTTAGTGCCTAATTTTTGTTGGGATTGTTTTTAGTCTTTGGGGTTTTTCAGCAGCTGGATTCATGATGTATACTTATAGGGAATCTCACTGACACCTGCTTACAAGCAGCATTTGCACCTTGCCTCTGTACTCCTGCGTGTTACTCACCCACTGCGTCGTACATTATTTAAAAGCCTTGATTTTGCAGACGTTTATGTATGCTCTTAATTTACTTACATAAGCAGTCTATCCTTCAGAAAGCTGTTGTTTTATGCTTAAAAAAAGCTTTTAAAGACTAATCTTAGATAGGTTCCTAAATAAGTAGCGGGATCCTTTTTCAGTGTCGGAGCACGCTGTGCATGCCATCACGTAATACTGGGAGCTTGCAGGGTCAAGAGCCTGTTTTGCATGGGGTGGAACAAATAAATCTGTGAGGACATCCTTGTGTTCCACAGACATGGAGTGAAAATTCTGGGGTCAGAAAGAGACCACATGGCAGAAAACATCAAAAATGTTTCTGTTAAGGATGCATTAGAGCAGGCTGATGTTAATCCATGATGAATTACAGCAGTACTAAATGTTGCAACCAACTGAGTACTGAAAGACAGCATCAGCATAAACATTAAATCAGCAAATAGTAGGAGACAGAAATCAGTTGCAGATTGTTATGACAGATGTTATCTCAACTCTGTCTCAACAACTACAATTCCTTTATTAATCAGAAGGAATACAGAAGTTTTACAAAGATGAGGATGGAAGTTGAGTATTTTGTACAAACTTCTGCTGTCTTGCAGTTGGATTTCTTTCGCCTGCAGTTTGCAGGGACTTGGATGAACGGTATGAACCAGTGCTCTGGGTGGGATTACATGTGCGAGAGTGGTTTCAGTCTCCACAGAATCCCTGCCTGTATCTCACCCAGGACTAAGACTCCTTCAATCTGCTCAGCAGCAGGCTCTAGCGTGATTTTCGCAGGGTTTCTTAGGTATGATCTGCAGGGTATTTTGGACTCCCGTCTCTCACAAAGGCAGGGTGGAGTTAATAATTCCCAAATAATTGGGAATGAGGGAGGCTTCCATCTTCCACTGAGTTCCTGCTGATGTTGCAAATGCCTACAACTTTGGGGAAAAAATATAATCATCTTCAAAATAAAAAGAGAAGGACATAAAAAGACAGGAAGATGAATATATCAGCATTATGAACAGCTACGACAGTGTTAGCTCAAGGAATAATTAGCACTTTACATAGATGTAAACATGTAAAGAAAAAGTTACGTGGTTTTAATAATAAAATCCTCCATTTCAGAGGAACCACTGGCTCTGTAGCTAACTCTGCTTAGTGACTTGGAACGTTTCTCAATTATATATTTATGTACTGTAGTTATTTAAATAATTATACATCAAGTAACATTTGTGAGTTCAGAGAGGTAGCAGAATATGGTGCCTGCAAGTAAATCACCTTTGTGTGTTTGGAAAGTAAAGGATTGAAAGATGAACCTTTTCTCACTGAGAATATGATTGGAATTTCTGAGTGTGCTGCTGCTCAGCCTGCACCTTGGTAAAGTGTGGGTCTGCTGTGCTGCTGGTGGTGTGTAAAATCCCTAGAAGATGTTCTGGTTCTAGACAGCTTGCTTTGAATATTCATTCACTGAGTTCATATAAATTCAGATGATGGATGTCACACTATTTAGAAAACAGACTGGAAAATTATTTCTGGAGTTCTCATACTGGTTAACCTTCAGCAGAAGAACAGTAGAGGGACCAATGGAGAGAGAGTACATTTTTTAGATTTTCCATATTTTTCCTGTGCCTTGTAGTTCATTAAGTATTTTATATTACCTTGTATAATAACTATATATTACCTTGTAATATATAGGGAGTGTTATACTTAATAGTTGGTCTTTTATTCAGTTTGAAATTACTGAGCAATTTTTAGAGCATATTCCACTCAATAAAGGACACCAGCACAAATTATGTTCTCCTTTTCATGACTTCTTAAAAAATAAAATCAACATAACTAAAGTTCTGGTTATAAACTGGAACTCAGAATTTTGAGATGAATCCAAAAGTTGCTGAACTATTGGTATGCAAAGAAGCATCAGTCTGCCTTCTAGGGCCAAAAAAGAAGTTTCATTCTGACTATTTTTCAGTGTTTAAAATGTTTGGGAAGATTGTGTATTGTTTAAATATCATGGAAAGGTTCAGAAAAATATTTGAGTTATCCTGTTATCAGTGACAAGTCAATTTTTTGTGCATTTAATTTTGATCATGGCTGTAATCACTTTGCCTGAAAGCTCTTTACTAAAGCTTTTTCTACAACAGTCATTTCAATTTATTTTTTCTTTTAATGTAAATTTATCAGATGTCAGATGTTTCTCTACAGTTATCAAAGGGACATTGATAGAAATTATTTCCTTGCATCATCTTAGCAGCAGCATTATCAAGTTGTTAATTTCTTTTTAAAATATATCATATGTATACAATTCTTATTCTGTGTTTGCTTTAGTGTTTTGTTGAATGCAGATGGATTATATTGAGAATTAGTTTATAAGACTTGTAAATATAAGGATGAAGTCTGTGAATTTAAATACTGGTATAGGAATTAAGCTTTCCTTCAACAAAGACAATTCATGATAGTTATTCTGGAAATACTTCAATCTGTTAAAGCTGAAATGACATTAAAATACACATATTAAATATGTATTAGATAAATCTTAAGCCTGAAATATGCAAATGTTGGAGCCTGTAATTGCATTTTTTGTTTTTCCTGATGTGTCTATTGATTTTTTTTGATGACACCAAATTTTCCTCTTCTGATCTTTTAACACTTAAAAAAAAAAAACCACACAAAAATGCAGTCTGCCAGGTTTAGTTGCATTATTGTGGAATCCACAGTGGGTTTCTCTGTTGAACTAGTTACTCACCTCAGCTTCAGTATTTATAAAGTACATTTGGTACATCTTAGATATTAAGGGAAATAAATAGCTATATAAAACCAATTTCCAGTCAAATGCTATTTGAGAACTTGGAGTAAATATTGCATCATTGTATGCACTATTATTTATTATTTACATGGAATAAAAATAAGACTTTGACCTTCAGTGATTCAGTTGTTTTCTACGATACAATGAAGGTTTTACTAAATGTAATTTAATGTTCTGGAACATGGGTAAAAAGATGTGCAGATACAGACTGTAAGGAAAATGTTAATTATCTTAAATTTAGTTACAGAAAAGACCATGATGAGAATACATAAAAATGCTTGAAATGCAGCCAAAACATCTTCCAAAGAACATTAAACGATTGCTGTTTACTAATCACAGATGATATAGGCACAAAGCTGCGGTGAGAAAGATGCTTAAATTTCACCGGTGTGGGTAGCAGCAGAGAATCGGGGCCAGATGCAAAGTGGAACCTCGGTCTTATAAAAGAGTAATTTGTCGAAGGCTGAAGCAGAGCCTTCCCCGTTACGTCTGGCCCGTGCCAGCTGGGCAGGTCAGCAGCCTCTTGTAAGTGACAAATGCCTCCTCACAGAGTTCCTCATCCCAAAGTACCGACGCACATTGTGTGTGATCTTTGTGAGGAGTTCTGCAGCCTTCAGTGCTCCCCTCTCGTCTTTAATGTAAAGTCTGAAGGTTACAGGTAGGAAAGAAGTAATGGGACATGACAGCAGCAGTAACTACTTGGTAATTGCGTGTGTTTAAGGATTACTGTCTCATACATGCAACTGGGAGCTTCCTTCATTGTGGTAGAGATGGAAAGTTTCACAATCCTGCACTTTCAGACAAAAAAAAAACATGTGTTAGCCAAGGATGAAGCCAAAAGGTCTGTTTGTTGCAAGGATTGCTCATGACTGTTGATTCTCATCTGAGCACTCTTTACTCTCAGTTCCTTTGAAAGTATTGCTAATTTCTGACAAGCCTCATCTTGATGGTTTCAGGCCAAGCTGAATGTTGCCTGTTCAGCCAAGCTGAATCCCAGAAACCTAATTTTTGTTCCTATTAAATACAATATTTGAGATTTAGATAATTAATTAAATTCAAACAAGCATTACAACGCGCTAAATTATTGTTTCCCTGCAGAACTGTTTGAGCTTTTTCCAGTTTTGCTTAGACTTTTCCCTTCTCCCCCCTTCCTCCAAGGAAGCAAAGTGTAGGAAATTGGGCTGGCACTTGGCTGGCTGGCTTCCAGTTCTTCTCCTTAGTTTGAGGTGAATAAGTAGAAAAGACAACAAATAAAAATATCCACAGCGACACGCTAATGAACATGGATTGGACTTCTGACTCCTCAATATCCAAGTGGTTTGTGTGAACCTTTGTACTCTGCAGAATACTAGTATTTCCTAAACTGCTAGGAAATCTGAAAGTAAACTTCCCAAATCTGAAGGCGAGAAAAATACAAACCTTGAGGCAAGACAAAGGGTCAATCTTTGGGTAAGAAAAGGGCCCAGGATCGTCTGTCTGAGTCAGCAGATGCTCTGTATAGCAAAGTTCTGGAAAGTGTCCACTCCCTCACTCCCTCATCCCACCCCCATCCTTTTTTTTTTTTTCTAATCACCCTAATGAATGAATTTATGAATTACTCCAGTGCCAATTCACCATGAAGTGAGAAGAGGAAAGAGGTGTGAGATACTGCAGGAGAGCAGGGAGGGACTGGGAAGGAAATGGAAGGGACCAGGAATGAGGCAGTGACTGGGAATGCAGAGCAGTGCAGGTGAGCCTTGGCCCCAAGTCCTGCACATGCTTTCCACTAACAGCAAGATGTGTCCTGTCGCTAACTTACCCCCGACATCTGTTGAAAAACCAAATTGGAGAGTAATGAGGAGTCCAAAACATCACACTCTATCCTTCAGATCACAACTAGAAACCTCATGTGACCTTGCCTATAGATTTGGCATGTGTTTGCAAGCTGCTTTTGGGGAGGTTTTGCTCTGACCTCTCAGGAGCAAGCACCATGAGCTGGTGTGGAGCTGGCCCCCGTGTCCAGGCAGGGACAAAGGGAGCTAGGGGAGCGAAACCAGTGCCCAGCAGAGCCCTGGGAAGTCTGGTGGGCCTGGCGTGGTTGGGGAAGAAAGGGCTCATTATATTTTAGGCAAATCAGAAAACAGTGTAGCTCATAGACCTTACAGGCTGCGCAACAGATGGTGTTGTTTTGGCTGGCGCAGGAGGCAGGTGTTACAGCAACTCCCAGAGATAATGGAGCTGCAACCAGCAGAGTTGAAAAGAGTAGAGAGAGTTACAGGGCATATCACATTTTCATGGTAAATAGCTTTGAAACTGAACTTGGACTTTGGAGGCAGCCCCCTGACTTGTTCGCTGCTTTGAGAAGGAACAGAGATATGATGGCATGAGCTGCTTTGGGCTCCCACGGGAACAGTGTGAATTGCTGAAAATACGTAACCTTGTCAGGCCTGAGACATTGCGGTTATCATCTGTTATTGTTGATGTTTTCCATCCCCATATATCACAGAAAGAAGAGATGTGCTGTCTGGGAGAAGTAAAAGTTTTGAAAAATGGGTGTAGATGGTCCCCAAGCATGGCAGTATTTATCCACCACAGCGGTCTGAGAAGAGAAAAAGTGTTCAGCCAGGGAACGGGTCTTCAGGCTGCAGAGGGTCTTGTCTTCAGCGATGAATCCCAACCTGTGAATTTCTGGCTTTTGCTTCTGTAGATGAATTTCAGATTCAGATTATAAACCCTTGCTGGGCACGCCTCTGCTAAGCCCCAAACCCTGCTCTGATGGTGGGCCTGGCCCAACCTCTGCTGTCCCCACTGCAGCTTCACCCCTCTGCTGGGCTCCCAGCCCTGGGAGTAAGTGTCCACATGGGCCAGGCACCGCCTGGGGAGCCTGCTCTGGGGTACACACCCATTAGACCTTGCTCAGCTACTTGCTGCTGTGGCTGCAAAGAGCTGACTAGTGAATTTTGCTGGCTTCCTGATTTAGTTACTGTTCACTTGACTACAACTACTTGTACTGCAACTTGGGCAGATGTAACTGCTATTCAAGTGAAATTCCAGAGGCTTGTGGTACAGGCTTAAAAACAGGGCAATATTAAACCTTATTAACTCTCTTTTCATGTTAGGCAAAATCCTGACACCAGTCTGCCCAGTTTATTTTGTCACTCGGGCATAATTTGCCATAAAGGAACATTTGAAATCAAAAAGAAAGGTTCTCACGCTGCTGTGCTAGGGCAAAGAAATGCTGGATGCACCTGCACAGGTTTTTTTGCAGGTCAAAAATAAATATTGCTGCAACTTCATCAGGTCAAGCAAGCCTTCGAAGTGCAGAGACCAGCAAACATTGGTGTGCATCCAGCTTTAGAACTCCTGGCTGGGCGAATTACTTTTTAGATATTTCTTTCAAGCTGCAATTTCAAGGGTTATTTCCTCTATTTCTTCTCTGTCTTATTTTAGTTAATTTTATTTCCATTTCATCATTGTTACCATGAAAGTAAATAGTAACACAGTTGCTATAATAGTTACTGTATACAGATAATTAAAATAGAAAAATATTATTCTACTTGTTTCCTTTGACTAATTTAATGAAGAGTCATTGAACATTTTAAATGCCACTTACCATTTAAGATGTACTTCCTGATGGTGTTAGCTGCTCACTTGGCAGATAGTATAAAGAAATACAAGCTGTGTGTCCTAGTTAGATGTAATACCTGGGCTATTGTATCATGGGGATTCTTTTTCACCCAAGGATTGGTTTGAATAGATTTACAAAATATTTTAGACCTCTGAATCCCTAGAACTCTTTCTACAGATTTGTCAATCACTTCATCTGTTCTTGAAAGAATGTACAGATTATAACTGGTTATACAGATGAATAGAATATAAAATAATCTTATTGGAAATATAATCTCTCTGCTTTCTAATTTAGACTGCCAAGGTTAGTACGAAGTGTTAGTTATGATTGAGGAAGACTGATGCTCAAATTGTCTAAATAGGCAACTAGAAGTCTCGCTTTACAAAGAGGGTTACAAAGCTGCTCATTTTTCAGTGGCTGAATGCTAGAAATATGTGTTATTGTTGAAGTACAGCTCTAGATTTTAGGTGATTTAGAGACTTAGCTTGCAGTAAGATATTATGTCTAAATACCGCTGTGTTGTGATATCATCCATGATAAAATAGGGGCAGTTCAAATTACCTCTTAGGCATGTCTGTGTGAGAGTGAGTGATGCAATACTTAATCTGATCTGTGCATATTGCTCTTGGCTATGTGCTACCTGGTAGTCTCAAACCCGTAACTTTCAACATTTGAGGTTCATTTTCTAAATGAACTCAATACCCACGCTGCCAAAAGAAAAATCTTGTGTAGAAAAATAAGGTGAAGAATATTTTAAACCTTTTGCGGGGCGTTGGTGGGATGTTAGCAAGGTGCATAATTTCTTGGCAAGTATTATCAACAAGAGATTTGAATATAAAATTATACAGTTATTATCGATCCTTTTGAAAACTTGGATTGTTTTAATAATGAAGAATAGATTGGTCTCATTTTCCTCTATTGCAGTTTGAACATATCACAGCGTAATTTAGGATGGAGGAAAGATCAGGAGCCATCTACTCCAACCTCCTGTTCAAAGTAGGTTGAGCATTGTGTTTAGATGAGGTTGCTTAGGGTTTTTTCCTATTGGTCTTGAAAACCTGCAAGGATGGAGACTGCATAGCCTCTCTGGGCAATCTATTCCACTGCTTCACTGTCCAAACAGTGGAAAAAACCCAAAACTATCTAATATCCAGTGTGCACTTCTCATTTCAACTTAATGCCTGTTCTCTCCCATTCTCCTGCCGTGCGCCACTGTGAAGAACCCAGCTCCATCTTCTCAATAACTTCCTTGTAGGTACGAGGAGCTGCTGTCAGGTCTCACCAAAATTGTCTTTTCTCCAGGCTGAACAAGCCTAGCTCCCCCATCTCTTCTGATGAGGCAAATGCTCTGGGTCCTGACCATGTTGGTAGCTTTCTCCTGAAATTGCTTCGGTTTATCAGTGTCTTTTGTGTATTGGAGGACATAAAACTGTGGTCTAGGAGGCGCTGAGTAGAGGGGGGCCGTGGCCATGGGGCTCCTGTTCACGCAGATCTGGGTGCTGCTGACTCCCTTTGGTGCCAGGGCCACTTCTGCTGAGCTCATGCCTGCTCACACCCACAGGGCAATGTCCTCAGAGCTGTTTCTCAGCCAGTATAGGGATCATTCCTCCCAAGTTGCAAGATTTTGCATTTGTCCTTGTTGAGTAAACCGGTTGACAGTGAGCTCTGCCACTTCCTCTGGGTCACAGACAAGGATGTTCAGGGCAAGTCCCAGGACAAACCCCAGCAGTGCTCTGCTTGTAACCAGCCTCCGGGCAGAGCTTGACCCATTGACCATCACCCTCTGAGCCCAACCAGCCAGTCAGTTTTTTACCCACATAGACTATAACACCCTAACATGGATTCAGGAATATTGTGGGAGATGTGTTGAAAGTCTCATTGAAGTCAAACATGTAAACTTTTTCCTTGTTTGGCCTTTTACTTCTAAAGTATTTCTTACATTGTTTCCCTTATTTTAAATTCTTTTTGCTGTCACTGTTTATCCCTGTTCTTTGGAAATTTTCAAAGCAGCTTTTTTGACTGACTGGACCAGAATCTCTTCTTCTAACGAATGGCCTTTTGCTTTTGTTTTATTGAGTAAAAATCAGAATGAGTGATATTTGCCATTTAATAAATGAGACAGCACAGCCCATTAAAGAAAGGAATACTAAAATTTCATAGTTTATTGAATAAGTAATAATTTGCTATGCAAACTCTTATAGGCTTTTTAAAAATGTATATTTGTAGTGGAAGTTATTTCTATTAATTATAAAGACAACTTATAATACAGTCTAATGGAAAGCTTTGTTTTCATAGCAGTATCTTTCAAAAAGGTCATCTGTCAGCCTCTGAAATTGCCTCCAGGCAGACAGTTTAGGCCTTTTTTAGATGTGTTCTTAGAGATATCCTGTCCAGACAAGTCATATTAGAATGCAAAAGTTAATCTCTAAGTAGTTGCAGTCTGTAAGCTATCACAGTTTAGGGATTCAAATGTAATTTTTTCAGTTAAGAAACACCACTGTGTCTGTATGTGTGTGCACAAAAGCTTGCATCTTTGACACCAAAATACTGAAATACATGAATTCCATTTTCTGATATGGCAGGTGGTGTTTCTAAAGCCACCTAGGTACCAAAGGATTTACACAAGCAGTGGGACTTGCTTTTAAACATACAAGTTAAAAGCATCTGGGTGTCTATCTTCATCATGCTTTACCTCTCTCAACTTTAGTCATCTTAAGCATGTAATGAAAGAGTATCCTAAATTCCCCCAGTCATCAGTAGAGGGAGACAGATCCACCCCACCATGAATTCTTCAATGCAATCCAGAAACCTACTGGACTGCTTGTGCCCTGTACAATTTTAGATTGTATATTGCATTATATGTAAGTTTATATGTGGGCCTAAATATTTTTTATATTTGGGCCTAAATAGCGTGATTGTATCCACTGAACAATTTAATATCAAATGCCTGAAAAATGAAAATCTTGACAGGTTTTATAATACTGTATTTAAGAATTTTTCATCGTTGATCTTCATTGTCTATATTTATTACAAAGCCCGTAAGGCTGTTCTTTAAGTCTGAAAGACTTCTCAGGCTCCTTTTTGCATCTAAAAACAAAAAGGAAGAATGAAAAACATTCAGAAATTACATTAAAACATACTTCTGTGTGTATTTGGGGAATTCTTCCCTTCTGTAGTACTTACATGGCAGTTTTCATGAAGGGAGCTGCCTAGTTGTCCTCTGCTGTGTACACAAGGAAACAGGGGCTTGGGAACTTTTCACTTCAGTGGTGGAAATCAAAACAGAATATATGCACAAACTGCAAAACAGCTGCCCTGGCCAAAGCCCACTCTGTTTCATCAGTTAGATTACATTTTTCTTCATGCATTCAGATAATAAGAAAACAATGTATTCTAATTTCTTCATCCTGTAAAAAATAAATATGTATGAAGCAAAGACTTTATTAAAGAAAAAAAAAAGCGTGCTTAGGTCAGAGGCAGTAAATGGAAATAGTCTAGAGAAATATTTCTTATTATGTGGAATTTTTTATGCATATAATAAAAGACTGCATAAACAGTCTCCTTTTTATTCCAGGTGGTAATTTGGTAGTGAATTTCTTGTAGAAGGGCGTCTACCAGGAGCTAGGGAGTAGGATAAATTAAGGTAAATTAGAGAAAGATCTCTGTTTGGGGATTGAACTCATCAAAATAACCAGATAGTGAGCTCTCGGTCTGCCACCATTTTTCAGGGCATGGCACGGCACCTAAGGCCAGAAGGTAAACAGGAGCTGCCTGTGTCAGCAGGGTGCAGGCGAGGACCAGGGTACCTCTGCTGTGAGCAGAGTCTGAAGCAGGAGCCCTGGCCAGGAGGGTCAGTGAGAGAAGGGGGAGCGAGGTGGGGACACACTCATGGGTACCAGGGGGCACCCTGCAGTAGGGATGTACAGCCATTTCTCAGGCTCCTCGGCTCTCCCACGCTTCAGCTCAAAAAGCTCTGGGAAAGAGATAAGTCAGTCAGTTAAACAGAATAATTATATTCCTTCAAAAGCAAGTGAAAGTGGCACATGTTCAACACGGATCTCCTCCCCCTCCTTCTTGATCATAACAGAAGATTTGGGCGGATTTCCTATTCAGAGGCAATCAGTGAGCGTGGAGAGCGAGGGATGCAGGATGCCCTGGCTGACCTTCAGAAGAATTATTGTTTCTTTCACACATGGTTTCTACCCCCATCTCCCTCGTACGAGGCTGGGGAGCTACAGAAGCTTTCTATTTAAAAACAGGTGCATAAGTGGAGCTGTCTGCTGCAGGGATGTAATTGATTCAGGACAACAGTGCCCCTAATCAGACAGCTGCTTTTGTCGTCTTGCCCTTTTGTGTGAGGGAATAGGAAAATAGCTATCACTATGCGTTTTACTCAGGAAATATTCAGCAAATATTTGTCAAGTAATGTGTGTTTAGAATATTGCTTGAAATTATACATATATTTAACGCTTTCCCCTCCTTTGCTGTTTAAAACTGTCAGGCTTTAAAGGATACAATTTAATTAGCAATGGCATTTTAATACAGTTATGAGCACTGGCTGAGCTGTATGCAAATAATTTATTTCAGGGAAATTGTATTGGGATTGAAAACGTTTCTTCTTTCCCAAGAAGTATTATAATTCCTAATTGACTGAAGCTGTGCTGATTTAGAAATGCATTCAAAGAAACCAAGACGCAAGTCAAGGGTATAGGGGGATTAAAGTTACCGTCACTCTTATGCAAATGTGTCACCCTGCACAAGGCTCACAAATTAAAATTGAAGTGCTGTTTTGCTGCCACAGTCATGCTTTCAGAATAATCAGTGATTAATTCAACTGACATACCACAACTGTTTCCTAAAACTGGAGCATCATTCTTGTATAACACGGCACATTTATATTGTTAGAGAAGATTTATATCAATTTCATTCAGCATTCTGATTTTTGAAAGTTGCTAGATATGAACCGAGTGCTCTTGGCTTCCCTGAAGATGAGGTTTCCATGTGCAGCACCATGCTTGTCATTACAGATTACTGCATCGTTTAGAGGGAAAAGGGATAGAATAGATAAAATATTTTGCATATGCATAATCAACACAATTGCAAATAAAAGCAAAAGTCTTGTGAGGCAAAACACAGCTGTAATGCTAATGCTGAGTGAATAATTTTCTTGATGAATTTAGCCTCTCTGTCTGCTCACCAAATATCCTTAAACATATTGTAATTTCTGAAAATTTGGTTATTCTTTAGAATTGCTGTGCTGTTGGGTTTTTTTTGTTTTGTTTTTTATTCTTCAGATTGCATGCAATTTGTGAGTATAAAATATTTGATATTCAGCCTGGAGGCTTTATTAGCTAGTAGTCATCGATCATATAAACAGACCTCATTTCTGTCTGCTGGTTGATTGGTGTGATTCCTTTAGGAATACCATCTGCAAGCAGTTGGCCCATAGCAAAGTGTTAGAACTTTATTTGCGGCATATTATAGTATACCCTAGAATTGGTTGCTTTCTGTATGTAAGGGAAAATTTTTAAATGTATATAGTTCCAGTCTTTGAAGGAAGGGCAAAAGATAAAATGATGGTATGTTTCCCATGGGATATGTATTCTTTTCTCACCGTATTTTCACCTTCTTAGTCTGGTTGGACTTTTCTTGCTATCTTTCTGTGGAATGGGATGTCAATTCGCTTTTTTGTGTACTGTTTATAATTTCATTTATAAGCAAATTAATAGCAATAGCACTTGGAGAAAGGGAATTCTTACAGATCCTATCTGAAAAGAATTAAAACCTCTTTCTGTCACCATATAAACAACTTATTAGCAAGGAATAAGGGAACAAGCATTATTTCAGAACCGTTATTGTCTGTCCTAGAGTGATTAGATGATTGCTTTACATTTTGTATAAAGAAATACTTACTTTGGTGGTAATAAGTTCTATTTCACTTTCTTTTTGTAGTTACTGGAAACTGTTGCAGTGAATCCAGTGAGGCAGTTCATTATTGTCTTAACATATACACAGGCTGCCCAAAGATTTGGGAATATTCTGTGATTGTGTTCTAATGAGCAACAGACCAGTTACGTCGGGAACTATTACAGAAAGTATAAAGCTATAAGCCATTTGAAGTGTTTTCATACTGAAATAAAATCCTGTATTTTCAAAAATAGTACACCAAGAATATAAATGTCCTTACAACTTGGGGGGAGGAGGGGAGACCACCTTAAATGAACTTATTTTAGTTCATGCAATTTAAAACTACTTAAATGCACAAGCACCAAACAACAGGCTGCTGCTTCCAGTCATGTTTGCGTTCTTGCACCTGCTGTTCCATAAATCCTTTAGTCAGGCACCACTCTTCAACAGCCCCTGTTTTGGGTTTTACAAAGCATTTCATTCAGTTATTCTAAAGTGAGTGATTTACATACACCAGAAGAAAATCACAAATAGTGCATTTGTCAGTGGCTTTGTACTAGTGGTAGGGTTGCAATCAAATTTCCATACGCATGATACTGTTAATAGTTCAGATTATGTAATCATAATATAGGAGAATGAATGATTGCCCAAAGCAAAAGAGTGTTTGCAAAGAGCTTATCGTTTGCTGTTTTCTTTCATGATATGTTTGATGACCAAGTACAAAACCGTGCTAACTCCTTGTCTATTATTCAGGAACATGATTTATTTTGATGCAGTGAAGGAAGGTCAAATTCATTTAACAAAACTGCATTTCCTCCATCTGTGTTTTTACTCCATTTAGTGTTTAGAATCATGGAATGATTAGGGTTGGAAGGGAACTTAAAGATCATCGAGTTCCAACCCCCTGCCATGGGCAAGGACACCTCCCACTAGAGCTGATTGCTCAAAGCCCAATCCAGCCTGGCCTTGAACACCTCCAGGGATGGGGCATCCACAGCTTCTCTGGACAACCTGTTCCAGAGCCTCACCACTCTCAGTTCAGTGGCTGTCTGGGACCTGAGGGCTTTGCTCAGGGTCAAAGCTGTTCCCTTATGGCTCTTAACTTTGCAATTTATTAAAGCGGTGAGCCATATTGGCTATTGCTATCCTTCCACATCATGAAGCAACAATTTAGAAACTGGAACTACCTTTCCTTTTTCACCTTGAAAGTAATTATTACCTAAAAAGCTGTAATAAATCAGAGCACTTAAAGATGGCCCAAGGGAGCTTTTATGTTTGTAAAACCTTGTCAGACGTGGTTTTGTTCTGAAAAAACTCCTAGAAAAGTTCCTTGTTTTGTTTTCATTTGTATTTTCAGAGCAATGAAGTTGAGAAGGTTTGGATTAAAGGTTGTCATTGGGCTTTATTATTTTTTTATAGTTATCAGTGCTAATTCAGGTATTAGAGTAAATCAGTTCTCTTTAATTCCCAGACTGCAAAAAATTTAAGCTGGGGTGAAGAAAAGATATACTTTTCTATATCGCTCACAGATCTACCCGGTTTGTCTAGCCAGACCATTTAATTGCCTACACTACTGTGTATTTGATGGTATGCCTTGAGCAGGGGGGTTAGCTTGCAGAACAGGACACATCGTGCTCTCGGTGGTGCTGGAGAGCTGGTTCCAGGCTGCGCCATAGCACTGGCACTGGTGGTGTCAAAGGGTGCACTTTACTGTACTGGGAGCTGCAGAGGTTTTATGTGCTCACAGAGGCTACTGCAAAGGCAGGCACCTCAAGCCCTCGCTGTACAGTGGCAACTTGATTTTACATACTGCAGATGTATTTTGTGTGCAAATGTTATTGAAAGCGTCTTGAGGTTACCAAGGATAGTAACCTAGAGGATACCAAATATCTCATAAAACACAGGGTTGAACTAGAGGATCTTCAGCGGTTCCTTCCAACCCAAACCATTCTATGATGATGTGATGTGCCAGAAAAAAATCTCTTGAAAGAGGAGTTAGCCCAAACATTGTCAAAGATGGTGCTGTTACAGTGATTTGGGCAAAGAAAATTGGCAACTCTGCTCCTGTAAACTCATAAAACTAAAATTATTTCTAAAACTATTCCAAATACTGAGCCTTTAGTTTTAACTCAGTAAAATGCATTTATTCTCTTAATAGAAAAGTCGTTCCTTTTTTTTTTTTTTTTTTACAGTGAATTAAGTCACAGTTTCCAAAGTTGATATATATGCTCTTTTAACGAACTGAATGGGGCTAACTTAATGGCAGTTTTGGTAGGGCAGACAAGGTTAAAAGCATTAGTGGAAAGAACTGAGATACAGGCTGTCTAGAGAATATCTGTTGGAATAGCTGAGGTGGTTTTAGCAAGGAAAGTGTAGTTACAAACTGTTTTCTGTTTACTGCCTTTCTTCCAGACAGTAAATCTACTAACCAGTTAGTATTTGTAATGCAAAGAAATTGAAAGTGCTGCTGCACTCATGAAGGTATATTGGGAATATCAGAGGTGTAAAGATGGATTGGCACAACTATGGAAGAAAGAGCACAGCCCTACAGCATGGTTCAGGTGGGCACAGGCTGGAGCTGTTGATTTCTCGTATTTTAAGTCTTTTCTGTCCGTTGTCCCTCTGCTCCACTGCAGCAAAGGTAATGAGGCATAGGAAAAGAAAAAAAATGTTATCTTCCCATGATGTGTATTGTAAGCAGCGTTTTGTAGATTCTTTGATCTAGGACTGAAGCTGTTACTGTAATTCTTACTGTGGAACAGCTGCATGTCTGAGTCAGACAAAAAAAAAAAAAAACCACAACAAAAAAAAACAAATTCCAGAATAGTGTCTTAAATAAGTGGGGGCTGTTAAACTGCTGGATGGGTGGTTAGATGTATTTAAGAAATGGAAGTGTTACTTTAGGTAACAGTCTAGACCAGGGCATAGTGACAATGCAGTGATACGCTGGGTCAGCTATCTAAAAACACTACACTCCCATTAAAATCGAGAGGTTTTTTATTATTATTAAAAAGTTCTTGAAGTATGAAATGTGATGTTAGAAGAACAATGAAAAATGAACATTTAAGAATTGCAAATAATTCCTCTGTTTCAAATACTCTCCACTTAAATGCCTGTGTAATCTCTGCTAGTCATTAACTGAGATCAGCTAATGAAGAATGCATGAAACATTTGGGCTGTAGCTGTGCTGTACAATCAATCCTGGGAATAAAATTGTTACCCGATAGTGATGAAGTGTTATTGAAGCTGATTCATAGTAAAACTCCAGCTGACTTTGATGGGGAAAGAGAGGATTCAGGATCTTGCTCTCCATCTTTGGCTAATAGAGAGACTTTTAACGTCATTGAAAAGACAAAAAAAAATGTGCTTTAACTTTTCACTGAAACACCTCCAATAAATAGGATTATACATTTGTAAGCTCTTTTGATTTAAAATAAACTCAGCAGACTAACAAGAGCCTACTCAAATAACTGAGTGGTCTTATGGCAAAGGGTGGATGAACAGTAACTCCAAAATGAAGGCAGTGTATGTAGAGTCAAATTATTCCCTCTAACTTCTCTACATTTATATTGGGAGAATTAATAAAAAAACCTGTTCTCAACTGCCAGTGATATACTCATAAAAGTATCATTAATCACACAAACAGTCCCCCATACATTTAATGGCATGTTCCCAAATGATAGGAAACTTCTCCACCTCTATGGTTCAAATCTATGCACAAAATCAGGCTGTGGGTGAAAAGGAGCAAGCATAGAAGTAACACTGGATGAAAAGGGGAAAAACTGGAGAACTAAATCAAGACGTTATTTTGGTCTCACAGTCTCTATGAGCAGCAGGAAGCATAAGCTCCTTTTTAATACTCCACAAAACATCAATACCTTGGGGTATTTTTCTGTTGGTTTGGATTGGCTTTTTTTTCCCCTTCTAAAAGCTTCATGCTCTCTTGGAGATGTCACTCCTTCCTCCCTAACAAAGATTTGCGAGTCGTGCACGTATTAACTCCAGGCTCAGCAATCCTAATTTATAGGCTTTGCAGACGCATGTAAAAATGTGGTAGAGCCCCCAGCTGGCAGGCTCTCTGGCTGCCCTCTGGGACAGCCCTTTGGACGGCACTCATGCTGGGCTCCTTCCAGCAGCTTTAGTCACCCCTTCCTGAACCTGCTAACAAGGATCTGTCACCCATCTTTGTTTGGAGGATGTAGTGGCAGCAGCAGCAACAGCTTGTTAGTTTTAAGCTTGTTTACTCCTTTTTGGCAGCTCCTTCCCCAATTCAAAGGGACATCTGAGAGGTTGTAGTTGCAGCCCTTCTGCTTCCCTTCCCTGCTGTGCTTCACCTGCACTCTCTGTTCACCTTCCTGTAATGAGGTAAATCTTTTAATCTTCCATTTCAAAGCCAAAACCAGCGAAAGGGTGTTCAAAAGAAATAATTGCTTTTCATTTCTCTATAATGTCATCATCTCAATAATTTTATTCATCGGCGAACCTCTGTGAGAAAGTCAGGAACATCTGGTCCTGGAAAGGCAAATATTAGGTGATTATCTAGTTTGACCATTGTTCACCATGAAAAATTGCTTTCCATCACAAGAAGATGATATTTACTTGGCATTGGTTTACATCCATAAATCTCATCTCCTTTTACTCTTGCCAAAATAGTTTTTATTCTGAAAAGCGTCAGAGAGTTGAGAACTTTAATACTTTTGTCTGAAGTTGTTGCTGTTACATGAAGATGTATGAAAGTTATAATGATGGGGAGAAACGTAAAGAGCTTAAAATAAACTTTTTTTTGAAACTGGAATGATGCAATGATGAGTAGAATTACTGCAGTATAAATCATGGTTTGGCCCAAAGTCTGAGTACTTCTGCAGTTTTTGGTAATTCCATGTAAGGCCCTTGTCATTTTGTCAGTGTGCAGTGTGTGCTGTTTGCTTCAGGTTAGCCCTAGTCACGCTTGTTTCTATTACTTTCTAAACGTGCTTTTAGGGCTGAGTGGTGGCAGGTTTTATTTTCACCTGTGAAGAAATACAGAATCATGGAAAAGGATGCCATAATGCTTCCTTAAACTAGACTGTCAATAAACTTTAACTAGTTTCTGGAAATAGCAAGTATTCACTTATGTTTTCATAGCATAGAAACCATCATCTCACAGCAGGAATGGTGCAGGCAAACTCTGAATAAGCACTTTACTTGCTCAAACTCTTAGGCTGTATGGTAATCAGCACTTTTCTCCCCCACAAATATCTCTGTTACCTGATAAACTGAGTGTTGCACATATTCATGATTAAGGGTTCATACTTTGAATTTCACTTGAGAGAGTTACTGCATGTAAAACCTGATACCTTCCCTTCGCTCAGCCTTTGCCAGCTATTTAGAGTTAGTTAATAGCAAGTTGCAACTATAGGAGCGAGTGAATTTTTCACGTTTGTGTGGGATTAGATGGGATCTAATCTGATGGCATTGGATCAAATTTGTTCTTTGATATGTTCAGTGTGCCTAATTTGGGAAGTTTAAATTTTTAGGTACTGCCAGTAGTGCTTGAAAGCTGCTGACTGGGGAGCTGTCAAAACGTAGGTCATGACCTAAAAGCTACTGTCAGTACAACATCCAGCATGAAGTTTCCTCAGGTCTAGCTTGGGCTGCTCCAAAAATCGTGGAGGAGGATGCTGAACAGTCTCAGGCGTGGGGTCTGGGGGTATGTGTTCGGTCTCTTGCCTCCAAAGCAGCAGGAACAAGTGGAAGTGTCAGGAGGTCACCTGGCTGAGACCTTGTAATGAGCTTGTGGCACAGCTTGGCACATGCTGCTGTGGTTGAGTCTGACTTGGACCAGTGCCAGGCTGGAAAAGAAGAAGTCAGGGCTGCGTTTCATCTAGCATGCTGTTAAGCAGCTGTGTATGTGCCCCTCAGTGGTATCATGTGGTTTCTTTTTTTATTATTTTTTGGGGGTCAGTTTGCTTAGTTTCTTTATTGGCTTCCTGAAAATCTCCAAGGAGAACTGAAAAGCTTTGATAGTTAATAAAATTAAGCCTTTTACAACAATAACAGTGGGGAAAATGACATTGATTTTTCAAACTATGTGGTGCTGGGGTTTTATGTAGTATTGGGGGGGCATGTCTTTTCATTTCTTATAATATTTATTATTGCTCTTTCTTAAGCAACATCAGTATTCTGAGAGATACAGAATACTTGTCACGGAATTGGGAGCACAGGAAACTCGGGTATTCTGAACAAAAGTGATAGGAACTGGAAAGTCCAGGGTTGCAGGTTGCTCCGGCTACGGGTGAAGGCACTGTAAGCACTCACAGACTTCGCAAAGGTGCAGAGATATCCGGGGGGATTTTCCCCTGGAAAAGTGTCAGAATTAGCTCTCTTAGTGCTTGTCTGCAGGGAAAATTTGCCAGTGTAATTAAACTGCTCTAGTTACACAGGTATAACTCCTCCTTCGGTCACTCTTGTTTTGGGAGGAGTGCCCAGGCAGGGAGTTTATACCGGAGTAACCACGGCAATGTGCTGCCATACGAGTACAGCGAGGCCATTTGCCAGCTGGTGCGTGCAAGGTGGTTGCCATCTGAGATGCTCAGGACAGCATTGCTCATGGTGAAAAAAAAAATGCCGAGCTGTGCCAGGGCCTTAGGCAGGACACACATTCCCATCAACGCCCTGAAAATAAACATTTTAAGTCATAAGTCAAATCATTTCCCTATGTATATAAGCTCCAGCTGCCTTTGAAAACCTCCTATCACAGCTTTCTTTCACAGTTCAATTTGACAAAAAGATGAGTTTAACTATTAATATTCAGCAGGGTTCTGATGTTTGATTCTTAACTTAGTTTCTCACCACTCCACCTTCCTACCATCCCTCTTTATCTCCACCCTGCCGGTGGCAGCAGTGATTCCTGACTGGGTGAAAGGCTGGGAAAGGGAGACAGGTCACCCACACCTCCAGCTAGTCACCTCATCCAAGTCCTTGCTTTGCTGCAGGCTTTCTGTATGGTCTTGGGTAAGGCAATCACTCTGCAGTTTGACTTGCGCCCTGCGAAAGTGACGAGTAGCACGTCTGCAACTCCAGGAAGAATTGCAAGTCGTGGTAACCATGTCAGAGAACAGGCATTTTAGAGGCTGTTCAGGCTGAGGGGTAGGAGCGGTGTCTCAGCTGCGCTGCATTTCCCGGGAGATAGGGACTGAAAAGTTGTTCGTTCCCCAGCCAGGCTGCTTTTCTGGAGCAAATCCACTTTGCCCTCCCTCCTCTTCCCTCACTGAGCAGTCTTCCAGAGCTTTAACTGCCCAAAGCATGTTTCTGTTTATATTAATGCACTAAAAAGTATCTTTCTGAAAGGAAGAAATCCCCATGAAAACCCTGGTGAGTTCTGGTTATTACAATTTGAAGAAATAATTGATTTTAAAACAGGAAGGTTCACAAAACTTCTCAGGTCATTTGTCTGTACAAAGATTTGGCTGGAGAAAGACAAACCTCATTCAGAGAGAGATGTTCTAAAGAAGTTGACTTTTCAATGTACAAGATACCACAGTTCATTATGGGGCAGACTCCGCTGTTACTGTCAACATTTGCTAACAACAGATTTAGAAAAATTGGCAGCACTGGATGTTAGTGTTGGCTATGGAAAAAGAGAAAAAGAAAAGAGGGGGGTGGAGGGAGGGCAGACCGTTAAAGCTGAACTAAAGCTAGGTTGCTCTTGATCTCTTCATCATCCACACGTAGCCTCCCATGCTTGGCCTTGTCTGGACTGGAGATATTTATTTGATTACTATTTTTGCAGGGTGTTCCTGGTCTGCTGAATATTTTGTGTGTGTGTGTTTATCAGCTTGAATAATTTGCTTTTACTTATTTTACACCAATCTCTGGCTGAGGCGGGGGAAAAGCGCATATCTGATGTGGGAACTCTATTATACAGTTGTTAAAAGGAGCTGCTTGAATCTTACTAATCAGTCTTGTCTTTACTTTGGTTCAAATGGGACAATTCAGATTGTGAGTTTAGCTCAAGAATATACAATGAGAGTAATCAAACGTCTTTGCATAGCCTCAAATTTGCGTCATAAAGAACTGCAAAAAAGGCATCCAAACGCAACATTGCAAGTTAGATGGCAATTTTACTTCTACAGTGTAATCTGGCAGTCATTTCCCTGGCCTACAACAGGCGTGGAAGTGCTCTGCTGTGGTTTGTACACTCCAGGAAGAAAGAGATCTACATGAGCATAAATACACACCAATGTTAAATGTACATTCTGTGTTTCAGAATTTGCATTTACTTGTGTAACGGTAGGCATACACTGTCCCTGACATGAAAATGAAGAGGTAGGCTAGTATTTTATTAGTCGTCTGTTTTCCCTCTTCCCGCCATACCACTTTTTCAGCATTAGATGTCTGGCAATGGGAGGGACAAGCTGTAGCTTTTTAACAGTAAATGGGTTGTGCTACCTGTCTGGTCTGGTCCTTGGTCAGAATAGTGGATGGGGTGATGGAGATGTGCTTGGTGGGTAGGAACTGCCAGGTCCAGTCCCTTTCCTTACCCAGCTGACTCTGATTGAGTATCTCTTTAATTTTTTTAATTCTTACTCTGCAGAAAATTATTTTCAGCAGGAAATAGTTTGTTCTTGTTTCTTTCAACATGCAAAGCAAACCAGTGCTGCGTCCTTTCAGATCACTGATGGATCTTTGTTGCTTTTCTGCATGGAGGCCACCCAGTGTGGCAAAGTCAGGCTGGGCCTCCAATCCAACAGGCACTATTCATACTTGCATAAAATCTGAGCTGATTTTGCAATTGTAGCTATGTAGGGGAAGTGCACAATATATTCAATGACGTGTAGGATTTGTCTCTGTGCAATTTCATTGGTGAGGGACCTCGCTTGCTTGGTCTCTGTGTTGGGCTAAACAGCGATGGTGGAGAAGTTTTGTTCAACACTCGCGCTGCTAAGTTTAAAAAAAAAAAAATCCAAAACCAAACATGGCATTTCTACAGCCATATCGGGTAAAAATAATCATCTTTGAGACCTTTGGTAAGTTTTGTAGCAAGCGTCCAGCTGGGGAGCCCTCAGCACAGTAAGGATATCGACGAGTTGGAGAGGGTCCAGGGGAAGGCCGTGAAGATGATCGGAGGGCTGGAGCACCTCTCCTATAAGGACTGAGAGGGTTGGGGTTGTTCAGCCTGGAGAAGAGAAGGCTCCAGGGAGACTGTATAGCAGCCTTCCAGCACCTAAAGGGGCTACAGGAGAGATGTGGACGGACTCTGTCAGGGAGCTTAGTGATAGGACAAGGGGTAACTGTTATAAACTGAAAAAGGGGAGATTCAAACTAGATAGGAAGAAGGAATTTTTTTTTACAATAAGGTTGGTGAGACACCTGAAAGGGGTTGCCTAGAGAGGTGGTAGATGCCCCCATCCCTGGACATTCAACGTCAGGTTGGACAGGTCTCTGAGCAAGCTGATCCAGCTAAAGATGTCCCTTCTCACTGTCGAGGGGTTGGACTGTAAAGGTCCCTTCCAACCCGAACTACTCTATGATTCTAAGCTCTATCCAAACATGTCCTCTGCGGAGATGAGTGCAAGTGCTCGATCTACTGCACCTGCCGATGCGGGGAGGAGTTTCTCCGGTAGCGACTGCCCCAAGAGGTTCCTGGGCACCGGGGGTGGCCGCCCTCCGCCGCCGGGCCGGTGCACAAGCTCCGGCTGCCACCCAGCGGCCGCCGCCGGCAGCCGCGCCGGAGGCCGGGGCCGGGAGTGGGAACAGGAGCGGGGCCGGGAGAGGGGAGGAGCGGGCGCTGGCCGAGGTGCCCGCCCGGGGCCGGGTTACCCGGGTTCGAACCCGCGGCGGTTTGTAGCGGAGCTCCTCTCTTCGTGAAGCAAACAGTAAACAAACCCACCCCAAAGCCCAACCCAAAACAAGCAAATGAAATAAAAGGAAAATAAAAGCAAGGGGAAACAAAAATATAAAAAAAATGCAAACCTACCAAATGTCCCTTGTGTTTAAACGGTAAGGGCTTTGGGGCCACAATTGAGTTGGGGGGCTTCGTTATGAACTGTCCGGGAAGGGGAGGCCCCCACTGCATTGAATAGCCCCCCCACTGCATTGAATAGCCCCCCAGCACAGCATCATTGCCCCGGGGAAGGTGCGTATGCTTGGGC
The DNA here is from genome assembly GCA_025769975.1 of Gallinago jamesoni. NCBI lineage: Eukaryota > Metazoa > Chordata > Aves > Charadriiformes > Scolopacidae > Gallinago > Gallinago jamesoni. The sequence goes on from JAOQGH010000023.1 coordinate 51,371,378, forward strand.
TGGGCACAGCCCTCATTGCAGCTCCCAGGGGCCAGTGGGGAGATGTGGGGCTCCCTGGGCCACCCTGAGCAGCCGACTGCCCGCTTGGGGTGGGATCAGGGGCTTCTGGGGGCTCCCAATAACATCGGTAACAGGGGAGGAATCAGCCTTGTCCTTTGCTTTTGTATTTCAAAAGACGTAGGGGTTTGCTGAAGGAATATTCTGTGTCTGCTGAAAAAGCCTAGGCCAAACAGCGTCCTCCTCCCTCTGCACCCCCTAAAACCCCAACAAAATGAAGGAAAAAGGAAGAAAACTGTAGGCTGACTTAACTTAAACAGGTCAAAGAAGGGAAAGCATAATTTGCTTATGTACAAGATCACAACTTAAACATGATATAGAGTAAAGAGCTGATATTTTATCCTAACTTAACAATCATAATTTTACTTGTGGGGTGTTTTTCCAAAAATACAGTACTTGTGATAAGGATGATGATGTGGCTTTAAAAATTTAGCCATTTAAACTGTTCTTTTGAATTATTTGGCATTTATTAATTTAAATGAAGTTACGCCCTTGGCTTTTTTCAAGACCAATAATTGAAATTACAGATTTACTTGCCATTTACAGTCACTTCATATCCAAAATCACTACTGTAAGGTTGCTAGCATTTGCATTATATTTTGGTATCAACCACTGCAAGATTAGTAGTTTGTTTATAACATGGAAAAGTTGTTTCATTGTGTGCTTTCCTGCTATGTCACTCTACCTTTCTGAAATCAATGGAACTGAGCACATCGGAAGAGAGAGGAAATTTTGGGTTGTTTATGATATTCTGGACAGAAGCAGATGACTGAGGCAACTCAGTCCATTACATTTAAGGATAAAGCACTGTGGATGTAAACAAAATGCTGAAGGATCCATTGGTGCTAAAAAAAATTGTATTTCCCTGTTTCTAATGCCAGATATTATAAAAAAACATTTTTTTGTTTTATTTACATTATTACTTTTGTATCTTTTAAGCATCAGACTTTATGTCCCTTCACTGTGGCCCTGAGTACTTAAAACATGATGATACTCTTCATGAAAACTGAACTTCTCATAAATAACATGATTCTAGAAGCTGAAGCTTTAAAAAAAAGAAAACACCTATCATTATATACCTTTGAGAAGGCTCCAAGTTATGAAAATCATGTTAACTAATTGACAGTAATTGGGGGTTGGGAGGGTTTGTTTGCAATTTTTGGTTATCAGAGCATCTGTGGATATTATACATTGATAATCGTGACTGAGACTGACCAACAATACTGCTAAATTGTTCTATTAAAGCTGTGGGATGCATAGCAATGGGGAGGCAATGACCTCTTCTGCTGAGAGCTGGGCTGGGACTATACTGACTTCTGGTCTTGGATATTTTTTTCCCATCAACTATCAAAGGCTGATATCCTCCATATAGTACTGTCAAGGAGTTTGATAAATATCTTGCTGATTATTTATATACTTTATATAATTCTGGCTTATTTTTGACAGGTAATCATGTCAGCATTTACTGCAATCTTGCTTGTGCTTATAAATGTTTTTCCCATGCTGTCGGGTTGCTACGTAAAGTTGAACACAGGGACTGTCTGCCATAGTTGGAGAAAAAATGGTGCTGCATGAGAAAATGATGCTTAAAAATCTCTGTTTGCAAGGCTAAACAGGAGAGAGGAAGAGCATTGTTTACTGGGGTACTTTGTATAAGAACAAATGAACTTTTTGTTTCCAGTCAAGATCTGTTGACTGAAAACTACTTTATCTTCTAGGATTTAGGATAGTAACTGTAGTAATTGATAGCAGCCTCCTATTAGTTTGTAAGAAAGTTGTGTAGGAAGCTGGCAACGTGGACAATGTCATTTACAGAGCTGCTGGAAAATTCAGAGTAAAAGTACTTTTTCCTTTCTGTCTTTCTTGGTAAATGAGATGGTGACTTTTTCTAAAATCATTGTCAACTCTCTCTGTGTTGTTTCAAAAAAGCACATAATTTTCACGTCTGGGTAGGCCTGACTGAACAAAAAGGGTCAGTGGCTTCTGTGTCCTACCTTCCAGCACCGGAAAATTGTAGGATAGTGTGCTATATAAGCAATTCACGTAAGCACAAGCCCACTTTCCACAGAGATTGCTGGCATCAATCCCGTGGAGACAGCAGGGCTGCTTAATGGTTTTCTCTTCCCCCTCTGGAGTGGCAGCAGTCTGTGTACTTTGTCTGCAACATACAGCACAGTGTAAATGGTCAACAGGCTAAGTACACAAAACCTGGGTCAGATGAAAGCAAGGCAGGTAGCAGGCATCAAATGTTTTCAAGAGGAGATGTGGGGGTTTGTTTTGTTTTGATTTGATTTGGTCTTTAACTAAGCTCAAAATTGCTGTTATCAGTCTGTCCAAGTTGGTGAACCCTGCTAATGAAGAAATATTGAGCCGCTTCCTTGGAAAGTAATTAAAAATGCATTTTTAAAACAGTGAATATTTTATTGTGCATTCCTCCATTTCATGCAAACCCTTGCTTGGCTTCTGCTAGCGTCCAAGTGTTGTGATCTGTGCACGGGATATGTGTGCAGAGATAAATGTCTTGAGTTAGACTGGCTCCAGATGGAGAGCAACACCATCTGCTACCTCTAACTCACAGCCCCAAAGACTGTAGATCTGATCCAGGGGAATGCCTTTGTGCTCCTCTGCTTGCAATATTTCTTACATGTTTCTCACACCTCCCATAGGAGTTGATCTTGATGTCCCAGCTTCATTTCAGCAATGAAAGGACACCTGCTACTGCAAATTTTTATTCATACCAGGGTTTTCTGATACAGGATCTATAAAGAAGAAGAGAGCAATGGGAACTCTTCCTGTCAGCACTCTGAGTTCAAAAAGCAACGTTATTCCTGCAAGGAGGAGGAAGGAGTTGGGGAGGTATGAGGGGGAAAGGCATAAACAGAAAACTAAAAGCACCATTTCCTTGATCCTCCATTTTGGCAAAAGTATCTGGGAACATGACAAAAGTTTTACTACTCGTTGATGCTGAAGACCCATGTAGGGGTTCCCAGAGGATGAAGATGCTGACCTTTGCTTGGAATTCCCAAACCTGCCATGAGCTTTACTGTCCTCATGTAATGTCCCAACCCTTCTGAAGTCTCCATGCTCTTCCAGTGTTTTAAATTGATGAAAATAAGAACTGAAGAATATGCGGTAAAGAGATGATAAAGCTTTTCCTAGCCAAATTTTGTCCTGATCCTTACAAATGTCTGTAGCATAACAAGCAAAGTCAAACAGTAAAATTTAAGGTTCCTTTAGGACAGCTGTATCCACATTTCCTAATTTAGTATATAGTTTGCGGTTGGAGTCACTGTTAGACATGTTAGAGACCTTTTTGCCCCATTTCTTCTTTAATTTATCAATTACCAGAGTCTTTTCTGTTGTGTCTTCATTTACTGCTCTGTAATAAACAGGAAAAAGAATTCCTCTCACACCTCAGACTTTGTAGTTAGAACTGTTACAGCTCCATGTAATGAGAATTTTAACTGTAGAATTGAGTCCAGTATGGAGAGTTTACTTGGACTTCAGAACCATAGGATTTTATGATCAAAATCCTTTTGGCATTTCATGAACCAAAGGGTATTTTGGATTGTCAAAAGGAGATCATGTGCACAGACAACAGTGGGGATTTATAGCAGAGTTGTTTTTTGCCACTTACCTTTGTCACAAACAATCCAAAACAACTCTTTTCAAGGATCTTCTACCATGGTACATAGTAAGCCTACAATAATTTTTAATATCCAAGGTCCAGAACTACCATTGCTGCTTATGCCTCTATCACACTTCTAGCTTGTCTCTTATATTTTAACTTGATGAATCTGATCCAAATTCCATTGGCAGTAATGAGGAACATTCATTGACTTCAAAAATCTTTGAATTGCATCTAGTATCAACTACATTAGCATAATCAAGTGAGATGCAATTGTTATGGATGCATTATTTAGCACTGATTGGGGAGGTACCGTCAGCTCCCAGTGTCAGCTGGTGTTATTTCATAAGGGCTTGATTATTAAATTACTATTGCAGGTTATGAGTCTTTCAGTTGTGCTTCCAGTTCTTACTGTGCAATATTCTGCATTTATGTTACAGTTCCCCTAGCGTGTATGTTGGAAGGGTTTGGCCACCTTATATAAATTTCCTTCTGTGAAGTGGCATTTCTTGCAAACTGGAGTGAAGCGATGGCCACAATGTGCCTCGCATTCCTCTCAGCATCACGTAATGAGAGGCATCCTGTGTTGCTGCAGATAAGGCTTTGACTTTACAGCATTCATTGGTGCAGAAAGTGGTGTGTCAGAGCGTGCCAGTTTTCTGATGCTGCTAATTCCAGGCAGATTCCTGGTACACGGTGCTCCTTAGCTTCACAGTTGTAGGAGGCCATTAACACAAAGATGGGACATCCTGCAATGTAACTTCATCAAGCCCCATCTTGGGGTATGATCCGCAGTCATGAAATAGGTAGTTGCAAGTAGAAAGCAAGATGTTGGCAGGTCACACGCGTGTGGCAAAGCTCTTGTCCAGCTGGTTTTAGTGGCAGCATTAGATATTGCCCTGTCCACCAGAGGCTCTGCCAGTGCCCAGGATGTGAGTGTGGTTGGGTTGGCACACACAATAATGTGTGTGTTTAAGTTTTTTAAAATCAATATTCAGCTTGACTGAACCTAGAAATGTTCATCGAGCTAGTTGCCACCAGTTTAAAAGCCACACTTGATTACAACTTGAGTGAGCACGTTCAGTGGTATAGAAACAGGAGACAGGATGTTTTCTACAGTAATAATTTCAGTTTTGTTAATACTTGTGGAGCAGTTAGAAATAGTTTTGTTGGTGATCAGGTTTTTTTCCCAAAGAGCTGCAGGAGACAGACCTCTGCTGCCAAGTTAGCTGCCTGCCTCCCCAGAGCACGTGATTTGCTTTTATTGAAGTCTGAAATGATTAGCTGTCATATTAACCAATGCATATACTTGTGTCAGTGCTTGGAAGAACTTCACTTTAGATCCTAACAGTCAAGCTGACGGGTTTCTGTGCCAGTGTAAGACTTTGTCAGTCAATAAAAGTGGATCTGCAACCTTATTTCATGCCGCAAAAGCCAGGCTTCACTCAGTAAACCACAAGTGAAATCTTCCTTGGCCTTGTCAGATTGGAGTGAAGGTGCTGGGGAACAGTGTGCTTTAAGTTTTGGGACAAAGACACATGTGCGTGTCATAGTTGACACAGTAGTGTCACAGTGGCCTGTCTCCGACAAAATAAGGGAAATCTGCAGCATCGCCCCAGTAGGTAAAGACACCCCCTCGCTGGGGTAAATTGCTGCCTTTCCACAGCTAAGAAAGAAGAGGTGGCCCATTGGTATGTAACTGCGGTACCAAGGTCTGCTTCAGAAATAGACCATTAAAAAAAGAAGTTGCTTGTAATTGCTACAGAAATCAAACCTTGGAAAATATTCCTTACAAATCAAAGCAGGTAAAGTGAAGTGCTCAAATGCTTAGTGCTGAAGCGCTAAGGGATGATATTTATAAGACATTAGTACAAGTGCATGATTTTAACATGGAGCTATTTACATAGATATTGAAATTAAAATATAAAGTTGGGTTGGGGGTCTACTTGGTACAGGGAGAAGCATGGAGCTAGATGATGGACATGTTCAGAACATGTTCTATGGGTGGATCAGTATAAAAGAACTTCAGGAAGGGTACATAAAGGTGATTTACTTTTCACCTTTTTCTGGCTTACTGCAGAAAAAAAAATGTAATTGAACTTCAACTGGTCTCTGAATTATTTGGCCTTCTGTTAAGGTAGCAGAGAAAGATCTTTGATAGATGTTTATTATGATCCTGATGGAAGATTTTATGTTGTGTAGCACGAGAATTAAGGGAGTAAAAAGAGAAAAATAGGCTTTTAAAGTTGCTTTCTACTGTTCCATTTCACCTCTGTGGTTTTCCTTGCCATCTCTATCCTGTGTTCCTGCCTATGAGATCCAGCAATGCACAAGGTGCCATCACTTGACCTTTGTTCTTCTTTTTCGCCCTCCCCCTCCAAATATTTGTTGAAAACCAAGAAGTCAGTCATTTAGAGTTTTCTCCGCAGTCTTTCACCACAGTATTTTTAACTGGCAAAATTGTTTCCTGGTTTTTGAAATAACAAATATAAGATGAGGGAATTTTCCCTGTAAATTAAATTTCGTAACACAAATTCAAATGTCCTTAAAATATAATGCTTAAGTAAAATAAAGTAACATTTTCATGGTAAAATAATGGATCTACAAAAATTCCATAGTGCTTAACAGTGGAGCTCAGTGGCAGGACATATTTCCAACTTGCTGGATTCAATGTACTGGTTCAAAACAACAGATAAAGTACTAGAGACATCCTGGTTGTAACTGGAAAGCCTAGAGGGTTCAGGATCCTTTGCAATAGGACAAAGATGTCTGTGTTCCACAAAATACCAGAATTATTACATTCATTTGCCTAGTTGCACGATTCACAGAATAAAACAGGAAAAACATACATGCTGATGAGGAACAGTTTGCTAGTTTTTGCAAATCAAAGAGCTTGAAAAGCACTAATAATAGATTCATTGCTGAACAACATCCTTTGTAATTATTTATTTCTGGGCAGATGCAGGATGATCCACATCCTGTTTTATTTCATTTTGTTTGTATAACTAGAATGCTGAAGTGCTTAACTGGGAATAAGTGCTGATTAAAGGTGCATCTAAATTTATCCCACATTGTTTTGGGATGTCATAGACATGGGAAATCTGAAATCAGATCATTAGATTGTAAAGGTTGATCGGTGTGTTAAATAGGGCAACTATATCCCAGGCCAAAGTGTGCAGTCAGAGTCCAGTATGGTGTTTTACTAACCTGGGTGACTTCCTAGGGTGAAAATATGGTATTTTTATTCTCCTTTTTATTTTGTCCCACTGATCTAATTAAATGCTGTTTGAAAGCACATAAGTGGGTCAGGTTATAGCAGTGTAGGTAATACAATATTATATGTACATTATATTATTATTATATTTATAGGTAGAATTTCCTAAGCGGTAAGAAGGTGGAAGGCTTTTCCTGTGTTTTAAACGATTTAACAGGGTGATAGATGGCATTACCCCTATCTTACCCAGCAAAAACTAACACATAGGTGTTTCACCCCACAGCTGTTGAGGTGTCCCTCCAGCCGTGGGCATGAATCACCCCCCAGACGTGTGGGCCCAACCGTGTCCCCCCACACCAGCAGCCCAGCCCCAGCAGAGGCTGCTTGATCTCCCCCAGGAACCAGTCCTGGTCCCATCCACCTTGTTACCTGGTTTTGCCTGTCCACTTCCCACAGCTACAAGAAGAGCACACAAACACAGCAAGGGAATCAGAGGAAGATGTTGAAGATCGGAGGATATTAAAGATAGGAGCTCGGCAGAAAACAAAAGCTTTTAAATATTAAAACTTGGAGCTGTGGACAACATTCATTTAGATTGTCTCAGGAATTTTCAAGCCAGTAAGGGCTGCAGCACCTGCAGTGGTCCCAACTCATTAGGAAGCATCAAGAGGTATAGAGTGAATGATACCTCAGACCTCAATGTGTCAGAAAAAGCTTACAAAGTAAAAAAGGTTATCTTATGAATCCAGTGAGGGCCTGATGGTCCTGTAAATATCTGCAACAGCATTTATTTGCCTGGAATGGTATTTTTAGCCTGGGACTTGAAAGACTTTGAACCTCCCTCAAGGTTTACCTGTGAAGGCAGCTGACCAAAACCTTTAAAGATAGGTAGATGAAGTAAAGGACAAATCTTGCATCAGAGTCTCCCAACCAGCAGACAGTCATTAGGTGGTTACATATTTCCCCCTTCTTCAGTCTACTGCAGAGAGTTGCAACTAAGTTCCTCAGCATCTCTTCTTTGTGCACAAACAGGTGTGCGTGTCTGTGGAAAAGAGGTGGCAGCATTTAGATTGACCCTAGATTTTGTTATTCCCATTTCTCAAAAAATGCACTGCAAATTCTTCTGTGCTTTTCTTGGAGTTTTGGGTGGGGTTTTTTTTAATTGTTAAAAAATGGCAATTACAAATACATTTAAATATCTTTTTGCAACTTCTTCCTATTGGGATAGTTTTTTGTATTAATGCAGCAATGCACAAGATGTTTTTGACGTGTAGCTTATGATGAACTTTATGATAGTTATATACATAGCAAGCAGGAATCCAGAGTTACATTCCACACACAGAATGTAACTCCATACACCTTAGGGACTTACACTTCAGAGACTTTTAAATACAAGCCTCTGGCTTGAAGCTATCTTTCTCTTGGCTGCACATAGCACCCAGTAAAAGTTTGTATCTGGCACGTCATTTTTGAGGTGTGGCAGAGTTACAGATGGTAATACGAGTTGAAGTTTTACAAACGATTGTGCTGGAGACATGTATGAATCCTTGAGTTCCTTTATTATACGTTGTGCAAGCATTCAGTTAGCTGAGGCATACTCCGCTTTTGAATCATAAGGAAAATGCCACTACCCAGCTTGCTTGCAAACTCGTTTGCTTAGAAACCTCATTGCATCAGCGAAAACAACAGTGCGTTGAGAGTGCTCTGTGGAGCACAATGTTTCCTTTTCTTTGTTCAGTAATTTAAATGATTGGAGCAATACTTTTGACAAGGAAGAAATCATTTCATTGCTATGGATCACTTTTCAAGTGAAGCCGAGTTTTGGAATAAAGTGATGGTGAGTAAACCATGTGAGTGGGGAAGGAGGGATTATTTTTGTACCAAGTTTTATTCAGCAGTTTCTGAAAACTAAGATGGAAGTGATTTTGGTATTCTGACTGCAGGGCTATATGGTTTTTATTAAGTGGAAAACATAACATATCAATTAAAGAAGGGGTGAGACAGTAACAGGCACGCTTGCTGTCGTGTTCCATGGGAAAGTGGAATGTGAATTCTCTTTTAATATCGAGATAGAAATCTGATTCACAGTTAGTTCATCTGACTTCTTCTGAAAGGGAAACATGTCAGCTCATTATAAAGGTGCATTTTGTCTAAGCAGCTGCTTTTAACATAATAGTAACCTAGGTTTTCAAAATCATTTGTGGTATTGCTATCTAGATATTTAAAGAGATTATTTTTTTTAATTTAAAAAAAAAGGAAAAATAAAATCAAAACTTAATTTTATTTCAGATGGGTGAGAACTCTTTAAATGACTAATTGTCATTGTTCTCTTTCTGGAAACTGCATTCTCTGTATTAACTTTATTCTGCATGTTCTGCAAGTAGCCATTTTCTTTTGTTTCTTTTTTTCTCTTTTTTTTTTTTCCATCAGAATACAAATAATTCTTCAGTCATTGAACTATCAGTTTTATCCAAAAAGAGAGGGTGTTTTTTTTAAGTCCAAGTTTTGCCCATAAGAGTAAAAAAGCCAGACAAAATAATGCTGCTTAAGTATAGGGAGGTAACCATATGCATAGCTGCAGGTTAGAACAAGTAAACTTTATTGTGCCTTCCCTTGTTGCTGATGGTAATCAGGACATTCAGATTAACGTGATGAAAAGAAAAAATCAACTGGAGGTTTTCTAAAGTAACTTAGGGAACACTTTTTCTTTTTCTTTTTTTTTTTTTCTGAGGGAGAGAAGCAGTGTGATCCAGCTGGTAGAGCGTATAATCAGTGTGGCTGGTTTATCATCTCAGACACTGCCACGGGCAGCCTTAGATGAGTTTGAGGGAGCCACCATACAAACAATTTTCCTACACTTGTTTAAAAAGTGAATTGTGCTTTATTCATGTAGTAAGGTAGGCACACACACACAAGTCTTTTGGTTTCCATGTATTTAAAATATCAGTAATTTTGGTCTCCTTCACAGGGCTGCTATGAAGGCTTATGAGGAGTTTAGTCTTTGACACTGTTTCAGCCATCTCTAGGTCTTTCCTCCATAGGCAGCACTGCAGTTGGGAGAGGGTAATTGATATGAAAGGTGTTCAAATTTGCAAGGACTTACTTGTATTTCCTTTTTTTTAAAAAAAAAGGCAACGAAAGTAACCCCTTGGCTATCCAACTGCTGAAAGCACCAGAATACCTAAGCAACCTGAATTTTAGACATGTAGAAGTTACGCTAATCTTTTTCCATATCATTTAGTTCAAGTTTGCAAGCTACGAAGTTGTTGGTTTTGCTCTCTTGTATACGATTTGTTCAAATGGCGTTAGCTTGTGACAGCAGGTTTGCGTGTGGAAATGTTTCTTCCAATTGAACCTTTAGGCCATGATCCTGCAATCTGGTTGTAATCCAAGAGTGTTGTGGGTAAAGACAAGCTCCGTGGTTGTCTGAACATATATATCGAGTGTGTTCCCATGCGGGGAATAACCTTCACAATTTATTTATTTCAGGTGAGCTTGTGTCCAGTGATGGCTATGGGAATGTTTCTCTTTCATGATTTGCTAACTGCTTTAAATATTTCCTAAAATTAAAACTGAGAGCAGCGTGTAGTGACTTTGTAGTGACTGGGGTTTTTTTTACTACCTTTGTCCTAGAATAGTAGTACTTCCATCTTCACCTGATTGCATTCTTCTCTTGAGTGAGCGCTGTCAAGAGCAGAGCCCTGGTCTCAGAGCTGAGCTTTATAAATTCTTCCTGAGGAAGATGCAATATAAACTTCTTCTATAGGCTTTCCCGCCTCTGGAAATCAATTTTTCAAATAAGCATCCATGTTTCCTAGCATTGTCCTGTCACAGAGCATTGCTTGTAGCACAATGTAGTCTTCTTTTTTTTTTTTTTTTTGGCACTTGAACCCAGTTTAATAATTTAAAATGTCCAAAGGAGCAAAAATTATTTTTTAAAAATGGGGCTGCGTTTGAGCAAACACTGTACTTTTCAAGAAATATTTTTAAAAGAGTGCCTGGAAATATTGGTTATAATCTCAAAATAAAACAGCAAATGCATTGCATTCCTGTGGAAGAAGCCACCTTGTTGTCACGAAGAGATATGCCGATGTCTGCATTGTTTGCGTGGTTTGCAGTAACACAGCTGTGCTGAGCTGAGATCTGGAGGGGATTCTCAAGTTGCTCTGTGGAGTATCTCAGCACTGGAAGCTGGCGAGCTGGTTCCTCATGTGTCTTGACAATGGAGTTATCTAGGCAGCTTGGTGAGTGAGTCACGATAGCTCGTCCCTATTGAATCATTGGACTGAGCAATGTCTCCTGTCAAAGATAAGAAGAACAAACACTTTGAGACATGCAAAAGCTGCAAAGACAGTAGCGGGCTCGTTCTTCTATCACAGGCATTTTGCTTACTTTGGTTCCGCTTTTGAGTTTTGGTAAAGAAATATACTATAACCACAATGTGGCTAATGATGTCGCGACAGAAAGTGTAACAGCGGTAGAAAGTGTTTAATCCTACAGTCATCTTACATTGAAAACTGAGGTGTGGGAGGGAGGTCATGAGAGCAAAATGGCTGTTTGATGCAGGACAGCCAAATCCTGTGGAAAGATTGGGGTTTTTTTCCCCTCAGTTCCTGTTAGACGCTGATTTGTTGCCTCTTTTTGTATCTTGGGTCAGGTTTGAACTGTGACCCTCCACAGTTCAGGGCTGATGATGGTGGAAAGTCTCTTGACTTCCCTTAGTGGCTGCCAGCATCCTGAGCTGAGGCATCACTCTTGTAGGCTCAGGAGTGCCCTGCTATTCTTATCATCTGCTGGACCATTTCATCTGGAGTAGAGCTAGTCACCAACAAGGTCTCTTAGTGAAGGGGTTTTTCTTCTACGAACTCAGAACTGCTGTGGTGTGCCAGTTAGTGTCAAGGCAGTGTTTGGAGTGGGATGAGAGAAGAAAAGTATAACAGAAGAACTGTTAATTACCAAGTCACGGGGTCATGGGGTCTGTCGAATCACAGGAATAGGATGCGCCGGTGTTTGCTATTGGCAAGTGCAGTGTCACTCTGCTAACATTTCCGAGATGTAGTTCAGAATCTTGGCTCTGCAAACCCCCAGGTTAACTGTGTGTGTTGCCAGCTCCACCATACAATGGATAGATCACACTTTCCTTTAATTAAAGTGCTTAAGTAAAAAGATAAGCTAAAAACTGCTTTAGCAATAACGGAAATTAAAGCACTAGTAGGTTTTAAACAAGAACGCTGAAGAAATCATGGTTTAACAAGAAAGCAGCCCTTCTTCTGAACTCCACAGGTTTTCTGCAGTCACAGGTGTAGAGAGGGGGATGTCTGATTTGTAAGCTCGTGCCAGCAAGGCAGTGGACTGCGTCTTCTCATTGTTCAAGTTCTGGAAAATATACCAGATTATAGCCAGTTTCCTTTGCCAAGCAGAGGTCCCACCATTTTTGAGAGCCCTGCTCTCGTCTTCATACAATCCACCAACATCTGAAATGTTTTACACACCGCTGACCAGGTGGAAAGTTCAAATTCACGAGTGAAGAAACTGCTGATTCATCTGCACGATATGCCACAGTCCCACTGCTTTTTATGCAGTTAGGTAGTCAATAACAAGATACTGAACCATACTTTTCTGTAGTAGTTGCATATAGAATGTCTTTTTTTTTCTCCCTTCCTCCTAATTTTCACATCCGTTTTACTACCTCGATTTATATTTTGCATTTCTGTTTCATCCCATCTATGGAACTGAAAGCACTGTAGCTGCTGCACACCTGCATTTGTTTTCTGCAAGTCATCCAAATTCTAGAAGTCCAAATCTAATATTTACAGGTAATCTGCTCATCTGGAAGCCAATAATTTTTTTAGAATCAGGTTGAAGGCTATATGCTGCCCCAGAGAAAAGACGCATATATTGATGTGTTTATGTTTTGCAATAATAATATTTGTCCATGTGAGAAAGCGTGACTTTTTTTTTCTTCTGCCACACCATATGGCTCATGACTATTTACAACCCGAACAATAACAGCTGCTGCTGCTGCGTAAGAGAATCCATTCCTCTAAAGTGGAGATATGCTGAGTAGCGCATGACAAAGTATATGTCCACAGATGTATTCCAGATATCCTCATTTACCACTCAACATCCTCGTTCTCCTCTTGGAAACTGTCAGAGCCTTTTTCTTATATGCTTAGTTAATGGGGAGAGCTTTGATAGCTTGGTTTGGGAGTTTGGGAGCAGGTAGAGAAGCTGTGTCCAATGAGGGTATTCCAAATGGGAGAAAGGAAGGATGTTCTGGTTGAGTGCTCAGCAAAATAAAAATGTGAATCATGCTCTTAACCCATTTAAAAAAGAAATCAGTTGACTTCTCTTAATAAATTAGAAGTTTCTAGTTTGAAGAACAAACCAGGTAGTCTTTAAAACTTTAAAACGTGGGTCACCTCATGCCCTTCATTGATGCCGTGCTTAAAGTTTGGAATTCCGTATTACAAAGATACATTTTGCATTTCTCAGCTAGTATCAGTTACTTTGGCTCCTATCGGTTGACTTTTTGAGCCTCTTTATTTTTTTTTTTTCCTGCAGTTTTCTGCTGGCCATTTTGATAATTCCTGAATTTTTGTATCAGGTATTGTAACAGGTGACTCACCATTGTCAGTCATTCCTGTCAACAGCAGGAGGACAATTTCCAGATATTGTACAATTGGGCTATATGCCTGGCCTTTACCTATAGTGCTGTGATTGGAGATGGCATTTAAACCATGTCTGTGCCTGTCAGCAGGTTCTCTCCTATTTGCACACAGTTGTTCATGTACCTGCTCTTTCCCAATAGGTTAGGCAATTGGCATATTATATTTATTATGACTTATCTCGCAAAAGCATATTCCGGGGAGGATGAAATGTTCAAGGGGTTATTTCCCAGCCATAGTCTTCCTGTCACACAATTATCTAACAGTGCTCGTTAGCAAAAAAAGAATTGCAGGTTTCTTGCAGTTGACATTTCATCTGCCATGAAGCTTTGCTGGCAAGTAAAACCCACTGGATTTCATCTGGCTTCGGAGTGCATTGAAAGGTAGCTATGAATAGAAGTGAACACACTTTCTAACAGCATTTACTGGAGAGCCTTCTCACTGAAAAGCCTTAAAATTAAGATCAATTAATACATTGAGAACATATAATGATTTCTATCATTTACATTATTTTTTTTTTTTATGGATATGTAGTACTCCTGTGCCACTGGGAATTTTTCATGTCAGGGTTTACAGCTACCATAGAAACAGAAGGACTGAGAGGAACCTACTGAGCCTTGCTGGCAGCCCCAAAACTCAGTGCTTCAACAACCCTTTAATTTGGATGCCTTTGCGGTCATCTTTCAGAGAGATGTTTTTAACTCAAATAGTTTTTCCTCTCTGCTTGGTATGAGCAAATCTCCATCTCAGACTCCGCTTTACTGAGGTCAACAGCCTCTGCTCCTCTCCTCGCATACGATAGATGCTCTTTTGCCATGATTATGCTGGTTGCTTACAATTCCTCTTTCGTGACTATGCAGTGACCAGAAGGGTTTTGAAGAAGAATAGAATTGAATAGGCACTTATGACCACTGAGAATTACCCATAGGGCAGGCCCTGTGGGCCAGTTCCACAAATAAATAAAGGGGGGCTCCAGGTAGGTGCAGGTCAAATCCCTTTATTGTAGACCCCTAGCAATGCTGCTTATAGTTAATGAAAAATCTCCTTTATAAATCTAAGGGCAGTGATATGGCACCACATAGTTGTGATTCCATAATTCATGTGCTGAGTCAGCTCATTCCCATGTGAAGGAAGGAGTTACTTGAGAACATGCTCCTCGGTGTGAATTTCATCTCGCCTGCCAGAGATAAAATGGAATTACCAGAAATATTTGTATGAAAAGCCATAAGTGCAGGCTTAATCTACATCAGTGCTACGGGAAAGAGATTGTAATATATTCCGACCAGAAAAAATGGTGATAGGTACCGTCTCCTGCCCCATTTCTGCTTCAATAGAAGAGACAAATTACCTCAGCTTTCTTGGATCAATGCAGCTGTGCCCGGGTTAAACTTGGAACTGCATGGAGAGAAATCAATATAAAACAACTGACAACAAAAATGGGAGATGGGAAAAATTGCTCTGTATAAACTAAGACTACGTTTTGTCGTGGCCTTTGGCTGCCAAAGCTGTTCTGTGAGCAGTAACAATGGGTTGCATAAACAAATTTTAAGGGATTTATGGAATTTGATTTCATGCTTTGTTCTTGCTAGCTGTCTGCTATGTTAAGCAGAGAATCCATTTCAATACCCACTATGCAAAATTCTGGAAACAGCTGTGAGTATTTACTTCTAGGGTGCTGCCTAGGGATAGTGGGGCTTGTTGGCAACTGTGTTAGAGCAATCAGTGTCAAGAAATCACCTAGTGAATAAAATTGTTTTGCTGACCTGTGACATGATTTGATGCCATTAATACCAGATGTTGAAGCCTCTGCTCCTCCTACAGTCCTGCTCTTAGTGCATACAACACTGAGATGAGAATTTGGTAGTGAAAGCTGTCTCTGCTTCCTGAGCAGGGAATCCATGAGCTTCATCTGTAGAGGAAAGGAGTTGTATAGGCTTGACTAAGGGAACATCCATACGGACTGCTGACTTCACAAAAACAAAAAGCATACATACTGTCACGCTCTCCGAATGCAGAGACTGAATTTACACCCATCCCTTCCTGCTGCCTCATGGTTTTGGAAACACTGCAAAAATAAGTCGCAGAGGGTTCTGTGCTTTGCTATCAGCTTTGCACACTTGGTGAAATTGAGCCTTTCCTCCACAGAGGCAGCCTTCCATAGTAAAAATTGCTTAACTTTGGGACTTCATAGGTGGTGTCTGCATTTTGGCTTCAGACCAACAAGCTACAATCTGAGAGAGTAATGTCTCAAATCCCATACACTTGCTTTAACATAGCAAGTTTGAGCAAGAAGCTGCATTTGGACAGCATCCCAGTGAGACAGCATGGAAAGTATGGAACCAATTAATGACAGAAACCTGTACCTTGATGTGAATCCTAGTGTCCTGGAGTTGCTGAAGCGCGTCTCTCAGAATTCTCCTCCTGGAAGTTAGACTCGTTAATTTACCCAGAGACCTTTGCCAGGACCCAAGTGAGTGATCTGAAAGCACTTGGGCAATAACCTTGTGAAAGTGCGTCCATTAGAATCAGGCAAGTGCCTCCAACAGCGATTGTTCGTCTGGTTTTTACCTGGTGTGCCAGAAAAGGTTGAGCAAGAGATGAGGTAAGAGGGAATTTGGGGAGGTCTTCATCCTACTCAAAAGTGAAGAAGAAAGTCCTGTTCCTCCATCTCCTGTCTGCACAGGATCTTCTTTCCCATGTTTCCATGGTTTGATGATATGAGGGCTCATTTTGTTGGAAAACACAAGGTAGGGATAACAGGACAATGCAACAGCAGAATCTTACAAGAGAAGAATTAAAGTGCAAATCCCACATCTTCCTCCTTTCCCTTCCAGAAATGTCCCATCCTTGCCAAAAAGCAAGGATGGCAGCAGCAGGGAAGGCTCAGCAACACTGGGTCTCTGAGAGCTTCAGGGGAGCCTCAGGCCCCACTGAACCATAGGAAAAGCATTTGGGGCCATTCTCCACAGTCTGGCTGTCACTCCATATCTGGAGAGTACAGAACAGCCCATCAGTGCCCCAAGCAAGGCTCTGACAGGTTGGGATCTGGGCACGGGCAAAAGGGTTTAAAGGTTTCAAGCATCTGCATGGTATGCTTTAATGTGGGCTATTTTAGATTTAAAATGTGCTTGAACTATCATCCTAGACTAATTCCTCCAACATGAATTGCACATTATAGTGCCGTTGATCTCACTATTTCTTCAACTTCATACCTTTTATTGTGGGTTTTATCAGAGCGGGGGGAGGGGGGGCGGCAAAAAAACACCCAAACAATTTATGGTTCAAGACTTTCTGCTGTCACAGGATGAACTTACTTTCCCCAATACCTAAACCGGTGATGCAGATCCCCTGTGAAAAACCTGCAGCTGTTACAGGAATTTCTAATATATATCTTTGAAATCCTCTTGATTTAATACTCTTCTAGGCCATTACTTCAAAAAGGATGTTGCCTATTTTTTATTTCTTGGGTTCAGTAGTTAGTGATAAATGAATCTCAAGAGAGAAAATAACTGAAGATGATGAATAGAAGAAAAATGTTCATTATTAGCTCAGGCAGAAAATTAATCCCTTTTCAGAAATTCAGGAAGTTGATAATAGTGGGGTGGTTTTTTTTATAGATGATTACCCTCATGACAAATCTATCACTTTGCCTTCTCAAACAAGTATGATATGTTTTGTCTTCTTTTCCTCTTGACAAGGGAATTCATGACATAATGTCACCCTGTTGGAAAATGTGTATGTTTCTGGTAATTACTGTAAAATGATGTTTTCTTAATTTCCATATTATGCAGGGTGGTTGTGATTAAAAAGTTAGACATTGACATGCAGGAAAGTGCTGGGATAAGTCAATTAATTTCTTCTAGCTGCAGCAGACATTTCTCTGTGAGACACTTGCATGTGTCTTTTTTTAACTGTTTAACAGCAATCCCTGTAGAAAGCAGAGCTGTGATCCCACACAGATGCTTAAATCTGTGCTGTCTTCAGAGAAGGTACCCCATCTCTCAGGTAAATTTTTACCTTATTGGGAGCTCTGCAAGACCTGTTATTATTTGCTACACAAAGCAAAAAAAGAAAACTGTCGTCTTCTCAATTTCCAGGTCTATTTGTTTATTTTCAGAGATGCAGAGGTGAAACTTCATCTAAGCACCCATCCCTCTACAGTGATGTGATGCATTTGAAACTCAAGCAGAGAACAAGATGTTGTGCTGTCCTTCTTATCTGTAAATCAAAATAGTACCTCTGCCTCTTTGACATACCCTGCCTTTGGACTTCCTTTAGTTTTCTCTCCAAATTATTCTGTTATAAAGTCGAAGCCAAGGGTGACAGAACCACTCTGTCACCACATGTACTGTCAGGTTAATGAGTGAAGTCACAGCTTGTATTAAAACTTGCTCAGCCCTGTAAACTTCTCAGCTGCGTTTAACATGTCACATCTGGCCACCCTTAGGTGTGGTTGGCATCTTTATTTGAAAGATGTGATGGCACACTTGCCTAAAATGTTTGCCAAATTGAAGGACCGAAGCTAAGCCTAAGGCTTAGGGTTCCCTTGGGAAGTGGAAAGAGAAGCTGGCAGTGTGGTCCCCAAGAGGTCCTTCCAAAAACCACTGGGAGTGAAGCACTCAGTAAAGAGGCTGAATTTGAAGAAGGGCTGATCCTCTTACCATTACCCCAAAATAAGGGAAGGTTTGCATTAATGGCTTGCTGCAACACAGGCAAACCCTTAGAGCTTTCTGAACTTAGTAAGGGCTTTTTTCTGACTGGTCATGGTAGAGAAACAATCCTTTAATGCAGTGAGAATTTATAGGATTTCGACACATTTTTCTTTCTTAAAGTAGGACGGAAAGCCTAAATCCTGGGAAGCATTATAAATTCACAAATTAAAAATAATTTAAAAAAATTAATGGCAACATCTCTTTTTGTTTTCTGTGCCTTTCCCTCCCATTTTGGACCCTGTTTTGACAGGGTTGTTTGATCTAAAATTGCTAATACTTCAAAACAACAACAACAACAAATACTGCCACAGAAAATACAAACTTTTGCAATCCATTTTTGTTGTTAGCAAACAAATATTTTATAAAGATAGGATGTTTATTAAAAAAATTTTCTGTTGACTTGATTCTACTCTTGAAATTAGTCCCTTCAAATCCATTCAAAATGCAGATAAAATCCCCCTTAGTTGTCCTCTCCCCTGGACTGTGGCTGCGGAGTCTGAGTCCCATGGGTTCAGGGCACAAGGTGAAAAACCATTCCACTGAGTAGACTACAGTACACTCTAGGTTGAGCTACTGCATTGATTTGTATCGCGTGTGGCCCAAAGTCTTCTAAATTCCCTGTCTGAAGGGAAAGGAATAGGAAAGGAACTTTGTCTTGTGTCTAGATTAAAATCCAATAATCTCACTGTGTTGTAATTGAATGATTGATAAAGGAAAAACACACTATAAAATGCTCTGAAAAAGATGAATACTGTTCAACAAGATTAATATGCTAATGAAGGGGACTTTTTTGCTGTGAAATCATTACAAAATCCACCTCCTGCAAACAGCTGAATTAAGGCTCATGTTGCTTCTTCCCAGCATTACTTTGCTGTCAATTATGTTTAGTGATAAAGTTCATTATTTGCAGTGTAATGGTAGAATGAAAAGTAAGGGAGAGAATTGTCATCAGTTCAAGAGGATATGGGGTTTTTTTCATCTTTACAGGCTTTCTGGCACTTTAGCTTTCAAGCTGTATTTAAATTTTAGATTTTGGATGCAGCATACAAAGATTTCAAGCAGATGTTTGTAGCTTGAGCGCCAGTCAGGTAGAGTGGAGCCCTGCACGGATGCCCTGGAAGCTGACGTGTGGTGTTCCCCGCCTGTGCTCCAGTGAGATGAATGTCACGTGGCTTTGGCTTATTGGAAAAGTTTTGTCATGCGTGACTGACAAAAAAAGGGCCTTTCCAATATGATGCCTGTGCTCCACAGCTTCATAGAAAGTTTTCTCAGGGTAGAGATGATGGAAACAGAGGACAGTTAAGCTCTCTCCCCAAGCAAGACAAAGACATCCAAAAACTCCTTTGCTAGCATTTGTAGGGGTGGCAGTAGGAAGCAGGTGGTTCTACATAAACAGGACAGAT
Organism: Gallinago jamesoni; assembly: GCA_025769975.1. Taxonomy (NCBI): domain Eukaryota; kingdom Metazoa; phylum Chordata; class Aves; order Charadriiformes; family Scolopacidae; genus Gallinago; species Gallinago jamesoni. The sequence continues at coordinate 51,391,060 of JAOQGH010000023.1, forward strand.
GTGTGGCAACTCTCTTAAAAGATTTCTCTTTCTCCTGCAAGGCCTCATTTTCAAAGTCACCTTGCTTTCGCACAGCTTTTGTCTGATCTCACCTCTCTCATCTTGCATCAGAGGCCTTTTGGTCCTACCAAAGGCTGCCTAAAAGTTGTGCTGCCTGAAAGGAGCCTTTCTTTATCTTTCTGAAGCATCTGTTCACCATCTAATTTCAAAGCATAGCTGAAAATATGTTTGGTTTGTTGTGTTTTTTAATTTTTCCCTATTGCTAGTGCTTTTAAATTTCTAAATAACTTTGTTGTTGTGTGTAATTTGTAACTTTTTAGATGTGGTCTGTTGGGGGTTTTTGGAGAGCAAAAATATTGCTGTATCACAACATATATCAGAAATTTATTAGTTAATAATACTTTTTAAAAACCCACAAGCTACAGCATCCGCATTCTGTTTAAATCAGTATAATGATTTGGACCTGTTTTGTTTCACGAAACAAAAAAGCAAAAGGAAAAAATCAGCTCTTTGACTGGAAAAGATGAAACAGTTAACCTTGGTGGATTTTCACACATCAGTTTTGGACAAGTTTTTTATGTTTTTTTCCCTTAATACTGTAAGACCCTGTCTGAAGCTGGGATGTTTGCCATAACAATATAGTTCCTGACTCTCAGAGATTGTATGTGCTTCTTGGTGCGTGCAAGAGTAACTTCAGTTTTCCTTTCCCACCCTTTACTCCCCTCTCCCTCCCTACCCCCTGCTTTTTTCCCTCATCCATATTTATACCAATAGTAATGAAAAAAAAAAGGAGGGAGAGCTACCTGATACCATTTCCTTCAGGGCCTAAGAAATTGGGGTATGTAACCAGCTGGGTTACACGTTTCAGTTTATGTGGATTTTTTTATTCTCTCAATTTATAGACTGAAATCGGGAAATGCCTTCCTCTTACAGCCAGCCACAATCTGAGGCTCTTAGAGAAGAAAGAGGGGGGACCCTGAGATCTTTTCCTTTCCCTCTCCACCTACCTCTCCCCCCTTAAAATCACTGGTCCAGACGGTCTCATCTCAGCCAAACACATCTTTTAGACTGCATGGATGCATTCCTTTCAAATCTTTTAAAACTCACTTTTTTTCAAGGAAAAGGAGTGGAAAATTCACAGTCCTTAGTGTGTGTGTGAAAAGCCTTGAGAAAGACATATCCAAACCTACCATGCTGAACTTATGAGAGAGGCTCTTTCCCCTGAGCACCTTCTGAGCTGCATTACTTGAGTCTGCTCAATGAGAAAACATCACATCCGGCATTTTTACCAGAGCAGCTTTGCTAAACGTTTTGCTGTGTTGTTGGCGTGCATCTTTGCACCACTATCTATGTTTGAAATCTGAGACTAAGACAGGACAAAATCTTGTTTTTCACCAGAAAACTGAAAGTTGTATCTTATTGCTCCTTGAATAATATTTGTTACCAGGTATTTTTCTTCTCTGCCTAGTTATTTGGGGATAAAAACTCTTTTTTAAGAAATGGTAGAAATTATGAAAATATCATTTAGGTTTTCACAGTTCTCAAAAATGTTTGAGCTTTGAGAAATTCATCCTCCAAGAACAAGAAATGCAGATGAAGTGAATCTAGAAAGTATTAACACTTGTAGTTGTAAACATATGAAAAATCAAGAGGATCCACTAGGGGTATTCATGCAACATGCCAGTTGCTATTCTTCTCTCTGTAATAGATGCCTGAATACGTGGATTCACATATATATACACTCACTTACCGTAAAACTGGTCCTACTGAATACAGAAATCCCAGGAACGCAGTTGAGAGGTTTTGAAAAAATCCGTTAATGTTAAGTTACAGCTGCAGCAAATAAGAATTCTGCATCTATCATGAGTGCAATAGTTTGGCGGGGAGGGGAAATCTCATCTAAAAGCAGGTACAATGAGTATTATTTGCCTGAGTTTCTCCTTTGAACTCAGAGAAAAATGTTCTCCACCTAGGTGAGCAAGAGCCAGCTGCTTCCTTACATGCACCCATACATGTCTGGTCCTGTAGAGTGGGCAGAAACTGAGCTGATGCACTAAGCAAGTGTAATTTAAATTAACAGGTTTAATTACAGTCCTAGAACTGGAGTGTCAAGTTTGTGACAAACGTGTAGTAATTTCCACTGCACTTCATCGAGTCAGCAAATGTTGATCAACGGGTACTGCTTACTCTTTCTGAAGTTTGGATTTAAAATAACCGAGATCAAACCACTTCTGAGAACGAGATATGCATGCGTTGGATTCTTAAATTTTATTCATTTTACCAATTCCATTTTTTTCATGGTATGTATTGTTAGTAGCAATAGACATAGCAAAACAACTGCTATGACAAGATAATAGGGTTTTAAAAGTCTGTTGAGTGCAGGAATAAGAATTAGAGAAATGAGTAGCTACAGTCTTATCATTTGTGTGAGGTAACAGTTGATTTCCTGTATATTGGTGGTATATCAATAATCACGTCCTATTTGGGGGATATGTCATAAAACCATTCTAAAGGCTACTAACTATATATTTTTCAGTCAGAGATGTATTCCCACAGCATTTAGAAAATCTTTCCTTGAATATTCCTTTTAGTTTAAGAGTATGAATGAAGCCCCTTATATTAAAATTACTTTGCCTCTGGGTAACAGAGAATAGTGTTGTTAATACATAAAAAAAAGTATAAAGTGGTGCACAACCACTTTATTTTTAGAAGTGATTTTCTAAACATTTATTTTGTTTTATGTCCATTACCTGCACTAAAAATGAATGCCAAAGTGGGAATTATATTTTAGAAAGAAACCTTTTTTTCCTCTTTAAAACATATTTTGTGCCTTTTTATGAGGCTCTCTGGGGATTGAAAGCAAAGAGTTGATTCTCAAGAGCACTTTCATTTGCTTAGAAGTGAGGATTTTCCATTTTTATTTTTTTTACAGCAGATGTTAGTTTAAAAGAAGTTCTTCAAGCTAAATGGGTTATTTTCTTCCTGTTTCTTTGGTTTTCTCAGTATTTTTTTGCTTTTCCGGAAGATTCACAATAACCACCTCCATATATTTGAATGTTTTTCTGCAACTGTTAAAACAGTGTTAGAAATAAATAGACAACTCCAGAAGATATTTTTAAATTCAAAACCTATCCATTTTATTTTTGTCTCTTAATTTGGGCATGCTTACCCTGTTCCTATCAGGAATCTGGGCCCTTTTTCTTTTTCTTCACTCTTCTCCTCCCCTAAACCTTTGCAGCATTTAGTCAAATACATTGATGACTGCAGGATTTTTGTCTTGTTTATATGCTCGAATATTTGAATTCAAGGAATAGGTTGTATCTAATCAGTTTAATTTTGATGCTTCTGATGTCAAAACCCAAAGTGGGATGCATTGAACACCATCTTGGTCTCTCCATGATGAGAAGCTGATTTTATAATCTCTTATGTCTGTCCCTGTGTGCTCCATAATGCAAGGTTAATAGAAAATGAAAGGGCTAGTTCCCTGTAATTTCAAATCAATGAGTTCTGTGTTCAAAGAAACATTTGCTGAACAAAAATTTTTACCATGTGTTAATTCTCTGCTCTGTATCTTTGGCAAAATTTAGATGATGTTGCCAACTTCAGTCATACTTGAAAAATAGTATTTTTGTCTTTTTTTTTCTATTTATAGAATCACAGAATCATTTAGGTTGGAAAAGACAATTAAGGTCATTCAGTCCTGCCGTTAACCTAACACTACCAATTCCACCACCGAACTATGTCCCTAAGCACCACATTTACATGTCTTCTAAAGATCTCCAGGGAGGTACTGTCAAGACCTATGAAATAACTGAATAGACAACATGTATCTCATTTATATATGAACAGATTTTTGCTTTTCTATTTATAACATGAGGATAAGCAATTCCATTAATCAGCTATTGAATACAGGGCCAGATAGTGAGACATAACAGGAGCTCCTTGAACCCTGCTGGATGTGAGCCATTCTAGGTAATGGTGGTGAAAGAGCTGTGGGCCCTGTTATGCAGTCCCCCAGCCTGATCCCCTTAACTTCATACCTTTCCATCTGAAAATTCCTATCCCAAGAAAGCATCTTATCATCCATAACTGACAAAATTGTGTACTGTCATGCAGTGCATTCATTCCTACCATCTTCAACTCCAGCCTTCTGGAGGGACCACCCTAAGAAGATATATGTGAATTATTCTCTAGAGTATCCTGTGTGAAAATGATGCTTGAACTTTTTCCCCACACAAAAAATGTTGTGAACATGTTTGCAACTTGAATTGACCATCGCTGTTCCTTATGACACCTTGACCCCATGAACAGGGCCCCCCTCAAGTACTCCTTGGGATGCCTCCAGAAAGAGAAGTTGCAGTTCATGTCACTTTACCACAGGGAGAAGGGTACAATGCACATTCCCTCTAGGCTTTCTGCTTTTCCTTAAGGCATTAATCAAAAAGCTGCTTTGGAACCAGAAGTCTTGGGGCATGATGCTGTAGAGGTATTTGTGACTCTTTGTTGCAAAGTGGTGTAAACATCTTCAAGAAGGAGTCAGAGCAAACTGACTGTGCTGGTTTTGTACTCTAGTAATGTTAATGTTCCTACACAAGTGCTGATGAAAGCAAGAGCTCCATTAGATACCAATAGTCTCTTTCTGTTATTTATATCAATCCTATTAGGTGCTCTTGTTCATCCAGAAGCAATCCAAAGACAGACAGGCTGGTTAAGAAAGAGACAGTTGTCTGGTGTTTTAAATACTGGCCCGTGGCTTTGCCCTTGATGACCTAAGAGGTATCATAGGTTGAATTTTTATTAGCAGTACTTCCCCAATAAAGCTATTTTCCCTCAAACATCACATATTAAATTGATTGCGCACCATGTCATTTTAAAAGTATGCAGTTGCTGTTTGATTTATATGGTCAGACTGCCTGCCAACTCAGCAATTTCCATCCTAAAATAACAGATCCAAAAAAAAACCCCAAGACCCGTAGTTGGCTGCTTTATGTTGTAATGAGTCAGCTGCAGATCTGTGCAACCACTAATTTCAGCCCATTTGTCCAAAGGGACAAGGGAAAACATGCAATTTTCTACCAATTACAATCAGTGAAGAACTCTTCGTGGAAATGGTCGGCAGAAATATCAAGAAAAGAATTTTGATCAGGAAGAATTTTCTGCTGTTTTCTGTGCTAGGTCTCTTTCTCTCTGTTTCTAGTAAACAATTAAATGACAGTCATAGACCTTGTTGGCCAGTTCTAGGAAAAGAAAAAGAAGGGGGGAAAAAAACAAACCAAAACCAAACAAAACCCCCCAAACCTGGTGAAGTCAACGAAGTTGATAGAGGTTTGCAACTGTGTACTTAAGCGAATGGATGCTGGCAAAGCAGTGCGAGCTTTAATAATATCTCTTAATGCCATATCAAAATGAATGAAAACATTTACTGGCAGCTCTTCCATATGTGGTTATGTCAAATATAAATCAGACAGGCCCGTGTGTGTCACATATGTGCTACTCTGTCATTGCATAGCACACAGACTAACAAAGGGCAGTAGCAGGTATGGAGAATATAAACGTACTGTCATATCTAAAAGCAAGAAAAAATAGGGAGGCAGCCCACAAAGCTAAATAATGCTAGTACTCCTCATGTGTATGGTATAGATCTTGGTGTTAATTAGGAAGAAGTAAGAGAAGAAATGAGTCTACTTTTATTTCTGGTAGTTCAAGATATAGAGCTTGTTGATCTCTTCAGAATATTGTGTTAAAGATACCTTGTGTTGACCACTTAAATCCCACTGCACCATAGTGCTACAGTCCTTCCTTTGTGACTGGAACATGAAAAGCTGTAGGGTAAATTCAGGGTAAGAAATGACATTCTCAGAGTTCTCTTGTGGTAGCAGGAAGCAAAAAAAAATCAACCCATGTAGTATAGCATCTGGGAAACAGACAGCCCATCTCTGTTATCTTCCCTTTTGGTGCTACATAGGTCACCAGGAATTCAGATATCCTTTTCAATGTGAAGGAGCCAATGAGCATCTGACAATCACCGCAGATGCCAGCTTTTATCGGTTCAATCACTTATGACCATAATCACGTTTGACTTCATCATTTTAAGGTGATCTATAGAGCCTCATACCTAACTTGTATATTGTTTCTGTTAATGATGCATAGTAAAGCCCAGAGCAATAATGTAATGAGATGAATCCAATAGAGTTCATTTGTAGGGCCTGTGAAAGGAACATCTTTTACAGACCTTGCATTTAATGAGAATATGGTATTGATTAAATTGGATTCACAATGGCATAAACAATGATACTGAATTTCAAAAGTGTGCTCTGATTGAGCTACTATTTCAGATTTAGGCTTTAGGGTTAGAAATGGGGTGAATGCATATCCATAAATAGTGTTTGCATGGCATCAGTACTAATTAGTATAATTATATCCCAATGTCATTTGCTTAATTTATGAGTTGGCAGCATGGCTGAAAGTAGGATTTTTTTCTTGCATTTTCTGTTTAGAATTTGGTTATTAGGATGAGGTCGTTAGTTTACAATTAAGTCACTTTATTTCCTTTAGCACTAATATTAATGGAACACTTCATCACTGGAGCCCATATCTTGCCTTTCTGGTAAATAGAGGGAGGAACTCCTATGGGGTTTAGCTTCCCACTCCATCATTAAAGCTGCAGGAGGAATTTCTTACATGTGTTATATGAGACAATGAGGCAATTTCTTATGAAGTCATTTTTGTAGACACATTCCCACCTTCATTCCTCCAGTGGGCTCTTTGGATCTTCCCTCTGCCAGGACAATCCATCAGTTCGGATGTGGAAAAGGGCTTTGCGGCAGGGGGAAATGTGAATTACAGAGTTTCATCAACCCAAATCAGCTCTACATGTTCAGTTCTAGGATATGAGTCTGACAGCAGTTGACATCAGATTACTCTGATAAAGGCTTTCTCTCCTTGGTGTGGAAGGGGGGATAAGGGAGGAGACCTCTTCTTTGGACCACTGTAGACTCAGTGTGCCACATAAATATAACTCTATTGTTATCACCATATGATGCTTAAACACAAAACAAAAAATAACATAAAAAGAAACAAAAAGGTAGGAGAGATTCCTTATTTCCCAGCTGTTTAAAAAAAAACCAAACAAAACCTAAACAAACAAAATAAAAGACAAACAAACAAACCAAAACAAACAAAAAACCAAGAAGAAGAAAAATTGGCTTGGGGCTTTTTATTATTTGGCACAGCATGATTTGTTTTAACAATCCGTCTCTCTTTGTACCGTTCCCCTCTAGCGGTTGATCAGAGGAGGATCTGCTGCCTCCCTGCAGGAGCTGCTGCAGAGCTCAGCAAGCTCCTTGCTTGTGGAACTGGGCAGCAAATGTTCGAGTCACATTTTAGGATGCAAGTTCATAAGCAGTTGTTCCTGTTGTGTTAAATACTGTATTTTCCAGTCATGTAGTCATACCCTTTTGCAGCTTTTCTTTTTGTTTTCCCCAGAAACTAAATGACCTACAGTTACATACCGCTGCTGTAAAGCACATACTTCCTTTTTACAGCCCTCTTTTGCCAGTCGTATCTGCTCCGAGAGAGGCATACTGTTATAATAAAACACCCTATTTTAATCCCAGTTTGCTAGTTCTGTCTTTTATCCTTCTAAGTCATAGTAGGTGTGTTTTAAAAGAATCCCAAATCTAAAGGCACCTGAGAATGCATGCTATGGCTTCTTAACAGTGCAGCCATGTTTCTTGTACGTGTCCCTGCATATAAACTACGTGCCTGAACCTTCTGAGTTGGGCAGCTTGAGTTCATTGAAAAAAATCCCCTGCATGTTTTGCAAGGGAGGCCTTGGGTGGTTGCTTTGCAGTGGGTGACCATGTGAGGATGTGTCAGAGCGAGGGCTCTTGCCAAGGCTGGCCTCCTCCCACCCTCTGTGCTTGCCCATGGGCCTCCAGAAGAAGGTGTGCGCTGCAGAGCTCTGCCCCTTGCCGGGAGGATTAACTGTTATTCCCAGTCTGCTGTGGTGGTGGGGTGTAGGAGGGCTGAGGCTGAGCAGCTGGCAGGGCTGTGAAAGCTGTTAAATGGAGAGCTGGGGGTATTGCCTGAAAGTGGAAGTCTTGTCCTGGTGTTCCTTCGTCCATCCCACATTCCAGCCTCCTGCATTCATCTCAGATGTCTTCCAGAAACCTTCCCAGGAGAAACAGCTGCCTCATGCTTAAGAGAGGAAATAATGAAAGCCCCTGAGGTTTTAAATCTGGGGGATTGATGCAATTTCTCCCCTTTGGTAACAAAAACAGCCTTTAACTCATCTCTTGCCGCAATCAGGGACTGAAGAACTACCCTAGAATTTTTTGTTTGCTTGAGTAAAGGATGGTACCTTGTGCGGGCTCTCAGTGGTCTCTTTGGTGGACGGCTCTTTGGTATTTAATCATATAGCTTAACAGGATTTGAAATGCTATGTTAAGAAAGGGATGGAAGTGATGTGATATTGGAACATGGGTGCAGACTTTCAAATCTTAAACTTCCTCACCTGAAAGTGGCTATTTGGTGAGGGTTTTGGATGTGTCCTCTAATAGGAGAACAGATAGATCATCTAGCAAATCTCATTTGTTTGCCCTTTTGAGATCCCAAATAGTTATAAAAAAAAAAATAAAGTGGGTTTTTTTTCTTTACTACAATGGCTGAAGTTCTTACTAAAATGCTTTTGGAAGGGACCATCAAAAATTAATGTGGTATAGGGCTGACTCCTAGCGATTACTGACAGACAGAAGCAGCAGCCCTATAGGAGTCTGGCAGAGAGGCTGAAGTCTGAGCTCCACACCCATGGATATGTTCATGCATGTAGTGACGTTAACAGACTACTTCTGAGTTGGACTTGCAGCAGATTAATTTAATTATTAAATAAGATGTTGGGTAGGTATTTTGAGTCATAGATATATTCTCCTGTTCCTGTAAGAGTCAACTTGTGTTAACACTTGGAGTGGTGTAAATTCAGAGTAACTCTCCTGAGACAGTGGCTTTTGCATAGATTTTATCAGACTGTGAAGAGGAACTGGTACCTGAAGAAGAGTGGCTAAGACGTAGAAGAAAAATTAATTATTGTGATATATGTAGTAATTTTGCCAGATAGAGGAGGTACAGATAATATTCATACTTGACAGAAAAAGAAACAGCAATTCTTCATAAAAATAAAAGCCACAGTTTTGGTAGCTAATTGAAGTACTTTTTCTTCTATTCATTTCTTCCAACTTGCTTGCTTCACGCATTTGACAGCATTTTGAGGAGAGCTGTGTTTGCTGTATCCCCCAGCATATCATTTAATCAGTTTTCAGTGTCGTGCCCGGGTTGCTGCTGTTAAGTATTTGCAGGAGTGCCAGCTGTGTACTTAGCCTTCTATAAGCACTGGAGGGTGGCAGCTTGGACAATTGGTGAGGCAAAAAGAAATAGTATTACACCACGCAGTTTAAAAAACAATGTATTTTCATACCCAGCATGTCACAAGTGTATCTGCCAGGCCCAGGTAAAGCAAGGCTTTTGGGGAAATTTGAACGGAATCACAGAATCACAGAATCTTAGTGGTTGGAAGGGACCTTTGAGATCATTGAGTCCAACCACATTAAAAAAGCAAGCAAACAAACAAACAAACAAAACCCACAAAAACAAACAAACAACAAAAAAAACCCACAAAAACAAACAAAAAAAAAGCCACCCACCAACTAAACCCCACACCCACAACCCCATGCACAACACCCCACCACAAACCAGAAGAGGTGATATGAGGCAAAAGGCAAGGAAACTCTGAAAACCTGGCAGGCAGGAGGGCTGGGGAGAACTGGAGGAAGCAGGGCGGTGGATAAGAAGTAAAGATGAAGCTTAACAGGGGCAAGATAAATTAAATGGACCCAGAATTACATTGAACTTGGAAGGTGCTGACATCTGTTATGATTTTGGAGGGAAGCCAACAGTGAAACTAAGAAAGGGATGGGGGAGAGGAAGGAAAGGAGGTGATCAAACTTCCAGGCAAGAAACACGTGTTTGTTTGGCAGTACTTTGATTTGTGTGCCTTTGTGCACACAGGAAGCCAGAAAGGAGGAATCAGGCTGCAGTAATCAAAATGGGATAGGTGTAAGAGTTGGAGCAAAGAATTGCACTCATAGGGTGGAGATGAAAGGGTGGATTTTGAAGGTGGTACAGAGATAAGTCTCATGACTTGGAGATGGTTTAGATGTGTCTAAGGGGGAAGGAATCAAACACAACCCCCAAATGTAGGCTGGAGTGATAGAAAGAAGAGTGGTATTGTCAACAGCATGAAAAAAAAAGATTTTTGGGAATGAGAAAAGGTAAATTGTTTCAGCCACAATCCATCAAAAATGACAGAGAATTGTGGACTTTCTTGGATAACTAATACATACTTAAACAATTATTTTTTTCATGGGATTAATAGAGTGTTAACTCCAAGCAACTGAAACGGTTGCCAGCTAGTTTAAACCACTCGTGCATAGATCTGTAAAAGGCCTCGTATTTTATGACATAGCCCTGTTGAAATGGTTGTCAGTTCTTGGATTGTATAGGTCTTTCAGACAACAGTGGGGTAGGAGAAATACACATATTTTTAAAGGAAAATGTATTTGGAAGATCCTGGAGATTGACCAGGAAATGTAAGGCATGATGTTAGTACCTTAAGTAGGATATTTGTGTGTGGATATGCCTGTGCTCCCTCTTTGGGGGCTAAATTTCATGATAGCTGTATCTCTTGGATTTCGACAAAAACAGACAGACAGTCTTTCTGTCTGTCTCGCTCTTTTCTTTATTTTGTTTTCTTTCACTAGCACAAATAAACATAGTATCAACTTGTAACTAATCAAATATGATGGCTAGGATTACTCTTGATTCCTTCTTGGACCACAGTTCAGGAACAAGCTTGTTTCTCAGCCACTCTTGATACAGCTACACAAACCTGTTTATTCCAAGAATCTTTCCAGTAACACGAAAGTTACCAGTTTTAGTTGACACAGCTGAAAGTCATTGCTGTTTCTTTTAGGACTGACAGCAACGTTTGCTTCTCTGGCAGCTGTCAGGCCCAGGGCACCCATGAGAAGTTGTCTCCTAATGAACTGTTATGGACTACCCGAGTGGGAGAGTCCGACAGCTGTGTGTGGCAGACACGCATCAATATGGTGGCAGGTATCGTGACTTAGTTGGTAGACAGCATCAAAACTAGGAGTTGCCAATATTATCGTGGCATTCACAAAACTATAAAAAAAATCAGTTCATTAGGCATTTTGCCCCCTCTCTGTACCTCTTCTTTTGCCTTCCTTGGCTCCCAAAGTGGGATGGTGCTACCGATACCAAGATGGCTATTCCATCTGGAGAGGTGAGGGCAGCCCCAGCTCCTGGGGGAGGCTTGAAGGCAGTCAGACTTTCCTTCCATTCCCTATGTCCAAGGACAACCCTTTCTGTTCCCAGTAATATGCCAGAGCACACCCACATTAAGTGAGGTTGGTGGCACAGATCCTGAAGAGCTGCAAAGGGGTGAAGCAGCATCATTCTGCATTTTAGGCCCCAGGAAGAGTTGGGGGGACACTTTGCCATTGACAAGTCCCTAGGGGCACACCTGGGCTCCCAGCAAAAGCACATCATTTAAGAAATGGAGGGATTAGCACAAGAAAGAGATTCCTGTTGCCGGTGGGATACTCATAGAAACTGGTCTGCTGTGTGACCCTATGGATCTGAATTCTTGAGCAACGTGGTGTCTTCTGTCTTATTTTAACACACAGATGAACATACTGATTAATTTCAACATCTTGGTGCAAAAGAGCGGCTGCAGTGCGGTTAAGTTTAAAATGCTAAAAAGTATTTGCAAACCTAATGCTTCCTCCAGCTGGGAGCTGGAGCAATTCCTGCAGTTTCTCGTTAGCTACCCAAGGACAGTTGTGGCTGCTCTGCGATAAGAGAAAATTATTCACGTGATCTTTCTGGAATACAGATTGCATCCTTTATTTTTAAACTATTAGAGGAAGACGCGCACGTGAAAGGTGGAAGGAAATAAAAATGGAAAAGTTTTAGGAGAGTCAGCCCACCTCCTGCCCCTCCCTTCAGCAAATACTTCCTTGTGCAGCATCAGGAGTTTTGCTTTCCGTGACATTACTATGTGCTATCATCATCTTACAGCAGTCATTATTATTACTGAAGAAAACCGAGCCGGAAACCCCTCATTTTTAAAGCGAGCATTGTTTGCTAATCAGGCTATTATATTTCATTTAAGGAAATCACAGTCTAATTTCCTGCTAAGCAATGAATTATATTGGGGCGTGGAGAGAGCTGTAACCGCTGCTACTGTTGTTGTAAAGAGCTGGTCTGCATTTGCTGTAGATAAAGGTTGTGGCTGCCTGTTTCATATGTATGTAATGATTAGGGAAAAGGAGCTTCAGCAAGTTTTGATGACTTTTCTCCTGAACCAGCCTGTGCTGTCGCACCCCTTCCTGGCCACCTCTGGGAAACTGTGTGGGATTTGTGGCAGTAGAAAAGCCAGAGAGCAAAGAAAAATGGCAACTGTGGAAAAGCACCAGCAGCAAAGGGCTGCTCTTATCACACCAGCCCCAGCTTGAAGGTTACTCAGAGTGTGGTAGCAATTACTCTCAACCTAAGTTTCCCCTAGGATATAATTGAGTCACTTGCAGTGGGTTTTGCTATTTGTCTGCTATGAAGTCTCGCTTGAAATGTATAAATGGATCAAGAATGTTAAAGTCCTGTGGGGAACTGTTTTCAGGGTTAGATCAGGATTTGTGTGTACATCCTCATGCAGGCAGGGCTTAAGGCAGGTAGCCCTGCATACATAGACTGCCTGCTGGCAGAAGGGAGGTCTGTGCATACTAAGACGGATTGACTTCTTTCCACTCGGATGCTAACAAGAATACAGGAGCGTGCTAGGGCAGCCAGAATAAATTGAAACTAGATTTCTCTATACTTGCTGCTGGGAAATGCAGAACAGGAGCATCTCCATTCAGAGAACATTTCTCCACTTAAGCATTCATCTAGGGAGGCATGAGGGAGGGCAGCTTTACTCTTGCTGGAAATATAACAGCTCTAGCGTGCATCTCCTAATTTGAAAACAGTGCTCTGTGGCAGTACTGCTGCTTGGCTGGAGCAATAGCTCCCATCTTGTTTCCTTCCAGTTTCAGTATTGCTCTCCTAAATATAGCTTTGCTTATCAGAGTCAGCTCATCCTTAACAGGAACAAGGCTGGTATATTTTAAGGAATGTAATTACCTAAAGCAGTTCTATTTCAAAGCTCAAACCATTAAACTCATTGATTTCTTATCTTGCTGCGTTTCCAGGTTGAGGTGTCAAATCCCTTCCAAACATTGTGTTGAGGGATATTTGGGAACTGGAGTTTACTTTGGACCTGCAGTGTGCAGGACCAGAGCTGTATGATCCAGTCATGCCTTAACCACGTAGGTCGTAGACATGACTCTGTCTCCAGAGTGCCTATCTCTACCTTGAGCTGTCATGCTGCAGCCTCCACTCTGTTCTGATTGCCGCCACTGTTCAGGTCCATGTTGTCCCATTGTTGTGGTGACTCAGCTTCCAGCATGGTTCTTGAGCACAGATTTTAATGACAGGTGTCACTTCCACAGCACAGTGCCAGGGATTTCAGCACAGAGCTCATTCAACCTGTCAGTTATGTCAGACCAACGCTAGAGATCCCACCTGCAGTCTGGTGGAAGGAGTTCATCTTTGTCTCCCCCTTAAGTTATGGAGGGATAGTTGTGAAACCACGAATAGTCTCATTTTGATTGCATTGGTTAGAAAAGTGTGAAGCAGACAAAGATGAAGAGGAAGGCTAGGGGAAAGGCAGAACGATCATCACCCTCCAGGCAGAATCCATCAAGAGTTACATTTAAGATGCCTGAGTAATACTGGCTTCCTTGGCCAGTATCACTGGCCATACTCTGTCTCTTTCGTGTGTGCGTGCACACGTATGTATGCATATACACGCACCGACAGACACACACACACATTCAGTCTTTGATACAGTAGAATTTGTGATCTCTGCTTGGCTCCTTTACCTATATGTAAGTCCTTCCAGGTATAAGATATGCTTCTGGGGAACACTGCAACATCACCGTGCCAGCTGAGAGCTGTGAGCTGTGAGCAGTTGCTACAGCAAATGAGCTCTTTGTTCTGATGAGATGCCATTTCTCATTTACATCAGCCCTCTTTCAGTACCGCATCCCTCAGCCTGGGGTCCTGGGAGGGCAAAGGAAGAAGGATGTCTTCAGATGAGGTTATGGCTCATTTCAAATTGGCTTCTGAATTGCCAGGTGTTATCTCGGTAGAAATGTAACCCATTCTAGGATCCACATCTGGCAGTGTAGGTCTCATTACTCGGGATGTGCCTGCAAATTTTGTGTATATTTACTATAAAAGCAAGAGATAGTTTAAAAAAAATAGAAAAGTGACTTGCTTGAGTGATTTCTATAGTGAAGCATACATGAGCACTAACAAGCAAAACATGAAGCATGGCTTGGAAAACATGCAAATCCAATGAAAAGTATGTCTGATTTCAGACAAGACATAGAAGAGGGAACACAGATGTGAGAGAGGGTTTTCCCTCAAGCCAATATCGTTACTGTGCTTGGTGAAAAGGAGGAACTGCTCTGAAATGCTGAAGCTGTCCAGATCCAAATGCATTAATTCCAAGTTCAAAGACTATCACAAACCAATCCAGGGTTGGTGGTACTTGGTTTTATTTTTTTGTGAGCCACCTGAGATCCGTCAGGGGTAAATCCTTCTTGTGTTCTTAAAAATTGCTCCTTCTCTCACTGGCGATGCCATGGAGAGGCAGAAGGCTGTGCCTGGGTTCACTGAGCTGGAACAGCATATTGATATAAACAGGCCTGGGACCTGCTGAAAGAGATGCCGCTTGGCAGTAACACCACCTTGAGTTCAGACGGGATGTACATCTGTGCCTCATTGATAATATAATAACTTTCATTACATTTTTGGCTGAGAGCACCTGTGCACAGCCCGAGACGTCAGCCCAGGGCAACCATTTTGATAGAGGTGATATTAACAGCACTCATTAAAACTGATGACTACAGCAGTGCCCAATAGCACTGCTGTACTAAAGCATCTGTCAGCATTTCTATTACAGAGCTCTATTTTCAGGAGTTAATAACTCGTCCATAAAAGTTTTTCTACCTCTGAGCTGAAACTTGAATACAAAATATCAGACTGGGATGTCTTCAAGGCAGCACAACTACTCCAGGCCTAACTTTCACTTTTTTTCTGAGGCTATCTTGTGCTTTCTTAACAGTGCAATGGCATTTGTTTATCAACTGCAAGATGCCAAAGGAGTCATGTGTCTTCCTAGGCCAGAAAGGGAGAGCTGGAAATGCCCGAAAACTCTTGGGAGTTCATTGGAAGAAGCATCCTCCATCTACCCGAGTGGAACTGAAGCAGGCTATTGACCTTTAAAACTGGGCATTGTTCTAAAGTATAGTGATACAATTATCTTATTCATAATTGAACTTTGGCTATTGTGGCTTGAATATTATTTATAGACTGCACAGTCTGTCTGGATAATAATATCTCAGTAATAATTAAGGAATAATTATTTCAGATAAAATATTGCTGGTTAACTTTCTACAGGTAGACATGCTTATTTCAAAGTAAGAATATCATCTTCATACTAAGTTTTCATACTTTGGAGAGTGTGTTTAACTGATTTCCAAAACTTAGGCATTCTGATTTTGGAATATACATTTTTCTACTGAGTTATTCCTGAATCATGTTCAATTTAAACATATTGGCCAGTGGGGACAGGCCCTAAAAGATACTTAGATTCATTTAAGCATGTAAAGCTAATGCATAAATACAGACCCTGAAAATGTCATCTTTCCAATGCTTAACTTCACTGGCAAGTAACATTAATGTGTTTGAAGGGTTTAAATCACAATATTTAATTATACAATTCCTTACAGACACAAAATGACCAGGCAAGGCTGCAAATGCATGTCAGCAAAGAAGAATGTGGATAAACAGCAATTATGACAAGTAAAAAATCCAGCTGAGCTCTAGAAGTTTATATTTTGGCATCTGGCTCTTTGCCAACACCAATGTTTCATACTTGACACCTTACATGGACAGTGTGTACTTTTCAGAATATTCTTAGACAATTATGTGCATCTTGGTCAGCCAATGTCCCCCTTAGGGAAAGGAGAGGGTGGGACAGAGAGAGAGACAGGGGAGAAAGCATAATGGGAACATTAATGACTCCTCTTATTAGTCATAAATTATAGAATCACATAATAATTTAAGTTGAAAGGAGTTTATGGAGACCATCTAGTCCCAACCGCCTACTTGAAGCAAGGCTAACTTCAAAGGTAGAATGGGTGCTGCCAACTTTTCACTGTCTCCAGGAATGCTGATTCTGATGTCTCCATGGGCACCCCTTCCAGTGCTGAAGCCCTCTCGCTTTGAAGAATTTTGTCCTTGTGTCTGATCAGAACTTCTCTTATTGCTATTTGTGACTCTTGGCTTTTTTCCTGTTGTCATGCAGCTCTGAGAAGCTTAGCACATTGTCTCTACAACCCTGCTTTCAGTAGGTGAAGGCTACGGTTGGGTTGCCCTTCCACCTTCTCTTTGCCAGGGCAAGCAAACATGGCAGTGTTTGGACTGGGTCCAGCCTCACAATTCTTTGGCCTTTGCTGCATTCCTCTCCAATTTATCAGTATTCCTCTTGTGCTGAGAAGCCAAATTGGCCACAGTCCTTCGGATGTGGTTTCAGGTGGTGGAAAATGAGAAAAAACTTTTCCCTAGACTTGCTGGTTATTACCTTATTCATGCAACCTGGTATACAGCCTGGTCTCTATCACTGCAAGGGTGCATCATTGGCCCACATTCAACTTGATGTCCAAGAAGAGCCTCCAGTGCTTTTCTGGGGGCAATGTTTTTTCAGGCTGTACCTGTGCCGCATTTGGTCTCTCACTGTATTTAAGGGGGATATTTTAGTTTTGGGGTTTTTATAAAAAAGGAAACATTCTAAGGTTTCCATCCATAAAACTTGTCTTTTATACAGATGAGTAAAACATGCTAAGCATCCTTTCCATGTATGTTATCTAAAGCACAGCACAGGGATATGCTAATTAGCATTCCTCTTCAGCAAGGTAGGGGGATAGGAAAACTGAGACCCAACACTTCAGCTTTTTGCAGAGGTCCATGCAGTAAGTCGTTAAGTGAGCCCAAAGCAAAACTCTCCAATCCTCCTTAGTGATGCAGCCAATTCAGTCACCTAAGCTATGCTGTGTGTGTATTTTAAATGTAGTATGTTTATGCTTTTAGTAAAAATGATTTGAAGACGATTTGAGGAACGCATAAGTGTTTTGCATATTTAAGTTATGAGTTAACCAAATGGTTCCTATTTCGGCCTGAAGAAAAAACATTTAGGACAGGATATACCTATAGATTCCCAGAAAATCAAAAATGTTTTCCGTTCCCACAAATGAAAGTAGATTTTTCCTCTCAGTATTAGAATGACTACAACTAACAAAAAACATCAAAAGCATATTAAAAAGAAACCAAACAAACAACAGACAAATTACCACTAGAGCTGAAGTTAAAAGAGAAAGCAGCCATGATTTGAGAAACGTGGTCCTCAGAATGCAAAGACAGATCTGTAAATCCTTACTTTCTGAGGGAATCAATCTAAATAATGCCTTTATGATCAGTCCTTCCCAGAGCAGGTAGGCTATGCTCAGGGTATTGAGTGGTTTCGATTAATTCACAGGGGGCCTACCAGCCAAACTGGAGAGGTGGGAAGGCAGATCAGTTCTTTGGCACTCCTCTCTGGCTGAACTCGGCCAACAAGCTGTTCGTGATGGCAGCAGATGTTCCTGCCTTTGCCTTATGCCAGAGTTTGCCGTATGGACTTAGTTCATGGGCCATTCCTCCCAGCTGCAAATTCCAGTGCAGGCAAAAGCCTCTCGGAGTAGAAAAACTGGGTGCTGGGGCATCAAGACATGGCACTAGTCAGTGTTTGCAAAAAGGCGAATTATAGACTAACAGTAATCTGCAATATAACAATGCAGATACTGGAATTGCTTTCTTTTCCAGTCTTTGGCCCAGTGCCGTTCTCTTTTGTTTCAGTGCATAGACACTGAGGTTTTCGTGGCTGAACCGTATTAAAATTTGCACTTTGCAAAGTCCACGTTTCCTTTGATGTAGATTGTGAATGTTTGAGGACGAGGTTCCTCAAGGCTATGATCCAGCCCTGTGGAAAAAATGCTAGCATGGATTTGCACAAGCAAATAACAATATAAGAAGATTTATTTTTTTTTATTTATAGTTCTTTTATCCAGAGAAATCTTGGTTTTTGCTAATGAAGGGCTTCACAAATAGCAAACATAAGACTAAGGTCAGCTGTGGTGCAGGGGAGACTATCTCAAGAAGGAAGCAAACTTTGTCGTGCATCAGTGAGGTGTAAGATACAAGTGAAAACTCTTTCCTTCTGGAAGTTCTGCATCCCTGCTGAACCTCTGAAAAATGAGCTGCATTGAAACCATCTGGTGAGAACACGTGTAGCTTGCTCCTGCCTTCACCAGGGAGCCAGGCAGTGCTGGCCATGGCAGGGCTTCACCCAGACACATGGCTCCGGAGGGAACGGGGCTTCAAAAATCACAGTCTTAAGTAAAAAGATCAGAATTCCCTTTTAACTCGGGGGTTTGGAGGGGCTTTGAGGTGTTTGTTTTTTTAAGAAAAAGTACTGGCTGGCACATTGCTCATCATTTTAGAAGAAACAAGTCACTTTTTCAATTACTCGTGTAATCTTGCTCTAATAAACCCATTCATAGCTTTAAGTATGGAAAGTCAATCAAATGGCTAGTTTTATAATGCTGATTTTTTACATATTATAGAAACATAAATAGACCGTCTACAAATTTATATTCCTTTTTGTGTAGCTTTTATCAGTGTATACCAGTTAGTAGTAATTTTTCTATTTTGCTTTTTAAAAATCTGAAAGTATTATGCAACATTTCAGAAATTCTGATAATATTTCACTTTCTTTTTTCCACATATTTTACTGTAAAGCATGCTCACTAGTCCTATATAGGAAGAAGGCAGAAAACACACATGGATGCTCCTGTAGAAGTATGGTGTCAGTATTTCTAAGTTTATTACTGCAAGGGCATTTTAAAATATATTAACACTTCAGTTTTCATAAATGAGAATTTTTGGGTCATTGGTTTTTATTCAAGCTAGAGAGAAACCTAAGAGTGGTTATGCTGCTCGACAGGATTTCAGTGCCTTTGGAGCTCTGTTCCTGATTTTCAGAACTCAAGCATTTAGCGTTTAAAATGATTTTGAAAATGAGGCTTGGGTTGCAAGACCATATAACTGCTTCAGAAATCTGCTGCCTTTCAACTACACTACAACGGAGTCACAGCATCTGGTTAGAACATGTTTAAAATGTACAGCATGGCTGGCACCTAATGGCAGAGCTTAACATTTTGTTCATTTCTTAAAGAGGGTACATTGCAAAACCCATCTTTTTTCTTTAGAATTAGTTAGTTATGTAAGCCTTAATTTTTCTGCACACTTACTGTCAGTTTGATGGAATCCTAAGTAAGCCTCAGGAATCAATTCCTCTGCTTTATACACCATGCTAAGAGCAATTTGATTATCCCTGTGGCTGCCAAAAAAATAGCCTGCATCTGTCCTGAATTGAAAACAGACTCACATTAAAGAGCATGACATCAGTATTCCTGATACGCTAGAAATGAGTCAGTTGGGAAGTACATTTTCAAGTAAAATATGATGGAATTACAAGCAATTAACTTCTTCCTTGGAGTAGCCGAGATATGCGAGATGTGTGTCCTCTTCTTTAAAGATACTTCTCACTGTTAGTTAGAGAATAAGATAGGAATAACGTGCTTGAAGGCTGGACTGCACAGGTAGCAAGGAAATAGGTGGTGCACAGCATTAGGGACTGTCGACTCCAGCCTTGCCCACAGGAGTGGTGGGTGTTCAATTAGTTACATGGTCATCACTGCTTCCTCCTTCAGCTGAAAATGTGGTCTAACATCTCTAGTCGTGCTGGTGTCTCGTTAGCCTTGCATCAGGCTCTAATATGTGTTTTAGGTTTGCTGTAATAGACTACAGCTCTGTAGAGCCAACACTTATTTGTAATTCATGCAGTAGAGTTTGGTACGAACTGAAAAATTACATGCATCTTGGGTAGTTTTATCTCTCTCAGGTAAGGATTAGAACACAACAGGCAGTACTGCTTCTTGGCAGCCATCAAAATTTATTAAAAAAAAAACAGTAGTAAAATAGGCTTTTCCTAACCCTTTCCATCTTAAACATATATGTGATTGACCTAAATTTTTTTCACCAGAGAAAATCTTATTTTAGCAAACTAAAATGCAATGTCAGTATCTGAAAATTTAAAAACTATATAAAGCATACTGTAATTATTATCTAGGTGCTGCTACTTCTTCATTTATTTCGCTTCTCAGCAGTACGACATATTTAAGGACCAGCTTATGCCAGAGGTGACTGAATAAAGCATGGAGTGTTTTGCTGTAGCTAGTAATTTGCTTTGAAGCTGCCCTTGACTGTTTCACCTCCCTTAAAAAAATCTTAATGAATAAAGTTACACTGCTTTGCTATTTTACTTCAATGTTTTGGAGTTTGCATGTAAAATGAGGTCTCTTGCTGGCATCTGGGACAAAAAAAATTAAAATTGAATCATCTAGATATATGGTGAGTTCAAGTAGCGGTTAACATGAGGAGAGATATGATTTTGTTGGTTGCTTTCGGACTTTCAGCTTGGGACAGGACAAGACCGTGGGAGGCAATAAGCCTAATTTTTAGGGAAATGAGGCTGTGAATCAAAGATTGACTCCCTGCAGGAGGTATGAATTACATCCAGTGACTGAAACCATGTGAGGGATAGGGAGCCAAATAACTGACAAAAGTGGAAAGAAGGAATTTTTTGATTCATTGTAAGATAAATAAAAGCTTAAAAGATTTTGGAAAGTTGGGCTAAGAGTCACTGGGAAACTTTCTTCCTTTCTTTCTTTCAGAGCTGTCGGAAAAGCAGGGGCAAAATCTGATCTAGTCAGCCACCACTTTCTTTTTTCTAAGTCCATTGATCATAAATATTGTGATGGTGTTAAGAGGATTTATGTTGCACGAGATTCCCATAACTGAAGTAACGATATATTGGCCAGGAGATGAAGTTTTCTTTAGAGAATCCAAAATTTTGTTGTGTTTTGAGAACCTGCCAGCATCTCCGAAATGATGTCAGTTTTTCGTGTATGCCAAAAATGACTGCAGACTGGCATGGGACCATCTTTGCCTTATGATCAGTCACATTTCTTATTTGGATATTTTTGGGTGGCTTATTTGTCTTCATCTAACTGAAGGACCAAAAAAAAGTGTATTGGTAGTACTAAGAGATTGCCAATAGCTCAAGCCATTTGATTAATGGGTCACCGAGAGTTAGTTAAGGAAGTAGATTAGTGGATAACTCTGCCATCTCTGGAAATCCAGATTGCTCCAGATGAATAGGAACGGAAGGTTATCTTTTGATGGTTGTATTCATCCCGTCCTTGAATTCATTTTTGATTAT
Organism: Gallinago jamesoni; assembly: GCA_025769975.1. Taxonomy (NCBI): domain Eukaryota; kingdom Metazoa; phylum Chordata; class Aves; order Charadriiformes; family Scolopacidae; genus Gallinago; species Gallinago jamesoni. The sequence continues at coordinate 51,412,682 of JAOQGH010000023.1, forward strand.
AGTTAAGAACCTCTCCCTTGTTTTTGACTCCCTGGTGCTATTGCTGACAATCTCGTCGGGGGAGAGGAGCACAAAGGACAGAGAGATAGCGCTGTCTCAGGGTGAGATAGGGACATGCTGTTAGACTCGGATTAGTCTTTCTGCATTACTTACGTAAAAAGGAAGGACCTGTCACTTGAATGCTTTAGCACTGTACAAGCTGGTTTTTTTGAGAAAATCTACTGCACTGTTATTATTATTATTAGTTTAGGTTTATGTGTGTGCTATTACTGAAGAAACATGACAATGTTTGTGAGGAAAAAATTTTAATTAATCTCTCTACAGTTATTTTGTTTATTTTGTCTCTACAGTTAACTTATATGTGTGTGTATAAGATTACCTAGTCGGAATAGTCAGATAATCAGAATTTGACTTAAAATATTTGCAAAATCCCCAAAATTTCACAAGTTACTCCTGACCTTGCATACTTTGCAGACTGTCCTCGGGCATTAGTCACCTCTGTTCTGTAACCAGAAAGAGAAATAGCAGACAAATAGCCAAAAAGTGTATTATTTTACTAAATTATTCAGGTATGAAGTATTAACATGAAATATGTTCTCATTAACAGACCAAATGAAGGTGCCATATAGATTAGTGGAGGAAGACAGAACAATGCGACAGTGTGGGTGCTGTGCTGTCACATCAACCGGTGTTACTGGGTATCTACACCATCAGGGAAGGGCGCTGTCTCCTTAACTTCTCCCTGAGAAACCTGCATCTGTTGTCTTAGATTAGATCATTAAGCTTCTGTGTGGAAAAATACATCAACTTTTACAGAACTTTTGCTTAGTGGCAATGCGTGGGCTTCTCTGACTGTGGTCAGGGCGCAGTGGTGAATGCCCTGTTGGAAGCCCTGATAGATTGCCCATGGGCACTGCTGGCTGATACGCTCAGATTATTACACCCCACACTCAAGTGACTCTTATTTCCTCTTCTAACATAACTAGAGCACCATCTTGCAAGATACGGCATTTAAGCATGAGTTTAATTTTGATCGCTGAAATAGTTGAATTGAGATGACCCATGGTTTTGTTCTAAAATATGCATATAATTGCCCGGTTGGACTTAAACCCCTTTCCAGCATTTTGTCAGAACAAGACATTGCGTTATTATTCGGCAAAACAAAGTAACATAAACCATATATGGGTATATCTATGCTACACTTGTACATGCATTGGGACATCCAGCTATAAGACTACTGGTTTTGTCCACCATTATGGGGGATTTATTTCATATTTGGTTGGTTAACTGGTTGAAGGAATTTTTGGTTCATGCACATTGAACCACCATTACAGTGGCTGAGGAATATCCCTGGTGATTAATTCTCTTTGTAACCATCCTCAATGATCCGGTTCCTTCCACGGGCAAAGATAACATTTCCAGAACTAACAAGGTATATTCTCACAACTTTTCAAAAAGTTGCTACTCAACAAAGAGAAGCTTTCTAATCTTGGATGGGGAATGTTACACAGAAGAATAAGGATTTAAAAAAAAACAGATCATGACTTTTTATTGACCATATCATCAAAGCTTTCTATATCCTATATATTAATGCATATCCATATCTTGAATAATGATTTTATTATTGAAGGGGTTTTTTTTTATGAAAAAATAAGATACTTATTTTCAGCAAGAAATATTTATTGTATATTAAGGCATATGGTCTACGTGTTTATTTTTTTTCATGCATTAACTTCAGGAATAGACATTTCTCTTACTTACAATTTTTGAAGGATTTTTATCATCTCAGCATTTCTAAAGGGAAATGGATGGCACATATTGATTAATATTCTATATGTTTTTATTAGTTAGCAGCTATGCCAAATGATTTGCAAGCAGATTAGTATCTTAGAAGCAGCTATCAAAAAGGTTTTCTTCAGTTATAGACCATATGATAGAAAGGACAAATAAGTGTCAGAAATTCAGATGTAAATTACACACTACTGCATTCTGTAGTGCTTTAAGCATCTTGTATTTTAATCCGTGGCCTGTTTGGTGTAATACACCATTTTTTTAAAGTTCAGAATGTACATACGTTTGGGCATGCACATAAAAGATAATAAGTTACATTTATTCTCTCTCTTACTGTTATCATGAGCATCATTGCAATTACTGCTTTGTCAAAACCAAAAATTATCTGGTCTGCCAGAGATGTAATTTTTTTCAGACTTTTAAACCCAAGGGGAATTTAAATTTGAGAGCTTTCAAAGGAATTACTGGTGACATTTTAAAGATTATGACAGAAAGGCAGATAATAAAATTCTGTCTAAAAGGAAGGCACTAAAATGAGGCACTGTGTGTGCCTTCTTCCATTCTCTGGAATGCCAGCCTCCACTCAGGAGTGTCCAGCAGCATCACTAACAGCATTGAGATTGCTTCAGACAATTCTCTGGCTTCCTTAGGGTAAATTTCAACTTGAACTAGCCTGTTTGAAAACATGCAATTTATCTAAGTAGTCTGTAGCCTCTTCTTTTTCCTAATCTGACCTAAATTCTCACCCCTTTGTCACTCATCTTAATGGTGTTAGACACCTGATAACAGTTAACATGGTTAGTGAAAAAGAAACAAAATCTTTAAATGCTTTAGCAGTCTCTATAGTGTCTGTTTGCTTTACATTTCTCTTGATCAAAGCATTTCCTGGTCCCTACTGAAAATCCACTGTATTTTCATTAGGCCTCCAAACACAGGAAGTTTACAGCTCACATTGCACTTTGATTCAAATATAAGATATGAAAGTAGAGAGGAGGTATTTGCCCAGTCTTAAGCCAGTAATTATTCTATAGAGTAATTTACATTTTGACTCATGTGTCTCTAAATCTTAACTTAAAATTAAAAAAAAATCTTTTCACTTTCACCCAGTATACATAATTATTTAATGTTCTTCTTCATACATCGAAGTTCATCTGGCAAGATGATGATATAGAGGTATTCGGTAAGGAATCCGGGCAAAAACATGGTTTCTTTTTCAAATGGTCAGTACTTTCCTTTATTCTCAGGGGACTAGAAATTACATCCTTGAGGGAAAAAAAAAAAAAAAGAAGAAGAAAAAAACAGAAAAATCCTTGTTTGAAAGTTGTTCCTACCTGTTGTGCAAAAATGCAGTGGACTAACTTGGCTACTGCAGTAGTTTTCTAAGCCAGCAGATCTCCTGTCAGTCACATAAGGTTGTGCAAGCAACTCTGAGCAAACCTCACCGGAGAAGCACCACCCCACACCGTCAGGAAAATGTTGCTGAATTCCATCATATGAAAAGTTAAGTGCTCTTCATGCATGAAGACCTCTTTGCAAATGTTTTCCATTATCTAAACTGCTGGCCCAGATCCACTGGCAAGAGCAATAGTAGGAGTGTAGAACAAGTGGTGAATATTGTTGTCTCTTCTCATTTTATTAGTTTTCTCATGACATTTTTTATTTTTTATAATCCCTAGTTACTGAATATAGTGCTTACATGAGAAAGACAGCTTTCTTTAAAATAAAATAACTGTGAAGTTGCATCAGTGGTAATATTCTTCATGTTGCAGACGTTTTAAACATATACTCTGGAGGTGCAAAATTCCAAATGGGAAAAAAAAAGCCCTGAAATCTGCCTCTTACGCATGAATTTAAGCCACTGTAGGACGTTGGGGAGTGCAAGCTACAGTATTGGAGAGTGGGATGTCCACATTCTAGGGTATATGCATTACAGACTGGTTGTTTCCTGCTAGTTTCTGGAATTAGCACATAAAACAGCAGTAGCCAACTTGCCACATCTATGCAAAACCTCTTTTGCCCAGTGAGGGATGAAGTCACAGGGGGACCAGGCACTTCCAGATAACACCAGATGCATGTTAAAAGTGATATGCAGCGTCCTCCTGCTCTTTTAAAACAGCTTTGAAAATCTGGTGGTGGTGGTGTTTTCGAAAATGGAAGAATTCAAACTTTAAAATGTTAAGCCGGTAAGATTTAGTTGGGAAGATAATGCAGTTGAGAAGGTATCTGTTTGCAGTGATAGGAGCAAAACGAGACCAAAAAAAAAAATCTTAAAATGCAGGCACAAGGCAGTGGGGGGGGTGGGGGGGTGGGGGGGTAGGCGGGAGGAGGAGCACGGGCCGTTTGCGAGTAAGGCAATTTCAAAAATCCAGCTGAATTCTTCAAGAAGCGATGAAGCAGAGCAGGACTTAAGGGCCCGCAGCAGGGAGCAGGAGTCCCGCTGGGCAGCGATATTTCTCGGTCCCAATTCTGAACCCGTGCTCCAGTGGGCCCTGCGCGGCCGAACGCTGTGCTCCCTCTGCTGAAGCCCGGGGCTGCGCTGCTGCCAGCACCCTGAAACTGGGCTCTGCTGCCCTGCCTTCAGTGAGGGGTGGCCGCGGTAGCTGCCCCCAGCCCGAGTCCCACAGCTTCCAAGCGGGCGCTGCTCGCTCTTCCCTCCGTGCTCGTCGGGGCTGGCATGATGCTGCTCCGGCCGGGAAGGAGTTGCTGCCTTAGTTCTCAGTGCTGAACACGGCAGTCCCACTTCATCACACGCAAATGGCAGTTTATATGTCAACTTTAAGCTCCTTGGGAAGCCCTTAAACGCTACAACAAATCAAAGATTATGGTAGGAGTGATGGTTTATTTAGAGAGAAGTATTTTATTTCCAAATAAGATGAGAGGCAACACATGAAAGGCAATGAATTTTGTGCGTGTTGTGTTTGCATGCTTCTGATTGTTTCCAAACTGAAAAACATTGACTTAAAAATGACCCAGCAGCAGCTTGCAGTGCTTGTGAATTATTTTCTGTGGTGGGAGGAGAAAAGCATGTATTTAGTTCTTTGGTGCCTTGTTGCTTAGCAGGTTTCAAAACAGTTGCAGCACACCTTTTAGAGGTTTCCTGGCCTCTGTCACATTAGGGTGTGTGTTCTGCTGCTCTCCTCTTCCCGGAGTCTTCCAGGTCCCATCTGCAAAACTGATGCGTGTTGCAAAGGCTGAGAGCGGCGGATGGGGCTAGCTGTAAGGAGCTTGGACTGTCTAACACTTCTTGCTTCCTTCAAATAAAGTGTGTTTCCATGTCAGGAATGAACGGAAGTTCGGACTTCCACCTTTTCTTTCTGTTGCTTAGGTTTCAGCTGTACTTGGCTATGTGGCCTCTGACACTGTACAAGAAAAGCACCCCTTCCTTTTAACAGTTCCGGCCATTGAGAAAGCCCTTCTTCCAGGAGACACCAGGAAGTTTTAGCCAGCAGTATTCCCCATGGCAGGAGACGAGGCTTGAAATGAAGCTTCTTGGAGCTTGGCTCACCTCGGGAGTCACAGGCAGCCTTATTCGTGATAAGCTTTAATTATTTCAAAAAACAGTGATTTGGAAGTTGAAGTTCTAGAGGTGGATGTAAAGATTTTTTTCTTTCTTTGGCAGTCTCTAGGTTTTTTTGTATGTAACAGTAGACACAAGACAGTTTTCTGGAGTAAAGGTAGGGAATGCAATGAGTCAGGCTTGCCTGTTACATGTAGTTGTTTTTGTGTATTAAGATTAGTAGTAACTGTGATAGGTCACAGAGCAAGCCTCAACTTCTTCAGTTTCCTGCAGATTTATATAAAATGCTTACCATGTTTTTTCTCACTGATGGCTAGAGTTTAAAATATATAAAACTGCCTAGTCTTAACAACGGTGATCATTCTTGCTTCAAAGTCCTTCAAAAATATCAGTGTGACAGACTTGGGACGCCACTTAAAGATGCAGTTAGAAAGTGCTGGGGTTGTAATCATGGTCTGTTTCCACAGGGCGCTATTACCAAGCTTATAAAAACGGTGCCTAGCTTTCTTTAGCTTTACAAGGCTTTAACTTCATACTAGCAGAACCACATGAGCCCGTTTCCCCCCACACTCCTGTGAGAAGGAGGGAAAGTTTAAAAAGGGGGCCCAGCCATTACTAATGAATGCCTGGACTGTGCACACAAATCCTACTTCTTGGGACGTAGGGGGGTGCTTTGGCTGTGGCTCCACATCCAGGAGCAGCGCTGTTTGAGTAACACCTCCCATACAGCAGCCTTTCCTCTTTCTTCTCTCCCACCCCAGGCTATGCCAACAAAAGCGTTCATGTGGCTTCCTGATGTACCTGATCACAGAAGTTATCTGGCTGGAAAAAGAGCCTAGAATTTTATTTCGGGTTTCTTTTCTCCTCCCACACCCTCACTCCCACCCCCCAGATCAGCTCCTCACACAGCTGCATAAATAGTTGGCTTTGGCAGAGCACAGGGAGAGGAGCGGGGTGGGCACCCATGTCCAAAGAAGAAGGGGAGCTAGAGCTGTTTAAACATTCCTTGCCATCAGAGAAATGCTCCAAGAACCACTGTCCCAGCTGCATGAAGTGCAAAAGCACAGATCTAGGTTGCCAGCTGCTTTCTGTGTCTGCAGGAGGAACCTCTACAAAATCGGGAAGCCATTGCAGACAAATATTCATGTTCGCCCTGATCTGTTTATTTTGTGCAGGCTGTTCTCAGTGTGCCATTGCTATGAGCCACACTGGTTTCTGCCTGTCCAACATTATGTTGTTGGATACCACCCAGCAGCAGCTTCATGCCTCTAAAAAAGCCACCTCCAGATGTAAATAAAACTGGCCATCGGAATGGGTGGCGCTGATGCTGTGGTCCCACAGACACCCATTCCTTTTACCTTACCATTAAGATCAGGCCTGTGCAACACCAGATCCAGATCAACTGGCAACATAGATGTGTCCCAAATCAGACTTGGGCACATGGTTACTCAATTAGCCCAAGCCTGCAAAACGGCATGTGTTCCAGACTACTGTTTATGCTGGATTCAGAGGACAGACAGTTCCTAGTCAAGAGTAACATCTGCCAGAACAAAAGTTATCCTTCTGAATTACTTTAAAACAAATTAGAACCAGAAATGTAGGTTTGGGCAGGTTCAGTGTTTTATGTCAAGTGGCTAGATTTTATTTTATTTGGTACTAAGTGCCCTAGAACCAGAGGTACCACATCGTGTGACAACAACCTGATATTCTGCACAAGAGCTACAAAAGGAATCATAAAAAAAAAAATAATTATAGAATCTCCCCAGCTAAATCCAGTTGGTTAAAATCCAGCTAACAAACTCTAACCACCAGTAGCTCATGAAGTCTAGCATGCAGTTCTATCTTTTTTTATGCCTCAGACTTGCCAAACTGTTCCCAGGCAGCTGAATGAAAATTAAGAAGAGTTTCTTGTTTTGTTTTCATGGTGGTCCTCTTTTATGGCTGGGAAGATGGTCAATTTTGGTAGCTGTAGCAACTGCGAGCAGCCTCTCTATATCTTAATGAGTCGCGGGGACAGTGTATTTTTTAGGTACCCAAGAAAAAGCTTTTCACACAGTGAGTTAAACTGTTTGTAATGTGAGGTTTTTGAAGCTGTCTTTGGAGGTGGTTGTACTTTACTGTACTGTGGGCGTACTACCAGACTGAATACCTGCCAGGTGGCTGTGTCCAATTGAACAGGGCGTTCTGCACAATCCTTCTGGAAGGAAAATGGGCTACAGAGGTCCCTTTGAACACTTAGGATGGTGGCAAAAAGGAACAGACAAAATTTTTATGGAGTACCGTCCTACAGGTCACAGAAAGCAATTTGCAAAAGTTGGAGAAATGTCAGGGAAAAGAGAGGTAACAAGGTTGCTCCAAAAGCATCTGTGAAAAATTACATAGCCCAGATGGCTAAAATGGTTTTCACATTCATTGCGCATGTAGTCTGGTTTTAGCTATCTCCAGTGCAGTCGTTCTGCTGATCTATGGTAGTTATTTTCCCCTCAGAGCGTGAGCATGTTTCCCATTCACATAAATAAGACTTATGTCTTTGTATCCAGAGAGAAGGGATTTTATTTGTCTAGTGCTGAAGCAGCTTCTCAGAGGACTGTTTTCCTCCCACACTCTCAGTTTTGTTCAGCTCTCCTGACCTGTGTTTTCTTTGTTTTGAACTGTTTGGACTTCTATATTTTGGGTAATAAATGTTAGCAAACTATTGGAGAAGGTGACATGGCTAGAAATGGGAGTCCTTAGTAAGTTCAGCCATCTAAGTAATGCAACCTACAATATGAAAGGTAGCTAGACACAGAGAAAAACAATCTCAAAAGTTTTGCAGTGTAAAAGTAATTTTATTTTATGTGATGATATCACCATGTTTTTCACCCTCCTTTCCCCCAGTACCTATCAGTGAGAGCCTTGCTTTGCTGTACGTGGGAAAGCTTGCTTTTATTTACAGGGCTTTTGTGTTACTTTGCTATTTTTTCTCAATTGCTTTTAAAAATCTTTGTCACAACATACTATACAAACAGTGCCAGCGATGACTGTGGCTATCACTGCTAAAAGGCTTCTAAGGCACAGACTGTCGGTTTCTTTTGTATATGAGTTTAGGTTGTTTAATTACTGGAGTGCAATACCGATGACTGGGGTACCTCAGGCCGTACAGATACTGGTGCTGTACCAGCAACCACAGGGTCTCCTTTGACACATTCCATTTATTGTCCAAGAATGTTGTTGGGAAGGTGAGGCCGGCGATGTTCACTCAACATCAGCTTTGACGTAACCGGGTTTTCTAAGGCAAAGGTTCATCAAGTTAGAATAGTCAATTTTTGCCACGTGTTTTGCCCCCTGTGCAGTTCACTTGGTTACAGCCATGTGGGGATGAGGAGTGTAGGTGCCTCCCTTCCCTGTGAGCTTCTGGAGGTGTTGCTGCTGTGTCTGCTTCTCTCCACCTCATTTTTTCTGGGGGAAGAAGGGAGAGATCATAGAATCATAGAACGGTTTGGGTTGGAAGGGACCTTAGAGATCATCTAGTTCTAACCCCCCTGCCATGGACAGGGACACCTCCCACTAGATGGGAGAAGAGGAGAGGCAGTGACAAAATTTCAACTTTTTACATTCTATCTATTTATTTATTTATTTTTATTCCTTCCACTGCTTCTGTTAGGGACCAGGCCCTCCGCCCACTCCAACCTGCCTCCTTTTGTGTGACAGGAGCTGTCATCCGACTTTCTGATGATGCCATTTCTCTTTACCTTTTCTGTCTCCTCTTCTTGCAGTCTTCACGATTTTCCTACCCTGCTCACTGCCTGGTTAATCAAACAAGTTGGCCCGCAGCCACCTTGGCAAACAATTGTATAACTGAAGATACCAGGGAGGAGACATCGGGAGGTTTCAGAAGCATCTAGTCAGTAGCGTTGTGGGAGGGATGAGCTCCTGGCCAGCACTGCACACCCACTAGTGTCCCCTGGGCTGGGTCCCGCATAAGTGAGACCCCACCTGGAGTACTGTGTCCACCTCTGGAGTCCTCAACACAGGAAGGACATGGATCTGTTGGAACGGGTCCAGCGGAGGGCCACGAGGACGATCAGAAGGATGGAGCACCTCCCCTATCAGGAAAGGCTGAGAGAACTGGGGTTGTTTGGCCTGGAGAAGAGAAGGCTCCGGGGAGACCTCATAGCAGCCTACCAATATCTGAAGGGAGGCTACAGGAGAACTGGAGAGGGACCCTTTGTCAGGAAGTGTAGTGACAGGACAAGGGGCAACAGTTTTAAATTGGAAGAGGGGAGATTTAGATTAGATACCAGAAAGAAATTCTTTACTGTAAGGATGGTGAGGCTCTGGAACAGGTTGCCCAGGGAAGTTGTGGCTGCCCCATCCCTGGAAGTGTTCAAGGCCAGGCTGGATGGGGCTTTGAGCAACCTGCTCTAGTGGGAGGTGTCCTGGCCCATGTCAGGGGGGTTAGAACTTGATGATCTTTAAGGTCCCCTCCAACCCAAACCACTCTATGCTTCTAAGTGAGGGTCAGCTAAAAGCATGGGGGGAGTTTGAGCTTGTACTTGAAGCGAGTGCTCGGCAGGGTGGTCGGTCACCATAGCTTTAGGATAACCTTGCATCAGGCTGTGGGCAGATCCTGCTCTTTTGCATCCCTTGTGCTGCTGAAGGGCGGTTTTGCCTCAGCTCCTCGTGGTGCTGGGCGAGCGCGCTGTTTGCCTGGCTGCTCCTGGGTTATCAGGGGCTGCAGGAGAAGCAGATTAGGGCCATTCACACCGGCAGTTTCCTTAGTGCCTTTGCGAGACTGATAACTTCTGGTGGAGAGGCAGTGACGCCAGCGGGCAGTAATCCCGGGAGAGCTGCCTGCCCTGCCTGTGTGTTTATCCCCGCAGGTGGGGCTCCCGGCTCCTGGAAACCCTGTCTTGGCTTCTGACCTTTGGCGCCTGCAACAGTATCCCAAGGCCGGTCGCTGCAGCTTGTCCGGCTCCAGCAGTCCTCCCCAGGGAGTAGCTTCTGGACAAGATCTCAGGGAAGAGTTGCTCAACAGCAGCCTCGTCCTTCACAGAATCACAGAATCGCCTAGGTTGAAAGGGACCATTAAGATCATCTAGTCCAACCATTAAAAAAAAAACCAAAACCAAATCCAACACTAAACCATGTCAACTTGTCTTTTGAATATCTCCAGGGATAGTGCCTCAACCAATTCCCTGAGCAGCCCATTCCAGTGCTTGATAACCCTTTCAGTGAAGACTTTTTTCCTAATATGCAACCTGAACCTCCCCTGGCACAACTTAAGGCCATTTCCTCTTGTCCTGTCGCTTGTGACTTGAGAGAAGAGACTGACCCCCGTCTATCTACACCCTCCTTTCAGGTAGAGAGTGATGAGGTCTCCCCTCAGCCTCCTCTTCTCCAGACTGAACAACCCCAGCTCCCTCAGCCTCTCCTCATAAGACTTACTCTCCAGACCCCTTACCAGCTTCATTACCCTTCTCTGGCCCCGCTCCAGCGCCTCAATGTCTTTTTTTGTGGTAAGGGGCCCAAAACTGGACACAGCACTCAAGGTGCCAAGTTTGTAGGTGCTTTCATGGCCCTGTGAGGGGGCATGTGCTGAGCCAGCCCAGCCGTGGCCCATCACAGCCTTCACCCCTGATTCCTCCCTGCTGGCTGGCAGCACATGGGGGAAGATGTCACCTTGTGAAAACACGGTGGGCTGGGTGAGGAAGCAAGAAGAGGCATGAGAACCGCTGTGTCTGACTCTAGCAGAAGGGCAGGGTGCAGCCTGAGCAGCCCGGGACGGGTGGCAGGGCAGCGTGCCTACCCTGGGTGTGTGGCCAGCGTGCAAAGTGCTGCCACAAGAATGTGCCAGGTGCACAAGTACAGCCAGGCACAGAAAGCAAACCCCTTGTGGGCAGCTGTACCATAAGGGCAGGCTGCTGTCCCAAAGTGCTGCACCTTGCCGGGTCCCTTCACTTACAGGCAGTGCTAAGTACGGGCATGCCCTTAATCCTTATTTCCTAGCCGCACCTTTCGGGGGAGTTACGAAAGCAAAGTCCTACTGGGTTTGAGGATCTGTGAGCACGGCTGTGAATGTGTATTAGCTTGCTTGGCCCAGGATATAGTGAGCTACTGAGAAGGAGTGTTTACTGAAGTGTCCCCTGGCATCCTTATCCTTCCTTTGCAGCTGCTATTTACCACACGGCATTTGTGGTGAATGTAGCTGGCAGGAAACATTGTGTAGGAATGAACTGGATGAGTTAAAGAAATTTTCACACTAGCATTGTCACAGGCCTTTGAAAATACTTCACACGAAGGCTTATTTTTTGTAACACTGAATTAAAATAGCGTTGCATGAAGTTGGTTCAACTAAATCGAATTTACCATCAAAATGTTTGGTGTTTTTGTTACGGGTCCCTGCCTTGTTTACAGCTCTGCTGTGTTACACTCTGTGTGGCAGAGAGAGCATCTCCATCCTCTCTATTGACGTGTTGTTCCACGAACGTGGCAGCAGCACAGCTAATTCATCAGCGCTGGGGGCTGAGAAGGAAGGGGAGTGTGGGGGAAATTTATACTTTTTGACTTTTTCTTGGCAATTAAAGAAACTGATTATGATTCCTGCTGTAGTCAAAAAGGCCTGCTATGACTGTTTCTTTAAGAAGCTCAGATTGCTTAACTAGAATGAGAATGTCTGCTTTAAAAATTGTCAGAATAAAGCAGCAGGATTGTTTCTTCCATAGGCCGTTCTGAGATCGTGAAATTGCTTTCCGCGTTCTGGGATTTAACTTGCCAGTCAGATGTAATTATTTTTCTTGTAGTTTTGTAACCCATGACTGGAACTTGGTTTTTTTAATCATCATTCCAGAAACTGAAAAACTGCTTAAAAATAGATTTTAGAAGACATCAGAACCCACAAAACCAGCTATTAATATGCATGCCAGCCCACTGTGCTGATTCCTTCTTTGTAGTTTGTGCAATCTACCTCTTCCTTTACCCGTTGTCTTTGTTTTCTTATTTAGATCCTTGTTTATATTTCTTGTAGGCCTGTAACTCTCTATTTTGTTTAGAAAGTTCCTAGCAGATTGTGGTTGCTATAGCTGTATGGGAACAGACTATTTTTGTTGAGTTATTTATTTGAATTGGGAGTCTCCAAAACCCCCTCCTTGTCATCAATCTAATAGAGACGTTCCAGCAGTGTATTAGGAGGTGTCACTGGGGTGACGTGAAGCAAAGTAGAGTGTTTGGAGACGCCCTTCCAGTGACAGACGCTGAGGTTTAAGCCTCCTCACAGATGTGCAGGGCTGTGCCAGCCATGCCTAGCTCCCTTGCATGCTTAATAGGCTTTTTGCCTATAAATCCCCACGTGCCACCGAGAGATTGGATCTTCGCAGAAGGGCTGGATTTAATGGGAAGCCTGGATGTCTCCGGCTTATCTCACAGCTCCCATCCTCAGCGTTGCTCATGGGGGTGGGTGGAGTGTGCTGCTCCGACACCGACTTCTGTTGCCACCTGGGGAAATGCAGCAGAGGGGGAAGATCTCCCTGCCCAGCACCCAGAGCAGGCTCAGAGCTGGGGCTTTGTCTCCAGAGCTCTGATAGCAGCGTGGCCATGAAACAGCTGAAGTAAACAAACCAACAATACAGGCATTTTTGTGCAGAATAGATCCATTATTCTTCCTGACAGCATGACTTGGGATTTGAGTTCTCATTCTTTGTATTGTTCCTTATTTAAAAAGAAAGAGAAAGCAGAACAAGGAATAATACAAATGAGACAGCCTAGGGCTTGTGCTTGCCTATAGGATACTATTACAGTCCTGTCGATGCTACAAATTGGAACCATTTTGTGACCAGGTCCCTTAGTCCAGCTGTATTTTTAAAGCAGTCAAGCCCTGAAGTTTTACGCGCTGGAGTGATCGATTCGCCTAGAACTTTTATGAGGATGGCAGACTAATAACCAAGAGGCAATAAGCAATCACTTACCCAGACCGGTTCATTGATCATTCAACGCGCAGACAACAAGAGTTTTTCTTAGCTGAACAACGGGACTCACACAGTTGTATGGAGCAGCATATGTACATGTGCTACTCGACTTGCTGGAGGGTAGAGAGGCTTTGCAGAGGGATCTGGACAGGCTGGATGGATGGGCTGAGACCAACAGGATGAGTTTCAATAAGGCCAAGTGTCGGGTCCTGCGTTTGGGTCATAACAAACCTATGCAGCGCTACAGGCTTGGGGCAGAGTGGCTGGAGAGCTGCCTGGCAGAAAAGGACCTGGGGTTGTTGGTCAGCTGTCAGCTGAACATGAGCCAGCAGTGTGCCCAGGTGGCCAAAAAGGCCAACAGCATTCTGGCCTGTATCAGGAACA
>JAOQGH010000023.1:51426416-51461194 GCA_025769975.1 Gallinago jamesoni
TCAGAGTTAGGTTGATGGTTGGACTAGATGATCTTTAAGGTCCCTTCCAACCTAGACAATTCTATGATTCTATTCTATGATTCTATGTATTTACTGCCCTCTCAGCCCTAGGTAGGATTTAGGCTGGAGGATGCTCAGGTGGGCTGCAGCTGGGATGCACTGTGTGCCCAGCCTCTGTGCCTGAGCATGCCAAGAGGTGAGCCTTGTCTGCAGTGGGTGGCCAGGCAGGGTTCTGCCCCAGCCACCCCTGCCAGGCAGGGAACCTGGAGGGAGCCGGCTGCCAGAGGGCAGCTGGAAAGGCACATGAAGCTGTCAGGGCTTTAGCACAGTAGTTTGTTGCAAGTCTCATACTCTGAAAGGCTTCAAAAAGTTTGTATTATATTAATTTTGAGTCCTTTCCTGTCATTTGGACTGGAAGTCCATACAGTCTGATGGACATAGAAAAGTCAGCATGGATTCTGGGAAATAACCTTTATTTTTTTCCTTACTGCAGCAGGGGCTGGCTGTCCCTGACAAACAGCCCTTGAGCTTGCCTGAAGCGTCAAAGCTGGAGATATTTTCCACCTACATCAAGAGAATCTGGATTCCCACACTCCCAAAAGTGCAGAGACTCCCTGCCAAGGGGTGATGAGTCCATATGGTCTGTGTGGTAACCTCCTCACCTGGCCAAGGACAACTTCTGAGGTGCTTCTCTGGCTGGGGGCGGTAGAGCTGCAAGGAAGCCCTGCCTGTGGGAGAGCTGAGGGAGGCTCTGTTTTCCAGTCTGGGCACCCATAGCAAGGGACAGTTAATAAAGCTGTTGTCGCTGAAATGAGCTACATTGTTATCACAGTCAGATCAGCTATCCCAAGCCCACTCCTGGCTAGAACACATCAAGAACATTAGGCAGAAAATAACTGTATGTTTAAAAATTGTTTAAGTTACTGATTGTGTGTGTTAGAGACATAATTTCTTGAGTAGTTCCATGCCATTTTTTTTTTTAATTTCTGCATTTGTGATTTTTCAGGGAGGGACATGGAGTAAATCCTTATTCCACTTTGAGGACTGTGCATAAAACTCATTTTAACTGGGCTGTCTGGAAGATCTTTCATTCAACTAGATGCTATTTCTCTTTACACATCTGCAGCATTTAAATGTTGCAGGACTGTTTAAACACAACGTTAAAAGGCATTTAACATTTAATGCATTTATGTTTAAATGCATAAACAATGCATAAATTTATGTTCAAATGCATAAACATCGCGTGACCACCTCAGTTCATGGTCTTAAACATAAATAATTGGGGGGGCTGGCCTGAAGTAAGCAAACTGACAGTAAAGGAATTAAAGGAAACCACGGAACATCTCTTCATGATTGACAGATAATAGATAACAATAGCTTTATTGACAGATAAATAAATAAGTGGCTGAGAGTCATATCCATTATCGGTGACCAGCAAACCAGCTTCCCCACTTACTCTCCTGGTAGAGTTTGAGAAGCCAATGCCCGGACACCCAGGAGGGCTGTTCTCTTGCAGCAGGAGGTGGGAAAATGGAGAGGACAAGCTGTGAGGAGGACAGGGTGTATGAAGGAAAAGGAGGCATGAGGAACTCTGATGGGTGAGTCACATGCATTAAAAAATATTTGGCTGAGAGACATGGAGAAAGAGAAAAGAGAGAGTTAGCAAGTATCTAGCAAGAGAGGTAAATGGGAGGAGATGGAGGTCTTGTTACAGGAGGGCATTGAAGTGTTCTGGTCAGGAGACATGGAGGGGGAAGGTGAGGAGACGTAATTGTTACATCCAAAACAGGCTGTGGCATCCAGTGAGGATCAAGGGATAGATGCAAAATGGAGGGAAAGGGGCTACACATGGGTTAGTGTCCATGCTTACTCGAAGGACCCAGGTACCTGGGACACAGGGGCATGGATGGCACAGAGGGATTAGAGAAGCCCACACTGGGACTACATAAGGTACATGTAGAATTGTTGGCATAGGGACACTATGGTCAGCTGCAGGAACGTCCTGTGTGGCCCTGGGAGAAGTTCAGGTCCTTTCTCCCCACACCTTTGCTGTTCAACACATAGTGGAGGCAGCATACGCGGTGGGACTGTCCTAGGCACTGCACTGCACAGGATTGACAGCAATAAAACTTCCTCAGGAAATATATTGTGCATCTTTTATTTTCAATGGGTGTAAGGTGGGGGAAACAGCCAAAAGTAGTTCACTGGCTTATTTTCTGCTCATACTTTAAATTTCAAATCTTAAGCCACCTTCTTGGCACTGCAGCTGTTCAGCAGAGGTTGTAAAGCTCTGCTTTCAGTGGGAAGATGGATCAACATGAAAACAAAAACTTCTGTCTGAGAGACAGTGTCTTATGAATTCTGTAGTTTATACTGTTCTTTTTTTCCTTTTTCTGCTTTTGATTTCTTTGTGTGGGGAAGTTGTGCCACGTTTTTGAATATGTGCATACGTCTAATTGGGCATTTGTCATTAGATATATGTAAAATTCACGCACACACATTAAGCGTATGGAAGTCTTGTTAGGAAGGATTTATTCCCTCTGTGGCCATATACAAACATTTGAAATCCTGAATCAGACTGAATCATAAGGTTAAAAATAGACCGGTAAAGTCTTCGTATTTACTTTCTGAATTTTAAACCCTGTGGAGGCGTAAGGAAGCATTTAAAATTTTCTCACTTTAATCTTTTTCTCTGATACCAGAAGGAGTAAACAGGGGGTTTTCTTCCCTTTTCTTTTAATGAAAACAGGAGATTCTTAAGACTTGAAATGAAATCCTGAGAATAGGCCACAGCATGTTTCCTGCTTCCTTCCCGTGTTGTTCCTGCCAGGGCTCCTCAGCCTTGGGGCACAGCCCCCAATCCTCCTGCCCCCCTTCCAGCCCTTGCCCTCTGCTCTCCTGCCTCTTGCCCCCCTTGGACAGTGGGTGGTGAGCTCGGATGGGCTAAGGCTGCTCCTGGTCGCTTCAGACCCAAGACTACTGTCACTGGGTGTAAATGTGGATGTAAAACCCTATCCCGGAACCTGAGGACAGTGGTTGGTTGTTATCTGGTGGTTGGTCGTTATCTGGATCTCTCTTAATCTCAGCCCTCGTTTCTCTTTGCACAGCAGCGGGGGATGGTGGGTGGGTCAGGATGGTGTGCGGCTCTCCCTAACGCTGTTTGTCCCCGTAACACTGAGGTCAGGCCCTGATGCTCCTCTTGGAAGTGCAGGAGAACCAGACCCTCCAGGAACTGCCCGATTTAACAGCTGCAGATGGAAATGTCACCTGTAGTGACTGCAAAGAGCTGCTGCTGCCAGAGCGCCCCTTTGCTTTGCGGACGCAGGAATTGCCGCACTGCTCAGTGAGCTAATGAAAGTGACAGAGTGTGGGGAAATCATGTAAAATCACCACAATCACCATCACCGTTGTCTGTAGAAATTTGTTTTCCACCCTTCCAGCCCTCCAAAACAGCGATGCTCATATTAGAAAGAAATCAAACATTTTTAACCTGAAAAGGGAAAGCCTGAGAATATCAGTGACTTAAAACAGCGCGGAGGGACTTGATTTATGGCACTCCATCTCAAAATCATTTTATCCCTTCTGAACTTGTAGTGATACATATATGTCTTTGATAGAGTATTTAATTTTTTAATTTGCTTCCAAATAGCTACTTTTGAAAAATATATGCAGAGACCTTTCTAAAGGCCTAACTTTTAAAATCTTCTGCATGCATACGTCCAAGAGAAATTTGTGTGTGCGTGTGTGTGTGTGCATACATAGGAATGAGTCACAATTTTCAACATGTTTTCTTGCTTTCTGTGCTCCAAGCCCACCTTCAATTGTGCAGTTTTGCTGTATTTAGCCCTAGATAAGATTCAAAGGGCCACGACAAATTAGTGGTACAGTCCTTATCGGCACTTTTCATAACCGGCAGGACTCGGGTTGGTCCAGGCTGGCGGGGAGGCTGCCAAGGGACCAGCCTGGACCGGGCACCAGGGCTGAGACCTGCGTGAGAGGAGCACCCCCGGGGTGATGATACCGGGGGGATGCTGGGGTGGTGATGCCACGGAGCGGGGCTGGCTGCTCCCCTCCCACACCAGAGAGCCCTTGCGTTCCAGGCACAGCCCCTCCACGCTGGTCTTTGGGTGGCCGGCGCACAGGGGTGGAAATGACACACGTCTAGCAGAAAGGGGAAAAAGGTGTTTGTCAAAGGAAGGCCAGCAGCTGGATAACTGCAGCTGGGCAGCTCTGCCTTTGTCTGAGACGTAGTGCCAGGGAGTCAGCAAGACCTTTGGCTCGGCTCCTCTGTGCCTTTGTGTCTACCTTGTCAGTACACTTTTTTGTGTCTTAGGGAACGGCTGCCCAGCATTTTGAGGAGGTATGGCTCTTCTTCAGCGATGGAAAGCTTGCTTCGGCATCAGGAAAGCTTGCTGATGCTTTGCGTCCGGAGCATGAAGTGTCGTTTTGATGGCTGATGGGTTTTTCCTCTTGCTGGGTCTTGAAGCTGGTGGAGAAGTGAGTGGCACATACGCTTTCGAGAATAGTCTAGGCTACAGAGAAGAATTAACTTAATAATCCCTATTGATACAGTTGCTGTTCACTGGTGTCCGTGTCAGATGGTAAGTCATCTAGATTCCTCCATTCTCATATATTTCTATAGCTATTTACCTGTGTTTCCAAACTACATTCAGGTTACAGTGGTGACTTTTACAAAGCTATCATATGGTTAATTATGGCTGAATTTAATAGTTACTGGCACTGCATATTTGATTGAAAATAAATAGTTACTTTCAAATTGGTTTCGCCCTGACAAATAGAAACATCACTTCTGATATCACTATCTCTGAACAGTTCTGCTGCTTGCTCTCTTCCTATCACAGAAAGGTAAGAAATTAATATGGCTGTTATTTATAAGCACGGGTAAGATTTAAGTGTTGGTTTATACTTTTAATTTCTCCTTTTAAATGCAATTTTTGGACAAATATGAAGGTAAGGAATATTTAAACTGAAAGGGAAGAGACCAATAAATACAGTTGAGGAGCAGCAGGATGTGGATAAAGGGTAGTCAGGGGGAGAGGGGGGCGTGTGTTTCTCTCTCTCTCTGCTTTAAATATTAGTGAAAATTCACTTCTTGAACTTAGCTTGAATTCAGATTGCTTCTCACTTGCTGCATTTTCTAATTGCTCACCTATTCACTTTGGGTATGAGCCAACAGAAACTGAATGTTGCTCCTATGTATTCATTTGGTCCAGATATAATGTTCTGCTCCAGGCAGCTGAACGGGAGAACGTAAAACCTCAGTGATTCATTGGGTGACTGAAGCTCTTAGTACTTCCCAGGGATGGCACAAGAAATGAAATCTCAACTAAGAGTGACTTTCCCTTACAAAGTAAAGCCTTTGAATCAGAGCGTACCTCTAAGCCTTTTGTCTGCCAAATGGGTGGGGGTAATTCAGTTGAGAAAATGCAGTCAAGATGTGAAAATAAAAAGTGCCTGGGGGCATGCAAAGCCTGTTTCCAGTGATGCACGGATGTTAGCAACATGCTGAGCTTGAAGATCCCAGAGCACAATAAGGCAGAATATTCCCTTCTCACCCTCTGGGAATTAAATTAGTTGTCAAACCAAAGGCCTTTAGGAAAATAAAATCAGAAAATGTTTAGTTTTCAGTTGAAAATTTTACGTGACTTACAAATTTTCTGTGTGTGAAAGCCTGCAAAAATGTGGTTCTTTGTTGGCACTAAAATGAGTTGTCACTTTTCAGTGTCAATGCCTTTTAAATAACTGAGTTGTAACATTAACTCAGTAGCTGTTCAATTATATGCCTCATTTCCAAAAAAAATGCAGACTACGCTTCAGAAAAATGAATTCTAAAAATTCTAAAAGTATAAAATATGCTTTATAGTATATAGTACTTTGCAGTGTATACATTTTATAATAGATGGTATAAAATCAAGTTTAAGATTCTTAATTCCTAGAATTATGTGTAGAAGTGAACCAAGTTATTTTGAAAGTTCCAGTAGAGACTCTTGTTCCAACTAAATAAGCAGGTTTCCCCAAGTGCAATCATCTCACATGTTGTCATATTATACTAGTACATAAGAATTTAAAATGAAAGAAAAAAAAAAATCTGGACTGCTCAGTTCCACAGTTCCTTCAGTGGTGATAAATATAGAATGCAACCCCATCGAGAAGTACTGGAAATATATTTTCAAAGTCCGTATACTTTCAGACAACTCATTAGGGAAAACGATGTTGACAAAAATAGGACTTGAGTCATTCTGGTTGGTGAAGACTTGGCTATTTGCATCCCTTGCTGTATCAGTGGGAACCGCTTTGCCCTAAAGGGACTGAACCTAAATGTGTATTTCTCTGAAAGCAGACAAAGTAAATAAAAAGGAAATACACTGTAATGGCACTATACATGGATTAAATTAATTTAAAAGATATCACTTGAACACTGTATGGAGATATCACTATAAAGGGAGGATTATAAATGTAGTTTATTTATTTTAAGAGAAAATAATAAAAAAAATAAAGAAACTAGGCTTTATTCTCTTTTTTCATAAAATATGAAGAACATCTTTTGTTAATACTTTCAGTTTTCTTCCTCTTATAGTCTGTTGTAAATATACAGTATCCTTGATCTTAGTTCTTCAAGCTTAGGTTAGGCTTCCTGATTAATGAGAATTCTTCTTTAAGCCATTCTGCCCAATACATTTTTGGTGTCTTTTTATGCTGATAATAATACTAATAATACTAATAAATACTTCTTAGTATTTAAAATATGCTGACATTGTATTTTCATGCACTGTAAAACCCCTGCTTTCTTCTTCTAATCATTTCCATTAAAAAAAAGAATATTTTGTGTCCACATAACTTCATGTGTTTGTAGAGGGGCAAGGAAATGCCAGCTGTCATAAATTCTTACGCTGGAGATCTTCCAACTCAACTAGCACTAACTCCCAGGCAGTTGGATTTTTTTTAAAGGACATGTTTTGTAGACCTAATAACTAGGCTGCTAGGTTATTTAAGGTGTTCTCCTCTGGACTCTTCTTAATTGATTCAGATCGGTTTTGAAGTGCAGTGGCAGCAGTGAGTCTCGTAGCTCAGCTCATGGAGGTTTTGCGATGCTGAGGAGAGCAAAAGATTTATTTTACGTGCTGTCTGTTAGTAAATCTTTATATAATGGTTGCTTTCCTGTGACAGCAAGAAAGAAGTTGACTCATGTTCAGCCTGCAAATCCTTTTGTGAGAACTGCCGCAGGGGCAGCTGTCTCCCATCTCCTGCTCATCCTCCTAACTTATTTCTTCCCAAGTGAAGTGTTTTGCAACAATATGTTCTTTTTGTGTTCTGCCTCCTCTTTGTCTTAGCCCATTTCGCCAATTTCCATAGCCATCTGTGTGTCTAATCATGCTCTCTGATATGCCTGCAGCTCTTTCGAGCCTTGTGCAATCTGAAAACTCAGAAATCAGGCTACACCATCCGCTTTGGAGGCTAGCCTGCAACACGGTCCTCTCTTACTCTCTCATGGTTTTCAGCTTTCTGTTGGCCTCTGCACCCTCAGGCACTTCTTGCGGGTAGTTGATGAGCATCATGATCTGGAGAGGCCCTGGAAGAGTCTCAAAGTTGACTTCTTGGAGACAGCTCTCAAAATGCAAACCGCCCCCAAACAAGTATGCTGTAAAAATATTGAATAGTGTCAAAATGTCTTGATGCATCTTTCCAATTTGATGAGGAACCACTGATAAATAGTCTTTGATACTGTTTAGCTGACAGGTACTGACAATTTCATGTAGACCGTTCTCCTCATGAATATGCCATGTGAAGCAGCATTGGGAACTGTATGAAAATGAAGATATATCTCACCTGCTTCCTTCTTATCTGTAAGGTATATCATTGTACTATTGAACAAAAGTTAGCTTTATTTGACAATAATTTAAATTGTTTCTCACAAAGACATGTGACTTTGAAATCTTTACATGCTTACAAAGCCCATATGTGATTCCCAAGCTTTTTTTCCTGTAAATTTAGGCCAGACTGAAATGTCAGTGGAGCCCCTGTGAAACCTATTTTCAGCCCATAAAGATGAGCATTGACTTGACATTTTCTGTCTCCTGCAACATTAACCATCTGTATTGTTGCACCTGGATCTATGCTATTTGTCTCACCAGACCCATCTGTGCCAGGAAGATTTCGGTGTCCATGGCTGAGGCAACTGGAGGGCAGAGGTGGCATGGGGCAGGGTGGTGGTGTGGGACAGCCCTGAGAGGGGCTGTTGGGGACCCAGGCCACTCAGGTGACGTCTCTGGGGGTGGGCAGGGCTCAATTTGTCTCCCTGTTTCATGTCCAGGCTGCATCTGCTGTGACCACCTCTTGGCACTTTCTCTCACCTACATACCAAGTATATGCTTAGTGGCTGTGGGTTTTGTGTCTCAGTAGCATTTGGATAGTTAGGTCTTTCTGCTTACCAGCAGGTTCTGCTTTGTGTGATACCATTCAGAAATAATTCTTATTCACCCTGCTTTAAACCTGATTTACTCATCTGTAGGAGATCTTCAACAGTACCAGACCTTTTGTTATTTTTCCCTCTTATTAATGCCCTGAAACTCTCAACAGGGCTTTCTGCTCTGTCTTTCCACAGTTTGGGATGAGTGTAGGTTACCTTTGAAATACAAATGCCGGCCTCTCCCTTGCCTATCATTCCCAAACAACCTGTACCTTTTCTATATTAATATTTCAGTTGTGTGGATTCTCAGCAAGTTTCTGTTATGCCAGTTAAATCCCATACTTTATTATGCATTAAGATTTCCAGTTTCTCCTGGTTTATTCCTCATAGCTCTTTTATTAGCACACAGGCTTTTAATGCATTTGGCAGTGAGCTGCTATTTGTTCCTCTCCCTCTTGTGACCTTACAGTGAACCCCAGTATCTCTTTTCCCCTCTTCCCTTTTTGGAGCTTGTGCTCTTTTTTTTCCCCTCCGTTCCATCACTTCCCTGGGTTTTGAGCATTGCCTGCATTGTTTTGTTTGAGAAGGGAGAATTTAATTCACTTTGCTGTTTTCTGTCTTTCTTCGCTAGATGGATAACAGCAGAATAGCAGGGAATCTGTCGTGGAGCCATTATCCCCTGATCAAAGAAGGCAAAGCGCTCTTGGCAGCATCCTCTGCACAGCATCTGCATCCAGCCCCAACGTGTGCGTGTGCATGCAAGCACACACGTCCAGGGCTGCCCCTCTCCTCTGCCTGCTCTTTTACACTCATTTGGCAGGGTCTAAGTTGATGTTTAGGGACCTGCACCCCCTGCCTTACCCCAATTGTTGTATAAATTTATCCTGCTTTCCCTAGAAATCCATGGTTTTGTTTCTGTGCATTTCCTGCTCTGTTTTTTAACTAAGAGAACCTTTTTGCCCTTCCTGAAAGAGGCCAGAACTGTGGGTGGAGGGAGGTCACTAAGGTGCCTAAACACCTGGGAAGGAGCAGGAGCACTTCCCACTCGGGCTGGGGGGGCCCGGGCTCCTGGTAAATTGAAAGGCAAACAACGGGCAAGGGAAGAGGCTCAAGACCCTAACAAAGGGAAAGAAATTTCTAAATATTTTTAAGAACTTGGGAGAAAAATCCTGCATACTTAAGGGCTTGGATGTCTTAAAAGATAGTTTTTCATGTCCTTGAAAACATCACAGCCACCTCCTTCTCTTGATTGCTTCTTCCTCCTTCCTTCAAAGACCATGCAGTTTAGTGCAGGTTACCTATGCTACTTGGTCACCTGACAGGTAGGACTTTGCCACGTTGAACTGACTACTAAACTGCCCCAGAATAACTAATTGTCCCACATTGCAACAGTTCCTATGCATTAGCTGTGGTTTCCTTTAGTACATTTAGTCCTTTTAGTACATTTAGTCATTTGATGGCATATTCTGCATGTGCAACCATTGAGCTGGTACCGTAACTTACTTAGTTTCAGACTCTGATTGAAACTCAACAAAAATGATCTTCAACATTTCTGTATTTCTAAAGGTGTCTAGGCATAGACGCAAATCAGTGCGGTGAATCTAAGGCTATTAAAAAATAAGACATTTTCTTAATTACTTTGTAAGGACTTCATTAAGGTACTTAGTAAGGCCTCAGAAGTCTGTGAACCACAAGCTGAAAACCACAGCCTCAGAAACTATATATTTGGAATTAATGGTAAATTAACAGTGGTTTTTACCTGTATTGTTGCTAGTAAATAAGAGAAA
Source organism: Gallinago jamesoni (assembly GCA_025769975.1). Classification (NCBI taxonomy): domain Eukaryota; kingdom Metazoa; phylum Chordata; class Aves; order Charadriiformes; family Scolopacidae; genus Gallinago; species Gallinago jamesoni. Next base: position 51,436,632 of record JAOQGH010000023.1, read on the forward strand.
AGCATCTGCTGTTTATTTAAACAGTGAAAAATAGCAGTGTAAGTTTCAAAAGCAATTAGTTTACTCCACTGATATCAAGATGGAAAGGACTTCAGGAGCTAGATTATTCTAAATGGCTTATTTCTCTTTCTCCCCTTTCACCATATTAGTTTATAGTTTTCAATATGGGGAGGTAACATGAAATCCAGAAAGATACGAGAGCCTGAAATGAATATGAAACTCTATTGCTATGATTCTTATAAACATTAGTGTGGTTGTGGGTGAATACTCTGTGATTCTTCATCTGTGTCAGCAAATGATGACCATGGGTCACTATGATATAGTGTCTGCTACTTCTACAATTATCATGAAAATAATTTTACATGGAAAATACAATTGAAATATGACTGTCACTGTGCTACCTTCCAGAAAGATCATGGTATTGATAAAGTTCTCCAGATGACTGTAACACTTTTAGGTCTAAGATACCAAGTTTCTTTGCAAAAAGACTTGACTTTAAAAATATTTGATATTGATATTTCAGTTCAGTTTCTCGTGAAACTCTGCACTTTGCAGTACGGAAATATTTATTTCCAGCAAACACTCCCATGTCTTCACATCGTTTGGGACTTCTCTACAGAGCATTTCCCCTTCCCAGTTACAAGAGTGTCTGCTTACAGCTGTGTATTTTCTGTGGTTGTTCCTGTAATGTTTGTAACAGGTTTATTTCTGTTATGTATAAAAGGTGTCCAGCAAAACAGATCATTTCCTAGGATAGTTTTGCCTTCTTAGAGTCATGGAGCATGTGATACACAGCCTGGACTGCTGCGTGGTTATTTACAGCACGAGGAGCACAGCGTGGCCCGGTCGGCAGTGCACTGGACCACAACACAGGAAGACCCTGATTTCCTTTTTGGCTCTAATACTTGTTTGCTGTGCTTCCCAGTGCAAATAATTTTATTTTTATGCATCTTCACCCTCTATTTCTGACTCAGAAAACACCCTTAGTCTATATTGCAGCGTTTACTACAATAAGAAAGATCTTGTTCTTCAGATGAGGTGGCCAGGTGCTTCTGTAATAAACACTAAATACATAGTAAATGCTAAATAATATTTGAAGAAGTAGAAAAATATGTTCAGAAATTTGGACAGCATAAACTATCTATTTGGGCAAACACTTGACAGGAGAATTTTCATCATGGTCCCACTACCTGTCATTTCCTGGTCCTGAATTTATTCCTGCATTATTTATTTCTAGACTTTCCAGAACCTTATGTATAGGCAAAACCTCCTATTTTACTTCATATGGTCCTCTGACTTTGGCAGCTGTAACTTTGGTAACATTGTCACTCATCATTACTGCAAGAATTATAATATCTTGAATTGTGGATGTCTGGCAGCGCGGCAGTTCAGGCAGTAAGAGCAAATTGCTTAGAAAAGAGGGATCTCCTTTTTGCAGTTGCCAAGGCAATTGCCAGCTGTGATGAGGTCCAAACACTGATGATTTTAGATTGAGTTCGTTTTTAGTGCAGAAAACAGTCATACCAAGAAAAAAAAAAAAGCTCTATTCAGAAGCCGTGGTTATTGCTTTATATCCTTGTCAATGTTCATTTTCTGGATTTTGTGCAAATTGGATTAGTTTTCAGACATTTCGAAGTAAGCATAAGCGGCTAATGCCGAGAGGCTGCGGGAAGGGAGCGCTGGGATTTCAGGGGCTCTCCCCGCTCCCGCCTGGGTCATGAAGGAGGAAGAAAACTTCTTGCTGCTCCTTTCCAGAAACCGCTCTTGTTCCAGGGGAAGTGAGTGGGAGATTTACGATTGGCATTGGACCTTTTGCAAAGGGCAAGCCTAGAATTTACTAGGAACAGGTTTAGACCCTTCTGGCAGGGAAATGAGATACTTAAAGTGTAAGTTGCCAACTTGTATTCGTCTTTCAACATTTGTATTTGAGGGGAGGGAGTGTTTTCCTACCAGTGGAGTCTTTGTATACACTTATTGCACCTTCAAAGTTACAACAAATCTCACGCTGACTTTTGTGGTAAGGCATTTAGTGTGGAAAGGGTATGTATACGGTTTCTCTTTTTACACCCTCTGATATAAAATACTACTGCAAAAAATATGCCAAAGTTTTCCAAGAGACTTTTGCAGGGGAAAACAAAAAGTCCTTTGTTTCACAGAAGTATCCAAACCTGTGGTCAACTCCTGCTCTTTTTTTTTTCCCCTCCCAAAACAGGTGCCATGAAGCTCTTTGACATTTATAGAGCAGATGGGATGCCATTTTACTTTTGTATCTAATTGACAGAATCTTACTAACCCTCTCCGTGCATCCTGCCTCGGAAAGTGTGGGCTGTGGAGTCTTTGAGAGCACTTTTTCCTCATCAGCAACTTGCTTAACTCACCTACTGCTGGGTGAAGAGTGAGAGCAATAACTTGCTAACTGGCCTGTGAAACCTTTTGGGAGTTCATAACCCAGGAAAATGATTTCTTCCTGCTGAATTTGCCATTTTGGATGGTTGGTCATTGCTGTTGACTTGGCTACCATACCTTGTATTATGTATCTCTGCAGCCACAGATGTTACAACGTGCATATATTTTAATGTAAATAGCGGTGTTGCCTGTCTACGCAATCACATAATCACATAAGTAATATGTGTAGAGTACATGAAGATGTGTTTGAAATGCTGGGTCTGGAGATGTGTGAAAGCAAACGTCTCTCCATACCTCCTCCCCCTCTCAGGCTCCTAAGGGAAGGATTTTGCAAATGTCCAGTTGTGGGATTCCATACGCAGTGAGGGTCTGATTTCCAAAAGGCCTGTGAAGGTCTCAGAGAAGAATGTATCTGTCCCAACCATTTCTGCTAATCTTGGCATCATGCTCAGTTCTTGCACATATGCTTGTCTCAGATGAAAAACACAGAATAACTGTTTTGAGTGTAACTTCTGCTAAAGGTTGTACACTCCTTGGCAGGTCTGGTTTACACAAGAAAACCACATTTGCAGTGTGCTTCCAGCATTTAAATCCTGATAGACACACATGCTTCCCCAGAAGTTGCTTCTTTGAAGAAAGCAGGCAATAATTTCACTGTTGGAAAGATAGCTAGACTCTGTTTTATGGTGATTGTCATTGGATATGACCAAGAGGGGTAGGAATACCCAAACAAATATTTAATGCATTTCAGTTGGAGTCTAAATGAACCAACAAACCCCTTGCCCTTGAGCAGCTGTAATTTTTAGGATTATTCTTATGAAGTGTATTGAGTTTGAGATTCTTGGCTTCCTTGTGCAGCAGCCTGTCCCTCTGGCAACTGTCATCCTCAGCCATATCAGTTACATACTGCCACAGCCATTCAAACATCTTGTGCAAATGTTAATATTAAAAGCAAGCCAGGTGGTAGCAAACTCTGGGTTAGATCTCCAGGTCACTGTCAAAATCACTGGATTTACAAATAACCTGTGTAAAAGTTCTCCAGTTCTCCAGGTGTTAATAGCTGTTTCTGTCACACTGGCATACAAGGCATTTCAATGCCCTTTGTGGCATCCTTGATACCTGTAAGCTCTAATTCTAACTTGTGGCATTGTATGTTTGCCTTTTGGCATGAATGCCATTCAGATAACCTTTTGAATAAATGCTGGCTGTTGTACATAGAGAATTAAACCATTTTAAATACTGGGGTGGGAGGAGGGGGGGGAGAAAATAATAAAAAAAGACTGTAAAGAGTCTTAAGAGGTTTTTTAACAGGCCCCAGAGCAGAATCAGTTGTACCAAAAACAATGGGATGTTGGGAGGCTCTCAAGAACAGGTTAGACAGTGGTGAAGGCACCACACTGACCCCAAGCAATCAATTCCACCACTTTTACAAGCCTTGCAGTTAGAAAGCTTTGTCTAGTGTTTAACCCAACAACACACCTGCTGCAATCAAACCTGTTCATTCTTGCCCTACCCCCAATAGATAGAGAAGTTAATTTTTCTTAGAGAAGCAAAGCTTCTACTTATTTGAAAATTATTATCCTATTTACTGGCAATCTTCTTTTGTCTTAGATAAAGCATCCTTATCCTTTTAGTCTCTGCTTGTAAACATTTCATTCATGGAGTTGTCTTCTATGTTTTCTCCCATTAGTCCATGTCTGCCTTGAGGTGTAGGACACACAGGATCAAAACCCAACCCAGTGCCCCAGCTGAGGGCTTGGACTTGGCGAGCAGCATATAGATTGCTACACGTCTTGCATGTGGTTGTGTATCCAACTGGCTGTACTGGGTATGTCCTATTATGAGACAAGATGACTTGTTTGATTCTTATCAGTAGTTATTTTCAAGCTCTCTGAGCTTTCTGTCATCTCTAAATTTCGTAAGCATATTCCCTATTCTCCCAGCCAAGTTGTTAATTAAAATATTGAAGAACAGATCTTTGCAAAACCCCGCTCAATATATTCTTTCACTTTGGCCGCCAACCGCTGAAAACTAATCTCTGAAAGTGTTTTTTTCAACCAGTTGTGTACCACTTTATAATGGTATCAGCTGACTGTGTTGAATAAGGTAGAAACCCTATTAAACTCAATATGTATTCCATCTGCTGCTACTTTTTATCCAATACCAATTATCCTCCAAGGAAGAAAATGAGATTGATTTGGCACAATTAATTCTTGACAAATCCATTTGGCTGTTTTAAACTCTTACAGGATAATAAGGTGGGGGAAAAAATGTTGTATAACTCCAGCATGTATCTTTCAAGCCCCGTGTTTGCCCTCCCTTCGCCTTCTCCTCTTCAGGAGTCCTCATTTGTAATTACCGTGGTGCAGGAGCAAGAAAAAGAGATGGAGGCAGCAGTCATAATTACTGCCAAAATCTTTGTATCTCAAAGCCAAGCCTGGGCATTCTTGGATGAACGTGAACATGTTAAGATTATTTGAAACCATCAGACTCACTAAGTAGCCTCTAATACTGTTCAGCCCTTTGACATGGGCAGGAATCATACATGGAGCCTGTTACAGTCATTTCTCATACATCCATACAAAAACAATTCAGCTATTTACCCACTGTTACCTATATATATATGTATACACGCACTTCTTTGGGAAATATGGGTGCTAAAACATTTTAGATCTGTTTCTGCCTTGCCGAAATCTTTGGATACATTTGAACTTGTCAATGATAGGGGTAATATTGTGCATGTTTAGGGGTACTGTGAATTACTAGGTCCTTTGAATTCCTTTCTGGTTGCAAACACGAACAATAGCTGGGCAAGTACAGGCAATGGAAACCATAAGTTTAAATCATGTTTGATACGCTGAAAATGGCTTTAAATACCCAGGAGAACAATTTCTAGCATAAGAAGTCCATGTCTGTTAGTATAATCCTACCTGTAAAACAGTAGGAGATAAAAAGATGTCATGGCATTTAGCGAATGCTTTTAGGAGGTCAGGAATTTGTCGTTTTGACAAGTTAAAATGCAGTCTTTTCTTAGCCCTGTCTGCTCATGCAGTTTACATATACAAATATAATAAGTAATTATTAATAATCAATAAGTATCATAATGATTTTTATCACCAGGAGTTTTAAATTTCTACATAGAAACCTGAAAGTCGGTAAGTAATGAAAATCATCTAAAAGAGGCCCAGTTCCTTGCGGGCATCTTACTGCATGCTTCCGTATTCCCTAAATGCCACATGCGTAATCATGGGGAATCTAAGGGCCACATAGGCTTTTCAGAATTCTTAGGCAATTGCCCGTGTAGTGTAGCCCTTAAAATTACCCATTAAAAAACACCCAAAATAATTCCTGTGGCTGCAAGCCATGTGAAATTAAGTCATTGATTGTATCTAGCTCAGAGCCTTGTGGGCTGACCACTTGCATCTGCTGCTGCTTCCTTAGTGGTGGAGATGGCAGATAATAAGAAGTGACTCCAGAAGGCCACCTGGGTTGCCCCCAAGACAAAGAATTACTACTGCTATTTCTTATATTTCCCTCACCAATATAGCAAATTTTTCTCATTCCTTTTAGTTCACTTTCACATATTTTGTCCTCAATGGGAAATAGCTATGATTTCTGAAATGACCAGAAATTCTTTTGTACACACAAATAATGTCATTGTTTTAGCAGCCAATATTTCAGGGCTTAAAACCACATAGATTTATCTCATTGCCCCGAGTTACACCCTCTTGAGCTTTCTTTAGCAATCTGACTTTCCCCTTGGTGTTTACACACCCTTCATGCTCTCACATAATCACTGCATCCTTTCCAGTCCCTTTAACCTTCATATAGCCAAGCAACAGTTGTTTGTTTAAATTTATTCTCATAAATCACATCTTCCCACAGAAGTCAAAAGGAACATGTGATGCACTTCTGGGATCAAGTGTATTAGTAACTTTCAAAAACCAAAATCTCATTTACTTTTTGTTAGGCGTATGTTGCTACAGGATACACATTGTACTGAAGAAGTGTATTTGGCCATCTTCAAACAGAATTGCCTAATTATTAAATCCTTGCAAATGAAGATTCATTTTGCTGAGAACTAGAGATACCAGCCTACTCTACATCTACTTAAACAAAATGACTTCCTTGTAAAAATTCATCAACGTGGAGCCAGTGCAGTTAGCTCATTGCCCTCAAGGGCTGTTGTATCATCATCAATGCAGTTGGTTGAGTTGTGGAGGGTAAATTCCTCCCACTCACACCACCGCAGTCACAATAATCCTTCTGTTCACAAACTTCCCAAAATATTTATTGAGAGAATAGCTTAGAGGTATGTTTTCAGCAATGCTTAAGCCTGTTTTCACTTGTCTTTCTTGCTAGCTTTTTTTTTTTTTTTAATTACATTTTGGGAGTGGGTTGGCCAGTGTTTAAAAGCTGGAGTTTCAGATAGAGGGCTTCTCCTCGCTTTAATTAGTTTGACAGGCACCTTTGCTTTCCAGCTGAGTTGCCCTAACTGGAAGCAGCTGCTCTTTGGAATTACTCCCCCTCCTCGCTGTGTTACAGAAGTAATGTGTCTCGTGCCCCTTGAGTGAATTTATGGATGTAAAATGCACGGTTCCAGGTGCATTCAGGTGTGCCTGGCTGCGGAGAGAGGTTTCTCTCCTTTCTCTATTACTTAATGAAGTTTTATGAAGTGAAACGTGTCATTAACAATATAGGGAAAAAGAAATTTACAGATCGGATATGATTCTCCACGTCCTTGTTAACACTTGTTAGTGAGCGTAGAGCAGGTTTTAAGATATTTTTCCGTGGCAATTTGAAACTCTGATTTGAGAAAGTCTTGAATGGTTGCACAGCTTGCAAGGTAGTGAAGAGTAAAGCTTCTCCAGAAGAGCACAGGCTCTGTGAATCAAGCTCATGCCTGTGTTTACAGCCACAGCTGAAACGAATACTTATCTTCTTGACTGCATTGTCCCAGTCTTGTGAAAGCTCCTGATTTCATCACTAGCTTGATGATTTATTTAACATCCTACCACCTGCAGCCAAGTGATGTAAAAATCTCAATTTGCTGCTGTTTTTTTAATAATGAAAATGTAAATTCTGGCTTTTATTTTCCAATAAAAGTATGAAAATGTGACCTAAGCGCACCCTGATGACTCAGACAATTGAAGCTAAAGCACTCCAAAAGTCTTACTTTAAAAATTCCATTATATTTAAATACAAGTGTAATTTTCAGGTGCCTGACACCTGTGAGTTTTGAACACTTATCATAACAGTTGAAATTGCAACACCACATGTAGCACAACAGCTTGCCTGCTGCTTGCTAGTCGACTGCTGTTTGTTTTTCCATGAATTATCTCTTAATGTATGTGTCTGGGCTTGTTGCCTGGCGCACAGGTCAGCTAACCCAGGAGCACAGCTCTGAGATGGGGAGGACATCCACATTTTGGTCTGATCTGGTACTCCAGGGAACAGGCAGGAAGCATTCAAAGGGAAAGACAGGGTAGCTGCTTGGAAAATGAGAGAAGACTGGGTGCTCTGCATACATCAGATCCCACTGATGAGAGCTGTTTCCAGGATTGGAGGTGAGAGGAGAAGCTTTAGTGATGGAGCAGGAGTTATCTCAGCAGAAACTGATCTGAAAGAAAAGGTTGACGCCAGTGTGTTCTTCCCAAGTGGTTGCAGTAGGGAGAAGTGACCCATCTGCAAGCAAACATCACATAGGCACATCTGGTCTTTTATCTTCACCTGTGGCTAGCTGAGATCATCAGGCAGGTTTCTTTGGTTGGCTTCTGCATTAAGTAGGCCTACATACCTCTTCACTAATAATATATCTATGTGATTTGGGACACAAGCTTAATCAGTGCAAAGTCTGAGCTCAGTACTGAATCCTTGTGGAACTGAAAGCCAGGCTTTTGCCACTTGTTCAGAGGTGTGGTGTGGTTTATTAACTTCTAAAGAAACAGTTAAGGAAATAACTTGTATTCTGTTATGTTTTGAGTCAGTATTTAATTGGTAAATTGGGGAGTGGGTGTTAAGTGGAATGTGAAGGAGCTGTCTTTTGGGTGGAAGTGGTCTGTTCTGGAAGAAAAGCTAAGCAGCTCTTTTGTTTTCTTGTAAGTCTCTATCATCGCCATGGTTCTGTCACATGTACTTTGCTGTAATATTTTGCCAAGGGCAGCTCTGTAAATCATTGTCTCTCCATTGTCCTTCGATAGTAAGCAGATAACTTTTTCTTGTCAAGATCTACATTTGCATTTCGTAATTGGTTGCTTTTGCAAAGATGTTAATGTAAGCTGTTGGTTGGGGTTTTTTTCCAGAAAGCATACTTTTAGGAAATATGTTTTCCCTTTCAAATGGAGAGGCAATAAATATCTTCTCTGAGGTGTATCCATATTTATTTTAAAAACTTGAGCAGTTTGAAAAAACAGTCACTGTGTGAGCTTGCTCATCTCTCTTGGTGCTCCTCTTACGCTTACTACAGCCAACTCAGTGTGGTATTTACGTCAGCACTGAGCATCTCTGAAATACACGGCTCTCACTTGTTACTAACCTGGACCTTATTCTTGGCTGGTTTCATGATGCGCTTTGGGATGAGATCATCAGACTCCCTTTCATTAGTAATTCACTAAGAGTTTCAACAAAGGAGTCAAAGGACACCGCACTTGGAAAAAGAAGAGGCTGAAAGTCCTATTCCCAGTTCTGAGGCTTGCTTTTTTCTCCTCTTTCACTTCCCCAGTTCTAAAATTATTTGGGATAAGAGCAGCCAAAGGACATTGAGCTAAATAGTTCTGCCTCTGTGGATTTACAAAAAAAAAAAAGATTTGTATACATCCTTTCTAGCAGATGCTTATGAAAAGAATATAAGAAGTTGAGCAAGCTCCTGTGAACAGCAGTGTAGAGACTACCCCTAGACATCCCAAAGGATGCTGGATTCCTGTCTGAAAAAATGAGTTAAGGTTTATAAACTATTTTGTTAAAAGTGCTGCAGAAAACTAATAGAAAATGATTGCTAACTGTTTAAATGTTGACAGGAAATAACAAAGCATCAAAGCTGGCTTTGCCATGCAGCTAGAGAAGAGACGATGCTGAGGTTGGGTGGAGAAAGCAGAAGTAACATGAAGAAGCAAGAGTGTAGCAAATTTTGGAAATTGCCCAGACAGTGCCTTACGTTGGAGGATGCAGATGGAGTCCTGATCTGCGGGTGGTTTTGGAGCAGCATGCTGTGCACTTAAGCAGCATCGCGGCTGTGGTGCCCCTGGGAAAGTGTGCTCCTCGCTGGTCACACTCCAGCTCCTGGAGCCCCTCATCTGGCTGAGCCAGCACTGCTGCCTCCCAGTTAAGAAACATGGCGCTGTGCTCCACTGCGGGGAGAGGAATTGGGCAGGATATGAGAGGCCCTTGTGGAGCACATCTGTGGGCAGGAAGGGAGGATACAAACCTTTCCTTTCTCCTTCAAAAGGTATCCTTCCAGAAGGGCTGTGATAGTTGCTGTGTTTAAATTTGTTTTCCTTACATGATTTGTCATGCAAAGTCACAGCTATTTTATTTTAACTGAAGGCTGCCAAGCTTAGCAGTATTTGTATGTCTACCAAGCATGGTGCTAGCCCAAAGCACTCAGACTACTGGAATAATTTTCCTGGGCATGTGTCTCTCCCTCCTTATTTTTTAATCTAGGAGGGTACTGATATATAGAGGAATGATGGATCGGGTATAATGTGGAGAGTTCAGGCTTTTATCAGAATAAAGCAATTTGTTGTTCCTAACAGCTTTCTACTGATAGAATTAAACAGACTTAACTCCATCTGGTTCGTGTTGGGCATATTAGTGTACTGCTCCTGCTGTGATGTGGTACTCTAGTCACGAGGCTGGCAATAAGACTGGGAGCTGACAGCTGAGCCTCTGAAAGAATAAATAATGATTTCTGACTGTACAGCAAAGAGTATTTGGTCTGAAGACTGTCTCTTGTAAAGCCACTGTATTGTTTAGACAGCTTTTACAGTCAGGAATATTTTCTGTAGTTATCTAACTGGCAGAGGATGCTGGAACTTGATCGTTTCAGGAATATAAGCCGTCTGATGTTCAAATGCACACGATGGATCTATTGCTTTCTTATAGTTTATGCCTGTACGTACTAAGAGTATCTGAGACAGAGGGACAGCCTGTTTGGCAGAACAGCTTATGGGATGGGTGTTGGGGTCCCCATCCTGCCTCATGCGAGAGGCTTTCTGGAGTGGCTGCTGGCACGTCTGCCTCTTGCTGGGGAGCAGCTGCCGGCTTCTTCAGCTGATACAGATGATGCAGAGAACCCCACTCCAAGGGACTCGGCTATCAGAAATAATAATCATACTTAAATAATTCTTAAGGAAAATACTTTAAAAAAATTTAATAACAGATGAGAATTAAAAGAAATGATGCTTTAGAAGGACTTTAAAAAAAATGTAGCAAGGACAATGAGATAAAATTCTTCCAAGATGGATTGTGATAAGTTGATGGGATGCAACCCATCAACCAGTGAGGGCTCAAGTTCCAAACAAAGGCTGTGGTGGGAAGCTCTGCATGTTTCAATTTGATCATCTCCGCCAAGGGGAAAGAGGGAGAGAGCTCAAAGGAGACACAATCACTGCTAATAATGTGTTGCATTGTAGTTTGTTTGTGTTAAGAGTTTTAGTGCTTTTGCAGGTCACCTGTATGGGCTAGCTGGAATTTTTATTTCTCCCTTCACTTGCACCCTCTGCGCATACAATGGCTTGTTTATTTATTTCTCTGAAGCTTTGATGTTCTGATTTAAACTTGATATACCGAGCAGGGTGTTGTTAGTGATGTTGAGAAACCTCGTGTTTTGTTCATGCACGCAGAATTAATTGCCAGGCCTCTGAGCAGGAAGCCATTTCCCTCAGGTCATCTATCAGGACCCCATGATGTTTGGTGTCCATTACACTGTGGAGCACGATCCACTTTCCAAGGCAACCTGATCTTTCCCAGCCTCTTGCATGTAGTTTAAAATTGATATAAAAATGCTTGGGGTTGTTTGTGGCATAGATTCTTGAATTAAATGCCTTTTATGTGGTTGCCAGCAGTTGTTATAGTCTGGTTCTGATGGTGCACATTGGTTTTTTCCAGTGTATTTTGATGAATATTTCAATTTTTCACTAGTAAATGCTTCATTGAAACCATTGTGTCACTTTTTTGTGCCACTGAGGTGAGACAATACGCACTAATTTGGGACAGAAAGATTGTTATCTTTTGTCTTAATGACTCAGGGGGTTGCGTCTGAGACTTGTGCTTTTCACAGCGAAAGAACTTGGCCTGGTGAAGGTGATCTCCCTAAGCCCTCCATAGAGAAAGGAGACAGAGGAGCTTCTCTGTGGCCCCCAGGCAGCTAGGATCCTGCTCTGAGCACCCCTCTAGAAGAAAATCCATTGCTCCTGAATACACAAGAGCGCTCTCCGAGTTGGTTTATCCTGCCTGGTGTGTAGATGTGGGAAACTCTTATTAACTGCACGCCCACGTGTAGCTGATGGTGTGATAGGGGGGTACACACTGCGTCTGCTGTGACTGGGTGAAACTAGATTCACCGCATACATTCATTCACCTTTTCCATCTCCTGTGGAGAGATTTGCAGGAGAACAACCGTGGGGAGCTTTGTAGCTGCTCTGTGGAGGGACTTTCCATCCACAGCCTGCTGGAGCGTATGAGAGAATGATTGTGATCATCCCGGGCACTGAGAGTGCCACACACTGGGGTATGGCATCAGGATTGCTGCCCCACTGCCCAGTGCTGCCCTGTAGGTCCACAACGACCATTTCCCAAGACTTTGAAAGGTTAAGCGCCCAGTCAGAGCTCCTGTGAGACATCCCAAAAATCTCAGAAAATTGGCCAGATTCATTTCTTACCAGAAGCATACAGAGGTTCAGTACAACATGCTTCTGAAGCGCAGTCTTTTGTGGACGCTTGAGTTATCAACTAGACAACTGCAGATAAAAATGCAAAGAAAAACTGTATTACAACATGCTAATTTTCAATTAATTTGTAATTCTGTAGTAGCAGCTGTAACACAAACCAAATACTGTGGTCGTAGCTAGGCTTCAAAACCCTTGTAAGATCTGAGTTCCTGCTTTTTCTGAAACTCACATGCTCTTGTTCTGGTGGTTTTCTGTAAAACGCCCTGAGGATTTATTACTGCAGGACATTGGCATCATTAAAACAGAGGAACCCTGTGATAACTAGAAGGATGGGGGCCTGACTGAGAGAAGGAGAGCAGGTAATATTTTAGCATGTCGTAGTCATTGAATGTCTTGGGAAAACGGCATCTTGTGAATACATATTATAATTACAAGACCACAGAAGATGGTAGCTATTGTAAATTGTTGTTCTCTCAGGTCAGTTTGTTTCTCAAAGCAACTGCTCCTGGAGTCAAGTGATTTTGCAGGATCTTTTTTCCTTATCTCCCTTTTTTAAAATCAAAGGCTCCATGTCTCATATAAATTAAAGTCAACTGGCTGAGGGGAGGACTGCCACAGCCATGCGTCACGCTCCTCTGATGAAAGCTGCTGCCTCTACAGAAGGGATGACATCATGGCTCAGGAAGCAGCTCTCGAACCACCACAATTTATAATCTAGTTTCTGTTACCTGCACTGCATGGCTGGAAAGTGTGGATATGCAGGACCCGCTTCTGTAAGCGGTGTAGTCATCCCTGCCCAGGAGCAATGACCTCTAGGGGCAGGGAGGGGCAAGGCAAGTGGGAGCGCTGCCCCTTGCACCTTCTTGATCTTAATCTCCTGCTGCCTGAGTCAGAACAATGTGGGTTTTTTTAGACTTTGTGCTGCAGTTGTTGGGTTTTGTTGCCTCCAGACTGTAAAAGAAGACAATGTACAGAAGACGGTGCACACAAGAGGAGCCCAGAATGTTTAAATCCTGAGATCAACGGTGTGTCTTCTTCAGATATTTTGAAAGTAGGTTGGCGTTACTATTGCGAGTGGTTCAACACGGATTTCAGAGGGTCACTGAGTAAATTACTCCTGACTAATTAAACCAGTTTTGAGTTATGCAAGCCATCTCAGAGTACTGAGAGACTTCACTGGCACGCCTTTATCCTCATACCTCATAGGCTTATAGTTGCATACAATTTAAAGGTCAATTAGCAGAGATTTTATACCCAGTTTGGGCCTTTCATTATTTCTCATTACTAGTCAATAATATGATGAATTACAGTGTGTATCCTACATGTGCACCCTCAAGAAGGATCAATAAAAATGTGCATATTTCTACATCATCAGTGGGTTTTTTACCACTTTCTCTTAGTACAGTAGCTCTCTTTTAGTTTTTTTACCTGTGCCCCCCCCCCCCACCTCTGTTCCGTGTGTGCTATTCACCACTCCAGCAAAAGTTGCAGTAACACACAGCGCTTAGAAGAGTTCTTGTCCCTTTCTTTGCCTGCCAGTTGCTGGGAAAGGAAGCGTTTCGGCCAGCTTTTGTCTCTGGTGCTAGCCTACAAAGTAAAATAAGCAGCTTTAGCTCTGAAGACAGAAAAAGAGCTGGGAATGTGGAGAGAAGACGAGGAGCACGTAGTCACCCCACTTCTGCTTTGTGCCTTCTCCAGAAACTATTTTTAGCCCTGTTGGCAAATGGTGTCATTTGTTGCTCGGCTGCTGGTGCCGCACAGTGGGTGCAAGCTGTGTCAGCTGTGGGACCGGCCGTGGGGCTGGGGGAGCCCTGATGGCGGGAGATGCTGGGGAAAGAGAGGGGGGGACACACACAGGTGGCAGTGGGGCTGGTGGGATGCTGGAGAAGCTACTAACCGCTCAAAGATGTGAGTTCTTAAAGTGCAAGTCCATTAAATACACCACCTTTTTTTAGGCCCCCCCCCCCGCACAGACAGGTGCTTCCAGTAAACAGCAGCTTGAAATGTGCCCTTGTTGCCAAGAGGGCCAATGGAATCTTGGGCTGCATAAGGAGAAGTGTGGCCAGCAGGTCGAGGGAGGTAATTCGCCCTCTCTACTCTGCACTGGTGAGGCCACAACTGGAATACTGCATCCAGTTCTGGGCCCCCCAGTTCAAGAGGGACGGGGAACTATTGGAGAGAGTCCAGTGTAGGGCAACCAAGATGATTAAAGGATTAGAGCATCTCCCTTACGAGGAAAGGCTCAAGGAGCTGGGGCTCTTTAGCCTTGAGAAGAGAAGACTGAGGGGAGACCTTATCTATGTTTACAAGTTCCTAAAGGGTGGGTTGAAAGATGTTGGAGCCAGACTCTTTTCAGTGGTTCCCAGTGATAAGAGGAGGGGCAACGGGCACAAGCTGGAACATGGGAAGTTCCATTCAAATATGAGGAAAAATTTCTTTTACAGTGAGCAGGCTGCCCAGGGAGGTCGTGGAGTCCCCTTCTCTGGAGATCTTCAAGACCCGCCTGGATGCAGTCCTGAGTGATGTGCTCTGGGCAATCCTGCTTTAGCAGGGGAGTTGGACTAGATGATCTCTAGAGATCCCTTCCAACTCTGTCAAATCCGTGAAACAGTAGCTCTGCAAGACGCATCTTAACTATTTCAGAGCTTACGGATGAGCACCAAGAGTAGAGGATGTCCTCGCTGCTGGTCCCAGCAGAAGCTGGGAGGGAGGCATGGGGTGGTGGGCAAACCCAGGGGGCTTCCTTCCACCCAGCTCCTGCAGACCTCTCCAGCTCTGTCTGCCCAAGGGCAGCAGGGGTTTGCCCACCACCACCCAGTGTGCCTTCCCCAACAAGTGTGATCCTGTGTGTGCGCTCTGCTGTTTCCTAAGCAGGATGCGGGAGCATCCCTGCTGCTGTCTGTAAATTAGTGATTATTTAATTTTGTTATAATGGGGGGGGGAGGGGTTGAGGGGGGAAGGCAGTGATGGGGCAGCGTTTCCACAGTCCCTCCCCAAGGAGAGCTTTGCCTTTTCACCAGGGGGTCGGTGGCAGATTTCGCTTCTCCTCAGGAGAACGGGGCGGCCCCGGTAATTAAACTAAACATGGGCATCAACCGGGCGCCTCTGCCCTTTGCCGGCCGCGTACCGAGCGCTCCGAGAACGCTGTTCGCTGCTGCTGCCGGAGTTCCCGGCGGGCAGGTGAGGCGCCGGCACGGGTGGAGCCCAGTCAGCAACGAGCCCTCCCCCGGCGATAACCCCCGCCGTCCCACGCCATCCCGATGCCCAGGGGCGGGGGGAGGCCGTCGGGGCCGGGACCTCGCTGGGGCCGCCACGTGCGCCGGGCGAGCCCACGGACGGGGGGGTGGGGGGGTGCCGGGCCGCGGGAGGGGGCAAGAGGAGGGGCTTTGCCGCCGGGTGGGCGCCCCCGCCGCGCCGCAGTGGCACCGCCGGCCGCTGGCTGGGCCCAAAGTTGAAGGGGGCGGCGGTGGCGGCGGGGCCGGGCGGCGGTGTCCCGGGGCGGGAGCGGGGCGGGGGAGGTATGGCGGGGCGGGGCGGGCCGGCGGCGGTGGCGGGGAGCCGGAGTTGATCCGGCGGCCGGGCCGGGGCATGGAGGGGGAGCAGGCGGGCGGCCCTGCCGCCGCCACCGCCCCGGCGGAGAGCGGCACGTCGGAGGCGTTCGCCCAGCTGTGGGCCGACGTGATGGGCATCCTGGTGAGCGGGGCCGAGGGGGCGCCGGGCTCGGGGGGGAGCCGGCCGCGGGACGGGACGGGGCGGGCGGCGGAGCCCTGGCCGGGGCGGCGGTTCTCCCGGGCGGCACCTGCTGCGGAGCGTGCCCGGGGCGGAGAGGGGGGTGTGCGGGACGGGGCGTCCCGGGAAAACTTCAGCCGTGTGTTGTGTCGCTGAGGGCTGTAAGCGTAGCCCCACAGCGCGCTGCCCGTAACCCCCCCGCGGCTGTCACCACAGGAGAGGCGGCCGGAGCGCTGGGCTGGGGTTGTTTACCGGAGCCGACCGGCCCCCGCGCTTGTTTACCCGCCCGGCGGTGCGGCTGTGGGCCGCTCCGTGGGCGCTTTGTTTCCTGTTGCGCCGGCCCGCTGGCGGGTTCGGTTAAATTTGGGCGAAAGGCCGGGTTTGTTGCCGTTGTCGTTTGCATTCCATGCACGTGTTTTTCGGCGTCCTCGCGACGGGTGCGTGTGAAGCCCCGCGCCTGGGGCCGCTGCTGCGGGGCGCGGCGCCCCCGTGGGCACCCTCTGGGCCCCGTCCCGTGGGGGCTCCGTGGGCCCCGTCCCGTCGAGCACCCCGTGGGTGTCCTGGTGTCCTGCTGCGCTCCTGGGTGCTGGTGTGGGAGCTCTTACTCCCCGGTGGTTTTTTTGAATAGCAAGTTGCTCGGTGACGGCCCGCGGAGTTTCTGGGTTGGCGATCTCCCGAGGAGTCCCGACTAATCCTCCTAATTCACTCACTGGTCGCAAACAAAAGAGATGGCCCCAGTAACAAGGGCTCAGGGACTGATGTTTGGTGGGCGCACAGTGTACCGACGGGACGGGCCCGATGGCAAAACAGTAAAAATACAGGAAGGGTCAATTCTCTATTTCTGCTTGCAGCGAGAGAATAATATTTACTTTAGGTGCAGGATGATAATTAACACAGAGAACTACCACTCAGCAAAAAAACCAAATACTAATGTTATATATGTACTGGAGCTGGCAGTTTTCCAGTGACGCAGGAATGTGGTAATCAACAGTGGAGTGCTTGTTTGTTCACTTTAAAAGCAAATGAATGGGCTTGATGCATATTAATTTTTGTTGTTAACATTTAACCAACAGATATTGAAGAATATTATGAGAAATACCTTTTGGAATATTACTGTAGAATGTAATAAATGGTAAACCTGTAGGATCTAATTCAGAAGTGTTATAGAATAGAACAGAGAATTTAATTAGCGTCATGGACTTTATTGTTAATATTCAAAGCAAGATTAAAAAACCCCGCCTCATTCCTTTTCTTCATAGCAATTCTCCACTGACATGACATTCAGTTTAATAGCACCCGACTGCGTACTCTCTTTCACTGTTAATGATTTTAATCTAAGAATGCAAGCAGAGTCAGTTCTGCCAGTTTGTAGGGAGCACACAGTTGGTACTTTATGAACAGCCTCTTTCTCTCTTTTTCTGGCAGGTTTCAGTACTGCATTAGTAAGAGCAAAGTGCTACTGGGTGCCTGGGAAGGAGTGTTGGAGGAGGCCAAACCAACAGCCTTAGCGTGCTGGAGCTCAGTGCAGAAAAAGATCTGATTCTCACACAACTAATAATTTGAATAGGTTTCTTCTGGCTGTACAAGCTGGTCTCCTTCCCGGGAAAACAGCTATTTAATTATTATTTGTCTTGTAATAAAACAAAGTAATTTGTCTTAGAGTTGGTCATCTTGTAACTGTGAAGTTGCTGGTTTGTATTGGTTGCAAACATCACCCAGCACTATTACCTGTCCTTGCTGCAGTGTTTTGTGTTGTGACACAATTACAGATATGACACCCTCGTGTGTCTCAAATATGTTATCATTATAATAGATCTGAGTGAAGATAGAAGCTTTTCTCATTGCAAACTGTCAGCTTTCTTCAGATTTAAGACTTTTAAATATTTTCTAGTCGTTGCGACTGCAAAATGTGTCTTAATATGAACAGAGTAGAAACTTAACTTATGCTCTGTCCTTGTCTGAAGGTAAGAAAGAGGTAGCTCTGGTGCGTATTTCACTACTCATCTTTTCAGTATATAGAGCTTTGTCCTTTTCAAACCTTTGTTGCAAGAGGCAAGCAGTAAACTAGATCAGTGGTTTTCAAATGCAAGCCTGTAGATGGTTGGTTGTGGTCCACGAGGCCATGACAGCAGCCTGCAGAGCCAACTTACGTCTTTCAGATGGTGAATGAAGTAAGAGTATGGAACTTAAATTCCTGGGACTTACAGTAATTCGCTATCCAAAGTGTTTAGGGAGCACAGAGGTAGACATTGGAGCAATTCTGTGGGAACGGCTCTGTGAACCAAGAAGTTGGTGCAGTGATACACTGGTAGGTTGGCCCTACAACAGTTTGAAAGATACCAAAGTAATGCACTAACAGGAAGAAAGAGCCAGGATCTTTGGAGGGGAAAACTAGAATGAAAGGAAGAAAGAATGTGATAATCAAAAGTTTGCTCATTGAATGAGGGAGAAATTTACGTTCTTAAACAATGATCATAAGATGATGCAGGTTAGAAAGGACCTCAAGTGGCATCTGGCCTGACCTTGAGCTGAAGCAGGGAGAGCTCTGAGGCCAGGTGAGGTTGCTTGGGGCTTTATTCAGTTGGGTCTTGAAAACCTCCAGGGACAGAAACTGCACAACTTCTCTGTGCAGCCTGTCCTTACGGTGAAAAAGTTCTTCGTAAAAGTGATGAAATGTCTGATTCTGTCCTCCTTATACTGAAGAGTTCCTGCAGTGGGGAGGAGGAGGGGGAAGGTGTCGCCTTCTTCCCACTGGCCCTTGTGTGGGCATGGTGGTGTCTCCTCTAGGTGCAGATGTAGGGGGAGAGGCCATGCAAGTGAGCCCAGGTGGTAGATTGGGGGCTGCAGTTACTTCAAATACAAATTGAGCCCCTCTCGCTCAGTGGATAAATCTGTCTCATTGTTTGTGTACATTTAGTTAGGTTCCTTAAAATAGGACCTCATTAGCAGGAACCTGTGATGGCAGATCCCAGGTCCAGAGGGGAAGCAAATACTTTTCAGGTGCTGCTTGTAAGCAGCATTTTTCATGGACTTTGAAGTCCCATAATAACTCTCTCTGTACTTGACAAATATTGAATATACTTGCAGCTGTACCGGGGTTTTGCTGAAGCAAATGTGACTTTTCCCTTTTGCACTTATTTTAATGAAATACTCCATAGTTGCAGCTGTGGCATAAGCACCTCAAAGCTATTTGTGCTGTTAATGGAGCTCACTAGATAACATAATTATACTTAAAAGCTTTTCCTTAGTCTGCAGCAAGCACACGTTGGAATGTACTGGTTAATTATAATTTGCCATGTCTCAAAGCAAAAATGGATGGTGGAAGTGTGTTAAGGTTTTGGAGAGAGATTGCAGTAGTAGTGGCAGTAGCAAACTGTTGTATGTGGTCAGATCTGAGAACAAATCATAATATGAAGTGAAAATCATGAACTTTTATTCTTTTAAATATGTGCTTTCAAAACATGGGTTATTGACCTTAATACGGAGAAGACACTCCAGTGTCAGTCTTGTCAGTGGGATGTTCTGCCTTGTCACACACTATATAGATGGAACAGGTGTCTGGGTCAGATCCTGACATTAAGCAAATCACTGTCAAATCTCTGATCAGTTTTGATCAAGCAGGGATTTTACTGAAGAAAATGTCTATTTGTGTGAGGAGCTATTTTCTTCAAGGGCCAAGATGCAAAAGATAAAGGAACTTGCAAGAGGTGCAATGAAATCAGAAGTCGTCCCAGCTTTTTCTTTCAAGGTGATAGCTAGTTTCTTGTTTCAAACTATTGAATCAATTTTAAGAGCTAAAAAAAAAATAAATTCTTTATTTTTCATTAATATTTTGCAGTTATGATGAAAGCCAGTGCTTTCCCACCATCTGCTGTTAGCTGAGAAAACAGAGTATTTTGAGGACAATAAAGCTGTCTTGGGTTTGAATTGGGAGCCCTAATATTTACATATATAATCTATCTTGCTCTCCATGTTTCAGGGACTATTTGAATTTCTTATCAAAGCCATAAAGAAGCAAACCAAAAGAGAGAAAGACGCCAGCTGATAATGCTACTGTGATAATACGTAATTACATACTGGCTACCATACTTTGGGGAGAGGAATTTGATATTAAGCCAGGGAGCCTGGATATCTGGAGAGATCAGGGAAGTAGATCCCTGCCTGATAAAAGTCAGTTGGAGGGCTGCCGGGAGGAGTTGTGCAGCTCACAGCAGCTGCGGATTTCTCCCAGGATTGCTCTTCCTTACATTGTCATTAGTTCCCCGTGACCTCCCGTGGAAATCTCTACTCCGCCAACCTCCCACCATCTCATTTGGGTGACTCCCTTTCTCTGATCTCTCTTGGCACTGAGAGGCCAGTCCAGCTGAAGCCATCAGCTCTATTGAAAAGCGCGGGCAACTGAGTACCTGCTCCAGGTAGAACATGCTTTTGAAAATACAATATACTCATTTTTTTTCTGATTTTTGTTGATGTGTCTGCAAAATTGCTGTGGTGCTGTTTAATTAGCTCAAAAAGGACTTTGGGACATTTGGATTCAAAACACTTTTGTTCCGACTTCTACTTTGGCGTGCATTTTTAAAGTGTTCATTAGTTGCAACAAGAAGGATAAACCCAGAAGGTCTGGCCTCTGCTTTTCAAACTAGCAGGTATTGTTTTTTCTATTTTACAAAATCGTGGAGTGTATTTTGCTTTCAAATAAAAAAATCAAAATGGGGAATGACAAACTGTCAGTTTAGGTGTCGGATTGGATTTTATATTTTGAACTTAGCCTGTTGCATCTCCTTCCCCTCTCATCTCCATGCGGTGTTACACCTAGCAATGACAAGCCCTTTATGAAGAAAGACAGCTCGTAGAGATAACCTTTGGTCTAGGCTTTTTCTTGCACGTCAGGTCACATAACACAGATGTCTCCATCAGACAGTACAGTCTCCACAAGACCCTACACAGTCAGGGATGATAAGGGGTTCTGGTGCTGTCTTTGTTTTTTCTTAAAATCAAACTCTGGGTTTCTATGGCCTTTGAATTACAGAGGAAAAAGTAGAGAAGATTTTTATGTACCTGTTCTTTGTCTGCTACGATCTGTTGCTTACTAGAGAATAGCTATAAACTTAAGGTAAACTGGAATCTTCATGATAAATTCTGTTTTCCAGAGTGCTGCTGGTTTGCTGTGAACACCAGCTCCATTATCAATATTTGGAAGTACTTTGTCCTCATATTTATTTATTTTTTGATATTTTGAAAGTCAATCAATGGAAGAGCAGTGGAATACCAGATTGATAGAATTTTGATAGAAATTGATAGAATTTTCCCATAATGATGCCTTCTTCCTTCTGTGGATATGAAAAGATGGCATTGACTAAACGTAAGGAAAATGTGAAAACTGGTGTGGAAAACAAAAACAAAAACAAAAGTTGCATATGCATGACAACGAGCACTTACAGGGATATTATTATGTGGAATGCAATATATTATGCTACATGTGCTTGTTACAATTTTCTGTAGTCAAGGTGAAAAACTCCTTATTTTTATATCTCAGAGCAAATGACATTTTACAGAACTAGCTAATGATTAAACTAACTTAGTCAGTTGCTGTCTAGAAAATGATGCAAATTAGTCCTGATTGCACGAAATGCTGTGCAGGCAGAGGAGCAGGAGTTAAGCGTGAGCTGAGCGGAGGGACCGGAGCATGGCAGAGCAGGGTCACTGCTTGACGTGGCACAGAGCCCAGGGACAGACAAAACTGGCAGTGCCCGGGGCAGGGGAGTTTGAGTTGGAGAGGAGAAAGGGCTTCCTTTGCTTTCTGGACCCCAGTTGAACTGCTTCAGCTTTGGCCTTGGGCTTGGCTCCCTCAGGACTTTTCTTACTCCGGAGGTGGTGTGGGGGAGGAGAGGATGCTGGTGCGCCCAGCCCTGGTGCCAGTGCCTTCCCAGGTCACCCTCTGCCATTTGGAGTCTCTGGTTGAAGCTTTTCCTTCAGGCAGAAGCAGAAGCTTTCTCCTCTTCCATTTATGCCATTATCACTGTGTTAATGATTGTAGAGCACACCTCTATGCTTGGGCTTCAAGAGGTTCAGTAACACAGGATGAATGAAAATTACTTTGTAATGACCCAGCAAAGTGATTTGTCACAATACCTGTTTTAATGTAAAGTGCTGTAATAATTTTCCTCCTTGCGACTGCTTGACGCAGGCAATGACTAATGAACTTGCCGCTTTGTACGTGTCCATTATTGGTGGTGGGAGAAGGAGGAGGGAGGCACTTGTTGTGACTGTGGGAATGCTGAGGTGGCTTTGCAAGAATTTGGATTCCCAGGTGTTTTGTGAGGAGATGAACGAAAAGGAAGAACTTGATTGAATATGTGCAAGTCTGTAAAAATTTGGTTTCTGCTATAAAAGCATATTCTCCATTAAAGAAGTACGTAGTCATGTGTTGTGCGATTAGATAAAGAGATACGAAGGGCTTTTATTTCTCCCTGTCGTCAAGAGACTTAACTTACCCGTTGGCAGGAAAAAAATTAGAACGCAGTTCACTGAAACGCATTCAAAACCAGGAGTTGACAACACAGATTTCCATTATGGAAAATAACTACTCTAAAAATAAAAGGAGCTGCCCCCGCCGCGGTGCCGTGGCTGTGGTGTGGGTCAGGTGTGGGCACGCCGGCTCTGCTTTGATCCTCTTGAGGTGAGGGGAACATTATTATTTTTTTCCTGGCTTACGGTAAGAGCAGACTTTTCTTGTCTGCTGCCATGTTTTGAAGCACAAAGTTACAGCGTGCTATTTTTATTTGAACTAAGATTAGTATAATAAAGTACTTAATGGCTTAAGTTTTTATGACACCTGGATAAGCATTTTTGAGCTACATCCTAGTTCTAGAGGCGCATTTCCTAGGAAGAGTTTGAAAGTGGGAATTGTATAACCTGTTTGGCAAACAGTTTTAAGCAGGATATAACTAGAAAATTAGATGGACAAGCTTAACAATATAATACAACAATGATTTATAAATAACACTTCCTGGCTTTTTAATGGAAAGTCATACGATTGGAGAACTGGTTCCTAATACCTGTGTCACAACCTGAGTGCAGTCTGGCTGGAGGGCTGTTGCAGGTCTGCTCTGCTACAAGCCCATTAGGTTTTGCTGATTTGACTTCCCCGTGGCCCTGCATGGACATGGGGATACGCCCTTGAGATCGGTTTACGTGATCAGGCCTCCAGATGGGAAAAATATGGCTGTTCCTATGGGCGTGGGTAAACATACACATTGAAGCTTACAAAAGTAGTAATATAACTATCAGGAATATAAATGCATGCTCGTCTCTTTTGTTATTGTCACTTTATTTATGATGATATACAGTGCTTTTTGCTGTTGGGCAACATCATGCTAAAATTTTATATGGCTGTGTTCTCCACCTTCAGTATATTCGCTGTGTGTGGGAGTGTGCGTGTGTGCAGAGGAGATTAGGTAACTACTTAATACAATAATAAAAACAGTACTTTCAAAACTTTACAGTGAGCATGAGGAGAGTCAGTAGATGGTAGTGAAAACAGTACCCTGCTTGTTACAATATTAAATCGAGAGTATATGAGCAATCTCTTGATTGCCGGACGCGCCTCACCCTCTCACTTGGAACTGAAGGTCCTTTGTGCGGTGCTGATGGGTATGATGGAAACAAAAGATGACGAGAAGAACAAGAGATAAAGGGTCTAATTTCTGCTCTGTTTGCATAAAAACTTCATGGGCCTAAGGCACAAAGTTTATTTATGCTGGAAGAGTGTGTGGCCCGTAGGTTTTCAACAAGAAAGGAAAAAGCAACTTTTGCCGTCCTTCACAAGTTCCGCTGATTTGAGCCTCCTGGTCCTTTCTGTGCCAGCACCAAGGTGACCCTGCTGCGCAGGGCTCGCTCTCTGCTCCACTCTCACCCCGGTCTAACTCGACAGAGGGAAAAATGGATTTGAGAGCACTTACTGTGAAAGCTCATTGCACCACAGTGGCACTGTTAAAAGTTCTTTTAGTGAGTGTGAAACTTTTGGTGAAAATTTGGTGAAAACATGTGCTAGGGCTGCTTGCATAGCATTACATTGCACTTCAGGAAAAAGGCACTTCAGGCTTTTAAGGTATTTTACTTGCCAGAATAATATCTTACCGGTCATAATATATACCTTTAGAAGTGCTAGGTATTGCTGTAGAATCTGTGTTTTTTATCCACTTAAAACTGGAGAGATGTTTGTGTTCTATGTTTATCTCTGTTTATCTGTATCTGTTACAGTTTAGAAACACATTCATCGTCCTCCAGTTTTGCACTTGCAGTCTTCCAGCAGGAGCTTCCTGCATATTCCAACTCAGCTGAAAGCATTTTTTTGCCCCAGAAATTTCTAGTGCATTCCTAGGGATGGAGTGCAAATTGAAGATAGTTATTTTCTGCTGCTGAATTGAGGCTCACCTCTGCACCATCCCTGTTAGACATATTTCATCACAGAATCACAGAATCTTAGTGGTTGGAAGGGACCTTTGAGATCATCGAGTCCAACCACATTAAAAAAAAAAA
>JAOQGH010000023.1:51461294-51479759 GCA_025769975.1 Gallinago jamesoni
CAGAGGTACGATGACTTCCCTACTCCTGCTGGCCACACTGTTCCTGATACAAGCCAGGATGCTATTGGCCTTCTTGGTTGTTATCAATATCACTGCAGTAGACTTAAATGTAGCCTTCAGTTATAAAGAATACTTTTTAATACTTGTGAGTTTTGGAGCTTTCAGTGGTTGGCCAGCTTAGTGCAATA
Source organism: Gallinago jamesoni (assembly GCA_025769975.1). NCBI lineage: Eukaryota > Metazoa > Chordata > Aves > Charadriiformes > Scolopacidae > Gallinago > Gallinago jamesoni. Next base: position 51,461,483 of record JAOQGH010000023.1, read on the forward strand.
GCTCTAGAAGCTGGTGATAAATGCTTTGCATTTAAACTGAAATGCATGCTCTGTGAGGATGCAAATAAGAGAAATCCTGTTTTATACATAAATGTGTTTGTATTCATGCATAATATACGCCACGACCTGTATGCTGTGATTTCCATTTCATTATTAGGCCTCTTTCCCACCTTAGAATTCATAAATAGCCATTGTAAAATGGGAAAAGGCGGGGGCAGACGGCATGTTGTATGTCAGTTGTGGCTTGTGTCTTCAGGTTTCCATTTTCAAGATATGTTTACACTTTAAGAACTCAATGCTTCAGAGTGTGTTGTGGGAATATGTCATGTTTTCTATGGAAGTCAGGGAGAACAGATTTCCGCATGCAACATTTTATCAGAGGGCTAATAAGGATACTATATTTCAAAACCAAAAAAGAAAAAGGGTAAGATGAGGAAATTTCCAGTCGAGGATGCAATCAAAAGCTCATGGTCAACTGCCACATTGGGGATACTAAGAAATGCAGGAGTTGATGGGCAGGGGAGCAGGGATGCTGGTGGTTGTGGTACTAAGCCACATTGACTGGTTTCTGACCATGTTCTTCATTGGATTTACATGATGCTTCATGTCAGACTGACGACTGACATGGCTTCAGATTCAGAACAGGTATTTGGTTTTGCTGTATCTCTGGCATATAAATTGGGGGAGAGGTTTTCAGCGCAGCAAATAAAGTGGGGGATCTCCACCACAGAAGCTGTTTGTGTCCCTGCTTTACATGACTTGTTATTTGCCACTGATTATGGTGACAGTAATAGCAGGCTCCTTATATCCCTTGAAAAATATGGACCGCAGAGGTGGCTTAAGTACCACAGTGAAGGTGTGCAGTCGCTCCTGGCCTTACATGACCAGAGCACTGGTGTGGCTGCAATGGCAGCTAGAAACCTCTCTTTTCCCCTGCTGGATGCATTTCCTTAGGTCTGTCTGTTTGCATTTCACTGGAGAAAAAGGGCTAAGTAAAGGCAGATGTTCTGCTGGCAGGGCATGTTGTGAATCTCTGTACATGGCAAATTCTTTGGACATTTTTCTCTGTTTTTACATACCATACTTCTCTGAGGTTTTCCTTATAGAGGAAAATGGCAATTTGTGGTGTCTCTTCTTAATTACCCAAATATCTCTGTCAGCATTCCAGCTTGTATGCGGAAGTTCCCACCTTGCTTGCTGTGTGCTGTACAAATAAAAATTGGAAGATGCATGTTTTCTGGTTTTATGTTATGGTGATGTGTCCTGTTTGTTGTTTGGAGAGGTTTGGGGAAAGGTCTATTTTATTTCTTGTTTCTTCAGTAGAGACTACTCAGCCGTACGTAGTGCAAAATGGTTGTCAGTCCTTAAAAATTCTCTTTTCCTTGTTAACTACTGCTACCTTTATTCTGAGTGTTTTGCAATGGGGCATGAAATGGAGTCTAATCCTCTGGCATCCTTCTCCGCTGTAGTGGTGTGTTCTGTTGTGTACCTAATTGAAGGGGTACTGGGACGTGTTGGCTCAGTGAGGTATATTGTTTCTTGCTCAGCCTTGATCCAGCAATATATTGTTTAGATTTTGTGTCCGGGAGTGAGTATATACATGCAGATGGATAAAATTTGCAAAAACTAAGCTTTGCATGATAGCGATCTAAACTCAGGAAGTTAACAGAGAACATAAGGTCAAGGACTTAAAATATTGGCGTGATGATGAAGAGTTGCTTCATACTACATATGGTGTGTGCCCATGCATAAACAGGAATGGAAGGGGATGCTTCTGGATACCGTTGTTACAGACCTATTCATGATGAGTCTCAGAGGCTTTGATCAGTGTGGAGGTCGAGTTCCTAATTACTACAGTTGAGGAAAAAAAAAAAGGTGGATATTCACAACTTTGCTTTTTTTTTCTGGTGGAACAGTAGTTTCTTCGAGTAAACATTGCCAAGTTACTTGTGCTTTTTAATTCTTGTCTCAAATGTACTTGGAATACAAAATACTGTACAAATTCTCATTTTTCATTTGCCAAACCTAATTACAACTACTGCAAAGTGCTTACAGATAGTTAGTTATTTTGCAGACTTCCATGAAAAAGAGAGGGGAGGGAGGTAACAAAGTATTTTAGTTCCTCCCTGGCCCTTCTGCCTTTCTTAGGTAGATCTGTTGCTGTGTGGGTTTGAGCAATATTTAAAAAAAAATAATTTTTTTTTTTCCCTCCAGACTCATGCGTCTCTTAGGAAAATACTTCTCATAAAAAGAGGAAACAGAGGGATGGAGGTGCAGTGAGTCAGAATTGTTTTTCTGTGGCTAGAGAAGTGAAAAGAGAGTCCCAGCTGAGAAAGAGTAACTTGCAACTGTTAGGAAGAGGGATTTAGGAGGATCATGTGAAAGGAAGGATTGCTGCTCGCCTTCATGGCAGGAAATGGCTGGAGCACGCACCGGGAGCTCAGCAGGGGAAGGTCAGCATGCAGGCTGGCTTGGGGGGTGCCCAGGGGAGGTGGCTGGATGGTGTGGACGGGGCAGGGGAGCACGTGGGAAGTAAATAATGGAGATTTAAGCCCGGTTCAGAAATGACAGGGCTCGCTGGGTAGGGATATCAGAGGGCAAAGTAAGCCTTTGTGTCTCGTTTTGTTTTGGTTTTGCTTAAAGACATACAGGCTACAGGCGGGTAACCGTTGATGTGCATATGAGTCACGTAAAATTATGCCATTCAGGTATTGCCAGTAGATGCTTCAAATGGGTAATTTGTAGCAGAGGGCTGGTTGGCTAAAAGAGGCTGAGAGCATGATTTACTATTTTGCTAGAGACAGTCTGATGCCCAGACTCCCTGTTCACACATAACTCATTCGAAACCAACCTTTGCATTTCGAGTTGTACCTCTCAAACTCTGACGAGATCTCCACATCTGAAAAACATGTGATTCTCCTTTCTCCTGGAGAGAACCATAGAGCAAAATCTTTGTTTCCCTTCAAGTCCTGATTCTTTATGCACGAGACAGTTTATTTACCATACATCCTTTGATTTGAAACAGATAATGATGCATACTGGGAAAAGTGGCGTAACATCTTCCTTTTGCTCAGGGAGCTCCCTGCTGTTTTTGTGGTGCTTCAGATGTGTCCTGGTACGTTGGTTGTCCTCCTGCTGTTGCTGGGTTCATGGTTTGGTGTTCCCTGAGACTGCAGTCTCTTCTTTCATCTCAGAAGCAGCATCTGTGAGGAAACCCCTTCCATCTGAGACTTTCTTCTCGTCTTACAGTCTCTTTTACAACTAGGTGGGATGTTTTTCTTTGGCGTGACTACTGTCCTGACAAATGATTAGTTAACGGGATGCTCTCCTTTTGATGTTCAAGTCACTATGCATAGAGAGGTTGCTTAAGTGAGAACTTAGTTTACCCTCCAAGTCCAAGTGTCTTTATCTACAGTTGTTGTCTTTCAAGCTGTGGATCAAGGCCTTGAGTGGGTCAGAACCAGCTACTGGGTTCTGTATAGACGCACAGTTGTTGCAAGCTTTATTGACACTGGGGTTCTGCCAGCTTCTGCTTTTTTATGATCTCTTTAGCCCTGTGGGGTTCAAATTGTTTGGTACTTCAGTTTGAGGTGCATCTCTGATGTGCAACGCTTGAGTAATTGAGTCTTCTGTAAAAGCAGTATCTATTATCAGTGGGCAGAGGCACTGGACTGATGGCACCCACGGGCTTAAGCACTTCCTCGAAATAAGCACGTTGGGGGGCTCCTGTTGGTAGTAAATCTCGTGTTGCCCCTTCAGAGAAACATGTTTGAAACACCTAGGAGGTATGGCAACCACATGGTTCTTCAAGCCCAGATTCTGTAGGATTTGCTCAGTAGGTAAGCAGAAATATTTCTTTTCTATTTGGGTTCCATTCTATATTAAGCCTAATTAGGAAGCGCTTTGGCAATGATGAAGCAATACAAGCACATAGGAATGCAAAAAGCCCATCTTCACTGTACACAGATAAAGGGAAATGAGCAAATAAAATACGAGATCCCAGAGTAGAGAGGATTATACTCTGGCAAGAGATAAAGTTCTTATTGCTAGGTTGATATCCCTAATTGATACAAACATGAAGCCCTGTGCAGTCTGTGGTAGTTAAAAGATACCCATCTAAATAATATTTAAATAGATTCTTGCATTTTTAAGACCCACTGGAGTGTAATTATATTGAACTTAATTAAATGAACTGAAACCCCCTGATAACTGTGTGTTACTGCTCCTAAATAAAACACTCTCCAAAGAGACTTCAAGATGCTTAGTTAAGGCCATAAAAAACCTGAGCCCAGTACCATGAAGTTTTGCATGAGCAGCTTTATATTTAATTCATCTGTGCGCTACCTGCAGTGGGTGAGAGCCTGGGTTAACAGTGCCGTCCCCCTGCTGAGGCCAAAAGCTGGGGCATCACTGCAGTGCTCTAGGGCAGAGTCAGTCCCTCTGGTTTTACATCATTCAGATGGACACGGGGTCTCTATTTAAGCTAGTTTATGGATGCCACCAAAGAGTGGGATCCTCCCTGCAGATGGCAGGCACCCCATCCCTGCAGGAGCAAGGGTCTGTGGGGGGAGCACAAGCAGATGGGATGGGCAGCCTTGGCAAAGTGGGGGGTGTGGGGGGTGGGAAATGATATGACCTGGGAGCAGCTTGCTTACAGGAGCTACAGGAAACCATTTCTTCTGCTGCTAAGATTACATGGGGAAACATGGATTGCTGCCATGCTCATTACGGTTGTTTCCTTTCCTGGTAAAAGACGGCCCGTCAGGAAGCGGGAGGAGTGAAGGCAAGGTTAGTCCCTGGGTAAACAGAAGTGTTGGGTGTATCCTCCAGGCTGTGAGCTGCTGAATTTCTAGCAGGGGAAAAAAAAATAATAAAAAAAATAGAAGAATAGCAGAGTTTCAGAAGGCAGTTTAAATATTGACATTCTGGTTTTGCACGGCTGACAGCCAGGCTGCCCACTGTGCTCGCAGCCATACATCTAGGGCTGTGTCTCTGGGGCGCACAGTGCCCTGCCTGTACTCCTGATTTCCCCATCTACTCCCGGAACAGAGGAGAGACCTTATCGCACCTTGGTGTGCAGAACAGTATTTTTTTTTCAGGCTTTGTAAAACTGTATTTTGGGGTGAAGGGAGATACTCCCAAGATTTCCCTTCCCCCTTTCCAAAACCGTCACACGGATGGCAGGACTGCGCCTGTCTCCTGGAAGTAAGCCTCTTAAAATAGCACAAGAAGGAATAAGTAATTGTGCTTACTGTCACATCCAACTCTGTAGTAGCATTTCTAAATGTCAGGATGCTCATCACTGGGCTGGGTGCTGCATGAGTAAAGGCACAGTGCTGCCCCGTAGCTCTTGCCATGTAAGGGCTGATGAGAAAATAGGCAGATCCAACCAGAAGAAACCTGGGGTGACTGCATCCCCACCGGGCTTTTCTGGGCACTGGCTTCCCTGTAGAGCAGGAGAGGGCTGTGCTTTCTCTGTTCTCTGCTAATTGTAGCTGTGGGGAAAGGTCCTGATGCAGGATTTGGCTGCTGCGGTGTTGAGAGATTAAGAAAAGCATAGAGGGCTCTCTTCCTTCATTGGTGCATCCCTGAAACCAGTACCACCAGGTTTCGGTGGGCTGGGAGAAGCTGCAATCCTTAGAGATGGCCAGGTGGGAGACTTGTTCAGGATCTCAGGCCTGGCTCTGAAAAAGGGTTGGGGGGAAAAACCCCAGACCTGGAGAAATAAAGAGGCGAGGAACGCACTGAAGAAGCAAGGGGAAGGGCCACGGGGAACAAAGCAAGGGATAAGAAATGTCTTTGAGTGAACATTCCTTTTTCTGGGCAAGATATGTCCTGCTTGCGCCAAACTGTGCTGGTGAAAAGCATAGCAGTTTAAGATAAAGATGGCTATTCTTACTACTGTGACGCTTGGAAACATACATGAGTATAGAGGGACAAAGGTCAGGGTAGATACTTGTTGCTGTCATGGGTTTTTATACAGCACCTATAACAAGGCAGAATGAAATACCATTTTTTCCACAAAGAGATTCCAGATTGTAAGAGTTTCTTAGTGTCAGGAGGAAAAAGAAAAATATTTTGTAGGCCAAAACAAATTTTGATAATTTTATTTGGAGAAACTATTTAGGGACTGTCAAATTGGATAAAGAATTATTTTACTAAACAAGCAATTGTTTGGCCTTGGGTAGTGTGGTGATGATTATGTATATGCCCTTTATGCATATGCCTGTTAGGAACCTGTCTATTGTCTCTCAGGCAACCACAGTAAACATGTAGGGTATAGGGTGCTATAAAGGTTTTACTGGCATGTGTTGATGCAGTAGAGATTCACAAATCCAAAGTTAGTAGGCACTTTCCTTATTATTTTATGATTTTGATAAGTTACTTCAAGGATAAAATAAAGAGGTTAGAATAAAATCCCATAAAGGAGCAGAATATCAGGGTGCCATCTGTGAGCAAATACCCGTTAGTGATCACTGGTATCAAGTAGAAATCAATTTTGACTATGGTTTTTGTAGTAAAACTTGGACACGATCATAGCCAAAGTTTGCTTTCATGGACTCTACCATGCAAATTCAATACTTTGGGAAACACTGTAAACCACAGCTGTCCTGAGATACTGTTGTCTTCTCAGTTTCTTTTGTCTTCAAATATTCAAATTGTTGGGTTTTTTTTCTTTACATGTTTTCTGTCAGTTTCTTTCAGGCTATTATTTTAATGAGTTGCTCACACCTCAGTTAGGTAGACCGAAACCATCACAGAAGATTTGGTTTTGATATATTGTATTACTACTTTACATAAAGAAAAGATACGAATTTTAATGAGACCTCCTTCACTGTTGCAGTTGATCTGGCCAGCTTGATGAGATAAAGATTTATTTCATCAGCTTCTTAAGATGGTTGGGTTTTTTGCATATCTGTTTCATTAGACTCTAACTTAAGTCAAGGAGGAAGCCACCCCATAACATCTGCTAAACTTTGTGATTCTGAAACAAGAAATTAATCTCTGTCTCCTTACTGTTGCTTTAATCACATATATGTTCATTTCTTAATTCTTGCCATTCTTCTGTTTACTGTTCTCTTCCATTCCAAGTGTCAGGCTAGAAACCCACTGCAGCTGTTCTGCATGAAGAGACACATTTCCACCTGGTCTGAGGAAAAAGTCTGAGCAAATACAGTGTGCAAAAGGAGGTGGCAGAGAGGTCGAGGGAAGCAAAACCAGTGAAAGGTGATGTCAGGTGCCACTATCACTCGGCTTAAGGAGTTGTTGACTTACTCTGCTTCACAAGCTGGCAATGATAACCCGTGCCTGTCTGCTGCCCAGCCGGGGGAGTAGTGGTGGCCTGGCAGGTATCAGAGCAGGTAGGAGTTCTGAGTTGCAATTTGATGAGCTTAGTGCAGATCACCTTGGGGAAAGGAGGATAGAAGATAATATACTGCTATTAGGGAAGCTGGACATTAAGGGTGCTTTGAACTAACTTCTCATGAATAAAATTTGTATTTAATCTGGTCTGTCAAGATAATGAGCATGTGAAAGAGCTGGTTCTACTTGTGATAAATAACTACTTTTTAAGTGTGTTGGAATGTACGTTTGCATAGATACAACTTTTTCGTTAGCATGCATGTATACATATACAGACACACATTTTTATTTTTTACATAGAGGACTTCCTTGGTTGTGTGCCAGAGAAGGATCCCAGTAGTGCGCTTTCAAGTTCATTACAAAGGGAAAAACATAAATCACATTTAGAATGCTTTTTCAGGGATGCTTTGTTATACCTTCTTGACAAAACTTCAGGGATTTACAGTGAAAAGTGAGGGAGGCAGGAGGGGGGGAAGGTTGTGATGCTGATGGTGAAGGAAACACTTTATTTGCAGAATTTTGAAAAGGGGAAGAGTTTGTTTTGATGTAAAGATAGGGCAAGGTTTCATATCTGTTAGAAAAAGCTTACTTAGCTGTGTGGCTTAATATAAAGTTGCTGGGTCTAGAGTGACTGTGCTCTGAACTCAGTGGGCTGTATCATTTATTTCAGATAACCGCTGCAAAAGCTTTTATATCAAACCGTACCATTGTGCATTCTGCTTATTGTACAGAATCTAGAACTGTTTCAACTACAGCTTTCAAGCTACAGAGAGCTTGACACAGTTTTATTAGATCTATTTTTGTAACTCTGTCTGTAAAGCTGCATAGCTTAGTGACTCAACCCTCAGATGCCATAAAAATTAATGGAAAGTCTCTTATTGAATCGGTCTGATCTGTATGTTTTCTTTGTTCTTGCAACGTCCAGCTATAGAGAGGTCAAGGGAACCATGACAACCCTTCAGCATCCTCTAAAGTAGCTGTTCTCAGTATAAAAATGTCATGACTTCTACACTGAGTATTTTATGCCTTCCCTTGAATATCAAGGCTGCCTGGCCTCACGCTTCTGTCTCATTCACATGTCTGAGCCCACTGACTGTCAAGACAGACTTTGAACCTGTCACTTCATGGATAGCAGAATTGTTACTTCTGCTGAATGGAAGATTGTCCTCTGCAAGCCCCTAAGAAAAGAAGGGAATGTTTAGCAGCTTGTTGGGTTTATTTTTTAATGGCAACCATTTTGAAGCTGAGCCAGAAGGCAAAACATCAGCCCAACTCCTGGCAGAAATACACTGCTAGCAAGGGACAAGTAAGAGGATCAGAAATGTGTAACAGATGTTGTCCTTATCATGCCAGTCTGTATTACTGTAGCAAATTGAGAGGCAAGTCCTAGCCAGGGGGGTGCACACAGGTTTAACTCCTCAGTTTTGAAACATTTTGGATCGGATTTATCAAATCTGCCTCCTTGGAAAGTATTGTGGAGGAACATGAAATACAATGTCTTCTCTCGGATTAATCACCTGTAGCCTGAATTCATGTATTAGTATATTTTTGCAGTCCCAGTTCGAGGTTGCCTAGGGAAGGATGCAGAGGTTTCTCAAGCTTCTATGAGCCTGCATTAGGAAAAATAGGACCAGTATCTTATTCAAAGTTGTCCCATAAAATCTGAGCATCCTTTGCTTTCTAGGTAAGCTAGTTCTGCTTAACTTTAAACATCTTCTAGGATGTGTGTTATGTAGGTGAAGTTAAAAATAGCATGTTTATTACGCACAAACATGTTTCCCTTCAGCAGATGTTCTCATTTCACCACTTTCTTGGTCCCTCTTACCTCTCTCCCCTCCTCAAACAAGCCTGTTTGCTCTGGCCTACATTCTGGCTTTCATTTATATACTTCTTACAGCTATCCAAACCAAAGGTATTATTGCAAAGCAGGGTTGTGTTCCACACATTTTTGGTAGGCGTCCCTGTTAAGATCCAACTGCCAGAAATAAGCTCCTTAATGTTTACAGTGACTCTCCACACAGTAGTCCTGTGTTTCAGCCACGGAAATGGAATTTTCTCATCTTGGGCTGTGAAGGTCAAAAACGTGCCTTTGCCAGGGCATGATTGCAAGCATTGTGAGAGAGCATCTTGCCTTCATCTGTGCCTTTTCCACATACATTTATACTTTAATAGGAAAAAGTCAGATGATTTTTATTGGTTTTTTTTTCCTCCTAGTTTCTGACATGTTCCTAACTTCTCAGTGTATACATGTGCTGTGGCCAGAGCTGGAGTGGTTTTTAAGTTAGCTGCATTGTGTGCTGTAATCTGCATTGCCATGTGCAGATGGAGGCACCAAACCAGCTTGGAGCACGCACATCTTTTTCCCATTTTTGAGATTCACGCAGTTACATGAAATTCACGCAGTGGCTCAGAGAGTGAGCACATCTATCTGAGAACTGCGACCTCTTTCCTGACATCAGCTGGAATAGGAGGAGGATATGCTGGAATATGCAGCTTTGTAATACATTTTTCAGAATGCAAGATAGAAAACAGTTTTATTTTTGGTAGCTTTTTCTAAAACTTATTCTGTATAGAAATTTATGCAGAGAGTAGGTTTGCTGTGCCTAAAATTTAGATTCATATGCAGGCTCACGAAATGTATATATTACTTAGCAAAGTCCATTATTCTTCCTTAAATCATAGTGGTTTTATTTTATTACTATTATTAAAATATGAATGCATTTTTACTTGATTTTATTACCAGCACTCTGACAAAACAGTTTTCTCCTTTACACTTTCAGATGTCAAATACAAAGGATTCTGCCAGCACGTTAAACTAACTGATATGCAGTGACCGATAAATTCTAACTTTATAATAAGTGTCAAATTGTTCCAACTTTTCTTTGTAGTCACTTCATTAACAGGAATCCCAACGGATTCCTTTGATATTCATATGCATATCAGAACTAATTCTCTGGGAATTCCAGGGCAATTCATCATTTATTCTGTGTTTTATGATGCCAAAAAATGTTGCATGCATATGTTATAACATAGAAATTTAGGAACATATTTGACAACCGAAAATAGAAATCTGAGATAACTTCTGTTTTCATTAGAATATTTTATTAACTCTTCATGTTAGGTTTAACCCTTTAAGGCTAGTGGGTTGTTTGCTTTCCTGGCTCTCAGGCTATTTTATGGAATGGTCTCAGGGAATAGTGAAGTCTTAGGAGAAACATGTTGTAACTTTTTATGAATTAAAGCATTTCAGGAATGGTATTTTTTGCGTAATATTTGTGTTGCTTATGAATTTTTTCCACCGGAGAAGATCTGTGGGATTATATAGCTGGAACATTGCAGCTTATATGGCAATAAATGCAACTGGTGCAAAGCGATCTTCATGGTAGGGCTTTGCTTAACTGTTAAATTTGTAACAAAATGACAAAAGGGTTTATCATGAGGTCTTGGTATTAAAAACATTACTGACCTAAAGCAGTTAAGAGCACATCAGTGGCTACTGAATTACAGATAGGTCACTAAGAATAAATTTGAAAGCTGTCTCTTTTTTCTCACTACTAACATGAGCTGTTTCAATTATGGGACCCATCGACATCAAATGGGACATAGTGGTACATAACTGAAGGCTTACTATAAATTGCATTGACTTATTATTTTTTGGTATTGTTTTTCCTATCTGTGAAGCTAAAATGGCAGTTCACGTTTGTTTAGACCCTGTTGTATTTGTATTGGAGTCCAGCCCACAATGAAGGGCTATTAATAAGGAAGAAGAGGAATGAACAAACTTTTGTTTCTATTATCTTCAAAATCATCTAGGTTTGGGCTTGCATATGAAAGTAAGAAAGTAAAAAGAAAATTAACATTAGCTCTTATTCTGTGTGCATCAGAGAATATTTTTAAAGTATTAGTTATGAATACTTTTCCTAATTTATTAATAATGATGGGGATTTAAAAAAAACATTTTGGACAATTCCTTTGACTCTCTGTGCTTTGTAAGGGAATGAATGACTTTTCAAGCTGTAGTTAAGGTTTTGCATATAAATATTTTCTAAATACTCAACTTGAAAACAAAATAAAAATACAAAGCACACCAGTGGTGACTTTGTGTGAGATGGTTTAGAAATGTTTGGAGAAGCTGGGGGGTCAGTTTAATGAACAGACAAAATGCCATAGTTCAAAATTCATCTTCTGGCTAGTTGTACCTGTGATTTGATGATATCTAAAGCAGATCCTCTCAGCTGTTATCAGCGCAGTGGAAAAATGAAGAATCTTCTCTTTTTTTAGTTTTGCCGTGTTTTTAGTAGTACTTGAAGAATAAAGAAGGAGACTGGGGATAACTGCATGTAGGGATAAAAATTGAGGTAATACAAATCAGATACACAATCCTTTGTTAAGTTATGACATTGTTTCCTTATATGTAACATGGGTGTGAAATACTTGCTGTCTTTGGCTTGGGTTGATTTGTACATCAGTATTTCTTTTTCAACAAAAGGAATGCTTTCTGGATACCCACGCGCATAAACTCAGAAAAAAAGCTCTTTGCCACAGAGACAAACGATTCAATCGGCATCTTCCACTACAGCTTCCTGGCAAGATGAGATGTAAATGCAGATGTTTGTATTTTTGTTCTCATTTTTTCGAAGCTAGAGACTTCAAACGCCAAGGGTGTCTGTGTGTAGTTAGGAGGCTGCATGATACTGCCGTGGAGTGGTGAGCTTGTACCGCCGGTCGCCCTTGGTCTGGTAACCCAGCAAAAGCACACGGCAGGGCTGCAATATGTTTCAATTATCTATTATCATCTCTAAGATCTTGTGGGGGTTTTTTCTGTTCCTTCTTTTTTCCTTGTTTTTTTTTTTTTGGACGTTAAGCTTGCTTTCACACAGGACTGTTCTTCCCCGGGGAGCTGTATTTGGAGCACTCCCCTCAGGGTTGAGTCCCAAGCACTGACAACAACCCCTTCTGTCCATCCCTCAGGCTGGTGCCCGCAGCTCAGCTTCTCTGGAGGCTGCGGCACTGACAGACCGAGTTGCTTGTCAATAGGCCTTTCTTTGCAGCCACATGTTCACTGGTGGTGGGGCCACCCGTGCTCTGTGGGCTTTAACTGGGGTGCTGCAATCCAGCTAATTTTGCTCTAGGGACAGCCTTCAGCCTTGTCGAGACCACCCTTAAAAAAAGCCCAGTGAACTCCATGCCAACAGAAGTGAAAAATGAGCACTTGTTTGGCTTGGTTTGATCTGTTGTGCAGCACCATCACTATCCCATGAGTGATTGGTGACCATGGACTTGAAGAGCCCGGGTGTGGGAAGGTGTGTGTAGGAATGCTGGAGTGTGCTGCAGTCCTTACCTCGGCTCCACTCAGTTCTCAGATAAGCTGAAGTTCATGTGATATGCTTGTGATTGGAGTATATCGCTCAGTTTGAGTCATGACTTTACCTTCACCCGTTACACCTATTTCTGAGCAGATTTACTATGCGGAATTTAAAGGTTTCTGAAATGGAGAGAGGAGATGGACTGATAAAGTAAATAGGTAGATTTCATATATGAAATGAAACCATTTCCCATTTCCTATGGTTTGCTGTCCTGCCCTTCTATCATCGCTGTTTCCAGCTCCTATACTTTTAACTGGCAATGCTTATCAAGGAATAAACAAGAGTCTGTCTGGAGAAGATACTCCAAAGTGGGAGTATCCTAGTAAATAGGAAATGTACTAGAAGGGTATCCTACACTCTTGCTTAGTGGTATGAAAAGTTATTTGTCTGAAGCTCTGGAAAGTCTGAAGGTCCCAGAAGTGTCTTTGCACTAAGAAACCCAATCTTTTAATGTTTGAAACATTTCCCATTTGAGATCTTTGGCAGGTTGGGAGGTAGGAAATACAGTAAAACATACATAGGTATGTATAGAGGAGGGGGTGTGTATAAATATGTATTTAGTATAGTTACTTTGCTTTTGCTGCACCAACAAATGACATGCAAGTTGTTTTCCACCTGTACTCTACACAGTAATTTTAAGGAACTGCAAGCTCTTCAGAATTCTGCGAATGTGAGCTCTACAAAACTTCCTGAGGAATCTGAGATACAATTCCACATGTGTAACAGGTACTTCAAAAAAGTAGAGAGCATGTTTTCACAAAGTCTGAGGCTTAATGGGCTTTCGCTTTGGTTTTAAACTGGAATGCTTTTTCCAATTCTCTGGAAGTGTTACTCCATTAAAATGGTTCTGCTCCTTATCATAGGCAGGAACCCTGAGAGCAGGACCACGTACTTATTTCCAAATGGCAACAGCTTCAGTAAGGTGTGGTTTCTAATTAAAAGATTTCCTCCTAACTCATATGCTAAAACTCTGCATTGTATATTATTAGCATAATTATTTTTAAACAATCTCTTGATTGCTTAGTTTTCTCTTAATATTCAAGATATAATTTTATATTTACATGTTGCATCTATTAACAGCAACAATGAAATAACACTACAGTGTATTCCTGTTCTCAGAATATGTACAGTGTAGATTGTTCCCTTTTAAAGAAAGTATGCAGTAACATACATGCTCTTTCATAAACTAGACAAATAAAGAAACAAAATTACTCCATGTCATCCTTTGGACCTATTTTAAGCATGTGTACATTGTACCAAAAAATTAATTCACCCTGCCCAGCCCTCTATGGCATATGTACCTGAGATTTAGAAGGATTTCTCGTGCTATTTAAAATTCAGACTGTTTTTTGTTTTGAGATATGTGGCTGGTTTTTTTTTTTCCTTATCCGTCATCAGTATGAATTTGACTGTAATTAAGAGATTACAATTACATTTCTGGCTATAGCCATTTCATTAACAGGGTAGCAATCCTGCCGAGCAAAGCAGGCATTTGGGACCGAGCAAACCGTGTTTCCGCCTCCAGTGCATCTTGAAAGGCCAACTGGCAGAGTGTCTCTGTGGGTGGCATAAACTTGCCTGTTGAAGTCATTTTGCTGGAATTGTTTGCAGTCCGGCTGATTGTGCTTATAAGCAAGAAGTTTAACATTTTAATTGCTGTTAGTCATTGTCGAGGAAAGCAGGGCTACTCCCAGTAAAATAAGGTCAGTGGAACGTACGTAGTGACTGGTTATTGGATGAGTGGGCAGCTGCTTGGGAGAACCAGATGGAATAGGAGTATATGTGGGTGGGAGGGAATTGAGGCAGATAGTGCCGGGGGATATGTTGTTCCTCTGCTGTGCGTTGCTGTTCCTGCCTTCCCTCTCTGTGTGGGAATTAGCAAGGACCCACCTGTTTCTGAAGAGCTGCTGTGGTATTGCGGTTCCCAACTGTTCTTGTATGCTCTGGGCTAGGGATTAAAGAGGATGACCCAAGAGTTGTGTGCTGGATGTGCTGCAAGGAGAGGGTCGTTCTCAGAGTTCTGATGTTGCTTTTAAATTAGAATTTTAAAATTGATAAATTGATTAACCTCTTCTTTTTTTTTTTTTTTTTTTTTTCCTTTTCACCATAGGATGGGTCACTGGGAAGTATTGATGACCTGGCACAGCAGTATGCAGACTACTATAACACCTGCTTCACGGATGTGTGTGAGAGGATGGAAGAGCTGCGCAAACGGAGGGTTTCCCAAGAACTTGATATGGTAAGTAGAGAAGTTATGACTTCATTAACAGATGATGGCCATTCATGCCCCAGATGAAGAATCAACTTTTTAGTTTGAAGAGTTCTCCACAGGGAATAATTGTACATGATTGTGTTCACGCACACAAATGTTTCAGCCAACTCAAATGTGTGGATATTAGCAGTATTAGTTTCTTCTATGTATCTGTTATGATTCATCAAGCCTGGGAGTCTGTGTTTCTTAGTTCTTCTTTAATTAGAGTACTCTTTGCTTGTGCACATTTGCTTGCAAGCCTCAACTCTTGGACACAAGATAGTGTCTGATGAAAGCATTGCTTCCTTGCTCTGAGATGCTCCCAGTGTCAGCACAACAGAACTGTGAGCTTTTTTTCTATGCACTGTACAAACTGTCAAAGCACTGCTTCTCAGAGATCCATGGTGTGAATACTAGTTTCAGGCTCCAAAATGTAAGCAATATTCAATTTATTTTGAACCCTTTTCCGTTATTACCGGTTACAGAACCTGTAGCAGGGGTCACTGAATCAAGTCCTTCACGCTGGAAGGGACCTCAGAAGGTCTCTAATCCAACCTTTGCCTCAAAGCAATGTCAACACTGTTTTCAAACCAGATTGCTCAGGAGTTTATCTGATTGGGTTTGAAGACCTCCAAGGATGGAGGCTTTGCAGCCTCTTTGAGCAACCTGTTATACTACTTCACTGTCTTCATAGTGAACTATTCTTTTTCCTAATAATCTATGAGATAACCTCCCTGTGCAATTTATACCTGTTGTGTCTCATTCTCATGCCATGCACCGCTGTGAAGAACCAGGCTCCATCTGTTTGATAACCTACCTATACGGACCAGCAGGCTTCTGGTAGGTCTCCTTGAAGCTGTCTCTTCTCCAAGCTGAATCTCCCAGCTCTTCTTGCAGGACAAGGGCTCAAGTCCTTGAGCACCTTGGTGGTCCTACCCCAGACTTATTCAAGTTTATCAAGGCCTGTCTAGCAGGCAGGACTGCAGGGCCCAGAGGTGGTGGTCCAAGCAAGGCCTGAGAGGCACCAGGGAAAGAGGAAGATTTGCTTCTCTCTGTCTCCTGGCTACAATGCTGTTGACATGCTGTGGGATGCTGCTGGCTGTCATTGCTGCCCGGGCACGCTGCTGGCTCGTGCTAAGTCTACTGTCCCCCAGGCCTTTTCTGCAGAGCAGGTTGGCCCAGCCAGTCAGTCCCCAGCCTGTGCCAGTGCACGGGCTTGCTTCTCTGCAGGACTAGGAGAGTCATTTGTCTGTGTTGAATTCATAAGGTTCCTGCCAGGCCACTCTGAATGGCAGCCCTGCCCTCAAGCGTATTGACTGCAGCCTGAGGTGGGCATCATCCATTACCCTGATGGGGGTCCCCTCTGTTTCCCCCTCAAGTATCTGACAGGATGGGCCCTTGCACTAGTCTGCTTGTAACTGCCCTCCAACTGAAGCATATTAAACACTACTCAACTGGCCATTTTTTCACCCATTCAGTTGTGTAGGTTCCCTGGGAAGTCCCACTTCAGCCAAAACTAATCTATATGCAGGTCATCTCCACGCTTCATTTTTGTTGGGGTTAAGAAGGAGCCTTTTAGGAGGCCTATCACAGAAACATCATGTCTTTTCACTTGTTGAACAATTTCCTTACTGTCCCGTAACATTAGTAAATTTTTGTTGCTGCTTAAGGTATGTATTACTGATTGCTGTGTTTTTTTCATTGTAAATGTCCTTGTTAGCTTTCATAACATAAAGATCATCTGTGGCAGAGAAAAAAGCTTCTAGGTCTGCTTTGTTAGGTCTTCAGTGTTGAGTTTGTGTTTCCCAACAGTATCGTATGGTTTTACATTCCGAATTACAGGTATTTCCTTCAAGTCTTGTCTCAAGGAAAATGGGTAACTGAAAGAATTATTTTTTTTTTGTCACGTATGGTGGTAACTTTTGTATAACACATACAGAAACTCATAACCAAAGTAGGATTATAAGGCACAACCAGCATGGGATCTGATCACAGTTCTGTGGTTCCTCTACAAGATCAAGTCCTTTAAGACAAATTTGGGAGCTGAAGTTATGTAATTGTGTCTTCTGTCTCTGCTTCCCTAGATCCTAACACTGACTAGCATCAGGGAGTGGTTTGTGTCCTTTCTCTAGCAGCTGTACCTGATGATGTGGATCACTTAAGGCTACTTTCTCTCTTGGAATTCCAACTTGGTGACTGAGGCTTCCAGAGCTTGTACGGAGGACAAACTTCAGTTACACAATGAATGGCTGCAGGATCAAGGCAGAGAGAGTCATTGCCCCTGCCCCACTGAAGTTTGCTAGTTCCTTCTTTATTTTTAAATGGAAAAAAACCCACAAATAAAATAAAATGTATTTTGCAGATCTATTGCTGCCAAGAAGTTCCAAGTGTTAAACATAAGGTGATTGCAGGAAATCCCTTTGTCGACAGACTGACCCTTGAGGCATTTGTGTGAAGAAACTGATGGCACAGAATCATGGTTCTTGTGAAAACCCCCATGCTTGGTGTACCTGGTATTCCGGGTAGCTGTTGGCAGCAACGAAACACCCTTTCCTGGTGCTCCTGGAAGGCAGCTCCTGTGCTGGGTAATGAAGCATGCCTTATGGCCAGAGAGGACTCCCTTCCGTTTAGGCAGATGGGCCTAATTTGGCTCCCTTGGCTTCTAAAGCTGCAGAAACCAGGCTGGGGAAAGCCATGTGAGCTTAATTAACTCACATCAAAGGTGCAGAGCTTCAAGCTGGTTTAAATAGATGTGAGCTAACCCAAGACAGAGCAGTGAGTGATTCACTAGTGCATTCTGCTCAAGAGAAGCTATAACCAGAGAAAGTGGCTGCGTGAAAAGACATCCTGGAGATTCTTCTTTAGCAGCTCTCATATTGAGTTTGCTCACTCTGGTTAGTCCAGTGATGACGTCTTGAACTGTCAGGTCAGAGAGAAGATATTGGAATTGAAAATGAAATTTAATGCTCAATTTTTGCCACATCTGTCAAAACTATAATGCAGTTTCTGCACATCAGATAATCATTCTGCTGATAACGCATGAGACTGTAGATATTAGCTCGCTTCCACAGCAGGAGCATCCAAACAGCGCTGATGGCAGCTGAAGTTTACTCTGGTCAAGAAGTAGGCAGGCTTGACTTAGGGCAAGGAAGCAGCCATGCTGACTAGAATGTGTTTTCCAGTGTGATAGAATCATAGAATCATCTGGGCTGGAAGGGAATTTCAAAGGCCATCTAGTCCAGCCCCCCTGCAGTCACAGGGACACCTCCAACTAGACCAGGTTGCCCAGGGCCTCGTC
>JAOQGH010000023.1:51479859-51494329 GCA_025769975.1 Gallinago jamesoni
TCTGCAAACTTGCTGATGTTGCTCTCAATCCCTCTGTCTATGTCATTGATAAAAATGTTAAACAGTACCGGTCCCAGGACGGACCCCTGAGGGACACCACTTGTCACTGCTCTCCATCTGGACTTAAAGGCATTGAGTACAACCCTCTGGATGTGACCATCTGATAGAGGAGTAGGCCCGTTTATAATCTGCTGTAGAAACAAAAGTCTGTTTAAACAGCAGAGAGGCTGAATTGACCTCAGAAGTATTAATGGGAAAGACAGAATGGAAGAGCGACTCATTCGTTGTGATGGTTTTTCTCTCTTTACAGCTTGAGGAAAGGTAGTATATTTGCAGTGTTTTTGGAATAGTGAATGGGGAGCAATGCCAGCTTCCTAGCATATCGCAGGTGTGCTATGATAGCAAAATATATGCTTAGCGAATACATGCAGCCTCAAAATTATTATACACCAGTATTATCGGGCTGTTAGTCTTGCCTGGCTTTGCTTGCCACACTTTACTCTCCTACCAAGGGGCAAGGAGAGATGGTGCTGTCTTACGTACCCTCTCTTCCCAGCAGTTGGGTTGTGCCGGAGCTGGAGGTGGGCAGTACTTCTGCTCTTCCTCCCGATCATCTCCTCCTCCTCTTTAACAAAGTGCTAGATCAGAGCTGATAGGCATGTAGCTTTAGGGCAGTTTTCCAGGGTTTTGGTGGAGGGAAGGTTACTAAATCATGAGAAAGGGCTAACATAAGATAAACCCAACCCTTGCCCTGAGATCAGGTCTAAATGAGGAATAAGGGGGAGACTCTGTTGACATCTCTCTCAAAGCCACAGATCCCATGTGCAAAAAATTTCATGAAGCAGAAGGTATTGGGATACATCCTTAGATGTGATAATCATGAAAGATCAGGCAGACAGCAGCTGCGATACAGCTGGGACATGGCAGCTTGATTTTTTGGATGGCAGTTCTAATGTCTTCCTCTGAAATGCTGTATAAGTGATAAATAATACGTTGCAGAAATGGGAAAGGTCAAAGTTAGATTTGAAGCTGCTTTTACTGAATGATCTGAACAAAGAAAAAGAGTGGGTCACCCCAGGGGTCAGAGTGTCCTCTGAAAGCTGCGCAGAGGCTGCACCAGGAGGACCAGTGTACTAACAAAGAAGGGTCTGAGCTGGCAGAACTCTGCCAAGAACATGTATTTAGCGCTGGCTCGCCCAGGTTGCCCTTTGTAGCATTTCCACTGGAAGGACAGAAATATGAACTGTTTATTGCTGCTTCTGTACACTTTGAAATAATTTTAAGCTGTTTGGGAGCAAGTGTTGGTATCTTGATTGTATATTGTATTTTCTAATCAGTTCCCCAACCTTTGCTATCGGGCCATGGCCATTTTAGTCTAGATATCCTGCCTTGGAGTTGGAATTTTTTTAAAAAATCACTTGGTAAAATTGTTTGGGAGAGCAGCATACCTTGTAATAAAACAGTAGCTGCAGATGGAGCTGAACACAGAGTATTTTTCCAAATGGTAGTGCCGTCAAGGGTTGTTAGTTATCCCTAACCACGATAACTGCTTTTTGCATTTGGAATTTTGCCTCTGTTTTTGTAATGGAGAATGCACTTGGGTTTGGACATTAATGTTTGTGAACAGCATGGGAGTTGCCCACATTTCCTAGCATTTGGCCTATTCCTGTGCTCCATGTGGTTTTTTTGGCTGAGGAAAAAATACAGTTGGAGTAGATATAGTGGATTTTCAGGCCTGTAATGGATGTAGCACTGGTGATATTGAGCTGGACATCTGCTAAGATGCAGTTACAGCCAGAAAAGTGACTTTGTGAGGATGGTACCTTGTTACCACTCCTATCTGCTTCCTTTGTGTATTCGGGATCATATCTGCCTGGCTCACTGACAAAACCAGGGCAGGACAGCATTGATATAGCTGTGAAAGAGCAAACTGCATTCTTTTGTCTCATCCATCACTAACAGCAGCCAGCTAAGTGTGACTGCCAGGGTCTGTATTGTACCTGATGATCTTGAAATCAAAGAACAGCTTGAGGTTTTCTGATGGACTCTGATAGTTACTGTTATAGCACTGAGAAGCTGCGCTAATCTTTTGACTTGTAAATCACATAAATTTAAAATGAATGCCACTGGAAAGCTATAAGGCACACAATTATACCTCTTTTTTTCCTCCATCCATTTAATTCATTTTGATGTGTAAAAGGAGAGGTCTTCAGAATCAGTCTATATACATGGTGGTAAAGTACAGTGCATGTTTTTGACAAATTGAGTTGCCTAATTCCATGTGTTTTTACGGTACCTGCACATGTAGTCAAGTCAGAAAATAGAAATGAAGGTAAAACCAACATATGTTTCCTTGCTTTGCTGCCCAACACATGTTGTCCTCAGAAGTCTTGGCTGTGCCTGGTTTTGAAATATACTCAGCAACCAGTTGTTTGATTACGGATGGAGTTGACCATCTAGATAAGGTCATCATGTATAAATGGTATGTGTGCGGCAAGCCAGAGTGGAGGAAAAGTGGCAAGTGCAGAGTAATAAGTTTGAGTGGTAATTAGGCTTTAGCCTATTTAGAGGTGTATTTGGCTGATATGGTATTGCTGGTTGGCCATATCATAAGACTACTTGAGAAACTAGCCAGCCTTCGCTGAAGGAGACTAAAATATCTGGAACTGTTGCAGTCAGTGATTTATGTGTATTTAAGAAATCTCCATGGGAGTTAGCTGGAGTTACACTGAATCTGGAGTTATGATGCTGAACATCTTTGAGTCTGCCTGTGTCTGCTCTAAAGCTGGTTCTAGCCATGTCTGCTACTCCTTGCATCTTATATACATTGAAATCTCAGGATCCTAAAATAGGCTGCTTATTCCCTGCCATGAAATGATCAGCTCTGCTTTGCAAATGTGATACTGACTGCTTTTGCTTCTGTCCTGAGAGGACACCTCTGTATCTTACTGGAACAGGATCCTGCTGTTTTGTTTTGTCTTGCTGGCTGCAAGAGGCCCTCCAAAGTATAAACAACATCTGAGTTAGATTAAAAAAGTATCTATGTCACAAAAAGAGAGCTGGAGAACCCACAGATAAGACTTCCTAAATTTTGGAGAGTTTCCAGGCCTTATCAGGCAGATACACAAAAGAAAAAGTAGCAGTAAAAGTAATGTACTTTTAAGCATTTGGTTTTTAACTCCAGTATCGTTTGAAATAGAGGGGGGTTTTGTCTGAATATGAGGTGCATAAAGTAGATTTTATACAGAAAAAGTATAATAGAGATTTAGCGGGGGGGGGGGTGGGGGGTGGGGGGGGTCAGTCTCTCAATGTTTTAGGCTTTATCTTCATAAGTTAAATTTGTAGTAATTTTTTTATCATTAATGGAGCTTTTCAAAGGTGGACACAATGGAAATTCTGGAACAGACAGGCTATTTTTAGTGTCTCATGTATCACACACCAAGACAGAAAAGGAATTTATATACAGAGCTAGTATTAAGCATGAAAATAAAGCAAGGCTTGTTCCATACACAGCAAAGTGAATACCAGTTCTTAGTCCACTTAGTACTAGCAGACTAAGTAAAAATCTCTCAACTTCCTATAAGCTGATGATTTCCTGCAGTCTCACCACTGGTTTTGTTGGAAGCCCATTTATGAATAATCCCTTGAGCGAAATCTGCCTGTTTATGGGCATACTTGATAGGCTGGAGACTCAGCAGAATGCACAGCTTTGGTGACATTATTTTCCTTTCATACATTTGGAGGATCCTCGCTTTTTGAAGCAGGATCTTCAGTTTAACACTTCTGGTCTTCTGAAAACGTATTTTTGCCAACATCAGTCTTATGGGAAGAACAGGTAACTGTTACGTGTTTTTTTTCTGAACTGGTAATACTATTATGAATAAAAGATTTGTTATAAATAGGTAAGATACCTCACTTCTGGTAGTCTGGTAATTGTGGAGGGGAGAAATTCTTCTTAGAGGTATAAATGCTTTTCTCGCTATTCTGATCTTTTAGCATCATCTGTAGTGATTATTTTTTTTTGTTCCTTTACATTCACCAGGACTCTTACTTTGAACCTGAGATCAGTTGAATATATTATTCCTGTGCTGTTCTTTTATCCTGGAAGCAGAGCGTATCTGCTGGAACTGACAGACTAGATTTGTGTTAACAAAGCCTGAGGACTTTGGGGGAAGGGGAATTGGTTGACTAACTTCAGATCCCTTTGATTTATTTTTTCTTTCCTTTCTCCCTTCTGAATTTAAAAATGACAGCAAAAATGGAAAAGTACAGCGTCATTCTATCTGGACCATTAGGTAAATTTCATTGCAAGGGATAGGATTGTTAAAAAAGAAAGCAAATTAAATTGTCATTTAAGAAGGTGCATCTCTGAGGAAAAAAAAAACCCAGCAAACAAACAACAGAAAAACCAAAACCAACAAAAAACCAAAACCACCAAAGCAGCCAAACTCTGTGGTGAGCAGTGCGATGTGCAGCCTAGCTTGCCATTCATGTATTGCTAGAAGAATTGCATACTACCTGGCTGGTGGACTCATTCTAGCAAGGACAAAAAATGTGTATTAGCTGGGTCAGAAGAGTGTCAGACTTTTGTAATGTGGTAGCAACTAAACCAACAGAAGAATGAACCTAGAAGGTGTAATGTCTTGTGTTTAGATTACTCCTCTTTGTCCGCATGCAGCCTCTATGTACCTTCCTTTTGTCCCCTAGCCACCGCTCTGCAGTCCATCTGTGTGCGCTGAGAACAGCTGATGGCAACTTCAGATGTCAAGTAATTGTTGCACTAGCTTGCACTTCCTCTAAGTCCTTGGGTAGAGGAACACTACCCTGGCTTCTCAAGGAATAGTAAGGTTATTGCTCAAGACAGAAGTCTTGAAGGTAGTGAGGTATTCAAAAAACCACACTTGTAAGAACTGTAATGGCCTTGCAGGTCATCAGGGAAAATAAGCAGGTCTTAATTAAGAATAAATCAAGAGCATGTTGTGATGAGAATGAGAAACACATCACGAGCATTTGTGCACATCTGGATGTGCTTTGGAACATCTGTTTCTCCACAGCAGAAGGACACTCCTCCAACAAAGATGCGCAGAGGAAGGCAAGCCTCCATCTGCAAATTCAAAGGGGTTGGTTTCTTTTCTTTCTCTTTTCTTTTTTTGGGGGGGTTTGTTTTGCCAGCCTGGCCCTGCTCTTCATGATGTAGGTTCTGATGCTGCACAGCTACTTTCCTTTGATCTCTCCAAGCATTATCTTCTCTCAGTGTTGTGTAGGTTTCCTGTTTCAGCAGTGTCGCCTGAAGCACACAGAGAAATGCTCCATTTCAAACGAGATGGTCTGTGAATTTTGTGTTTGAAGAAGAACTCAAGCAGTTTGAAGAGATGTGATTTCTTTGGTGATTGATCAATGTTTTCCACAAAATAATAAAAAGGAATGGCTATCAGCTGGGAACCCCTCTTCTTGACTCCCATATGTCTCCTACTTCTTGATTTATATTTGTAAGTTGTCCCCAGCAGCTTAGATTGCAGCTGCATTTTACATAAGGGAACAAAGTAGTTTGGGATTACTACATCCAGATTTTCCCTGACTCTAGGTCTTTTTTGGCTGTTCAAAAATATACGTATGAAAATTTCAGTAGTTTATCAGAGGGATGAATTCCTTGTGTTGCTGGGCATGATGAACAAAATCAGTCATGGATTAGAAACTAATAAGAAGAAAGACTTGAAATTATTAGCAAAATTTGGAATTCATAACTTCCTTATGAAACACACTGTGGTAATTTTTTGTTTGCCTGTGTGTTTTGCCTGTTGCTGTTGAAATTCCTGATAAAGACCACAGTTACAATCATTTGGTTTAGGCTCCATGGGAAAATAGCAGCAGTATGGTTGTGTACCCAGGCTCATTTAAGGATGTAAAGAAGGCAGTGTTTGCAGGAGTAATGTCTTATTGAATCAATGGATATAGCTGTGGAAAAATATGCAAGATTTTTATCACGTAAGACTTTATTCACAAGCCATCCAGATAAATCAGGGGGGAAAAAAAGCTAGCAAAAGAAAAATCATAATTTGGAAGCTTCCTTTAAGACGAATTGGGCTGATAAATTAAACAGATGGACTTCTTTCAAGTACTCTCCTTTGCCCCTAAGGTGCGCATGTTTCAGGCCAGTCAGCTTTCTGTCTTGGACCATCCACAGACCTGTTCAGTTTTCTCCTCTCTCTGTTATCCCAGCAAAGGTTAAGCCATAGTTCGAGTCCATTCTGACAGAAGAGATAGCTTTTAAAGTTTTGCACCATGTGGGAGGTGCTGAAAGTCATGCAAATAAGAAGAAGGAAGTCAGTCATCAGAGTTGCTTTGTGTTCATGTGGTTAACTATTGAAAGCCACATAATTGGAGCCTTCACTTGCTAGCCTACACAGAAGCTCACAAAATAGTTTTATTTCTCCTTTATGTAGCACTTTGCACCCTCAAAACTCTTTAAAAACATTAATTAGCTTTTGTTGCGTCCTTTGAGGTTGGTAATTTGAGGGCCATTATACCTATTTAGGTCTTGAGATTCAGCTGCTGAAGAAGTTTTACTTACGTAATTCCCTAATTCCTCCTCTGGAACTAAGTTTGTGATAGAGTGGCACGAAACTTAGAGCAAGTTGAGAAGAACTTAATAACAGACAATGGCATTAGTCTGGGTCTGCCTCAGCGTAGCTGTGAACAAATTCTGGCCACAAAAAGTAATTAAACAGTGCATGGGCAGTAAATGACAATCTGGGTGACCTGTGGCTCAATCATGAAGTCCAGTCCACTAGACCACACTGTAAGAAAAACAAAAGTCAAACGTGTCTTAAAATTGTGTCAGACTGTTACAGCATCCTTGATCTAGCACCTTTCAAAGAACTGTCCTATTTTCTTCTGGAGTATGGAGGTCTGGTGAAGAGTCTATCTCTACTGGTCAATAGCTCCAGCTATCTCTTCCTACTGTCCCGCCTCTACTTTAAATAATTGTCTGATGTACAGCAGGAATAACAATATAAATGCAGACACAGTGGACTGTGCTCCTTCACTGTGGAGCAGGCTTACATTTCTTCAACAATGTGTTGGTTTCTCTGGAAGACATTAGCTGGTGATGGCTGAAAAAAATGCCATTTCATTAAGCCCCAAACTAAATATTTCCTTTTGAACACCTGTGGGAAAATATGAGAAAAGAGAGGCATGGTGTGCAAAGATGGAGGAGGTGGTGGTTTGATCCAGATATGTAGAAAACCAAATTTTGGTTCTCACCTCTGCCTGAGGAAACTTGAACTCTTATCTCCTATCTCAAAGCAGAGAGCTCTGCAGTGTCTTCTGAACCTTATGTGTTGATCAGCCCTGTTCGTATTTATAAACAGTTCCTGGTGTAGCAACGGGAATACCCTTGTCTCGTCTTTCAGGTAGGCATCTTCTCTTCGAAGCTAGTGATTCTTTTTCTTCTTCACTTGCAGGTTAAATATTTAAATATTTTAAACAGAGTAACAGAGTAGGAATATGAATCTCAGCCTAATGGTTTTTGGCTCCTTTTTTTATTATTTTACGTGTTTCAGTTACTTCACATTGGAATGATATTCTAAAAAGGAGCCAAGCTGCTGATCCTGTAGCAAAATTAAAGTTTATTTTTCTTGATTGCTGTTTTTGACTCCATAACTAGTTTGGATAACTTCTTGTTTGTAGGATAAACAATAGCAGGCATATTATCTCCCTTGATCTCTTTGTTTATGAGTAGCATCCCAAGTTAACAGCAAGACTAGAACTTGGCTTAATGCTAGGCTGGATGAGTATTTTGGGGACTTGGTAACTTTGTTTTTCCTCCTTTGAACTGAGTTATGTTTAGCCTCAGTGGATTAATTTTGTTGTGGCTATTGAATTACAGGTACCTGTAAACTTACAGTTTTGCTCTTGAATCATTCAGATGTGTTGTAGCAATCATCCTGATTTGCTAAGAATTGTTAAATGTTCTTCAAAATTTATTTAAACAATGGAAATGAAAAACCACCATGATTTGCAGCAGCTCTTAGACTTGGTTTTGGTAAGATGGAAATACGGTATCTCAGGAAGCTTTCTGTGACTGAATCATGAGGGGTAGTTAGGTATGGAACACATAAAGAAACACATAGAAAAACAAATTAAATATATTCTTTTCAGTGTGTTATAGTTTGTAGTAAAGAGTTACTACAGAAGCTACGTCTCCATGAATTTTTCTCACCGAATTTTTGATTCCAAGGAGGTTAGGCAGAGAGAAAGGTAAACATAAATTTTGGCAATTGGGCATGCTCTTGGAAGCTTCCTGCTCAATTTTTCCCCTCATGTAGGTTTTGTTGGGGTACTTAAGAGTTTTCAGGTACAGGAGGTGATGAGCACTGAATAAAGGAGCCTCAGCTTTGGGCAAGTGCGAGCAGAATAAGGAACCCAACAGAGTCTGGAGCAGGTGCAGCAGGAGCTCTCACTGTGTTTGTCAGGCAGAAGAAGAGGAAAGAAGGGAATTTGGTCATTGCTTGCTCATAAAGGTGAGGAGTGAAATGCGAGAAGGTTCAGTGAGCAGGTTACTAGAAAACTAAGCGGGGGTAAAGAAAAGCAGGTGATGCACTCTGCCTGGAAGGGAAAAAAAAAGTCACAAAGCAGGCCTTTTACCTATGTGAGCTTTGAAATAGTATAGTGATAGTATAACATATTTTAAAGTATGGTAATAAGTAATAACCAAAAAAAAACCAGTATTGCAGCACAACTTTGGTTATTCAAAGGCATTTTTAAAAAATGTTCCAATTCTGTTATGAGAGAGAGCTAGGAAAGATGCCACGGCTTGCCAGACACATTGTCACTCAGTGGCACACACCTTTTCTGTGGATCTCGCATGGTCACTGGCCAATTTGAGGCATGAGGTCCAAGGAAGAGATTTTGAATAGCAGTTTTGACCTTTTCATTATAAGAAGAAGCAGTGAGCCACAGTCAAGGCTCTGATTCCCACTACGATAGGTTGCTCTGAAACTTTGCAAGCTCCAAGATGAAATTAATTATAAAAGAGAAATGAAAGAATTGAAAAAAAGTGGTGTTGGAAGGTTGAACAGTTTCTTCATAGAGTGTTTTATATACTTGAAAGCACACGGGAGGAAAAAAAAATGGAAGCAAGTCATATCTTAGTCCACCTTCACAAAATGACAGGAGGACTTAAAACTGTTAACTTTTAAGAATAAACTGCAGAAGTTCAGTGAAAACATAAGATGAGCCTGGAATACAAAAGGTATTTATTGCATTATAGCTTCATTTGGAGCAATGGCAGTGCATGAATATCCCTAAGGTTTGCATCTTCTATATGTTCCTTCTACTTTTCAAAATTATAAAAATAGAAATGTCTTTCTGACCATAGTTCAGGCAGTGAATGCAGAAGAAAACAGGACAACATCTTAGCTCTGTGAGCAATACCAAAAATGTGAGGTCCATAATGAAGCTGAAGGAAATGGGCATTTTGCCAAAAGTCACTTCCATGGGAAGCACAGCAAAGTATATTAGGAAAGACTCTTTGTATTTTCTTCTATGTCAATGCTGCATGCAACAGGAAATACTTATTGTTTTCTTTAAATAGTGCAAACACAATTGATCTTCTCTTTTTACTAGTGATGCATTGAGAGTCTTCTGACTGAAATTTCTAAAACAAGAGTTATTCAATAGTGCCAATTGTTGCCAGTAAAAGGAGCATAGTTAGAGCAAGACATTGCAATTGGCTTTCAAGATACTTTGGCTTATAGAAAATTCTCTGTTTTGTTTACTATCAACCTTTGGCATAAGTGGCTTCTTTAACTCTTGATTCTTGGGGTCCTCCTAGCACTGAAGAATGTTTTACCATTATCTTTGAGGTAGTTTGAGGTGATTCCTTTGAAAAGATCTTTGTAGTTTCACAGTAGCAGCTCTGAAACTGTGCTTCAAGGATGAAATCTTTCATTAGAGGTGATTACAGCATTTTTCAAATCTCTACCTATAAACTTACAGACTCTCTTAAAAAGCTAGCATTCTTGAACTTTCTTTCCTGTGGTGATTTCCACTTTTATAACTATTTTCCTTTATCATTTTATGACCACAGTCCTTTTTCACCCTCTAGCGGACTTGAAAACAGGAGTATAGTATTTTCTGTATAAGATCACAGCAGTTTACCAGGACCTGAGGCCTAACTTCCTTCTTTTAAAAAAAATAATTAAAAAATCTGAATTTAATCTTATACATACGACAGGGCCGTTCTGTTTCTTGCTGCTAATGCAATTCCCTATCATTGATCTCTGTTACCTGAGGGACACCTTGAAAGTTACCAGCTTCATTTACTTGCAGGGAGAGACACCTTGTCAATTGGTAAAACCTAAAGATTTGGTTAATGTAATCCTTTTCTATATGGATTCTTATTCTATTTTGGCAATGCTTTAGGTAATGTAATGCTTGTAATGCAGAAATGCTGACCCCATAGCACATAGAATCTTGTATTATTAATACCCCAAACCTACCCAAAACGGTGTGTTTGGGGTATGAATATGTACAAGATGTCTTGTCTCACCTCGTTAACCGGAGAGAAATGGCACATTTCGCTTAACATCTAGTAGAAAAACCCAAAGGAGGTTTGGAAAGCTAAAAGGGTGTCTTACCTAAATTGATCTTTCAGCTGTCTGAAAAGTAGAATGAAATTGAGGCTTCTTGAGAACAAGTGTGATCATAAGTATTTAATTTTGATAGCCCTTTTTATTAAAAGTGGCCTACGAGAAGTTTTTAAAAACCTATTGTCTGTCCATGTCTCCAGCTTTGGAGTTTAGTATCCATGAGACAGTAAGATAGGTGTGAAAAAATTGATCTTGTGTGTCATACCAAGAAAATACTTGGCATCAGTCACCCTCCTTACCCTGGTGGCAGTAGCTGCTGTTACTCATCTGAGGACTGGATAGGTGAGCAAAGTTTACAAGGGTTTCTTAACCTGGCTCTTAACCTGGTTCATTACCTGCAGAACATGGTAAACCCTTTTGAGTAAGAAGTTATAAAACTGCAGAAAGCGGTTTCACACGCACAAAAAAAAAAAGTTTGTTGAAAGATAAGCACTCCTCCCAGCAGCTTCAGGGTAACTTGGATGCAGTTGAGTGTCAAGGTATGTTCAAAATGGTGGATGTCACAGGCTCTTACCATGTATTAGGCATTTTTACTGTTCTAATCGTTTGTATCTCTTGATTTGAGCATAAGACTTTGATTTCCTCCTCTGTTACAGACTTGCTAAGTGGGGGATGGAAGGTTTTGATTACCAACACTGGGATTGTCAGCTTCTTTTCCAGAGTGAATGTGGAATAAAATACCTGAAGAAGCTCTGTTCTTCCAGAATTAACACCTGCCTATCCCTCAGTGATAATTCAGATAGGGCCTCTGTATTGCCTTGTTACAGGAGACTTAAAGCTATGGGAGGAGCCTCCTTTATTGTTTGTAATAACTCTCCTTTGACACCATCTTTATTCTCAAGGCTGTTGTTCTTACTAGTCCCTATCATCTTCTCTTCCAACCCTTCCCTTAGCAGCTCAGCCTATGTCTTTCTGCCTGCCTTATTTCACTCCACCCATGCTTGTTTTCAAAGCTTCACAAACCTTTTTCTCTTCTGTACTCAAAGTAGAAGGGTCCTTGTGGCACCCTTTCTCCATTCACTTGTCTCACGTGATTTGTTTTCTCTTTTCCTTGAGTGCCTCCTTCACCGTACTTTTCTTCCACCCTTCTGTGTTCTTTATTCTTTCTCATACTTCCCTCTGAGCTGAATATTCTCTCCTGTAGAGCAGGAGAATTAGGAAAGCAGCTTTCCTACTGCAAATAGCAATAGAAAGAATGTAAAATCTGTGCAAAAACGTATTCTTGGAGACTGATGAGTTGAGGATGGCGTGAATGTAAAATATCTCTCGAAACACAAAATAAATGCAAAGTTACATTCAGCTGCTTCTGGGTTTGGATTAGATGTCATGCTAAGCAGTCTGAATCCCAACCACACCAGATTAAGGCTGCAACAGCTCTGGGATGAAGTTGCTTGTTACTGCAAATAAATGAGTGGAAGTTCTCTTTGTAGTTATTAGTGAAATGTATAAACTGAAAGTGAAACACTGTTATACCAAGATTTGAATTTTTTTTTGTTGTGGTTGAAGATGGGTTATGAAGTATATTCTTTTAAGTTTTCTGCTGCCTCAGTCTCTGTATTTTAGTACTGTTGTACTTGATGAAATTTACCTTGGATTCATTTTATAACTTTGAGAAATCACCTGGTACATCTTTTGCCTCAAGACAGATTCAGCTTTGCTTATCATTCCTGACAGATGCTGATCTGACCTGTCCTTAAAACTGTCCCAGCATGTTAATTCCACCGTCTCCATAGGCAAACCGTTCTAGTGTGTGTAGTCCTTACTGCTAAGTGTTTTTATTAGTATGTTACAGACATCTCTCTTTAACTTTTGCTGTCTTCCATGGATACCAAAAATGTCCTTCTTTACAGGAACGATTTTTATATTTATGAAAGACATTACGTCTGTCCTCATCCCCCATCCCCTTCTCCTTTTTTTCCCCTCCCCTCAAGTTAAATAATGCTAATTTCCAGCAATAAGTTTGGTTTTGTTTTTGTTTTTTACACCATTCACAAATACTCCTGGTTCTTTTTCTGGACTCTGGTCGATTTTCTACCTCTGTTTTTCAAGAATGGTACCAAAAACTGAGCACATGATCACACCTGAGGTTTTAGCAGGACTGACTCGAGCAGAAGGGTTTTTAGCACACCATTATCTTGTTTATATTTGTAATACAATAGTGGTTCTATATGCAACAACGTGACACTAAGACTCATGCTTAGATTATGATTCGCGATAATCCCTACATTTTGTTCTGCCAAGCTGTTAGCTCTCCAGATGTTCCCCACCCTGGATATCTTTGCCTGGGTAATTCTGGTTAAATGCATTACCTTTCAGTTCTCCATGTTGAATAGGATCTGATTTCCAAACATTAGGCCAGAATAACCTGCTTTTTTGTCAGTTATTTCCCTAGCAGTGGTGGTGGATTGACGTGTTTGTTTTTCTAGAATGAAGCCTTATATGAAAACAACCTTTGTCTGTGTAATGGATAATGACAGCACCTTCCAGCCCTTTGCTCCTTGGTAACAGAAGTAGACAACAGTCCCTCTTTGCACCTTTCTCATTTGATCTATCAGCAGAGATCAGGCATATGTTTATTGATCTAATACATATATGTGTCTATATATAGAGAAAAATACATAGGTATATTTGTATAGATCAAGCTACCTTTGACAAAAATTAAGCAAGCTTCTGGGGTTGCAGTTTTTAATTGGGCAGTCCCATTATGTGCTCCTGTAGTCTTCTTAATTGATGTAGGTGTTTTTTCAACTCCTCCTGAAAAGCACGTGCCATGGTGGATAATTGTAGGAAAGGGTCAGTGTGTAAGTAAGAGCGATAGTGAAGGGTCTGGAGAACCACCTGTACTTACAAGTGACCTTGCAAAAAGATGGGAGAGAACTTAATTTGTCCTAACAGTGAGGTCATGGGCAAAACGTTAAATTGTTTATTCAATGCAAATTATAGTCCACAGATTGATTTGATATATACTTACTATGTAGAAAATTCTTGCCATCCTTTCAAGTGGAGTTACCAGTATTACAAAGTTGTTTTATTCATAATGCCTTCTGTACTCACTATTTATTGATTTCTGTAGTGGAGCCTTCCATAAATTTAGTAATGAATTACTTGATCTTGAACCCTGAAGGCCTTGTTTTTTCTTTATTGTAGCAAGCAATAAACAAGAGGTCAACTCAGGCAGTAACATGACTGCCATCCAACCTTCCTTTCAGTAGAACTGAGCTGGAAAAATAAAGTGGTTTTTTTCCTCACTTTTCTGTAATACTAATACCTGCTACTTCATATGTTTTTAAATTTTCCTGAGATGTTGACAAACTAAACACAGTTGCATTCCTTCTACGCCTGATGACTATGAAATCAAATAACAAACTATATTGCATGGATTTACAATTACATACTTGCTTTGTGAAATGAAATTGTCTAACTTGTTTCCCACTGTCCGACATTCTAATGTTCTGTGGAATTATATTTTAAATTCCTGATTTAGTTTTTATTGTTTCAAAAACAGCATCCTGAATGTGTCTTGTGACAGGGCAAATTATTGGCTTTAGTATAGGTGTTTGTCTGCCACTTTCTTAGTTCACAGACTATTTTATGATCTGATTTTCATTAATATGAAATAGTACCCTATTCATAAATACTCCTGAAATTACTTTCATGTCGTTGTGCCCCCCCCCCCCCCCTTTTCTGTGGAAAATAACATTCTTCATCAAAGATATTTGAAACCGTATAGGAAGGGAGACTTCTGCTGGAGGGTGGAGAGGCTTTGCAGAGGGATCTCGACAGGCTGGATGGATGGGCTGAGACCAATGGGATGAGGT
>JAOQGH010000023.1:51498420-51559063 GCA_025769975.1 Gallinago jamesoni
AGTAGCAGGAAAGGTTCAGTAATACATACAGCAGAAAGTAGACTTTTCTTTCTGGCTTTTTCTTTTCTTTCCCCAACGGGCTTTTTTTTTTTTTTTTTTTTTTTTTTCAAATCAGAAATGAATCTGGTTTTGGCATTGCATTGTTGTCAAGACTTGGACCTTCTTTTCAGAAGTGCAGAGTACCAGTAGGTCTCTGATGTCTAAGGAATTACGTCACATCTGCCTTTGCCTAGCAGTCCTAGGAGCCCTCTCAGAATTTCAGTGTGTGAGGAGGATACCTAGATGTGAGGATTTGCATGCATTTATGAGGAATGGTGAATAATGAAACTGGCTTCAGGTAATCTCCCTGACATTGCTGCAGCCCCCACTCTTTCCTAGCACTGAGAAATTTTCACTTGTCTTCTTCCCTTTTGTAATCCGATGAACTGTCAAAGAGCAGCCTTTAGATATGCTTGGACAGTGAGTGATTTAGTCTTTTTCCAAATTAAAAAAGATCTGTTTTCTGAGGGCTTGGTAGTTGTATAGAAACTGCAGCTTTTATGCATGGTGAAACATGAAAGCTGCAATTTCTAGAGGAACTACAATTCCTTTCTATGAAAAATGAAGGTATTCTGTATTATTTACTGGTTCCTCTTACTGCTTCTACCCTGTCTTGTGGGATCAGGACTTATCTAGTAAAGCAAGCAAAATCACGCCAAAGTTTATATATGAGTACTGTTGCCAGGTATGTGCTTTAATACTTTGTTGTCCTAACCCCTCAATTTCTCTGAAAGATGATATTAAATATATATATTTAACAGTGACCATAGATTAAGCTAAATGAAGAGGAGACTAGAAGGACACGGAAGATAACTCAGCGCTGATGAACTGTACTGTGTGTCTCTTTCTGGTTTATAAGCCAGTGGAAATACATAAAACAATAGTTTCTTTATAGAAGTAAGTAGCACCCTGAGCACGTTGCAACACACTTGATCTAATTCATATAGTGGGACCTGTTGGTATCTGTGAAAGCCTAGTGAAGCACAGGAGAGATTGTTCTGTACTTTAATGTAGTAAGTTTGCTAAGGTACTGGTTTTATTTCACTTGTTTTTACCAAAATCTTGTGTAGTTAAAAACTCATTCTGTATACATTGGCATGTACTTATTCACAGAGCGCACATAACCTTGAATAAGAGACAAAAAATATTATTGAGGAGCAGTTTGTGTTAGAACTGGATCTGAAACAAGAAAAACTTTTAAGGAAATGCCGTATGCACTGATGAGTGCCTCAAGCTGTTGTAACTCAACCCTGTCAGGGCTATAAGCTGGAAAAAAATTGAAGATACTAGGGAGGAGTCTGAGCAGGAAAAAATTAAGCTTTCAGTCAAGACATTTTGTTGCTGTCGTGATTAGAGCAGACCTGTTTCCAAGAAGCCAGGGCAGTTTTCCCTTCTGAAGACAGTTGAGCAGAGGAATTTGTACCGTGGACACTCCCATAACAGTGGCAGCACCTGCCCAAACAAGCAGGTCTTGGCTGCAAAAGCCCAGGCATTTAGAAACTCTTGCAGGTGTTTGTACAGCTTAAATTTTACTTTGCTCAGATTTTCCTTACCGCAGTAAATTAATTTAGTTGGAGGGCCTACCAGCAAACTGAGTCATAACGGTTACACAAAGACATTTGCAAAGACGGGGTGTTTGGTCATTTGTTCGCTGGGTTTTGCATGTGTAATTTATATTTGCTGGAGGGAAGAGGAGACAAGACCCAGCACGCTCCCTTCCTGCAGCAGAACCCTTTGCTTGTTGCAGGCAGGCAGCTTGCGGGGCGCTTGCTCCGGGGGCTTGCCAGCAATGAGAAAGCAGCGCTGAAAGTGCTTGGCAACGAATTATTAACTGAAATGATTTGACTTCCATAGATTAGGTTTTTTTTCCCCATCTAAAGTTTTTGACTGCCATTTGGTTTAGATTGCAATTGAGAGTTGTTATCACTCATAGCGATACTTCAGTGTCATTAAGAGGCACCAGGGTCTCTGACTTCTAGGTCTGATTTATGAGATGTTTGTGAGTTTTATGTTTCTTTTGTACCTTTGCTACTGCCTTTCTCTTTGAGGGTTTTGTGCAATTGGTTGGGTTTTTTTGATAATTCTTTGTTACAGATATTTTATCTGTCTCCAGGATGAGG
This sequence comes from Gallinago jamesoni, assembly GCA_025769975.1. Taxonomy (NCBI): domain Eukaryota; kingdom Metazoa; phylum Chordata; class Aves; order Charadriiformes; family Scolopacidae; genus Gallinago; species Gallinago jamesoni. The sequence continues at coordinate 51,500,580 of JAOQGH010000023.1, forward strand.
TCTGCCTCAACACTTCTTACCTTGAGGATTACAGTGTACAATCTGCTTTGCTCTTTCTCTTACAACACGTGGGTCCCAGCTGTCAACATTTTCCATCACTTCTAGTCTTTTTATTTCATGATGCATAACATTTCATTTATTCCCTGGGTTCTTGGTTGGTTGGTTTTGGTCTGTTTCCCTTCAATGTAAACACCTGTTTAGAAAATGATTCAGAAGGCTTAGTTGATATGAAGGAGTCATGATAAAGTCCCGGCTTTCTGTAGCAACATCATAAAAGATGGCCTTTATATAGTCCTTAAATCGCATAATGACAGAATGATATGGGGTTGGAAGGGACCTCTGCAGATTATCTGTTCCAGCCTCCCTGCCTGACCAGGTCCACCCAGAGCAGGTTGCACAGGAATGTGTCCAGGTGGGTTTTGAATGTCTCCAGAGACAGAGACTCCACCACCTCTCTGGGCAGCCTGTTCCAGTGCTCTGCCACCCTCACTGGAAAGAAGTTCCTCCTCATGTTTAGATGGAACGTCCTGTGCTCAAGTTTGTGCCTGTTACCTCTTGTCTTGTTGATGGGCACCACTGAAAAAAGTCCGGCCCCAAATCAGCTGGGCTTACTGTGGAGCACGTTTGCTCGAGCTGGTCTCCAGGGTTGCAAAAGCATTTCTTGCATTAACAGTTGTAAATAACCTCCTTCCAATTACCTAGTTTTACAATTCTGCTAAGGCGTGGGGAGGGCTGAACCTCCTCTGCAGCAGTACAGATGAGGCATACCCACTTAATTTGCTCGTTTTACCCAGTTCGTCATGACATCCCTGTCTCTTATGGCCAACTCTTGTGCTGCTGCATGGCCCTGAGCACGCTGTTCAGTGCTGTTAGCAAAGGGGCTGGGTTTTGAATGGACCTCCAAGCACAAATATGGGTTGCTAAGGGCTCCGTTTCACTTCATATATGTTTGGAAGACAAGTTATAAAAATTCAAAGCAATGCATGCCAGGATTTTTAATGCCATAATTTTGATGAACTGTGACTGCAATACTCAGTAATAAAATGTGCTGCTGGGTGGGCAGGCTGAATAAGAAGGGGCACACGGGAATGCAAGGCTGTACAGGCTTTGCTGGAATGAAGTGTATGTGCTACTTGTACACCCTGCGTCACTGAAGAACTACGGGTGGCTCTTGGAGTGCAAGTCTGCTCTGCACTCCTGCTTTGTTGGCTTCTGCATTGCCAATTCTGTGCGTCCTTCAAGTCAAGCGTGACTCATGGTCTGGTGGAGAGAAAGGCTGAAGTTGCAAGTGGCCCATGGGAAGAAGCTCATTGTAGTTGCCCCTTCAGGAATAAAATGGTCTAAGGAGCTGAATTGTGAGTGTGTAGTCTAACTGCACAGGGAGAAAATGTTAGATGAGAGAATCATTTGTTAGGCTTTACTGGAGGACTCTTAATTCTCTGGTGAATAGTTGGGGATGATGATTACGGATGATTTGCTTGGACCAGCAGTGGGAGCTTTCTTTGAAGATTCCTCAGGTCTGAGTTTTCTGTGATTACTGAAGGACGGCTGTTTGCTGCGGTTCAAATGCTTTATCTGTAAGCAGCATGTAATAGTGTCATAATTATTTTTTCACTGTAGACATTCTTGTTACAAGGTTTGTTCATCTTTCAGCAATTGGCCTTCTGTTTGGAAAAGACCCTGGCTCAGTCCATGATGGGATAACCACATGTTGTGTAAAAACACAATGAGGCAAAGCAAAATTGTGTGTCACCATCCTGTGCTAGCTTGAAAGCAGTGTGATGTCCCTGAGTCAGTGGGAGCGGGAGTCAGCCCCAGGGGCCACACAAGCCTGATCTTACCAGGAAGCTGCTGTTTCCCTAGAGAAAGGGTTCTGGTCTCCCTTCTCTTCTCCCGGGGAAGATCTCTGAGCCTTCTGCTTTGGAAGAAAGCAAAGGATGAGCATTTTACGGCTATTTGACAGATCCTCAAAATTCATGTTTGTTGCCCTTTAAGAATCACTGAAACCTGTATTAACCACTTTTCTGCTGTCTGGCTGGTGTGCCAGGGCAAAGCCCATCTTCTATCCCAGGAGCTGGTTAAGTGGCAGGAGCCCACTTGTGCCTTTTCAGCAAAACAGCTGAGCTTTGCAAGAAGTGGCTGGAGCTCTGCATCTGGGCTGGAGCCTGGCCCAACAGCGGGAGCTTTTAATGGTGTGATTCAGGCCTTTAATTTAACCCCTTACCAGCAGTTGTCCTGATTAGTATCTGAGCTGTCAGATGCCCCTGTCACACCATTACCCTTCAAAGGAAAACTTGCTGCAGCAGTAATCCCATAGAGTGTGGCTTCCGTTTAATGCACCACCAGTTGGGCCATTACTGTTAACTACTCCATCTACAGCATAAGAGTTTCTAGTCCAGTCTTACTGTAAATATAAAAAGAAAATGAAGAATATTTCTATGAACAGTTGTGCGGATACCGATTTCTATCATGAAGGTGTAGAAGGCAATAATTACTTCTTAATGTTGACAAACAATGATGCTATGTATCTTCTTTGTAAATACACAGAATTGTGCCAAATGGTATAAAGGCTTTCAGTAATAATTTTTCCCTCTCATGGAAACAATCTTTCATGCTGTCTTTGCACCTAATACAATGCATCAGAGTTGATTTGAAATTCAGTTTGATCATGTGATGACCAGTGATGAAGACTTAAATAAGTAAGAACCTCGCCCAAAGCTTCCATCAAATACAGGCTTCAATTTCAAAAGTAAAACGAGAATGACTAATTTAAATTTCTCTTTATCAAAGGCAGTTTTTATAGCAGGGAGGATGTATAAATACAGACTAGCAATTTGTGGGGTAATCCTTTTTTGCATTAACATGGTTAATTTGGTTTCAGTTCTGTTGTTCAAGAAATTAATTTCTCCCTCACTTTCTAGGAGACTTTGAAGTTAGCATCCAACTATCCACCTCTGTCTCTCTTCTCTCACCCCCTCACATTCCTGGAGTGCATTTATGCAGGTTGAGAGCAAGCAGTTCAGTGCCTAGCTCTAGGGAATGAATTCATATTATCCATCTTAATTTTCAGGTGTTCAGTTTCACATACCTACATAATAAACAAAACCAGTTAGATTCCAAGTTAAACATTGATTCTGCTTTTTATATAGTTATAAAAAGTCAGATTTAAAAAAAACCAAACACACAAAACAAACAAAAAACCAACAACAAAAACCCAGAAAAACTTCTCCCAGTATGACCTTTTTTTTCCTGCTTCAAGTATGCCTTCTTAAAAAAGATCCTGCCTCTTCAGAATGAGGTGGTTGTAATAACAAATGTTAGCAAAGAGTCAGTTCCCCATATGCTGACACAAGTTTGATAGAAAGTTTTTTCAAAACCTTCTCTATTCCTGCTGTTTCTGCTGTCAGAGCGGCTGAAATGGGGGTCAGACTCCACCAGCCCTTCTTGTTTATAAGTCATGAAATCGGCATATCTCATGTTGTTATAGCTCTCCAACTGGGGACTTGTCATGAAATAATGAACATAGGAGTCACTAAGGGGGAACTAAACTGAATTGAAAACATTAAAATGAAAGTGCAAATCAGCAGAAAAGGCCTACCAAGTCTGGTAGGGTGGGTTGGAAGCTAGGGCTCTGAGGCTTTCTGCCGATGAAAACCTGAGTTCAGGATGTCTGCATTTTTGAGCTTGCAGCTGTTGATGTTTTTAACTTCTGAAAGAGGAGAACAAAAGAGGTATAGTTTTACTGTCAGTTGGAAAGCAAGAATCCGTTTTGCCCAAATGTTTAAAGTTTTGGCATAATTCTCTTTGTGTGAAAGGATGCAACAGGAGGCTGTTTGAGTTGCTTTGTGGAAAGATGAGAAAACCAGTAAACGTGCTTGTGGGCACAGCTTTATGATAAGACTACTTGCCAGGAATGTGGGATAACGTGGCTCAGGTCCTGGCTCAGCTCAGCTCTCCGTTAAATGGTTTTGTCCCCTCTTTTTCCTGCTTTTTACTGAATTCCTTCACTTCTCTAAAAATTTAAAAGAAAAATCAATTTCTTGAGCAGTAGCACTAAAACTTTCAGAAATTCTGTGCTAGGTGTGAAAAAGTCTTAAATCTGATAGATTTTCTTCGCTTAAATAAAGGCTTCTTAAATAAAGCCTGTTCTGAAAGGTTCAATTTCATGTTTAAAAGAAAACACAGAGTAGGTCTACATACCTCTATACATAGAGACTTTTTTAAATTGGAAACTCGGATATAGGTGCAGATATTCCCAAAGGCTCATGAAGCCAAGAGGAGGTTGCGAGCTCTAAAGAGCATGGCCTGATAGCAGCAACAGGCAGCCCAAAAGGCAGCAGTTGTAGAAACAAGGGTGGTGCCAGATTTCTCATTAATTGGTGCTTTTTTTCCACTGCCCACGATGCTGTCAAGTTCTGAATTTTGGTTTTGCTGACCACAGCTAAAGTATCCAACAGAAAGAGTCAGATTTCTTTCTGCATTTGGGTTTTGTTTTGAGTCTCTGAATGTGAGGTGTCTCAAGTAAAAGAAAGGGAAAGGGCTGTCTAATTTTATGCCAATCTGTGACTGTGATGATGGAAATTTCAGGTACAAAATGCATTGCAGGTTATCAGGTTGGTATAAATTCGAAAACAAAAATTTAAAAGTCAGGGGAAAGTTTTAAACTAAAATATCCTTTGTTTTCCACTAGATAACTTTCATAACTTTTTTTTGTATCTGTCTCTTTTTTTAACAAAGTAAAACAAATTACTGCTTCCACAGAATGAAATTAATGCAAAGTATTTTTTTTTTCCCTGAAATTGCTTTATTGCTGGTACCCCATGCACTTGTGGTAATACAAACATTTCCCTGATGGATTTCTTATTGAGCAGTGCTTTCTTCTGATTTACATACTCCTGAATTTCACCAGGGTTTTTAAGGCCTTAGTAACTCCAAGTCAACTGTAGTTTGTGTTTTCTGCTACAGATCTTCTGAATAATTCATTGGTAACATTGTTTGGCACAACATGAAGTGAAAGTGGTGTGGAGTTTCTAAATGTTAGCTGGCACAACAAATGATGAGGTGAAAGGGAGTATATTTGCAAAAATTCATCAGTATTACAGTAACAACCCATTTCACAAGAATCCCTGAGCCTTGAGTGTATTGATTGATTCAGTGTGAAAGCTTACGTTCGTTTGCAGTATAGATCATCTGAAATTTCATGTGCTGGAGGCAGGGATATTGGTGTGTAGGTGCACAAATACAGCATCAATCCAAACGCAACATACAGTGGACCTGTGTTGTTACCTTGTGTTTCCATGGTATGTCCATGTATCAGTGATACTGTGACTGCTTTGCTTCAAAACCACTCTAAATTCCTGGCCCTGGGGTTACAGGAAAGCCCGGTGCAGGGTGGGAGGGAGGAGAAGTTGTTCACAGAGGTGCTGCCTTCCTAATTGTTTGAGGCCGAGGTACCCATAGGCTGCCAGAGCCATCCTCGCCGGAGGGCCAGCAGCTGGGCAAGGAGTCTGTTCTTGGCTGACCAGACTGTTCCTACCCAGAAGAACACTGTAACAAACTGTTGTTTGTTTGTTTATTCATTTATTTTCTCCTTTCCTTGTGCACTTTCCCACAGGCCAAAACCCTCTCCCTGGGGGAAGTGGTGACCGGTCGCTGGGCCCCTTTTCAGGTCCTGCACAAGAAGGTCCCCTCGCTTTCGGCCATGGCCAGTTGGGTTTTGCCTCACACCTCCCTCCCCGTATCACGTCTTGAGCCCTCTCTGGCCTCACATTTAACCATTCTTGATGTGGTTTGTTTGGGATTTTTCATCCCTCTGAAACATTACAGCTTTTCCCAACACCATCCCTGGAGGCATTCAAAAGACATGTTCACATGGTGTTGGGGGACATGGTTTAGTGATGGTTTTTGTCAGAGTTAGGTTGACGGTTGGACTAGATGATCTTGAAGGTCCTTTCCAACCTAGATGATTCTATGATTTTCTGATCTTCGCTGTGTTGTCGATCATTGTTTCTCCTCACAGAAGTTATTACCTGTGCACTAAAAGTTAATGCTGACCCACCAGAGGACTTTTAGGCAAACGTAGCAGGTTTTATTCATCCTATTTATAGCAGCAAGAGCTCTGCTATAGATGCAGTTATGCCAGCGCACAAGCGCTTTAGTATTTTACCATTTGGGTAATGGGTGTAAAATACCTCGATCAAAGACTCACTGTGCCCCAATCACATATATATGCCTTTACATTAATATGTTTTTAGCACAGAGACAGCTACCATAGTTCTGGGCCTGCTGCCTCTCTTCAGGAGAATTGATCCGAAGGTGTTCGATTTCCCCACTGCAGAACGCTGTGTTCCCGTATCGACTTCCCTTTCTGTGAAGCCTGTGGCCGTTGGCTTTTTTTCTGTGCTGTAATTTCACTGGATTCAGCCTGTGTTTTTTATAAGTGTATATTTGAGTTAGCACTGCCTGGCTTTTCATTGTTACAGGGCTTTACAAAAGCTGCAGTTTCTTTGCAATTGCTAATGAATTATGTTTTTTAAAATCATTCTGGAATGTTTTTTGACCTCTGTGGCTTCCAGCCTTAGTGTTGAATGCAATGTATTTGAGATGGACAAAAGAACCCCTTCTGTTTCTATGGTTGGCAGAGGGGAGAGTGTCAAACGCTTCCCTCAGTGACATGTTACGTTAAATGGATTCCAGAATTTGTATCAAGCTGAGAGGCATGGTTTTTCTTCCCTACCTAATACTAAAAGCCGACATGTGAGTGCAGACATGTAGCAGTGGGTTCTCTCTGAAGCTGCGTTTCATCAGAGGTTAAGTGTTCACCTGTGACTATGCTGCTGTACAAGATGCTGAGACACTTGGACTTGGTACTTCATGTGTAAAAGTATTTACTGTTTTGAAACCCATTTTTTAGCCGTTCTTCCTACATAGCTCATTTTCTTGGTCCAGAGTTTTTCTGCTTCTGTAGGATGTTATTATTTAGCATGTGTCAGCTCTGGCTCTAATGTGCAAGAGTAATGGAGGAGAAAGCCTTCACTCTTCCTTGAAACAGCTATGGGGATGGTTCAGAGATTGCAATTTGAGACTCAAAGTGGGACTTTTGCTAATCTGTACCACTGGAAACTCACAGAGATGATGAATTCCCTCAAACATTTGCAGAGGTGGTTGCCGCAGGGATAGGTCTTTTTTAATTTCTTTATGCTGAGCTGTGACCCATAGCCAGTGACTTGTAGGCAATTCCCATCACACACCTGCGTACCTGCACTGTCTCTGCACAGGAGCTTCCCTTCACCTTCTCCAGAACCTCTGCGGGGGCTGAAATATGGTATGTCATGGAGGACTCCAGGCAGAATGATTGCTTTCAAGGTAAAACAAACTCTTGGAGACCTTTGGTGCTCTGGCTATCTTTCAGATGTAGCTTTGTTTAATGAGTTCCAAAGCTAGACTAGAACATTCAGTGCATGTTCAGAGTGAACAGGGAGAATGTTTGGGGGAAGAGACTGGCAGAATTTTCTCGCAGAAGTTTTCTGCTGTGCATGCTTTATTTACACCTGCTGAAATGGCTTCATAAAATAATTTATGAATATGAGCATTTTAGCCGTCTCCTTTTCTGCTATTTACATCACTGAGTTTTCCAGCACATATCTGGATCTCACTTTCTTTGCACAGTTACTCTCTGTTCAGTGAGAATAATCCTATCTTGGGATCTGCAGAGAAATGTTTAAATTTATGATTTAAGTTCCTGTGGCAGAAACTGTGAAGAGGTTCATGAATTTCTAATTAGAAGGGATTCATTCAATGAATGTAATTTCCTAAACTAAATTGTGGTGTGGAGCATAGATGAAGCTTAATGTTTAGGTAATTAAAATATGCACGTTTCCCCCTAGAATATGTGAGCCTTACCCTGGATAGCCATGTTTCCTTTTGGATGCTCTTCTCCACTGTGCATGTGTATTTCAGGAGCAGAACAGCAAAGCCTTCAAGGTGGAGACATCCCTTATCTGTTACATTACGTAGAGAACAACTGAACTGAAGTTATCACAGGAGGAAAAGTCCCTCATGAATTCAAAACCTGCCATTCCAGTCAGGAAATGGGTTTCCAGCGTCTTCCCTCTGTATTTTGTGTTTCATACTTTCTTCCTGTATGTGTTTTTCAGGCTTAGCTCATAAATGATTGTAAAACTGTTTTCAAGATTTTTACAGGGAAGATACAACCAAAATCACAATATTTAGAGGCCTGTAGTAATATGAAAATAAAACATATCCAAATGATCACACAGATCACACGGTGTACAAAGCAAGCAGAAAAGCTCCCCATGAAGGAAGCTTTGTTCTTGAGCTTTGAGGTGAACAACTTAAAGCTTGAAGCATAAGCTACGAATTCTGCTTGTTAATTCACAACAAGCATTTTTTTTCAAAATTAGAGATTTGCTAAAAGCACTTTGTAGTGCAGAAGGGTTGGTGATACCGGGCAGTACCTGGGCAGTGCGATGCCTGCAGATTTTCCCTTCCTCTAGCTGATGGATCACATCTTCAGCCAGGACCTCAGGACATTGCTCTGTGGCTCTTGATGGCATTGGCTTTGGGTGAAGGAGGAGATGAGAGGGAAATAGGGCTGCTAAGAATATGGCTTTAAAGCTGGGAGAGCAAAATGCTTCTGAGAGTTGAGATTGTTCTAAAACAGCCATAGGTGACTTGATGAAGGAATCTCTAGTTTAAATGCAGTGGGCTTCACTCTACAGGATATTGGCATTATCAATTTTCCCTCTGGCTTTTTTTTTTTTCCTTCAGTATTTCAGATGCTGTGCTGTGCTAACCTTGGACCTCGAGGGGAGCTAGACAAGCCACTGCTAAGCCACCAAACACTCTTATGTATTCCCTGGGGATTGCATACAATTTATTAATATCTCTATTTCCCCAGAATCTTTGGATCTTAGTTGTTGTGATTTAGCAGTGTATTCATTGACAGTATTTGAGTACAGGATGAGTGACTTAGGCAGGGCCCCTTAAATCCGAAAACCATGCAAGTAAATCAAACACTTTTGGGAAAGACTAGGTTTAACTACATAGTTTAAGGAATCTGCACTTGATGCACTTCTGAGATCACTGGGTTTCTTGCACCAGCATCACATAGTGTGTAGGTGTTGTGAATGTCTGGTACACCTCAGAGAAGCTTTATGGGCACACATGGAGGGCAGTTATCTGGGGCGGCAGACTGCTAGGAGAGAAAATACTTATTGCTGTGATGCTTCCTTTGTCAAGACCAGGGTCCTGGAAATGCCTTCAGGCATGCCTTCCCTCTAGAGAAGGGATGTCTGTTACTGCAGCCACTGTTTCTATAAACCCAGGCTCTCCTCTGTTTCATTTTTAAGGTTTGGTTCAGAAGGGTGAAAGGTGTACTTTCATGAAAGTAATCTTCGAAAATATTTTTTGAAAAGATGTTATAGCATACTTGAGAGCATGCCAGTGGTACAACATTTGCTCAGCCTTCTAGAATTAGCCCTGGGTATAAAAAAGACCCTGATCCTGCTGCAGTAAAGTCAACATGACCTGTGGATTTTAATGTGAGGTTTAATGGATTTTAACCTAAATAAATAGAATTGCTCAAAGCTGATAAAAGTGCTGTGATATAGATCCATGCCAGAAGTTCAGTTGAGAGTAGTATTTCCCTAAGTATTTTCCTTTGGTTTCTTTTCTAAATAACAATAGGAAAAATATAATTCTGCTGGAAAGCCAGTTATGAATATTAATCACAACAGTATGGGGCTATCAGGTGTTTTGCATTCCAGCATTGCAAAGTAGCGCTTCAGAGGAGGAAGAGGAGAGTTGTCCTTGCTTCTGTCCTCCACAATCATCTTGATCCTACAAAATTGTTTCTGTTCTAAGAGGGTGGGCTCGACAGTAAATGAGGAAAAAAAGAAAGCAAATACAGTCAGCTTTTTTAGGGTTCTGTTACAGGTGATAAAGCTGATGATTCAGCTGAATAGTTCTAGGCTGAAAATAGTAACTTTCCATCTAATTGCAATCCCAGACTACAACTTCACGAGCAACTGCTCAAGCAAAAGACTTTGATAAAGCCTTGGGAGCACAGATAGCATCGTGTAAATGGTAGTTTACAAAACCTAGCATATTTTTTTTAAAACCCTCTTGCAGCAAGCAGTGTTTTAAGACAACAAATAAATCAGCAGGACGTTGAGATATAAAGGCATGTTGGGGACACAGTGGCTTCTCCTGACTGGCGTAGTGAAGCTTTAAGATGGGATAGCTGATAAAATGCTGCTTTTATCATCTGCTCAACAGTGTGCGGACAAACGAGGTGCTCGTGAATGGGAAGCATTTGGACCATGGGGCTTGTCTTTCCTTCCCTCCTTGCGGACTGCTAGGTGGGGGAGTGCCCAAAGAGGATTTGCATCGATGTGCCTGCAGGCTTTTCCAGATGCAAAACTTAGTCCTATTTCATTTTGTCAGCGCTAATGGAGAAATAGAGGGATGCCTGGTGCCAAATAGCTAATTTCACTTCCCTGATCTGTGAGCGTCTGTGGAATTTCCCTGGGCTCGGTCCAGCTTCTGCTTGACTAGAGGAGTCCTGTTGGATCTGTCAGTAACTGAACGTGGTTGCCTTCTCATGCAGACTTCCACTCAAGGACTTCATTTCCCTTTTCATTATAAAATCAGCAAAAGCAGATCTTCAGAACACGCATGGTCAGGCAAAATCCCCCAGTTGGGCAATGACCCTGTGTCAGCTCTGTTTACTAGCATGCGCGTGGCCGTGAGCCTTCCTGGCTGCTGTGGCCAGCAATACAAGCAAGCTCAGTCATGTGGCGATGGAGTCGGGTCCTCTCTGCTCTAGATCACAGAATCTCGGAATTGTCAGAGTTGGAAGGGACCTCTAGAGATCATCTAGTCCAACTCCCCTGCCAAAGCAGGATTGCCCAGAGCACATTACTCAGGACTGCATTCAGGTGGGTCTTGAAAATCTCCAGAGAAGGGGATTCCATGACCTCCTTGGGCAGCCTGTTCAGTGCTCTGCCACCCTCACCGTAAAGAGGTTCTTCCTCATATTTGAGTGGAACTTCCTATGTTCCGGCTTGTGCCCATTGCCCCTTATCCGGTCACTGGGAACCACTGAAAACAGTCCGGCTCCATCCTCCCTCAAACCGCCCTTTAGATACTTATAAGCATTAGTAAGGCCTCCCCTCAGTCTTCTCAAGGCTAAAGAGCCCCAGCTCTCTCAGTCTTTCCTCATAAGGGAGATGCTCCTATCCCTTAATCACCTTAGTTGCCCTACACCGGACTCTGTCCAGTAGTTCCCTGTCTCTCTTGAACTGGGGAGCCCAGAACTGGACTCAGTATTCCAGTTGTGGCCTCACCAGTGCAGAGTAGAGGGGGAGAATGACCTCCCTCAATCTCCTGGTCACACTCTTCCCTATGCAGTCTTGCAGACTTTCTGGGCAGGCTAATCCAACACCACTTCATGGCAATAAGTGGTAATTTCCTGTTTAGTATTAAAAGGCTGCATTTCCAGAAAATTGTGTCTGGTCTTCTTTTTTTTTTTGGTATTAAATCTTAAGAACATTTTGTCACCCCATCTGTAAACAAAGGGCATAGGAAGCACAATTTCACAGAGATAAGAGACTTACATGTAGGCTGAGGAATGCGTAAACAAAAAGACCTCCAGTATTGAGAAATGAATCCATGTCCTTTTATTTTTTTGAAGTGTGTGTGTACTACTGTGGTTGCTTACTCAGCTACGATGGCCTTTCGGTTACAGTACTTGTTTTGCAGTAACTTCACTAGAGGTGAATAACTTCACCACCTGAGAATAAAATAGCCGTAAGTCGGTTCCCCCATGGTTTCACACGCAGATCAACCTGCAAAGTATAGTTCTCAGTACTGACAACTATAATTTCTTCCTCCATTCTAATTGGAGTTTTCCCACTGACTTCAGATAGATTCATTGTTAATAGTATATGCCTTTTAGGCAGCAGGCTTGTAATCTTAAATTAGATACCACCAGTGGGACTTGCCTCATCTAACTTGAGGCAGCTGAAACCCGTTGGGCGAGTTGTTCTGTAAGAGTACCCTTCTTTCTCCATTGATTGCAAAGGGAGCCTGGATGACTGAGTTCTGGGGTTGATAGTTGTATCCTAGATGTTTGTACCAAGGTGATTTAAACTCTACCCTGTTGACAAATTTCTGTGTGAGAAACTGGATTTGGTGAAATGTATTGGAATCCTCTTAGTATTTTTAGCTTAGAGAATGCTCTTTTAATGCCAGATTTTCCCTGTATATTCTTCCTGAAGGTAAATTTTGGAAATTGCACTTGAATTTATCTAACAAATTGTGTGATGGTCTAGTGAAAATAATACATTCCTCTTTCTGTTTGGAATCAGTTCTGTCTGGCAATTTTACCTTCTATATTCTCCATTGATAAGGATCGAATTACCTATTTAACTGGTGTATTTCAGAATTTATCCTGAAAGTGATTCTGGAGAGGTTAATGTTTCCCATTTGTTCTGTTTTGAGGTAGTCTTAGGTTCCATTACTCTATTCCTTCTTCTCCCTCAGATTTTTTCTTTCTAGTGTTTGGATATTTCGTTAACCTGACATTTGTTCTGTTTTAGGAGAAACCTGATGCCAGCCCCATGTCTCTACAGCTGCGATCCCAAATTGAGGTAAGGTCTTTGATTTTGATCAGCCATGTTTGATTTTTGTTCCTTAGTTTGACATTCTGAATAAATTGGGCAAAGGCTGCTCTTGTGTCTGCTCTCACTGCTATGTCTTCTCTTGCAGGAGTCACTTGGTCTCAGCAGCACTGCATCAACACCTGACACTGAAAGAAAGTAAGTAAGGCACAGGAGGTGAGAAAGAGAGGGAGGGGGAATTTGGTATGTTTTCTATTTCCTTGAAGTAAATTAATTTTAGATTGTATTGGTGTTTCAAGATTTCAGATCCAGCCGCTATTAATGAAGCCCATTTTTGAACCTGCTCCTTCCCTCGTTCTCTTTTGGCCTTTTATTATTTTGGCTTTTAGATAAAAGGAGAGTTACCTGTTCTTGCCTCTGTGAGCACTTGGGGTGTGCATACACCAAAACAACTGGTAGTCATTTTTGAGGAGCTTCATTGATTTCACATTTTCTGCAAATTAAACCTGCTTAAAAATAGTTTTCTGTGACTAGACCTAAATGCAGCCATAAAGAGATAGACAAGGGGAAGGGAGAGTTACAAATTTAAATCACTTTCCTTTTCCTGTGCACTCCTGGGTTTGTAACTGTGCTTTTGAAGAAGGTGCCAAGGGAATGAAGTATTTAAAACCAAGTTAAAAGGAGCTTTAATTTTAGCAGTCCTTAATAAAAACCTCTCCATGAGGACTGAGGGGGTTTCTGTTTACTGTCACCTCCTGCTGCAATGTGTGTGCTTGTTTTCTGCCCCTCCTTCCTTTGATACCAAGATCTTGGATCCCTACTGCTAAGGGTAACGTGCAGCAGTGCATGAAGACAACTGACACTGTATTTCCAATTGCCTGCGCTCCATGGGATAGTGCCAGCTGGACTGATTCAGAGGGAGTACATGGAATCCAGTTGTGATGTGACATGCTTTCGCAAGGTTTTACAATTCCGCGTTTTAATATTGTCTTGCGATTCAACACTGGACAGTAATGGGAGGTTTGACGAAATTGCCGCCCTTGCTCTTGCTAGTTCAGTAGAAGGAGTGTCAGTCCCAGAGGGAGCTGAGGTGGATGCGGGATATGAGACTCACCTGAGCACCAGCCATGTAGAAGGCTGTTGTACAGTAGGGAACAGCTGCTTAGGGGCTTCTGTGGGATCGTCTGAAAACTGGTTCACAGTAAAGACCTCAGAAAGCAATAAATTATCTTTTAGAGGTGCTTTGCTTCTTCATCACTCAGAGAAAGCAGAGATGGTTTCCTTGGGGTAGATGCTCATTTTCGAAACAGCTTAAGACAGATAAAGTGAATTTTACCTTGGGTACAATCACTGCCCCCATTTTACATGCTGTTAACAGAGAAAGCCTGGAAGGCGTAGAGTTTAAAGTGGTAGTTCAGATACTGACAGATGGAAAAGTTTTTTTTCAAGGATACCTCCCTGTATAACATTATAAAGAAACCAGAAGTACCAAGTGGATGGGAACATTATGAGATCTGTAATCCGGGAAGCAAGCCTCCAAGGTTATCCTATAATCATAATACTTTTCTCTCAGTCTCAAAGCACTTTTCCCTTGGGTAAATATCATCCTACCTCAGGTAATAATGAAATAAAGATCTCGGAGGAGGACAGCACACAACTGGGAATAAACTCCTCTTACAAGTTCTAGCCAGCTTCCTAAATTCTGTCTCTGTGTAGGTGTTGCACCACAAATAACTGAGTGAGAAGACAGTATCTACAAAAAAAATCTTCGGAGTGATTCTGTTCTGAAAGAGCCGGTTTACCTTGCTGAAAAGAAATTAACCTCATTATCTGAGTTAAATGGAAGAGAATTGTAATTTTGAGGGACTTTTCAAGAATGGAAGTGTCCTGTTTGAGGATTTGTCTTTCAGTTGAAGGGTTGTATGTGATTAACCCAATCAGATACACGGAATTGCCACGTAGCAGGTGGTATCAAATATTTGCGCAGTAAGAAACAAGGCAACATGGTGCACGCTAATCAGGCAAGGTGTTCGAAGTAATAAATGGTATCGACTCCATATTGTACAAATTATTCAGAACTGCAATTATACAGGCCTGTGCCTATTAGTGACAGCCTGCCACATCAATGCTGGAAGGCTGAATTGTCATGGGAATGCCTCTTCCGGGAGGGGGCAGAGTTTATAAAATTGATCTGCAGGAAGATGACCAGTGTAAGTCCATCTGATGCATCTGTGCTTGTTGTGTTGAATTTGCTATTTTTCGGGGGAGAATGGCATGTTGGCCCTAGAGGGTTTTTTTGCTGTTTAGTTGATGACTTTAATCTGAATTTGCTGTGTGGGCGTGCTAGGAGACAGGAAAGCTTGTCCCTTTAGGGATGCTGCTTTTGTGGCCCCCTCATTCTGCATGAAGGATCTGGGGTAAGCCTTTTACAAAGCTTCTTTTGTTGTGAGAAGTTTGCCAAACCTGAAACTCGATGCAGATGTGCATTGGTTTCTCATGTTCACAAAGAGATTTGGGGGGCAAAAGGAAAAATTTGTCCCATAATAGACATATAGATTTTCAGGAGCTGAAAAAGCTGTTGTTGTGAGTGCTCTTTTAAAGCCCAAGTAAATGCTTGCCCCTCCCAAAAAAGTTATATTTCTACATATTGAAAATACAAATGTTTTCCCAGAGTGAGTGGAGGCGAGTTGTTTCTGTGTTCTGAGTGGGCTGCTTCAGAAAGTAAAAGCAAACCCCAAGGAAAAGCCTGTGCTGGAAGGAGAGAGCAAGCGGCCGGCTGGAACGCGGTCGCTCTTGGTAGCTCCCTCACCCCGTGCTGCTGCCTGCACACCCCGCAACTCAGTGCTACCGAGGTCTGAAGTTTTAAAATAACACACCTGGATGGTGGTTTAATTTGCCAGAGTTGAGAGATCCCAGACAGAAAGAGGCTTTGAGGGAGTCTGGAAGACACTGTGTTTGTTTTAACCTGGTTTTGGTTTTCCTTTTCTGTGGTGCTCAACAGAAGAGAGAACCTGACAGGCTCCGCTGTGCACCTCACCGAAAATAGATTAGCCTTGGTGCTCTGTGGTAGGAAAAAAATCCTGTTTGTGTGGACAAGCAGTGCATGTTCGGTCTTGCCTTGGGTCTTAGTAACCCTGCTACCCAGTCTGATCACTGCCAGCATGAAATTAGCCTGTGCCCTCCATCCAGCAAGTTGCTCAACAAGTACCTGTCTAGTGAGGGATGTGCTGTAACTCAGAAGAGCAGCTGTAGTGCCTGGAGGGAGGCAATAGGGGTTAAACGAGCCTGGAGGCAGAGTCGCTTGTCACTTCAAGTCATTGTCCCTCCTAAAGGTATTTGGGGCAATACAACCTTCCGCTGTTGCTGACAACCCTGTTCCTGTTAATTAGGTGAAGCTACAAAAAAAAGACTGCACATATGAACCTGCTCTATGGATTATAAATGCCCTACCAGTGGTTTTCATTCGATTGATTCTGACAAAGAGAGACAAATCTTCGCTGTAGCAAAGGCCTCTGAGACTTATGTGAATAACTGCAAGGGTACTGATACAGCCTGAAAAACTATCTGTAAACAACAGAAAACAAAGTCATGTTTGTTCAAGCTCGGTCTCACAATTGCCCTGATTTTTTGGCCATACTGGAGTTCCTTCTGTAAATTGAAACAGCTGGCCAGTCTTCCAAGTCATATACTATGCAGGCAATAACGCAAAGCGTGGAATGAGATGTTTGTAGCTTTCTTCTCTTAATAATATATTTCATTTCCCTCTGCCCTTTCCAAGTTGCGCACTTTTAATCTGCAGTCTCACTGTCAGTTGTGGTGCCTGTGTAACTTTGCAGTTTTGCCTTCAGCAAAGTGGCAACAGCATCTTTAACAGTGATATTATTAATTTTAAACAAAAACCTCCCCAGAACTGCTAGCACTCCTGTGTAAACGTACTGACTCTTGCTTTCACTAGAAGAATCAGCAATGTAACAAATATGCCATAAATGTGTTCTTAGCAGTTACTGTTGCTTCTTTGTCCCCATACCATGTTGATCTGGGGATGTATTGTATATACAATCCCTATTATTTCCAAGTGATGGCAACACCCCAAGGATGTTTACTCAGGCAGGGGACTGAGCAGGGTTTTCTCATAATTGTAAACAGAGCATTTAAAACAATGTAATCCAACTTTTAGCCTGTTCCCGTTTTTAAGCATTTCAAACCTACATGACAGACTGATGAGCTCTGCATGTTTGCCAGGAAATCCAGGTTAAACCCCGTCCCCTGAACTCAGGCTTCTGCATCCTGACTCTCATCCTGTTTTTAGAAGATCTGGGGATGTAGCAGAGGGGAAGTTGTGTATTTGCTGCCTTGGGAAATTGATCTGTTTGCTGTCACTGTTTGGTCCAGCAAGTTTCGAATGTGGTGTATCAGAGAAGTGCCAGGAAAGAGAAGGAAGTAGGTGAGAGACCCAAGAGCACTGCATACAAATAGGATGAGGTACAGTCACTCCTATATACTAATTTTTTTTCTTTGCAGCTGCTAGAGAAAGGAAGAACAAAAAACTACGCATGAGGTAACAGTTGTGGCTGTATCTGGTGTTTCACGGGTATTCCCACCACCTTTGAGTGGCAGTGGGTGTTAGGAATTGTCACATCCCATGTGAATCACCTCCCGTTTCTTGGACTGCACCACTCAAGTATGCTCCTGACCAAGTGAATGGTCGTACTTCATATTAAGCGCCCCCGACTCATCCTGCTGTGATGCAGCACAGTACAGTTTAAGTGTTCTCAACTCTGTGATCCTCAGGACTTCAGTCTCAGACTCTGCCAGAGCAGGAAGCTGACCAGAAACAGACTTCTCGAGCAGAAGGTGCTAGAGAAAAACAGGCACGTGTGGAGTGTGAGTGGCATGGGGAGACATTGCTTGAGGGCTTTGCATTCCCCCAGCGTGGGGAAGTGCTGTGCCCCCAGCAGCTGTGTCCTCAGCTCCCTGCCTCAGCTGCTCCTGAGAGTGAGTGTCTTTGTCACCCTCTCCGTGTGTGCAGGACATACGTCTCACGCTGAGCCCCTCGCACGTTGAGTTCTTGCAGTTTGGCCAGATCTCTGATGGCCTGTTGGGAATGTCAGAGGAGGAGCTGCAGGCTGCTTGGGCTTCCTCTGAGGTTGTTAGCGGGCGACCAGTGAGGCCACAACACGAGAGACAACACAGTACCTGCCTGCTGTTGTCTCTGCAGGAGAAGCTATTGACTGAATCTGTTTTTAAGGGATTTTCTGCAATGAATGTGCCATAGTAAAGCCAGTCACTGCCCATTGGTACACACTTGAACTCCAAATTAGCCTAAGGCTGGGAGTGTGTCTGCAGTTCAGTGTTGCCATTTTCCACAGTGATTTTCAGTGAAAGCGGCCGTCTCTTTAATAACAGCTTTCATTTTGCACAAGGGTTCATGCAAGCCTCAGTTCTGCCTCCGTACACTGTCTACTGGCCCTTGCCAGTAGTTTTTAACACTGGATTTCCTAATCCTCTTCCCCTGCAGCATTCAAACTGCAGGTCAAGCTTTGAATGGATAAGGTTATTAAATCATCCCTCCAGGTCATGGATGGGGGGCTTAAATTCCATCACTTTTGATTCTGGCAGCTTCTCAAGGTGCCCAAATTAACCTTGGCAGGTATTTGTAAGCTCATCTGATTGCAGGAACAGGATCACGGATCTGACAGAGGAGGTGAGGCAGAGAGAGGGCAGAAACTGAGAAGAACAAAGCAGAAAATAAGCAAATCCCCCCAACCAAGGATGCTAAAGGCTGCACTTAATTGTTAACAGAATGAGTTATTCCTTTTGTGTGATTTAAAAATGGAAAGTAATATTGGAAGAAAATTAAGTAAGAGCTTGCTGTACTTGAGATGTAGGCATTTAAGATTTTTTTTTTTTTTTAATACCCTGTGCTTACAGGAATCAAAGAGAATCAGTGAATGTGTATGGCCCTGTTTTCACTTGTTTCAGACCTGATTTAGTCCAAGCCAAATTATTCATGCTGCCTTTAAACAGCCTCCTCAAGAGAAGTAGGGCAGGAAACTCCCACAATAACCGCGCACAATGGGAATGAGAGGCCAGCCAAACGCTGCCCAGGACACGTGAGGAGGGAAACCAGTGCGCCTTTGAGCAGCTGGAAGAAGATTTCAAGCCTGGTAATTTTGTACGAGGAAGCATGAAGGGCGCCTTTCATGAGAGAGCCCAACTTGTTGCAGCTCATCGACACGGCACGGAGTGAGCAAGGCAGGCAGAGCGGGGTGCACTGCATGCAGCGCGTTGGACTTTTTGCCGTGGAAGAGAGAATTTAGCTGAGAATTACTATCTGCCTCCCGGTCAGTTATTAAATAGGTGACACAACCTCATCTGCCCACTGGACAGTCACCGGACCGAGCCCGTGGGACGTGGTGGCTTACGTGCTGGCGGTGGCAGAAAATACACATACGCACGCACAGCCCACAAGCAGCTCAGTGTTTGTTTCCACTGAGAAAATTTTGACCTGCTTAAAGAGCCATTGCTATGGAAACCTAATGAGAAGATAATTGAATGAAACGTCTTTGCTTTCCATCCCTTTCTCACACTGGTGCCAGCAAGGTCAGAACCTTGCAGGCCTGCTTTCTCTTCAGGTTCATGCAAATTTGATAAAAATACCAAAGGCCCATTTTCTTCCCTGTGCCAGCTCTGGTTAGATAAATTATCTAGTATTCAGTCAGGAGCAGTTACAAGTCTGTCAGTTTTTCATACTAATTATGTGACTGGGCCATTTCTAATGGACGGGGGTAACCAAACGGCTTTGCAGCAGAGCCAGCATGCGCTTTCTCATGGGTTATTCACTACTATGAATGTGCATAATATTTGTAGATTGAAAATCCCATCCAAAGCATTTTTCTCAATGGGCTATAAATAGTCATTGGGAGGGAATAAGAGGGCCACTATCAGTTTATTGAAGGTCGTAACAGTGGTGGTTTCATTATCAGATGGTGCTATGCACCTGTGGATTTTATGGTCCATAAATGAGATGCGGCCATGTGTTAAAGCACATCTGCACTTAAAATACTTAGCGTTGAAACAAAAACCCATCAGAAATCCTGTCATTCTCAGTTCCCATGTTTGTTCTGTTTCGAGAACGATGAGCTTTCAAAACTCAACAGGCGCATTCATGAAAGCAGCACGTGGTGTCGTTTGTTTCCTCTCCCAGTTCTGCGGTGTACCAGCACATTCACATCTCGGGGCACTTGTGACTGTCTCTTGTAAAATCAACCACTCCGTACGCGAGATAAGCCCTGCTGGTTTTCCCTCTGAGATCAGAATCAGTCCAGGTAACAGGGAAAGCTGTAGCCTAGCAGCTCAGTACAGCCTAGTTAAAACCCATCTCAATCATCAGATACAGTCTCAGCTAGCTTGTGAGCAAATTGCGTGCATTGGTTCTTCCTTGTGCTCCAGGTTTTGGAGCCTGCCTCCAGGTTTTAAGGGTTAATTTATAAAAAGAAGGATTGCAAGGACACCCCCACTGCAGCACTGGAAAAGTAGATTCAAAGACCGATTTTGGTGCCTGCCTTTGCCATTGTTCATACAGAACTCACAGGCTGCAAGAGAAGAACCAGAAGCCCTCCAGAGACAGTGCTCACGTCCAGATCTTTGTTGTCAAAGACATCTCGTCTGGTCTCTATCTTCCAAGGACCCCCTTAAAAGCAGTTAGTTAGTTTTTAAAGCTGCCCTCCCTTTCTCTACTTACTGTTGGAAGTTTGTCCAAATAGTTAGAAAATGTTAACTCCTCTTTTCTCATTTCTTTCCAGCTTATGTCTTACTTGTTCATGTGACTGATTTATTAATAGGCACTAAATTAATCTTCTTGCAGCTTTCAATTTTGACAGACTGAATAGGCAAAACTTTCCTAGCTTTCTCTCGTAAGATAAGCTGTCCAGTTCCCTATTCTAACACTATTCTAACAGCTTTTCTCTGTACCGCTTCTGGTTTGAATTCATCTTTCTTGAGCATGAGTAATGATGGTTGTACAGCTATTCCAATATATATTAATTCTTTGTACTGCCATTGGAATTTCCCATCCCTATGCCTTCTAGGATTAATGTGTTCGGTTTTTTCTCAGTCATCCTTTTTCAGCTGGTATCCCCAGGTACCCTTGTCATTTGCAAACCTCCAGTGTTTGAAAGACTGACTTTTGTGCCTGTCCTGTTTGCGTACTTGCACATTTTAGCATTGAATGTAAACTCATTTCTGTTAAGCCAGTCTTTTTAATCAGCTAGTTCCTGGTTTAGGTTCTCCACTCTGGCTGTTGCTACTAAATTTTTTGTCTCTGATGACTGAGTAGTCTGGTGTAATTTAGTAAACTCCTCTGAAACCTGTTGTCTCTCTGAGGCAGTAATATTTAGTTACTTCCAAAAGTAGTTCTGTTTTCAGATAATCTATTTTGCTGCTTTTTCCCCCCCCTCATTTGTTTATTTCAGCAGTTTAGCTCCAAGAGGCCCAAAGTATCAGCCTAGAGATAATTTTGAATTTGCCAGATTAATGGATTAAAGTTTTGACCCCTTTTGCAGCTCGCTTCCAGAGATTATGGGTTGATAAGAAAGTACTCCTTCCCTCTGGCCATAAATCTTTTTTTCTTTCTTCTTGTCTGAACATATACCCATATGTTTCTTCTGCTATATGCTGTGACAGAGTACATTTCATGTGAAAGCTTGCTAATGAAGTTGTACATCAGACCACAACAAAAAGGAAGGCCTCCACGGTGGAGTAATGGCATTTGGCTCCCTTTCAGACACGCAGTGCTGAAACTTCTGCCAAGTGTCACTGCATCATTAACTTTCAGTACAAGTTATCAGTCTATGAATGGAAGAACACTTTCTGTGCACGTTCACAGAGGAGCTGCGGGTTTAACAGAGTAAGGGAGTGTAATTGGCAAATCAAACATACAGCGACTCCGAGGTATTCTGGAATTTTTCACCAGACATCTAGGAAGTAAAACGCTTGATTGATTTCACTGAGGATTTTTAAACGCCAGAGTTGTCTGGTGGAACTAAAAACTAAGTGCCTTATCAGGCTCTGTGTGGTAGGTTGTGTTGGCATTTCCATCTCTTCAGAGCAGCTGTTAACATTTTCAAGGTCAGCCCAGGCATGGAAGATTTTCTCTTTAGGGAATGCATAAAACGATAATTGGAATTTGCATCCTCTGATGAAACTCAGCATAGTTCTTAAATCAGTTATAAATGAGGTGGTCTGCTCGCTGCAGATCCTACTCTTCTCCTCACCCTTTCTAGCTCAGGCGCATCAGCAGTTTGCTCCTACTGCCCTTCCCCTTTTTCAGAGGGCAGTGTGTGATGAGTTGGTGGCCTCAAGCTAATTCCCAGTGAACAGATGTCCACATCACAAACATTGCCACTACACCTGCTGCTTACTTGCGTCGTTGTTGGCAACTGCGTGAGAGGAGAAAAGGATTAAAATGGATTTGGAGGCTGAAGAGCACAAGAGACTGTCTCCCCACTTCACGGCTGATTTCACTAGTCATGCAAAGTTCTGATCATTAACAGAGTTCATTTTCTAAGGACAACGATTTAGTGCATTTCATGGAAACTAAATTCATTTAAGATAAGTAGAATAACTGCTTGATGGGTGAGGTCTATGCTCAGGTGCAAAACATACGCTGGTTTAATTTTGCCAGTTCCAACAGAACTTAGCTTTCTTTTTACTTGGTTGTTTCCATATATAAGACCACATACTTTTTGTCTGATTTACCTTTATTTAGAGAAGTACTCACTGGCAACTTTACCTTTAAGTGTCTGAATGAAATCCTGGCCTAGTTGGAAGTCTTTAAATTTTGTACACTGGCTTTTCTGGAGTTTTAAACCAGAAAGTATAGGGTTTGTATTTTTCTCCTGCATTTGTCATTCAGGCTTCTTAAAAACAAAGCATCTGGTGGCGTATCACCTATATCATTAACTTTTGCCTATAAGGGTAAACTGTATCAGCAAGGAAAACACTAAATGTCTCCTTCTGCCTGGTGCACTCCAAATCTGAAATTTTGTTGCTTCAGTAGGTTTGTAGTTTGTGCTGGGTTTATATTTCTAACCAGTCTAAGGTTGAAGGAGTTTATATGTCAGAACTTCACGGTGCCAAACCCTCCTTGTCTAGATGAATTACTAAACCAAACTGAAACTTCATACTGTCTCATTTCCCCTTTAATGATGTCTTTGCAAATTGATGAGCATGTTTTTCATGCTTATGAAACGTTGGCCAGTAATTGCTTATATCTTCTAAACTCTGAACTGGCTTGAACTAAAATTTTCCTTGGAGTGGTTTACTGAATTGATAAAAAACTCTTCGTTGCCCTCTTCTGGGGGTCTAAGAAAGTGACAGGAGCCTGTGTGAGCACTGGGAACAGCAACTAGAGTATGGCATGCGTGTGTTATTGCATGGCCTCCTTCAAAGAACGATTTGGCTTGAGGTCTTCTTGTGCAGGCACAATAGGCCATTGTCATGTTGCGGGGCTGAGCTCTCGACAAAGAGAATGCAGCAAAGCCACTGAAGCTGGCAAAAGTCATTTCACTGGCTTGGTGCAGCTTGGTGATTCCCATAGGAAGGCTTCAAAGAATTGCACAAGATTTGGTAATTTCTATTAGCTCCATTTATACAGCCAGAAACAAAGGCAATGAAGGGGGGTGATGTCTCATCAGAGATCCCACAATGAACCGTTGGCACTGAGTTGGAATCAATTACGGAAAACTGGTTCAACATAAAGACCAAGAATAAAAGATTTACTTACTATTTTACTGGGTTGCTTGTAAAGTCCATGTTCTGTTAAAATAAGTCTTCTCCAGCTAGCTTTTGAAGAAGGAAGTATTCGGTGGTGGGAAAGCACACAGAAGGGACTCAGGAGAAAGAAGCTATAGTCTCCTGTCATCTATGGTTCTGCTTCATAGGGACTGGACGAGCAGCCTTCACCTTGTCTGTAAAAAAATCTCTACTCTCTTCCACACAGTGACTTCTGAAATTTTAATGAAGGCATGTTTATAAAGCATTTTCAGGTTAAAAAAAAAAAAAAGGCCAAAAACTGTTAAACAAATACAGCATCTCATTGCCACAGTTTCTAAGGCAGCCAAAATACTGCTTTACAAATGGAAAGGGGGAAAGTATGTGAAAAAGTGTTTTTCTGAGGGTTCCCTAGACTCCCTTGCCTTAACCATAGGTTTGTGTCGGTATGTATTTTTCTATGCTGGTCACAAAAGGCACGTTTAAGAGGGGAACTCAGTTACTGTGGTCAGACCAGTGGGTTCAGTTTTTGTTTCCAACTTGCTGTGTTGGGAAGAAAAGGGAAGAGAAAACAGCTCATGATATATTGTTTGGAAACTATAATTTACTCTAATCAGACAGCTCCCATGAAATGTGAGAAGCCTGCATCAATAAGTCCACTTCTCTGCTTTTGTCCTAGGCTCTCCATTCATAAATCGAGTTCGGAAGAAGGCTCTGTAGGTCAGTATATTTCATTTTATTTAATACTCCTGTGGAATTCTTAAACAGGTTTTAAGTTTGGCTTGTGCTGGGATGTGAAGAGCTGAGTAAACACAATGCTGGCAGAAGTCAGCAGCATTTGGGGGGAAGGTGAGTCTTTGCAGCTTTAAAAGTTAGATGCTGGGTGTCTCAGTGATCACTGACACTGCCCGACCAACATTGTCATGTGATAAGTATGCATCTTTTAACTTGTTTTATTGCATTTCAAATGTCTGTCTGTTAGATCATTGCTAGCATATCCGTTTGTACTCTGAAAATTGCCACCACCAGTGAATAACTGGGGTTTCATGTCACACCAGAGTCTCTTCCTTTGTTTCTGAAATATTTTGCATTCTTAAACATGTGTTTGTTTTCCATTGTCTCTCACGTTTTCTTTCTTTTTAATTCAACTTACTATATTTAGTTCATATTGCTATCATAAGTTATTTGCTGAGCTGATACAATTCTGGACAAATTTTATGTTGGTTGTGGGAGAAGAAAATCTGGGAGTGTTTTTTTGTTTCTTTCTTTTTATTTTTTTTCCTAGGGACATTTCCACACAGTCTAAACTTAACTGTGTTTCAAAGAGTCAGTAAACCCAGCTTCTAGGGTGAGATCCAAAGTACTAAACTTACATGCTGAAATTAAGTGGCACAGTATAAACTGCGTTCCTTTGAATTTTTCAAAAGCAGAAGGGAGTAGTAGTTCTTTATCAGTAGCATTTCTGCCAGATCAGGCTCAGTATGTTCTCTCGCATAAACTTTATAGCGTGTGTTCTGGTTAATTCAACAGAACACAGTTACGTCCCCTACCTTGAGCCAGATCCTGTTTCTTTTTTAGAACAAATTATTTATTTCTGGGTCATCAAGCCATATGTAGATTTGATATTAATGGAGATGGAAACCCAGCCTTGTCCAGTCTAGGCATACAGAGAGCAATAGTCAGATGTAGCTGATTGTCCCATAAAATTTCTCATGCCAAGTAGCAGAATGTGCTTGTGTTTTTGTGTGGATGTGTGTGTGCATTAATATATATGTAAAGTATTTCTTTTCTGTGTAGATATGTACACACATTACTTATCTTAGTTGTGACTTAGGCTGCATAATTGTGGCTCAGTTAAAGAGAATAAACCAACAAAATACTTCAAAAACACTTTCCAGACTTGACATTAACAACTCAACAGATATCAAAATGAATGTAAAATATTTTCTGTTTATAATTCAAAATATGTAAGTTACCAGCTTATCTCAGTCCTCTATAGCATTGGCAATTATAAAAGAATGTGCATTTCCCTGAAAAGCTACATCAGCATAGTTCTACTACAGAATAAATAATGAAAAATGGAAGAATTGAGATTTTTTTTTTATACTTGTTTTTGACATAGAAAATACAGCTCAATGTTTGAAAGCTTCTCTAGCATTTACTAACTAGTGTTTCTTTATGAAATTCTTTTTCCCTTTCCCCTCATACTCCCTTCCCACTTTCCTTTTAGGGAAAGCAGACTGGAAAAAGAAAAATAAGTTTTTTTGGCAGAATTTCCGAAAGAACCAGAAAGGACTAATGAGGCAGACTTCAAAAGGTAAATCTTTTCTAAGGATATACAACCTATCCATTTAAAATAGAAGGAGCCAGCATCACAAAGGAGTAAAACTCATTTGCAGCTGTCTGGCAGTTGTGGGTGTGTGGATCTGGACGTGTCACAGGTTTGGTTCATCATGGGAGAGCTCAGAAAGACAAGTCATATTCTATGAGACTGCAGACATGAGGTCCTGACGTGGTCCTGACTGTCAGTGATGGCACTCACGCAAAGTGATGCAGTTAATAAATATTTATAAATCATATCTGTACATGAACAAGGTGTGTGTGTTTTTTGTTTTTTTTTCTGATCCTGACTTGCTGAGAGAAATGGTGTTCTGTTTTAATTAGAAAGATGTTTCCCCTTTGTTTGCCATTTGGTTACTTTGACCTGTTTGCTTTAGGCTTGAATCCAATCTTGTAGGAGAAGACATTACAAGGAGGAGTAGGAGAAGTGCATCTGGTGACTAGTACAAATGTAGGATCAATTCCACTTAAACTGTCAGGTGTCTTTCTCTAGTTCTTCTCCAAAAGATGCAGCTGTACATTGCTTTAAGGATTTGCCTTCACACAGAAATTTCTGTTTCCCCATGTATATCGGTTAGATCCTTGTGTTGCAAACAGGTGCTTCTCCACATCACTATGTCTGTGTTCAGATGGGTTGTGGAAGATGACAGGACCCCAGTTAGGATGTTGGAAAGGGGCATGGAGATAGTTTACACTCTCAGTTAAGCACAGAACCTTGCTGGCTCTCAAGGCAACTTCTAGTTGTCTGTGCTGACATGCCAGGCACAAAAGGAGAGGTCCTGGAGTTGAGAGCCCCAGTGCATCCAGCACCATGTGCCAGCTCAGCGACCAGTTAGATAAATCAGGGGACATGGCCAGTCCACAGCAAAGAGGCCAGTGCAAGGGCCCAGCGTGCCTTTCCTGGAAGGGCTTCCCATCCGCTTTGGCAGCTGACTACAGTATTCCTCAGGGCTGAGTGCAGGACTTTTTGGCATTAGCACTTTCTCTTTTGATTCTTGTCTTTCAGGGTCACTTCTTATTTCTCATTGTCATGCCCTCTTGCTTTCGGTGTCAGAGCAGACTTAGTTTTCTAACCCTAATTTACTTACTTTTCTTGCTTAGTTACTTCAAATCATTCAATCCTTTGAAATCATAGCATGGGACTGCTCTGGGGATAGTCTGTTTCTGGCCAGCCAGATCCACATGGTGACCAGATTTCAGAGCACTGGGTAAAATCCAGTTTTAATGTAGCCCACTCTGTACATGACCTTTTACATGTGCCTAATCCCTCTGTGCTTTTTCCTGCAGGAGAGGATGTGGGGTATGTGGCCAGTGAGATCACGATGAGTGATGAGGAGCGGATCCAGCTGATGATGATGGTCAAAGAGAAGATGATCACCATTGAGGAAGCACTTGCTAGGGTATGATATGTACATCAGTCTCCTTGAGAAAGTAGGATATACCGATTTGGATTTTTCATTTGCTCAGAAAGCATCTGAGAAGGGGGGAGAAAGCTTGCCTATTCGTCTCATCGCACTAGGTAGCATAAATTATGGGCAGTTCCTTTGTTTATGTGGAAGAGTGAGATTTAGCTCCACCAAAAATAAGGGTCCAGTGCATGGTAAATTAATCAAGTCCTAAAAGCATTTTCTTCTCTCCATTGTCAAGAAAGGGTGTCAAACAGAGGACAGCTCAAGTGTAGACATTTGCATTGCAGCGGTCTGAAGGGAGAGGAATCTCACCTGTACTAGCCCTTACTTATCATGGATGTTCATAGGTTTCAGTACTAGAAGGAATGTTGCAAGTTTTCATGAGTTTACCTTATTTGTCTCGGAAGGCATATATTTCTCATTATTTTCCTGCTGTTACTGGCTGAAGGGCATTTTAGGCTGCCTTTCCTTTTCAGCAAGGAAAACTTTGAAAAATACTAATGGTTTAAGCTAAAATCTCTTCTGCTTCTTTCTTAGCCAAAAAAGGTGGTGTTTTGTTTCAGTAGCCTTCAAGAGAACATGTCCAGCCATTTTTGTCATTTGACATTAAAATCAACATGGATGTATTTTTTTGATAAGTACAGTGGCTGTCACAAGTGTTGTCACACAAGTGTTTCTTTACAAAATCTAAATGTTAATAAATGACCAGAAAAATAATTGTAAGGTATTGTATTTGTGCAGTGACAGGGCTGAGATTGTAATTGCTCAGCAGCCAAAGGATCAGTGTTAAAATTTCCACACCACTTTTGATTTTGTATCCTTGTGCAAAATACTGTGGTGGAACACAGGGTATTCTGTATGGGCTTCACTAGAGGTGCAGAAAACGTGATTTAGATCACTGGCACTCAGATTTCTATACTGGCATATTGCATCTTGAAATAGATTATTGTAGAATGTTATGTTGCTGTCTGAAGAAAATGTTGCTTTGCTGGGAATCATATAATGAAAGAAATGCAAAATTTTAAAATTACCAGGTGGTGATGTAGGGAACTCTTTCATTTCACTGCTGTTAATTTGTGGGGGAGGGCTATACTTAATCTGTACGGTTCATGTATCTACTGGTACTGTTTCCCTCTAGTGGTCTAAGCTACTAGCAGCAACTTTTTCTTTTTTGAAGTATCAGTTCTTGATGATCCTCTCAACAGTTTGGCTCTAGTAGAATCACTTTTTTGTCTTAAGACTCTTATTGGAAGATGGGAAAGTTGGTCTTTTGTTTTAAAATTATAAAAGATGGTTCCTGGCCTTTACTTCAGATCACTTTCTTTATGAAGGAAATTGGCAGGCTACTGTGATTTAGCCTGTCCACTGTAAACTGCGCCTCTGAGATGGTGGGTGTAGTTCATATTTTACCAATGACAGTTCATCAAAATTCAGTATATACAGATCACTACCTTTTAAGAAAAAAAAATATTCATCATTAAAACTTCTGATTCTAAAGCAAATTAATTTGTTTTGAACAAGTGAGACATGCAGTACAAAAGTTCTGATTTTCCCAGTTCCACAATGATATGGGGGGAAACACAATGAAAGGACGTTAACTCTAACTATTTTAATGAAGATTGATGGCTTCTTCTCACTGGAAAACGTTCCCTCTTTTCAAATTTCAGCTGAAGGAGTATGAAGCCCAGCACAGGCAATCAAACACTGTAGATGCTGCAGAATGGCCGGATGGTTCTTACTCAACATTTGATGGGTCTTCCAATTGTAACGTAAGTACTTGTCATTCTGGTATAGCTCCCAGTATCATTTAATATTTAAATTCTTTTATTGCAGTTGAGAAATATTGTGATTTACCTGGTGATTTCCTTAATAGCAAATGTATCATAGAATCATAAAATGGTTTGGGTTGGAAGGGACCTTAAAGATCATCGAGTTCCAACCCCCCTGCCATGGGCAGGGACATCTCTGACTACACCAGGTTGCTCAAAGCCCCATCCAGCCTGGCCTTGGACACTTCCAGGGATGGGGCAGCCACAGCTTCTCTGGGCAACCTGTTCCAGTGCCTCACCACCCTCACTGTAAAGAATTTCTCTCTGGTATCTAATCTAAATCTCCCCTCTTCCAACTTAAAACCATTGCCCCGTGTCCTTTCACTACACTTCCTGACAAAGAGTCCCTCTCTGGTTCTCCTGTAGGCTCCCTTCAGGTACTGGAAGGACGCTATAAAGTCTCCCAGAAGCCTTCTCCAGGCTGAACAACCCCAGGTCTCTCAGCCTGTCCTCATAGGGGAGGGGCTCCATCCCTCTGATCATCTTTGTGGCCCTCCTCTGGACCACGCAGGATACATGTCCTTCCTGCATTGAGGACTCCAAAGCTGGACACATCATTTGACCTTATGATGCTACATTCTGTCTGCA
Source organism: Gallinago jamesoni (assembly GCA_025769975.1). Taxonomy (NCBI): domain Eukaryota; kingdom Metazoa; phylum Chordata; class Aves; order Charadriiformes; family Scolopacidae; genus Gallinago; species Gallinago jamesoni. The sequence goes on from JAOQGH010000023.1 coordinate 51,530,163, forward strand.
GATCTTTAACATGGATTTTAAAATCTTTTAGGTTTGTTGTTGCAGAGTTCTATGGTCATATTATCTCTTTTTTAAATCTGGCCCTTTGTCTCTGAGCTTTTGAAGCACAAGTGATACCTGGCAAAAAACGCCCTTGATCCAAAATGTACAGACAAGGTTTTTTAGGTTGTTTAGAGGGAACTGTTTTGCTTTGCTGATTCACAGTAACTGAGAAGTAGAGTTTCCCAGGCCTTTGTAGCCCTTGTTGATACTTTCTAGGTGAGGGTCTGCCTATGTTCTAGCTGCAAGCTGCTTTCAAACAGTGCTGTCTCTGCATTTGCTAACTGTCAGCCCAGAGAGTCTGCAGCTTTTGCCAGACCCATAAGCAGTAAGGCAGCTTTCCTCCCTCATTTTTACTTCTGAGCTCTGTAGCTTCTGTTGTTTTTATGGGAACCAGACAGTCTTTGTGTCATGCTATACTGCATTAATTAATTTTTCCTTCCAAATATCTTCATTTTCACTGAGTAGTTTATTCCACTTCATTTCTCTAATTGAAAGTTCACAGATAAATCTTAGAGAAGAACACAGTTGACTGTCAAATCCAAGCTCATTGTAACCTATATAATTGAATCGTAGGCTTTTGAGACCATTGATTGATTTATTTATTTTATTGTCAATGGAATTTCCTGCTAACTGCAGCAGGCAGTTAGCTTCTCCTCCCTGAATGAAAAGAGGAATACTGTGTCAATTTATGAGAAGTTTAAAATATTTTCTGGTGGAAAAAAATTTTCTTGGTTGTATTGAAAAACAATATGCCTCTCTTTAGTTAGATGGTAGCAGAAGGGGACCGATGTTGCCTTATACTCTGTTCTGATATATCAGAAATGTGTAAAGAATAGACAAGGAAGTGAAAGAGACAATTACTCTTCTGCACTGATTGTTTAACCAACTGAAATACGTCTTGGTCTTTTCCTCATTAGTATTTAGAACCTGAACTTTCCCCTCTTGAGGCCTTTGGCCTAGGTACCTATTGCATAAAAGCCTCAAAATTCTCATTTACTGTGGTCAAATCTCAGAAGGATACTGAGTTTCTCTCTTAAAATCTCCTGATAGTGATTTATATTTGTGTATACCTCTGAGAACTGAATATGACTTAATATTTGCTCCCTAAAGGAACAACTTGGCACCTTTTCTCTAAAACTAGTTTCCTAAGCCAACTTTACACTTTGACTCAAGAGCTCTGTTGCCTCTCTCTGCTGTTGTGGTACAATTTGAACCACCTTCCTGCTAACTTTGATAGGGTTCCATCGTTGTGGATACATTTCAAGATTTTTGCCCTTTCTTCTAATTTTTATCCCTGTGAAATGCATGCTGTGAAACTGCCTGCCTTCAAGAGAAAATCAGATCATCTGCAGATAAGAAACTTCATGTTAGAACAAAAGTCAGCTTGGCTTTCTTTTTTTGTGGATGAGAAAGAAACTACGGTTAGCTGGGGTGAAAAAACTTTGGGCTATAATTGATACGCAAGAGGGAAAAACAAACAGTGTAAAGCATCGGATATGCCTAGAGATAGGGCGTGTGTTCACCCAGACTGCGCTGCCAAAGGACTTCTCTGTTGATCTAAAATGACCATCTTTTGAGAGGTGCAAAGAGGATTCTGTTTCAAGCCCTTTCTTTGCCAAATGGTTTGACCTTTGATGCCACTTCTGTGATTTGTATTCTGCGAATTTGGAATCTCAACTTAAAACTACCCCACTCATTTTATAGAGGCCATGAAGCAAAGATGTTTTTCCATATATTAAAAACATTCTGTTAGATAGCCCACTGCCTTCTAACCTCATAAAGTAAATGAAAATATGAGTCACTGAAATTGAAGTTTCTGGTTTGAATTAAAACTCCTTGGGCAATGGCTCTTCTGGTTCTGTTGGTATTTTTTCTGATTATTTTTTTTCAGTGTCATGGCCAAATTGTTACTAGGCAGTTTTTAATAGAACATTGTGATCATGTTGTGATCATTTTGTAAACATTTTGTACACACAAATGATAAAAGTGAATTGCAGGATAATTGCAGATTGAGGGAATTTAGGAAAAGGGTAATTTTTAGTTTACTTGCGAAGCATTTGTTTGGTAACCTTGTGGATTTAAGGGGTAGCAAGATACTAGTACAATGGCTTCTTTTTTTCTCTCCTTGTTTTATCTTCGCAGGCAGAGACACCTGCTGGTAGGTAGGAGGACTTGGGAGGATGGGTCACTAGGTTTTTGTGGATAATCTTGGTCTAGCTTTGCCTAATGACTACATTTCAGGAATTAAAAAAAAAAAAAAGGAAAAAAAAGTATAGAATCTAGGCAATCAGAGAATCTAAGAATGAAGGCAGAATGTCTAGAGTGTTGTAAAGGCTTAAGTACTCCATTGCTTTCAAATCAACTCTGCCCACAACATAAGTACAGCCACCTACAAAAGTACATCTAAAGGGCAGTTCTTATAACTAGCATTAGTAGTTGTTGTTTTCCTTTTTAGGAAAAAAAAATACCTTTTTTTTTCTTTTTAAACTTGTGTAACTATCATGTGTTTATGACTAACATCACTGGCCTTGATCCTTAACTCGTTTTAAAGACTGGTTTAAGGATTCTTTTTCCCAGCTCCTTCCCTTTTAAATTACTGTACCAGGAAATGGAAACTTGGGTTTCGTACCCTTACAAAACTAAACGCCAAAGATGAACCATGAAGGACTGAAGGGTTGAAGGGTCATCATCTCAGCATCCGAAGGGAAGCAGCCCTGTGTCATGGCTGTGCTGTTAATTCTATGTCATGTTTGTTTGCTCTTAAGAAACAAACAAACAAATAAAGGCCTTGCCAAGTCAGTAGGTGACTTGGTTCTCTGCCACTTGAACAGTTTATAGCTTTCAGTCTTACTACTGTGGTCCCTTTGTTTCACAACAAAGTATGCATGTTATTTATTTGCTAATGTGGGAATGCAATTGGAACTGTTTTTCTTCTTAGACAGATGTATCAAAAGTGTAAAACTACTTAAAATTTTTTTTACGAACTTATTTCTGACTATTTATGTTTCATCTCTGTTGGAATGAAGGCTGCTCACAGTAATACTAGACAAGCTTTCATTGCTTTGTGCCAAGTGTTGGGATGTAAAGCAGGTGCAGATTACAAATGGATCTCTTTCTGGATTTTAGATAAGGGTCTATTTGTCTTCAGGAGTCAGAAAGTCCAGGGAAAGAGAAGACTTCAAAATTGTGTCACATTCATTCTTTACACTGAGGTGCCTTTTATGCTTCTTAAAGATAGAAGCTCGTTTGATAACTTCTGGGGACTGAAATTTTCAGTTCATCTAAACCAGGGCTGCTTCGTCCCCAGAGCCCCATTGGTACAGCTTCAGCCCAGCTTGGAGGACCAGCGTTAGGAGAAACCAGTATAAATCTTTTCCTGTGCCCTCTGCTGAAAGACTGCTAATTGGTACCAATCGCTGTGTTTGATGCAGGAGTTGGGGAAAGGAGAGAAGCAGGAGGGAGGCTGTGACAGAAGTGTGCATCACACGTGTGCTGCCAAGGAAACAAACCACTAATTAACTTCACTGACGATTTTTGTAGATGGAACTTAAATGAAATTGTAATTATCCCTGGACTGAACAGTTTTGTTGGTCTCCCTGGGTTTCTGCGTTTTGGTTTTGATCAGCAGCTAATGGTCAGCCATCCAGAGCTCATTAGCGTGAGCTCCCAGGTAGGGTAGCCAGCCTTCTTTTGAAGGGTGCCGCGCTCCCCCAAGACCTCCCCACCTGCCACATCTGGCCATAGCAGCCTTGGGAGAGAGACCGTAAAATTTACGAGCCTGGAGAACAAAAGCAGCACCTCCCTTCAGCAGTATGGCCTGCAGGTGGGCAGTGGGAAGCCTGCAGTCCTCTTTTACCTCCCTGCCTTCCTAACACTTCTTTACCCAAGACTGCCAGCATGGCACTGGAACCAGTAGGAAACTGGCACCCCAATTTTTTTTTTCTGAGGAGAGCAGCAGCTGTTGTGCAGACCTGGAGGTGTGCCATGCACATCTGCATCTGCCCTGAGGCTGATGCTGGGGAAGACTCCCCCTTGCATTGCTGCCCTTTTCCATCTTCTATTAACCCACTTCGGCAGCAAACTGAGTCTGTGGAGCGACAGCTCAGCCTGAAGCGAGATAATCTGTTGTTGTTCCTGTTCTTCATATTATTTCCTGGGGATGTTTTCATTTACCAAGTCAGGAAATGGGGCTACAGGTTGAAAGGGTGTGCAGAATTGGGCTTGTGTCTGCTACCAGTGTCAGAGGCAGAATAACAGACAAGAATGGACTTTGGGTCATATTTGTTTCAGCCCGAGAGATGCTGAAGCCGTTGAATCATGATTGTGTTACCTATGGTACAAAGCTGTTTCTGACAAAAGACAAAGGCTGAAAGAATTATCTCTGACTCCTGACAGCCATTACCATTTGGTAAGTGTGAAGAGTAGGAAGAAAAGCAATAATTGCAGTATAATTTCTGTAGCACCGATTATCTCGAGAGTAAATCTAAGTGTAACTACAGCAAATACACATTATTCAGGGTTACACACTTTTTCAGTGGTTCAGATTGTACTATTTCTAAATACAGCGATTTTTAAATTGATTGATTTTTATTCATAGTACTGGTGGATTCTTCAAACATTTAACTGTTTTTTAACATTGCTATTGCTCATACTACAGGACTGTTACAGTAAACAGGATAAAACCCTTCTTTTGGTATAGGCAGTTTGTTAGATCTAAGCTGGAAGCTGATGCGTTTTGGGAATCAGCGTTTGGGTATCAATGGAGAGTAGGGTATGATGAGCTTTTTTTAATTTAAACAGTAGTGTTTAAGCTGAAGCAACGTGGAAACTTGGAGCATTTTGAAAGCTATGCAATGTTAGCCATGTTTTTGCTGTTATCACAGGACTTAGCATTTTTAGTAAGATTTGGGCTTTTTTCTCTGAAAGTCTAAAGGGTGGAAGAAGATATTTCAGCTCTTCTTGGAGAGCTTGTTGCCACCTCCAGGCCCTGAATGCTCTTTGAAGTGGCAGAGGGGAGCTGATGCTGAGCATGGGTGGCTATGAATGCAAGCAGAGCTTTCAGCTTTGCTCTGAAGATTCTAGTGACCCAATTTTTGTTAAGATTTGCTGAAAGGCACTGATGTGCCTCATTGTATCGGATGATATATTTATTATTACTATCCAAGTTCCTATAATACTGTCAGTGCTTAGTTAACAGTTATGATGAAGAAAGAGCCTATAGTAAGACATGGCTTCGAAATGATAGCACTAAATTCCCACGCTATGTGCTTGCCACAGTGACCCATCCTGGGATGCACTGGCTCCTTTTCCTCTGAACTCAGGGACAGTGTCCAGCACCTCTCGGTGAAAGCTAGTCACAAAAGAATTATGGCGTATTTTCTTACAATCTTTCCCCCCTCTCTATCCATGCATAAGAGTAGGGTTTCCCATGGGTGTAGTAATACGAAAACCTTCCTGAGAGAAACTCGAATTGTCATTACTGTTCCCAGGACACAACACAAAGTTTTAAGTAAGGTCAGTGCTGTGAAGTGATGATAGCAGAGCTATCAGTGCTGTGCTCTGGAGTGATTATAGCAGACCCATCAGGATGTTTATATTTGGTTTTGTAGAACACTGTAAGGAGTTTTTTACCTATTTGGTCTGAAATGTTACAGAACACTTGCAGGAGAAACACATTTATTTAGGAATAAAACTATATCACTTCCTTAAGTATTTTTTACCATGCAAGACCTGCCCATGTTGTCATCAGATACATCTTGGCTAGGTATGTGTCCCTGGTGGGACTAAACATTGTCATCACAGGGTTTTACTGAGCAGTTGGCAGTAATGTAGCCCAAGTAAACCTCCTGCTCACTGCCAGTAGGAGTTGCTCCTGTGGCTGTGAAGGCTGGATGTAGTCTGTCGTAAGGTCTCTGAGAAAAATCTTCTGCTGTCATGACTCAGAGAAGAGAGCTTACAATAACGCGCGGGCAGTGACTGTAATTAAGCGTGTTCATAACCACTTCTGTTTTGACTGTATTCAGACAAGCCTCATTGACTTTACCGCAAAATGTTTGGCCACATATTTGTGGAGGGTGGGAGGTGGGAAGGCAAAATTAGTTTAATATTCATTCTAACACATTACTTGGCTTTTTTTATATATACCTTTTTGCCTTTGGGCAGCTGTCTAATTTCTCTGCTTATTACCTAGAGGGTGGGGGACCATGGTAACAGTTTTTTACTATGACCTTTCTGCCTGCATACACCAGCCAGCAGGAGATGCTGCAATCCATAATGTGGCTTCCCTGCCCCCATCTTTTCTCAGACCAAGCCTATTAAACCAGAACAAAGCCTTGCTCAGTTCAAGAATTAGAAATCTCAAAAGCCATGTGTTTTGCTGCCCTATTTGGCAGATCCAGGCTGAATAATCTTTACTTGTGGTACAATAGAAGATTTTAATTGTGCTCCTGTCAGTTACTTCTTCCCCCTCCTCACCACTGATGTTTCCTTCCTCGCATTTAGGACGGTAACATTAATAGTTTGATTGTTTGAAAATACTGTAAGAATGGAATGCAGGGAGGTTAGTTTCCAGTGTCAGTGGTGTACTCCGTACATGAGTAGTACAACCTACACCAAAGAACAGGGATTCTCCCCAGGCCCTCTTACTCTGAGATGCAGTTGAGGGAGCCTTGTTACTCACAGGAGAATCAGAAAGGAACACTGTAGTGTAACAGGTACAGAATAATGTAATGCAGAGCTTTATTCTGCCACATACACCTATGACAAGTGGTACATGTGTACGGTTGTAATGTCATTAAAACTAATTATGCTAATCAGTGAGAAAAACACTTCACCGTGAGGAAATGTGTCTGGCTTGCAGATGCAAACATTGGCAATGTGCTTCTCAAAATTATTTAACTAAAACCTGGAAAGAGTTAACAACTGGGAATTTGCCTAAGCAGCTATTCTAGTATCAAGCCAATTCTCCTGGGAGAATTAAATTTTTGTTCTCTGGTTACTTATGACAAATATTTCCCATTAATTTCAGCAAGCAGTGTCGTCACTAGCTAATGTGTAATATATCTTTCACTAGAGTAGCCGTTGGATGCTCCTTTGATTTCCTCGTAAGTAATCACAGACCAAACCCAGACATGGGATTGCTGGTTCCTGCAGTTTACCTGGGGGGGCTAACGCTACCGCTGCATGTTTTAGACTTACACAGCCTTTGTAATTCATACTCTTGCAGGTAATTGTGTGAAGTGGCAAAAAAGTGTATGACCTCTGTTAAATTTCTTAAAAATTTTGGAGGCCTTTGTTTGTAACCTCAGGATATGATGCAGATTATCACATCTGAACTTCACACGGTTTTCTATAAACAGCCTCCACAAGGATTAGAGGTTTGTGAAACTTTTTTAATGAAACCCAAAACCTTCAAAACTCAAGTTGCAAAGCCCCAAACTTAGATCAGTTTCACTTGTGGCCATGAACTTTTAAGGGAATCTGGGATACATTTCAAGGAAGTCGCTGTCATGTTTCACTCGATGTGGGCTGGTATGTTATTGAAATTGGAGAACACTATCTGGTTTTAACTGAAGCTTAGGATTTTCCATAGGGTTTTACATCAGGACTTTGGGGCTGAAGCAATTCAAGAGTTAGAACCCCATTACAACACAGCAGTGAATCTAGTTTACATGACCACTAGGGAGTAGAAAAGCTGTGTACAGTCACTAGTACAAAGATGGAGAAATTGAAAAAGAATATTTAGCAAAGTGGCTTGTTAAAATCAGCCAGTCCTCAAAGGAAGTAGATGTTTAGTCCCACTGTGATTTCACTGTGTGATTGATCTGCAGTGAATCCAGACTGGCTGGCAATTGATGGTATGGTCTTCAGTAAGGGGAATCTTTTCTTGGTTTAAAGAGGGTGCTGTTGTGATATGCCTTTGCTATTGCTTCCACCATGGGATAGCAGTGCTCCTAATTAGTAGAGGCTTTGGTTCATGTTTTCTTGCACTCTGAGAAGAATTGTCCAAATTCTGGACTTGTCCTAAGGTTTGGGATTAGGTATGGTTGACTGTAAGAGGAATGCTAATTTACTTGAGCATCTCATAGTCCATTTCTTAGGAAGGGAGGTCTGGGCCCAGCCTGGGAAGAAAAGTTGGAAGTCACACTGCAGTGCTTCATAAAACTGCAGTGTGCCTAATTCTAGACCAGTCTGAGATTTCTGAATAAAACATCATTTGCCTTTCTAGTTCTTAGTGATGTTCTTTTTTTATAGCACTGAAAGCAAGGGGAAAGGAAAAAAAAAAAAAAAAGTATCTAAGTTCACGAATTTAAAAAACATTTAAGCAAGGTTTATTTTTCTGTCAAATTAGCCCTTTATAAAGTGAAATTCTCAGGGGGGCTTTTTGTCAAAAAATTAAAAAGTGAAAATAAAAGAGCCTGGTAAAGGGCTTAAGTTGTATTTCCTATAGACACAGCCTCCACTCTAGTGGTCATGTTTGAGGGTCAGTCTTCGTCCTGGCTTTGCAGAGATTCTCTGTATTTTTTTTCTTTCACTGAAATTCCATAGACAGTAATTAAGGAACTGGAGGCCAGCAAGAGGTCAGCAAGCCTTCGTCAGTGAAAACAGGGATTGTTTGCCATGTACAACACTCCCTTTTTTCCTTGTGGTGAATAGAAGATTTGCTTAGAGCTGATGACTTATGCCTTTCTTGCAAGTTATGCAGCTAGCGAGTAACCAGGGGAATCAATCAGTGAGCAGAAAACAGCTAATTGAGTCCAGCATCACGCTTTTCTCTTCTTTACATATTCAGTGCTGGAATCAGAGCCAGTTTGGTGTCTGATAATGTAACTCCAGAGAAGAGGCATTTTGTGCGCAAGATTTGGAGCGAATACAATACTTAAGAAGAAGGGTCTGCTCCTAAATTTTAGGGTTACGAAGCTGACAGCAGTTGAGGACTCAGGGGGAATTACTCGAAACTGAGCTTTAGGCCTATAAATGCCGAAGCTGGTAAGTCACTGAGCATGTAGCATGATGTGGAGAGGGATGTGCCTCCTGTTTCAGAGAGGCAGAAAGAGGAAAGGCTTTTGTGGTTATTCTTAGGCACAGCACAGCATGCATAGCTTTTCTCGGTTCTCCTCTTCCTTTCCTTGGGCTTTTAAGTTCTTTTCTGTTCTATTTTCCTGTCTCTGACTTTATCCAGGCATCTTTAATAAAACTTTAAAAAAAATTAGAATGATTGTTTTTTTTGGCCGATGTAAAGCCTGTTAAAAGAGAAAGAAGAAAGGACACGTGTAGCCACGTCTCCTAAAGGGAACAGCAAAATCTCTCTGCGTTTACTAGAGAGCTGTTAGTTCTGAAGTGAGCCAGCGAGGGCTGGGGGATGTGATGTGATATGCCCACGAGTCTGAATGTGTATTTTTGCCTCACTTTGCTGAACCAGAATTGTCTGATAGCCAAACATAATTGTAGCTTGTGCTTAATCAGATATTAAGAGATTTCCTTGTTTCTTAGATGGGAGGTTCCAGTTTGGGGCTGAACTGGGCATAAAGCAAACTGTAAAATTTTAACATCTCTCTAAATGGCTTCACAGAGCTCATGTAAAAGTCATGTATGCTTTTGTTTATGGAGCTGAAACAGATTAATCAGTTATCATAGCTTTAACTGAATATTGTCATAGTGTTTCTTAAACATTTTTATTAGGACCTGGCTAGCAGGCTTTGCCTATCTTGTGTTTTTAAGGGCTGCTGCTATAACCCTCAAGTGTTTCCAAACATAGTCCTGCTGAAAGCTAGCTACTTAATTCTGGTTTACATTTTGCCAATTAATTCCAAGTACCCTAATAAATGTTAGTTTTCTCTGTATGTATGTGTGTGCATGTGTGGGTGTGCGTGTGCGTGTGAAGCGCTAATTCAAAGAGGGAGGTTAGGATTGTTATTTCTATGGCGTGTGAATAGGGCTGGATGCTAGAGAGCAGCAGAGCAAGGCGTGTGCTTCACCTCCAGAGCAGGCAGCAGCAGAGAGCCGGCGTGAGAAAAGTGGGAGAGAAAGCAAAGAGGGCGCCGGGAGCAGAACCGTAGTGAGCTCCTTGAATATCAAAGTACATATGCCGATTTCCTATTTGTTCCTGAACTTAAGGCTTTTCACTTCAGTCTTATGTGCGAGATGATGCAAAGCGTGGCCTTCAGGGGTGCACGAGTAGGAAAAGTTTTCCAAGCAGAAAAGACGCTAGAGGTGACAGAGGGAATTGGTCTCTCCGCGACTTGAGAGCACCTTCATAGCTACTTCATAGCAGCTTCGTAGCTTAATGGCTTCAAGCTACAACAGGGTAGGTTTAAACTGAACTTTAGGAAAAAGTTTTTCACAGACAGAGTAGTCAGGCATTGAAATAGGCTGCCAAGGGAGGTGGTTGAGTCACCGTCCTTTAAGAGTGGTTTAGATGTGGTGTTGGGGGATACGGTGTAGGGGAGAACTTTTTAGAGTAAGTGTTGATGATTGGACTCGATGATCCCAAGGGTCTTTTCCAACCTAAATGATTCTATGATTCTATAGGTCTATGGCCGCGTTTGCTAGCTGTGTGGTGGGGCTGGACCTTGGCCCCTCCATAGTGTTCCAGCTGTGATGGTACGTGGTGGCTGCAGTCCTCTGCATGCAGTCCTTGCTATTTCCAGATGCTGTTAATTTAGCCCCGGTTTCCCCGTAGTCCTTCGCGCTGTTTGTGAAGCCCAGCTCCCCAGGCCTGGCGGGTTTCCGCACCCTGAGAGCATTGCAGATGTTGTTGGGGATGCGCTTGCTCCAAGCAGCACGGGGAAGGGCAGCTCCCCTGGCCTCAGCCAGCCCCGCCAAGGGGCCCGCAGGCCGGGCCAGCTCCCCGGCAGCCCGCGGGCCCAGCCCTGCCGTCTCTCTTTACAGCAAGCGCGATTTTTGTGCATCGCCTCGGCCAATTTGTTATAGTTTAAGGCCACGGAGCCAGCTGTCTGCAGTCTGATGTAATGTTGCCCTGGAAACCAGAAATGAAACACTTAAACATTCATCACAGAATTACTACATACAGCATTAGCCAAAATAATTAAAAGTTGAGCCATATGGGCTTTCGGATGGAAAGATTTGGAGTGGAGGAGATGGAAGTTAAGTTGTTCCTATTTACAGTACTGCAAATCCATTTGTTTTCCCCTTGGAGCGCAGGGAGAGGCCTGCTCCCTGTGCAGGGGGACGGGGAGATGGAGGGCCCGGGCTGCTTTACTGCTGCATTAACACCACCGAGGCTTGGCCTAACAGGACGGCCGTGTGCCGGGAGGCATTGGCGGAGGGGGGTACAGCATGGCCTCCTCTCTCGTGCCAGGGAGCCTGCAGCCAAGCCTCTAGCAGATGCATCGTTCTCTCTTTACCAAACTATATCTACTCTTTTCATAGAATCATAGAATGGTTTGGGTTGGAAGGGACCTCCCCCCTGCCACAAGCAGGCACATCTTCCACTATACCAGCTTACTCAAAGCACCATCCAACCTGACCTTGAACAATTCCAAGGATGGGGCCTCCACAATGTCCCTGGGCAACCTGTTGCAGTGCCTCACCACCCTCACAGGAAAGAATTTCCTCCTGATAACTAATCTAAATCCTCCCCTCTTTCTGCTTAAAACCATTACCCCTCATCCTATCACTGCACTCCCTGATAAAGAGTCCCTCCCCATTTCTCCTGTAGTCCCTATAGGTACTGGAAGGCTGTTATAAGGTCTCCCTGGAGCCTTCTCTTCTCCAGGCTGAACAACCCCAGCTCTCTCAGCCCGTCCTCATGGTGTGCAGTGCTGCAGCGTACTGAAACGCTCATTAAGGGGGGAGAGGACGAGAGAGGGGCTGGCAGCCAGCTACATTGAAGCCCTGTGCCAAAGCCTGGCTGCTAGAGCTGTCCAGGAAGCCATTTGCCCAGCCCGCCACGTGTTGGGGAGTTTGGGGTGATTTTCCCATCTGAAGTCGGGGACAGCCACCAAAAAAAGCAATTCTGTCGCCATGGAAGCCGGGAGGGTAGAGTGGGTCGGGGAAGTCAAAGCATTGAAGTTCAGTGATTTCCAAATATGTCGCTTAGAGCCTGAATGCTTTACATTTCTGTTTTCTGTTTAATATTAGCTGTAAAAGAAAACATTGCTTGAGCTGGAAAATTAAGCTCTGTTTCCCATGTGCCAAAATGGAAACTTCTGATAATTTCAAGGCCTTTTTATTAAAAAACTGTTTCAAAAACAGGAAGCGAATCAAAAGTAACCCTTTTTCAAAATTGTTTCATTTTCAAGGAATCAGCATTATCTGACAAGAAAGTTTCCTGAGCGGCACCACTGGCATAGTCACCAATGTTTTTAGGCCTTCTGGTATAAACCTCTTAGCCATCCTTTTCCTTTCCAGAAGATTTTTCCATGCCACGTGCTAACTAGTACAATTGGAAATAGGCTGCTGGACAGGGATAGACTTTGATTTTAATCAACCCGTTATCCAGCAGCTCCCGTTGTTGCGCACAAGCTGTTCTCGCCTCTCTCGGCCGAGCACCAGTGCTAGGAAGGGTCGGCCCCCGGCTCAAAGGATGCCAGCAGTACCAAAGGGTTGGGTAAAACCAGCTGGCACTTGAATACGATGGGAGTTTAGTTATTTTGAAATATAGGGGCCGCCCTGTACCACCCACTCAGGTTTGATGTCAGTATTTTTTGCTGAGGCTATTTTGGCTCTTGCTTTTGCAGTGGTAGTTGTGAATGCAAATGTGAGACATTGTAGAAGCTTTTCTTGTCATCATTGAGTCTTCCTAACCGCGAGGGGGAACAGTTCTTTTATCAGACACCAGGACTGTAAAAGTAAAACTTTTTGTCTACTCTTTGAGAAATCCTGGGCAGGAGGACCAGGTATGAGACATTCTCTAAAGTCTTACAGTTTTACAAACAGTAGTCTTGCGAACCAAGGGTGTATGAGAAGTAATGAAGGAGAGCAATGACTTAGAGTAATTGCATTTAAAATAAACATATCTTGAGTGCAGAGAATGCATGATGGTCACTTGCCAGGATGCACTTAATGGCCTAAGAAGTCTTGACTAAACTTCTTGATTACGGTCAATAATCCATTCATTTTCTTATCTAAATATGTCTGTCTTGTTGTTAGACATGTCACTAAGTTTTCCCAGCCATAATCTCTGAATTAACGCTCATCTTGCTGCTTAATTTATCTTGATATAAACAAGTCTGGTACTCCTCTTTACAGCCCCGGTTTTCCCAAAGGAAGATTATTAATTACCCAGCCAGCCTGTACCCATAGTAAATGCATTCCTGCGGCTCTCAGATGGCAGAATGGCAATTCCTACTGCCATATGTGATCCATTTGGTATTTCTTCTTGTTTTGGAGTAACACAAAGCTTGTGGGAAATTGGTAATTGATGGTGCCCTTGCAGAAAGTGGCTGAAGTTTTCTTTGGTGTGGTTCTGGTGGCCTTGTGAGGTGCGTTCCTGCAAGGTAGGCTTTCAGAGCTGCCCTGGCTCCTTCAGGCACTGTTTGTGCCTTTGAAACTATACCCATGCAACTGCTAATTGGTGTCCTGCCCCATGGCATCTACTGTTATTACCACATCCTGATATTTAAGCGTATTAGAAATCCAGGAAGTGTTCTTATATTTGGCCTGTCTTTTATTCAGCATCCAGATGAGCAGACAGCATTTTTGCTGGGGAAGAGAAGGTGGTCTGGTATTTTTTTGTGTTTTGGTTTGGTTTTTGGCTTGCATTTGTTGGGGATTTTTCTTTTTTTTTTTTTTTTTTTTTTTTTAAAGTTTAATTAAGGAGAAAAAGAAAAAAGGATGAGCACACTGTGGAAGCCCAGATAGCTGTGCCAACAGGAAGTTGCATGAGGGTTTTTAGAGCCAACTATTAGGAATGCAGGGAATTGGCCAGGACTGAGGGTGAAAACAAAGTAAGGTATATGATCCATACCATGCTCCAGCTGGAGCCTGTGCAGGAATGTGCAGCGGCGCACGGTGCCAGGGCTGTCCTGGCCAAGCTGTGGAGAACACTGCCGGCCTCCTCTCCCCTTCCCTTCCCCCCATTGCAGTCCACATTCTGAACTGATTAAAACAGAGGAAGTAGCACATTGAACATTGGATCTGGCTCGAAAATCGAAGTCGTCTTCTCGTTCACAAGGACTGGATTGTTTCAGCTTGTTGTGTCACTGCTGCTGGAGAGAGGGGAATTTTTTTTTGTCTCTGTAATGTTTGATACTTGAGGGAAAACAGCTGGAACTGAGCATACTGGATCAGATGCAAAACGAAACGGGATGCTGGGGAATATGGACTGCACTGTATATCTGAAAAGGTCAGAGTTTTCCCTTGGTCAGTGCTGGAGGAATGCTGTGTCCATCTTAATTCCAGCCTCGAGAGCCTTCAGGAGGAGTGTAGGGAGCAGGGAGGAGAAAAGGAATATTTTGTAGCTGTGGCAGTTCGTGAGTGAGGCAGATGAGGTCTCCTCCTTCCTTTTCCTTCCCGTCTCTTTCTTATGCTGCTGTTTTTGATTTTCTGGGAAGACCGGGGAGGGGGGGAAGAAAAGTCGTCAATGACAGAGCTTCAGTTTGGAGAAGCTGTTTATAACCAGGTTTAAACAGCAAGTTCTGAGATGCCAGACAGACCAGTGACTGACCCAAACCACAGGAGCATAACTGGTATGGTAAGAAGAGCCCTGGGAAAGATCGTTGCCTGAAACATACTGAGAGAGGACGTGGAAGTAGTTATTACACAATGCATGGGAAGAAAGACAAGGGCAGGAATGCATTTCAGTGCCTACGATCTTATGTTTCACAGATTTAGAAATCAAAATGGTATGTCATGCTTTCAGAAAAAGAAAGAAAAAAAAAAAAAAGAAAAAATGAAAACCCTCAGTAATTTAAATGTTTCTCTCTGACCTGGTCTGAAAATATAACACCAGTTAGAGCTGCATTGACACAGCGCAGCAGATGAGCTGGGTTAACCTGACGTGAAGGAGCAAGCCATGGAACTACTTCTTTATTAATATTCCCTTTGTTTCTTTACCAGTCAAGAGAACAATCCGATGATGAAACAGAGGAGTCGGTGAAGTTTAAGAAGTTACACAAGCTTGTGAATTCTACTCGCAGAGTCAGGAAGAAACTCATAAGAGTGGAAGAAATGAAAAAACCCAGCACAGAAGGTAAAAAGCAATATGCATATGGTTAAAACTGCATGTGTGAATATGTGTTTCTGTTGAGAGGGGACAGAAAGTGGAGGGCTGGGGGAGGGAAGGGTGGGAAAGACTGCCTGTTCTATGGTGCATGCCTTACCCAAGTGATTGCATTTTGATACTGTGGAAGGAGGAAAGTGACAGCTTGGGATGTGGTTACTGCTGATCTCTTGGTATTCCCAGAGCAGCGCTGGAGAGCCCCTCATTAAGAGATTAGAATTTGGTTTATGCTTTATGCCTCATGCTGGGGAACCAATCCCAGGCTCAGCAGGGAGGTAAGCAGAGCCACCACCACATTGCTCCCTCCTCCAAGGGCTGGTACACAGGACACAGGTGAAGCTCTTGCTAGTTTGGGGAGGGTATTATCTGTTTGGTGGTACAGTTGTGCCACATGACATCATCTTGTGGCAAGAGACAGCAACTCTATCAGACATTCTTGTGGCATAGTGACTGCCTTGTGTGATATTAACTCCTCTGCTTCTGGGGGAGCCTGCTTGCAGTTTGCCTCCTGAATGAGCCCCGCTGTCAAGAGAGAGGGGGAGAAGGAGAGAGAAGGGAGGAGGGTGGAGAAATAGGAAGCAGAGTTCAGCCCCTGGGAATGCCATGAACATGCTGTAGAATTAACTCTAGATGATCTGTACCCGTGTGTGAGCACTCAGAATAACAGAGCCTGAGCCTCAGGACTGCTTGAGTCTTCACTGGACTGTGGGCACCCCTCTACATTAGTGGCCTTCTCAGGGCCATATGCTGATTCCCCTCAGCTTTGCAGTGAGCTGAGCTGTATTGTGATTCCTTCCTGGTGTATTTAAGGAGAACGTGTGCATCTTGGCGATGTGGCAGGAAGCTGTTGGTAGATTTATGACCTAGCCTGCCTCTCTCGTGCGTGATGGTGGTGTTACTGGCATGAAAGGCACAGTCTAGAGCTCTGGACTGGGCAGCTGTCTTGGTCTCAGAAGGTTTCATCACCTCATAGGGTGAGCGTAAAGCTGGGTTGCCTTAGAAGCAAAAACATGGTTTATGAGAAAGGGCAAACAAAACAGGGCTATTTTTCCTCTGCAGTGGGGAGAGGACCCCAGAGAGGCCTTTCCTACCCCCCTCCCTCCCTCCCTACAGGCCTGGGAAAAGCTGCAGGGAGCAATCAGCCAGAGGCTCCATGGGTGGGAGCAGCTACAGGAGCACACAGTCCAGGGCTGCACAGATTCTCTCTCCAGCATGTTAACTCTCTGTGGTACCCTCTAGTCCCTCTCTCACAGGGCTTCACCTCCTTACTTCCTTTTCACCTTTAGTCTTTCACCTAAGTGTCCTGGTTCCTTCAGGTGTTTTTTTCCATGGTTTTCCACCCCTGTGACCCCCAGAAAAATCACTGAATCAACAATTATCTAAAACAAAATTTGCTCTGCTTCCTTCTTTCTCCATCTCCTGCCGATCTTCTGTGTTTTAACTACTGTTTTTTCTGAATATTTTATCTACAATTCTGAGTTTGCACTTCATCTAGCACTCTGGAGTTCCTTTGTAAATTGGCTCTCAGGGTACTGTAACGAAACCAATTATTGCTAAATAACAACATGGATTACTTCTGCATAACTTCTACATATGTAGAAGGCACCTTAAGTAGCCAAGTCTATATTAGGAGTAGATATCTATGACTTCTTTCAGTGAATTCTCCCCACACCCAAGTTTTCATGTGGCAAATTAAAAGTGCTTCATACATGCTGCCCATCCTTCTGTCTCATAATGTAGGTCTGTGTTCCCCTTTGGATATGTCAGAGGGCTCTGCAAGATCACAAAAAATACTGGGGATTTGGGGATTGCTGTCTTACCTTCCAAGTTACCTGCAGTTGACTGGATCGGTTCTTGGGCTGTTTGCTGTTCTTACATGAACCTGTGTTATGAATGTGAAGTAATGTGAAGTCCTAGATGGCTAGGTTTAGGGGAACTGGCTCTAAAATTTGATTGAGTAACATCAGTAAAATTTCAATAAATTCATCAGTGTTCAACAGCCTTTAACAAAGTGTGAGAGTAGGCTTGGTTTGAAAATTGACATGCAGTTCTCCAGAAGAAAGGTTCCTTGTAATTCTCCTCAAAAAATTCTTCACAACAGCTTTGCCAAATTTCCCTTATACATTCCCTTATACATTCCTGTAGTTTTTAAAGAAAACTACACTAGTCCCAATTGCTTCTCCCACATTTCTAGTATTGACTCTGTTGCACTAAATATAAATCTAGATGATCTGATACTCACTAGAATGTGCCAATATCTGAATCCATGTGTATTTTGTGTTAGTCTGCTCCTAGTGAGCTAAATAAGCTTCCTAGTCCTGGGCACCATTCTTATATAGCATTTAAAAACAAATCACATCTACATCTGTGTCATTATGGCTTGGTGTCATGGACTCACTCCAAATAACATCTGTTACAGTGTTGACACACAATGCATATTTTACAAGCTGTTTAAAAACATATTTACTCAGTGGACTAAAGTTGTTTATCAGCACATATCCAGTCCCAGGAGAATGTCTATTTTCTGTTCAAATTGAGAAGTAGAGGGGAAAAAGCAAGTTGGAGAGTCCGGTGAAAGTGGTGTCAAAATCAGACTCCAGTTTGCAGACCGAGAAAAGTTCTCAAGAGTGAAAGTTGTGTGATGTGAACCACTATCCCTTCACTGTCACAGCGAGCTTGATCTTGGTAAAATTGCATATTAGGTTTCAGCAAATATATATGAAACATGTTTTGCCAACAGAGTGAACTGAAGGTGAGACAGGAAACCTGTACATGGCAACTAATCTTTCATCTTGAAGTGTGTAAATCATAAGTGTTTGGTAATGGTTTGGTAATGGTTCAATTTTAGCTCTGCTCTAAGGCTGCGGAAGCAATCAAAAATGAAGGCAAAGTTGGGTCATGCAAGAAATTTATTTTGGCAAGGAGTAAATACAGTCACATTTCCACGTGTGTTTCTGGTACATACCTATGCTGTGAAATTTGTCAGGCAGGACTGAGGAGGATGTGTGCTCTTGTTTGACTCTGTTCTTGTTACTCCAGCTAATACCTGAGCCTATACTTTGCTCAGAAGAAAACACCAGAGAATAATTTCTTAAATGGTAAATGTGAAAAGGAATTGCAGTTTCAGGTCCTTTATTCCCCTCTCTCCATTCAAAAAAGGAGACCTGGCTGTTTGCCCATCTCCAGTACTTGCATTGCAAAACTACTTCTTCTCTTTCAGTGAAATATGTATTTGGTGAAAACCAAGTGTTTCTGTCATTACCAGGACACTGTTAAAACTGGCACACCCACAATTTGACCTACTTTATTTTTTAGTTTGTGTCTAATTAAGTAAATTCTGTGTTTAAATTGGTACCCATCAAGAACCCCAAAACTTTCCTTTTTATCCCAGAGCTCAGCTCCGTAACTTTCTGGGGAAAAATACTACTTTCTGCAGCAGCAGCACTGGGTATTGGCAAACTGGACCTGAGAGATAATTGTTTGGTTTTTAATACCTGTGTATACTTCTGACTTCTCAGTAATTGCACTAGAGCTGAGCACCATATGCAAGTATCGGAAGAAAAACATGAGAAACAGATCCTAGTTCCAGCTTTTAAGGGGTTCTTTGTGCTACAATCTGTGGTCTTAGCTGCAGATTGAAGAGAGAAACGTAAAATTATGATGAGTTTACTTACAGGATGCTGCCATCTGTCTACTGTTAACTCATCCCAGAACTCTCACTTCACAAATGGAAGGAACTGCTTCCGGTTTATCCACTTGCAAGTACCTTCTGGGCTGTTTATATCAGGAAGTTTTCTTCCATTTTAAGTGGGTGATATTGTAAATAAATACAGTAAGGCTGTAGAGGGAAACATCTTAAAGAATTATGAGTGATGACATGTGTTGTGCTGGTTTTGTCCCCTGTAGGTGTGGAAGAGCATTCACTTGACAACTCTCCTATACTGGATGACAGATCGGCACTTTACTCTGGAGTTCACAAGAAGCAATTCTACTTTGACAGCTGTGAAAAGCAGCCAGAGGACGACTCGGACTCACTTACTACTTCTCCCTCATCCAGCAGTCTTGATACTTGGGGACCTAACCGGAAGCTGGTGAAGACCTTCAGCAAAACAGACAGTCGTGGCCTTATCAAGCCTCCCAAGAAACTCGGGACATTTTTCTCTTACCCAGAAGAGGAGAAGACCCAGAAAGTTTGCCGCTCCTTGACAGATGGGGAAATGAAGAAGAGCCTCGGCTCCCTGAGCCATGGGGTAAGTACAGAAAGCATTTGCTTTTATGACAGCAACAGGCACAAGCACCATCTTCTGGTGTCCCTGGAGGAGATTCAGAGTGTAAGGAAGCAGATCCGATTGAAGAAAATGGATACTAACTATTCCTGTTCCAGAGCTTTTCTTTGCCAGCGCCCTGCTAGGAAAGGAGCATCCACTGCAACTTGCGACCTACAATTACTGCGGCACAAAATGAAAGGGGGTGGAGGTTGTGGCTTCCCAAACAGAAGGCTACGAGGGCGCACTTCTGTCAGCGAGTTCAATATTACCTATGTGGTGGAGAGAAGCCTGTACAGTCACCTCAACCTCTCACAGCTGGTGCGTCCCGTTACTGACAGGACCCTGAGCAAGGCCGACAAGCAGGACCTGAGGAGATGCCTGCTGGAGGAGGATGAGGAGGCCAAGAGGAAGTGGGCTGCTACAGTGGATCACTGTACTAAAAGGGTTCTCTTGAGAATCCACCAAAAGTCTGTGAGTCAAAGAGTTGCCATGAAGGTGGCCTTCCAGTTTCTGTGAGGTTGCAGTCAACGCTTTCTGCTTTATACTTTTAACTAAGATTCAGTGCTTTCTGCTTTCCTTTCTGTTAGAAACTCTTAATCGCTGTAATTCAGCTCTAAGGGAAGAGCTTGATATAATACTGTCAAAGAAGAGTTTTGTTGAGCCTGCAGTTTCAGAATACTTTAGTGAGAGAGCAAATATGAAAAAATGCTGCCTTTTAAATTCACCTAGTGCAGAAATTGAGATCACTGGTGAACAGAAGAGCTTTGAGTTGCTATAGACATGTTCTTTGTGATGCTTTCGAAGTCAGTATTTTCTTAAAGAAATGCCAGGAGATTAATAAAATTTTCAGAGGATTAGAGCATCTTTAGTCAACTATGCTCTGCTTCTCTCCTGCTGTCATTGCCTCATATTGGCCTTCCCCTTCTCAATTTGCGTCTTACCAGTTCACCCACCCAGCTCTGTATTATCGATTACACACACAGCTGCAGAAGGACAGGGATTTTTACAGAGGCTTTTACATTATGTAGACACTGCCCTCCTGCTTTCTGCTCACCACCACCAGAAGTGCCCTTTCTGCAGTGTCCCTGGCCCACTGCTCTTTCTTACTAGCATGGGGTGAAGGTGGCACCGTCCCTCAGAGAGTTGTGGAAGGGGAACCAAGGGTGGCCAAAAAAGAAAATTGTGCTGTACAATGGCAAATTAAGTGATTTCAGCAGTCCAGAGAGATCCAAAGCTGCTTCCTGATTACATGACCCAGTTTTACAGTTCCCTTAACCATGATGTTGAGTTTCCTAGGAACTTGCCTTTGAGGCCAGCCAGATCTCCAAAGCTGAGCCAGCCAGTCTGTTGTCTAGTTGACAATGTAGGTATGTTCCCTACTTCAGTGGGTGGAAACAGCAGTGCTCCCATAACATTAAGTAAGACATTCCAGTAAACAATACAGTAGAAACAGCTTTTCCTCTTGAAATGCAATTTTTTTTTTAAGAGGTCTCTGCTTCATTTCTTCAGGTGTGAGGTATTCTGGATAGGAGTCACATCACAACCTTGGTCTCCTTGAATAACCTGTGGGAGATGACCAAGCCTTCATGGTTTGATTTTTTTTCTCTTCAGCCACAAAATAGATTGGTTTTTTTTTCTACCAAATGCCAGGAACGTTCTCTTGACAGTTTCAGTATTTCTTCTGCATTTACTGCTTTCCCTACCACTGACAGGGTACTGTTTATTTTCATAGAAACGTACTCAAAAGACATTGTTTGCCCATAAGGATATTGCAATGATAAGAGAAACCTTTCTCGTCCTTCTGTATGTTGAGTAATAGTGGTATCTCAGGCAAAAGAGCATACTTATATGTGCTAGAGATGCCTCATAATTAAAAATACCCTCTAAAACTGTTTTTCTAAATACAGATAACACACATGCTTTTTAGTTCTTCTAATAAGTAGTCTTGCTATAGTAATTTCATTATAAAATCATCTGGCCTGACTTTTCCTTACTCACAGAGGTACAAATGGAGAAGTGCATAGTGGTTGGTTGTTATTGTTGAGGAGCTCCTCAGTCAGCTGCTCCTCCAGTCTTGTTTGAATGGGATAAATGGTGGAAACACGCTGCTCTTACTAATTTTTTTTCAGCACGCTTCTTCCTGAAACCGCAAAAAGCTGGCAAACTTGAACTAATGCCACTCCTTCTTCCTAGAAACACTTAATGTTTGTTTGCTGCAACCTCAGGGAAATTGGAATGCCTATGTATTCAGTGGAACTGGTCACTCTATCTTGCCTTGCCGTTCATTTTTGTCATTTATATTTGTTTCAGTGCAGTGACCTGGACATGCATGAAATTTTCAAATCGCATCAATTTTTCTTTTCTCCCAAAACGATAATACTTTTGATTGCATGGCAAAATGTCCATTGAATATCCCTCTCCCCATCCACAGACTTTTTGTTTGGTACAGTATTGCCAGGGTTGTTACTGGAGTCTGAAGGTGGAAGTCATATGTTAAATGTATGGGGACGTTCATAATGAAACACTAAGCATCATTAATATGGTACATTTATTCAGAAGTTTTTAACCAACAGACATTTTGCTTTCTGAGAAGGCTGCTTTAGGAAGAGCTCTTGCTGGTTTGACGGACAAGTTTGCTCAGAGCAGTTCCAGATGTCCTCTCTTCATTGCTGGGATCACCATACACTGTAGGATTAGTTAGAAAGGACTCTTCACAGAAGGATGACATTATTCATAGCTAAACGTGCTGTGCTTTAAAAACTGATCTTATTACTTGTGGCTGGTCTCAAATGTTTTCCAAAAACAAGTTCTAAAAGCTGTGCCATAGTCACATTGCCTTCCGGGAAAAAACAACAACAACAAAAAAAACCCCAACCAACAAACACTTTAAAAAAATTGTACATCACATCACTCTTTTTAATGTGTGTGGGGCCTACTCAAAGCTGGTTTTGACTTCTAATAGAGTTGTGGTGGGTGCATTCCAGCACTGTAGATACACAGGACCCCTCATAAAAGCTAGAAAAGAAAACTTTAAAAGCTGTTAATATATATGCTGATTCTCACTGAACAGGGCAGGAAGAATGTTTAGTTTAATAGAACTCATTGTTACAATTGTTTACTAAGTGGCACAGTTTATAGAGCCTGCTTCATCCTCGTAGAGTGTTAAAGCAGACTGGTAGTTCTCAGGTGGCAGGGTCCTCACTGACTCGCAAGTACACACAGCACTGACTGGGCAATCTTTAGTAGGTCTGATCCAATGCCTAGCTGAGTCTTCAGGTGTCTTTGAAGTTACACTTTTGGGTAGAACTTATGGTTTCCAACTGGTTGATCTTCTGCCTCCTGTTTGCCTCAACTCTAACACTGAAAAGAATACTTATAATAGACTCACAACCCACACTTGGAGCCTGGATTTGAAGCTGTGCAAGTAAATTATAGCTGCCATGCTTTCATTTCCCTGGATTGCCAGGTACTTGAGCACTGTGCAGCTGGTTGTTCAGTGGCCAAATAAAAAGTCAAAGGTTTTACCTTTTGGATCTCAAAGCAAAAGCTGGATTCTCTCTCAGCCCTCTAAGCATCTAATCTTTTTTCAAGGGGTATCAAAGCTTTAGCAGAGACTCATCTGCCACAGTTAAACAATGGTTGGCTGTGGAAATGCAGCTGTACTGAGTTTGGTTGCCCTCTGCTCCTGGGGGGGAAGCAGTTTCATAGTGCCAATTTTCTTTTTTTAATTCAGGATGATTATGATAAACTGCCTCTATGCATTCAGCCAAAACTAAGTCACACCACTAGGTGATTGCGGCACTGTCAACATAGCGTGCTTTCTCCCAGAAGTAGCAGAGCTTGTGTGTATCACCACAGGCATGATGGTAAATACCTAATCTGGAATCAGGGTTTGCTGAGTCTCTGAGAACACAATCCCTATGGATAGCTAGGCTGGCTTTCCCTCCTTCTTGCCAAGGGTTTTGCCCTACAAGGCCTCTAGCGTTTCCCTGTGTTTCAGTGGAAAAGGAGTCTATGCAGCTATTCCCAGAAGGTAGGTTATTCAATGCTTTAAAATATCGGTGGTTCTCTGTTTCAGTGCTACTGTGGACTTATTTATGAAGCAGATGGGAGTCCTGAGCTGGAGTTGCCAGCACCCTGGAAAACTTGATGCATAAGATCAACAGTTTCCTCAGATCAAAAAAATCTCTTTTGTTTTTAAAAAGAAGAGTAAGCAATAGATGACTCAACAGCAGCAGACCTTAGGCCAAGGAGTTGTCTCTGGAAAAGGCAAATGACTCAAATTGCTTTATAACAGATTTCTTGATTTATAATCTCCCATCCTTTTGTTTGTTTGTTTCCATTTTTGCAGACATTTGTGTTTTCACTGGTGTTTTCCAAATCACAGATGTTTTGCGTGAGCTAATCATTGTGATAGAACTGTATCCATCCCTTTTTTTTGTTTTGTGGTGGTTTTTTTTTGCAGAGGACCTGTAGCTTTGGAGGATTTGACTTGACAAATCGTTCCCTTCATATTGGAAACAGTTCTGACCAAATGGTGAGTTTAAGACAAGAAGGCACAGACTTGAAATAGCATAAAATCAAATGTGCAATAGAGTTATAATAGACTGAAGCGTAATTTAGGTCTGTAATAACAGTTTGGGGATCCAACAAAGCAGAGCATCTCTGTTAACCTCAGACTTCCTTAGCTTTGAGAATAACATATCCACCCATATCCATGTGTGTATAAGTATTTATATACCATATGTGTAAAGAGGCATAAACAAGTGATCAAAGCAGAGATCTGGGGGCACATATGTGGGCTATTCTTATGTCTGACTTCCTCAGAGCATCACCCCAGGCAAAACATACGATTACTATACTTTCTCGGTAAAAATATTTACTGTTTGGAATGATGAGGCAAACTTTCATTCGCTGAAGATCTGCAAGTTATTTGGGTAGAAGTCATTATGCAAGAGATTTATTATTTGTTTTCTCATTGTATCTCAGAGCTCTGGAGTAGACCAGGATCCCATTGTGCTGGGTGCTGTGCAATTGATCTCAGAGCTCTTTGTCTTTAAAAAAAAAAAACTATAACCAAAAAAAACCCTTCTCTCCTGAGAATTAATTCCATTTTATGTTACTCATGGTGATCCCAGTGTTGCTGTTGGTCAGCCTGGAGCCAAAAATAACAGAACAGAAATGAGCCAGAACATTATATCAAATGAAATTGCCAGCATATTTTTTCCTTTTGCCCCATATATGTTTTTCTTTTCTGTTTCAGCATTGGTTCTTATAACTTCTCTGTCCAGTTAAATCAAGTCTAAATTGTGAAACATTTTATATGCCAGCATTATATTGGGTTTTTTTTGTCAGTTGGGTTTTGGGGGCTTGTTTTTGGTTTTCTATTTGTTTTTTGGTTTTGGTTTTTTTTTTTAACATCATAAATTATCCCTAAATTGGCCAAAATTGTGGGTGGTTATTTCATTCATCAATTTTCAACACAGTAAAAAAGTTGACTTCCAGACTTACAGTGTTTATCTTTAAACACAGATACCTTGGCATATTTTGTTCAGATTGGTTTTGATAAAAGTGTGAAATCTAGATGTTACATTTTTCCTTACAAGCATCAGTAGTGGGACAGATGAGTTAACCAGAATAATGTGTGCACCTCGAGCTTTTATGTAGAATATAGTGTACACTTATTTTAGGATCTGTTACCTTATGTACCTAAATTGTCCTCAGAAGGATTGTTGAACCAAGTCAGAGACCAAATTCTGTAGACAACCTATTTGGCCAAACAGATTTTGGTCCTTCTTGTGTTGTGATTTTTGAGCACCCTTGCCAATGGAGGGTGCTGGGAGGAGCCCTGACAGAGCAGTCTTGCTGTGGTTCCTGACACACTGTAGAAGAAAAGACCATGTTTAATGTCCTGCCTGGACAATCTGAGTAAGGGCTGAGTCATACAAGTAAGTTTGGCAAAATGTCAACTGATCCATGTTGATTCTCTGTGTGCGCTTGTGGCGTAAGTAAATACTAGGTATGTTAAGCTGGTTTAGAAAAGGTTAAATGCATTCAAAGCAGCTGGCCCTTGTCATCCACTATATATGGACCAGCTAATTTAGTGCAGCAGTACCCTGTTGTGTGTCTTAAGAATAGCTGTACAAGTGTAACCTTCTGCCTTGGTTGATGAATTTAGTAGCTTTTTTTTTTGCATATTTTTTTTTTTATAAACAGTCCACAGTATAACCACAGAGATGGTTATCAAGAGAGGTTAACTGAATGCCTGTCTGAAAATAAAAAGTAAATTTGGGTAGCCAAATGTGGATACCCGTATATATACACACACACAGAGATATATTTGGCTAGGGTTTCAGAGGTGCCTTTACTCCTGCTCAGCTGTATGTAGTATTGACCAACATGAGCCACAACTGCTGTTGTATGTCCTGGCAGGAGGGCTTAGCCTGAAACCACGGAGTTTTCTGTCAGGTCAAACACCCGAAACTCAAAGGGATAAAGGCATCTTAACAGACCCCACCACCTCTGTACACAGTACCTGCAGTAAAGGTAACAAATCAGGCCTTGGGAGTAAGGTACAGGAGCAAGGTCTGTTATGGTGGTTTGCATAAGGTGTCAACAGTGAATTTAGAGCAGCAAATGGGACACCATGCTGCTTGTCCTGTGTCTGCCTGGATATCTCTGTGATGAGTGCTGACTGAGGAAACAAACGGAAATGGCTCTTAATATTTTATAGGCTTAAACCCCGTTTTATTTTGCAGGGCAAAGAAGGAGACTTTGTTTATAAAGAAGTGATCAAATCACCCTCTGCCTCCCGTATATCTCTGGGCAAAAAGGTGAAGTCTGTAAAAGAAACCATGAAGAAAAGGATGTCTAAAAAATATAGCAGCTCTCTGTCTGAGCAGGTATGTAGGGCCTGCAATGGAATCTACGTAATAGTGTTGAAGCGATAATCAATATTGATTTCCATGCTTCAAGGCATCTCTGAAGAAATTTCTAACAAGACTGTCTGGTGTGGCTTATTCCTATGTTCTTATAAAATCCCTTACTGTGAAATGGCTTCCTATAGATGCCAAACCATGAAAATCCATTTTCAGATTTTCATTCAAGTAGCTCATGGGCAGAAGCCTGTGGCTGATGGCATCACACATCTCACTCTGTATTTCCATTTCTTTAGCTATCTTCATTATTTATTAAGGGAACCGGTCTGTGACACAGAGTCACAGTAATATATTTAATCTGCAATTTACACCTTAGTTTAAATTCCCAGCATAACTTCACATACACGGTTCCTCTCTGCTATTACAGATCTTTTCTCCATCATATCCTGCCCTCTGCAGCAGCCCATTAAAGCAGACACACAATGTAGTCAGAAAGGGGCATCCCACAGAAGATTTTCCTATTATTCTTTCATTACAGATTTTTATAGCTTATTCTTAAAGGCAAACCTGAAGTACATTAGCTGTAAATTAGGCTTTGAATTTCAGTGGCCTAGGAACAATTGCTGTCTTTTTTCCCTTCTGGTATATGTTGAGTTCCTTGCTTTGGTGGAGTGTCAAAAATTTTTCGGCATTCGTTTAAAAGCAATCTTGCCTCTGGGAACGTCTCGGTTAACAGCTCGGGAAACCACCGGGAGAGCAGAGCTTTCTCTGGCTAACATCGCCCCCAAGTGGCTCGTACCGGCCGCTGGCCAACGGGGCTGCGCGCAGCCATGGAGAAATGGAAATGGAAAGGGAGTCCCTTTCCCGGATCTGCCTTTTGGTATTAATGCAGAGTGTTAGTGCCTGTGAAAGGAGCAGTTGGGAACATTCGAAGTAACGGCCCCAAACTGTGGAATCTGGAGACAGCACAGAGAGGCAGAAACGTGACCTCATGTTTTATACAAGGCTTTGCAACGTTAGAATCCCTTACCTGTAGGACTGTTACCGATGATATTCATAACCGGGGCAGTGCTACAGTTACAGTTATTTAAATTTACAATTAAAATATTTTAAGGTCTAACATGATTTGATATTGGTATGAAGGTGCTTTGGTGGCTGGCTGGCCTTACAGTGACCCTCAGCAAAGTCTGCCTACGAAAAGAGATACTTTGAGAATTTACTTTACAGTGCGTTAGCAATACTTCTGCTCTCTAGCTCTCTCCAAGATTGACTTGACCTCTGAAGTCATATGTTGGGATGACATTTTTTCTGATAATTCTGCAGCATGCAAATAATAGGTTTCATCTAAAAGTTTTATGACCACACATCTCCACAAAAGCTCTTCTTGTATGCAAGCTGCAGTTCTTTTGTTTTCAAACCTTTTGGCACAGTAGTTTTAGAATATTTGCGCCTTTCTGGCATCATGACTCAAACTATACACCAATATCTCTTTCTGCATCCAGAAAAACAAGCAAAAGCTATTCTGGCCACAGGTATTTGCTGCTTTGCTTTAACTGTGCTTCACAGAACCTGACAGGATTTCAATTTAGGAAAGACCTTTTTTTGATTTCCTATAATGCCTGATTGAACGAAAAAAGATACTGCCTCATTGCACATGTAGCAAAATCTTTTTATACTTCTGCATGTATGTTTAGGAGTACTTATACTATGCACAGGCTGCATGTTGTGGTTAATTCTTTTTTTCTTCAAGGTAAAAGAGCAAAGATGTCAACGATTCACTGAAAAAGAAAATGTACATTGCTCTGTGTCTCATGTGCGTTGTCTGATTTGTTTGTATTCATCTTTGTACAAAATCCTAATTCAGAAAGCTGAATTTGGTGTTAGCTGTTCTGCAAGTACTGCTGGCAAAAATACCGTGTGTCACTAAAACCCTTGAATTGGGAGTTTTGTGTAATGTTTCTTTCTTCTCACAATGCTAGCTGTCAGTGCCTATGTTCATTTACCAGATTGAAATGGTTCAATCCCTTTCAGGAGTCCAGCCCTGGGGTCATGCCAGGTTCTCCGCAGTCACCGCCGCCAGACTCTGACTCCCTGGACAAACCCAAGCTGAAAGCCGGTGGCTCAGTAGAGAGCCTGAGGAGTTCCTTAAGCGGCCAGAGCTCAATGAGTAAGTTCGGTTGTAATTGTGTTGCTCCATTTCTGTGGCTTCAGGGAGCAGAGATCTCCACAGTAAGCAGAATCAGAGAAAGTCAAAGCAGAAGCGGTGGTTAAAAAGTAGAAAGGCTGATGGGTTAGTCATTGAGGATTTACAAAGAACAGCAAGCTCGTTGGTGCAGAAATGATCTTTTTTTGCTTTGTATTTATACAGAGCACTGAAAAAGTGAAATCCTGCTTTCTGGCTGGATCTGCTGGGTCCTGCTACTGTAATATAAATGATTGGAGTGAGAATTACAATCTTTAAGCAGTAATAAACAGGCTCATCTTTACACTAGATTTCTCCTGACCACTCCCCAGCCCTCACACCCCCCC